>CM055111.1:30409463-31014673 GCA_029204225.1 Diphasiastrum complanatum
AAATTGAGTGGGTTCGATTTGATTTGAAATATGTTATTGACTGTTTGAATGTTTTACTGCAAACGACATAAAAAGTTGTAATTTTGCTTCAAATTTCAAACTAAATGTTGCAGAATATTAACAGTTTTGAAAAAGAGAGTATTTTCAAAATTGAAGATTTGGATTGCACAATCGGATTTGACTCAGTTCAAGGTCTTTCAAACTGTGATTTCGTGTTGTTATGGTTTATCGGCAGCAGTGTGTTAGTACATCTCATAATTAGAAGATTGAGGTAGAAGGAAAAAGAGTCGTGCATATATAAAATATCATTGCTTCATCCTTAGTTCCCAGATTGACCATTGCAAGCTTTATTTTGCGCGTAACTCCACAATAATGAGCCAAATTCTTTAGTTGATGTGCTCTGTCAGGGAAAGCTGTTTTATTCAATATTGTCCTCCATAGAACTGGTACCAGGATTATCTGTGATTACTTCTTTCAAATGTGGGATATTTTTATATGGCTGGTACCGCGACCCGTACAGAAACTATGGTACAGACCTAACATACCTAACTTGTTTCTTATCAGGTTCCTTTGTGTTATATCATTGATCAGACCTTCGTTATCATAAAACTTTTGTCAGACTTGGCTATTATGGAACTTTCCACCGAAATTGTACATTCATTATCATGTTAGCATTGATATGTGTTACCCTTAATCGCAACATCTTCATGGTCAGTAAACTCATACCCTTCAAGATTTTTGTGGCTTGGCTACATCTTTCAAGTTAAACAAGAGGATTTGTTGCGAGCCACAATTGCATGCCCCTGCCTTGGTAATACTTATTGCTAGAGTCTAGGTTTTTGAAACTTGTAGTATATCAAAGTTTTTTGAAAACGGCATTATACAAGAATTAAATTCATGAAAATGTATTATATGTAGGTGCATTCGAAAAACCTTCAAAAAATGTTTATAGGAAATATCATATCGATATAGACTTCCGAAATTTTGTTTTTAACTATTGAAGACAATAGTTGATGGTTGTCATAATGCAGTTGCAAAGTGAAATAAGAATATGATTTTACAATCTTTATAATCTGCTTTGCACTAATAGTTAGGAGAAAAATTACATATATGACCAAACCCATCTACGAGTCCATTCTCTCTCTCTCTCTCTCTCTCTCGCCTCTCTCTCTCTCTCTCTCTCTCTCGTGTGCATTTCTATAGGCATGTCTATATTTTTTCTTGATGCCTGCATGATTTCTTGCATGTCTCTCTTTGTTCGACTTCTCTCCTCGAGTTAGTGAGGCGATATCAATCGCCTTTGCTTCATGCCCGCCCTCCATTGGCAGACCCACCAAACGCCTTCATTCATTTGCTCTCGTCGGCGTTCGTCCTCCTTGTCTACAGCATCGATCAATTTTCAATGGTAAACTTGCCCAAAAACCACTCAATCTGCATCGACAACAGGGTATACACCAATTAGTTTTCCAATCAGATTCTTTACTTTTCATATGTACCTTCGAAGAGATTATTTGCTCTTCTTCTGCACATTATTGAGTCGTTCCAAGAATTTTGGATGAATAATCAATTCTCTAACTAGTTCAGTAAATGCATCTTTCAGTAGTAACCAGGTGGCGACATGTCCTGGATCAACTTGGCTGCACCATATGCGTGCTTGCTTTCTCAACAAACCAGGAAAATCCGTAGCTTGTCAGCATCAGCACCTTCGTTATTCGAGTTGGCAATCGACTTGAACTGTGAAACATAATTGTCAGCATCATCTGAAGATGTTCCGTTTAAAGTAATCATATTTGATCTTCGAGATTGAAGTAAAACATGGACCAATGCCTTCCATATTCGGTTCTGGTTCTAGATTAGGATCAAGACTAGGCTCAGAATTTATGACTTCAAAACTTGGTTCAATTGCAACAGAAGCTTCAGGAAGCGGATTTCCAGGTAAGTTTCTAGACTAAAATTCAAAAAAAGATGATTCACCTCTTTGCAAAGATTCTTGAAGTCTTTTAAAAAATTCTTCTCGAAGTTTCCGATATCTTTCTAGTTGAGCAGCTCTATCTAACATGCGATGGGGATGGAGATGGAGTTGTTAGTTTGCATCAACTTTATTTGGCTATCCCTAGCAACGGTGCCAAAAATTGGCATATGTCGTGATATACCAACACAGATTGCTATATTTATGTAGTATTGAGATCATTCCCCAAGAAAATAGCACTTAAAAACTATTTAGTTGGTACTATATTGACTTATTTCGAATGGAATGGAGTCGAGTGTTAAGTTGGTTGTCAACAAACTTTTATAAGTAACAAGTATTACTTATATTGTGGTGTGTGTTGATAAATGAATTCCAAACAACAATCTTCCTCTATTAAACCTAATAAAAACAAATAAAACGCTATCAGAGTAGTTCGAATGAATTACACTTTGACTGATTAAGTTGTCAGCAAGGAGCTATGTTATGTTCAATGCAGATGCATACGAATAGACAAAAAATTAATCTAGTCTTGAACTAATGTGTTCTAGACAGATGTCCTCAACAACTAAAGTCCAGTCGTGGTTAAAGAACTCAAATAGTTTGCGAATATGTTAGAAACAATTATCTTCGTTACTAACACGAAAACAGATCAATAACTCAGTTCCTCAGGCAGGGACTAGCACTTCACAAACATACATACTTCTCTATCAACAAAGTGTAAATAAATAAAATACTCCAATAAAATGTGTTGCGAGGGCATGGCATCTTGCGTGTATAAGCCCATGGCCCGATGAGCACGCAATTAAAGTTGTAAATAAAATAAACTTGACTTGGGCCTTGGAATTAAAATAAAACTAGAGGCCCAATGTCATTTTTAAACTTAGAGATTACTTTTTAGAGTTGGGTTCAAATTGGGACTCACATGAATCTTGTGATTTCTAATGTACCTTTTGTGGACCCTTGGATCAACTTGGGTCAAAGATGAATGGATAGGATCATTGCGAATATTAGCCAATAAGATTGAGGGGCAAGGGCCTTCCCCATTTTATTAAAAGACACCATTTGTACACTATTTTCATGCTTAATGAGAAGGAGAAAACTCTACCAATTTTGGAAGAGAAGCATCCTCATTTGCAAATGCTTGCTATTGCTCTTGTTGTTTCCATTTGCTTTCAAGTTCATGCTTGTTGGTTTCAATAGTTAAAGTTTCTCCTTTAGCAAGTACAATGTGCATTTGAGTTAACCTCCACCCTCACTCACTCACTCACTCTTTCTCTCTCTCTCTCTCTCTCTCTCTCTCTCTCTCTCTCTCTCTCTCTCTCTCTCTCTCTCTCTCTCTCTCTCTCTCTCTCTCTCTCTCTTCCCTTCTCAATCTCTTCTTCTCCATTCCTTCTCTTCAACCAAAACCATGATGAATGTTAGTGTAAAGGAGTAGAGTTAAAGAGGAGTAGTATAGTGGTGAGTAAAGCTAAGGGAGAAAGTAGGAAACTTACTAAAAGTAGTATCTATGCTTAGTTAGGTACCTATCCAGTGATCTAACCCTTGTTGACAGGCGGGAGAGCTATACTATGAGAGATCTTCGACCCCAAAGTGGCGCCGTTGCCGTGGATAGGTTTTCATTAACTAGTTTAGCTACATTTTAGTTGTTTTCTTGCTTTTTAGAGTAGTTTAAGTAGATTTGTGGGAGTTAGAGTTAGTTTTCTGTATTTTTTTGTGTTTGGACTGTTCACAGCTAGCAAGGTGTAAGAGGGTAGAGGAGGCCCTGAACAACCTCTAAGGGCTTGAAACCCAAACCAACCATCCAAAAAACTCAAAAAACACACCAATCTGCATTTTGGAGAGAAAGAGAGCCAAAAAACTCATCAGATTTTTATATCTCCATAATCAATGGAAATTAACCCTTGCATGACTGGTAGCAGCTCTAGGGTACTGTCCCAGACTTGCATAGAAGCCTACGAGAGTTAGTTCCAAGCAGATTGTAAAAATCAGAGAAAAATCATAAAAAATTCAAAAAACCCTTGAAAAAATTCAAAAAAATTCAAATCTTCATAAGAACTCTCGCAGAGCCCTCTGAAGTTCCATCATAGTGAGACCAGGACACAGAGAAGCTTGCGAGAGTCAGTTTGAGATCTAAGTGCCTGTGCGAGAGCTCCCAGTGCAATGCAACATCGCACGATACGACATTTTGCCCGTTTAACCCCAGGATTGTTCAACAGAAGAGAAGTCCTTATCAAACTTCTTATCCTTATCATCAAGGGGCACCTAACGTGACACCAAGGTACGACGCACCCAATCAACCACAACGTATGGCCATACCTGCTCCACCAGGGCCAACCAACCAACAAGTGGCCCATGTAAACCTGACAGTAACGGAACAAGAAATGCAAATGCCACCTGAGCAGCAGCAGTGGTACGGACCAGATGAACCATTTATGGATCCTGCCATAAATGAATATGTTTCGGCCTATGCAGCTCAAACTCAATGTCAAGGTGGAAGAAATTACGGCTGCTACGGATGTGGCGAAGGACACAGGATTGCAGAATGTCCCTACAAGGGACAATATACAACCTCCTGTCGAGATTGTGGTTATGGACACTATTTCAAGAATTGTCCATTTAAATCTGGAACCAGTGCACCTCTTAACCTCATTGTCATACATCAACCAACAGTTCTAGCAGGGATGCCATCGAAAGGTCGACAAGACCACGCTCCTATGTTAGCTGTTACACGAGCACAAAAGAGGAAGGAAGTGGCTCCCTCACCACCACCATCGGTCACTGACGACCAACCCTCAACTTCAGCGCCATATCCAAATGTGAGGAAAGAGAAAAGACAGTACCAAAAAATAAGACACTGCGTACAAAAGGCACAAGAAGAGGAAAAAGAGCAAGAACGAGACAATCCCACGGAACCTCCAGTCGGCCTCGAACGGGAATCGCAAGCGGGCTCACCACTGCACACTGATCAGAATGATCGGTTGCACCAACATGAACCACCTTTTCACATGGTGGAGTCCGAGGAACCACGCACTGAAAGACTCACACTTTTGCTGTCAAGCCATGTTAGTTTACCACTCGGAGAACTACTGCGGATTGCACCACAAGCGAAAAGCCTTCTAGCTGAATGGGCCAAAGTGGATGAGGAGCCAGTAGTGCCTGAGCCCATATATTGTGCGGGCTATGATGAAACAAGTAACGTCCTCCACATCGGAACAACATGGGAAAGTGAGGAACACAACATCACTTTGCCAATCAAACACAAGAGATACGAGGATGAGGCGACAATGGTAGATGAAGGATTGGGTGTCAATCTGATCTCCACTACTTTATATGAAAAGTGGGATTTACAAGGATTGAAGCCAGCCAGATTTGCCATCAAGCTAGCAGATCAATCCTGTGTGAAACCAAAAGGTGTAGTTGCCGATATTCCCGTCAAGATAGCAGGCATGCAGTTTGTGATTACTTTTGTGGTCATGGATATACCTGAATCTCCATCTGCATACCATGTTTTACTGGGAAGACCATGGTTGAGGATGGCGCAAGTAGTACACAACTGGGGTACAGGGAAGCTCACCTTCTAGAACAGAGAACAGGTTGTAAAGGTAGATTCAACCACATGGGCGGTGGAACCTATTGCACCCAAAGCTGATGACGGATCATCCACGACAGATCATATGATTGATCGCCCAAGGCCAGCCAAGGGAGGTCACTATCATTCAGAGATGGATGTCGTAATATGGACATACAAATTAGCAACTATTGACTGCCAGACATGTCAATGCATGTACCAGATTCAGAACACTTATCCAATTTGGAGAAGGTGCTACAAAAATGTCGCGAATACCAGATCTCCTTGCATCCAGAAAAATGTCAATTCTGGGTGACACATGGCTTGATACTCGGCCATATAGTGTCAAGACATGGGATCGCCATAGATCTATCAAAGATCAGGATCATTATTGATCTACCACCATCGGGGACAATCTGCGAGGTCTACATTTTCATGGGTCATGCTAACTATTATAGGATCTTCATTCTTGATTTTGCGGAGTTAGCCAGACCAATTTACAAGCTCACAACGGATCCACATTGGAATGAGAAAGCTCTAAAGGCTTTTCAGAAGATTAAGGATGCATTGGTCTCAACACCAATCCTACGACCACCCAATTGGTCCATTGACTTTCATGTGCATACGGACACATTGAAGTATGTAGTTGGAGCTGTCTTAACCAAGCCAGGTGAACACAAAAAGCATTTTCCAATCCGATTTGCAAGTCAACAGCTCAGTGATACCAAAATGAATCATTCATATCAGGAATGGCTGACAGGAGTCCACAAGTCCTTCCACACGCCAAAGGACTCGAAGAAACTGGACCGTCTCAACTTTATGGAAGACGTTACGGGCTATCTGATCCACCAGAGCGGTCCAAGAGAACGCTATACTAAACCGGCAGACTGCCGAGGGACCGACACTACTTCAGGCCGTGGGTCCTATTGGGGGTATTCCTAACAAAGTGTAAATAAATAAAATCCTCCAATACCATGTGTTGTGAGGGCATGACATCCTGCGTGTATAAGCCCATGGCCCAATGAGCACACAATTAAAGTTGTAAATAAAATAAACTTGACTTGGGCCTTGGAATTAAAATAAAACTAGAGGCCCAATGTCATTTTTAAACTTAGAGATTACTTTTTAGAGTTGGGACTCACATGAATCTTGTGATTTTTAATGTACTTTTTGAGGACCCTTGGATCAAGTTGGGTCCAAGATGAATGGATAGGATCATTGTGAATATTAGCCAATAAGATTGAGGGGCAAGGGCCTTTCCCATTCTATAAAAAGGCACCATTTGTACACTATTTTCATGCTTAATGAGAAGGAAAAAACTCTACCAATTTTGGAAGAGAAGCATCCTCATTTGCAATTCAATGCTTGCTATTGCTCTTGTTGTTTCCATTTGCTTTCAAGTTCATGCTTGTTGGTTTCAATAGTTAAAGTTTCTCCTTTAACAAGTACAATGTGCATTTGAGCTAACCTCCACCCTCACTCTCTATCTCTCTCTCTTTCTCTTCCCTTCTCAATCTCTTCTTCTCCATTCCTTCTCTTCAACCAAAACCATGATGAATGCTAGTGTAGAGGAGTAGAGTTAAAGAGGAGTAGTATAGTGGTGAGTAGAAGCTAAGGGCAAAAGTAGAAAACTAACTAAAAGTAGCATCTATGCTTAGTTAGGTACCTATCCAGTGCTCTAACCCTTGTTGACAGGCGGGAGGGCTATACTACGAGAGATCTTCGACCCCACAGTGGCGCCGTTGCCGAGGATAGTGATCCAAGAGAACGTTATACTAAACCGGTAGAGTGCCGAGGGACCGACACTACTTCAGGCCGTGGGTCCTGTTAGGAGGTATTCCCAACAAAGTGTAAATAAATAAAATACTCCAATAAAATGTGTTGCGAGGGCATGACATCCTGTGTGTATAAGCCCATGGCCCAATGAGCACACAATTAAAGTTGTAAATAAAATAAACTTGACTTGGGCCTTGGATTTAAAATAAAACTAGAGGCCCAATGTCATTTTTAAACTTAGAGATTACTTTTTAGAGTTGGGTTCAAATTGGGACTCGCATGAATCTTGTGATTTCTAATGTACCTTTTGTGGATCCTTGGATCAACTTGGGTCAAAGATGAATGGATAGGATCATTTTGAATATTAGCCAATAAGATTGAGGGGCAAGGGCCTTCCCCATTCTATAAAAAGGCACCATTTGTACACTATTTTCATGCTTAATGAGAAGGAGAAAACTCTACCAATTTTGGAAGAGAAGCATCCTCATTTGCAATTCAATGCTTGCTATTGCTCTTGTTGTTTCCATTTGCTTTCAAGTTCATGCTTGTTGGTTTCAATAGTTAAAGTTTCTCCTTTAACAAGTACAATGTGCATTTGAGTTAACCTCCACTCTCACTCTCTCTCTCTCTCTCTCTCTCTCTCTCTCTCTCTCTCTCTCTCTCTCTCTCTCTCTCTCTCTCTCTCTCTCTCTCTCTTTTTCTTCCCTTCTCAATCTCTTCTTCTCCATTCCTTCTCTTCAACCAAAACCATGATGAATGTTAGTGTAGAGGAGTAGAGTTAAAGAGGAGTAGTATAGTGGTGAGTAGAAGCTAAGGGCAAAAGTAGAAAACTAACTAAAAGTAGCATCTATGCTTAGTTAGGTACCTATCTAGTGCTCTAACCCTTGTTGACAGGCGGGAGGGCTATACTACGAGAGATCTTCGACCCTACAGTGGTGCCGTTGCCGAGGATAGTGATCCAAGAGAACGTTATACTAAAACGGTAGAGTGCCAAGGGACCGACACTACTTCAAGCCGTGGGTCCTGTTAGGAGATATTCCCAACAAAGTGTAAATAAATAAAATCCTCCAATAAAATGTGTTGCGAGGGCATGACATCCTGCGTGTATAAGCCCATGGCCCAATGGGCACACAATTAAAGTTGTAAATAAAATAAACTTGACTTGGGCCTTGGATTTAAAATAAAACTAGAGGCCCAATGTCATTTTGAAACTTAGAGATTACTTTTTAGAGTTGGGTTCGAATTGGGACTCGCATGAATCTTGTGATTTCTAATGTACCTTTTGTGGATCCTTGGATCAACTTGGGTCAAAGATGAATGGATAGGATCATTGTGAATATTAGCCAATAAGATTGAGGGGCAAGGGCCTTCTCCATTTTATAAAAAGACACCATTTGTACACTATTTTCATGCTTAATGAGAAGGAGAAAACTCTACCGATTTTGGAAGAGAAGCATCCTCATTTGCAATTCAATGCTTGCTATTGCTCTTGTTGTTTCCATTTGCTTTCAAGTTCATGCTTGTTGGTTTCAATAGTTAAAGTTTCTCCTTTAGCAAGTACAATGTGCATTTGAGCAAACCTCCACGCTCACTATCTCTCTCTCTCTCTCTTTCTCTTCCCTTCTCAATATCTTCTTCTCCATTCCTTCTCTTCAACCAAAACCATGATGAATGTTAATGTAGAGGAGTAGAGTTAAAGAGGAGTAGTATAGTGGTGAGTAGAGCTAAGGGAGAAAGTAGGAAACTAACTAAAAGTAGCATCTATGCTTAGTTAGGTACCTATCCAGTGATCTACCCCTTGTTGACAGGTGGGAGGGCTATACTACGAGAGATCTTCGACCCCACAATGGCGCCATTGCCGAGGATAGTGATCCAAGAGAACGCTATACTAAACCGACAGAGTGCTGAGGGACCAGCACTACTTCAGGCCGTGTTCTGTTGGGGGTATTTCCAACAAAGTGTAAATAAATAAAATCCTCCAATAAAATGTGTTGCAAGGGCATGGCATCCTGCCTGTATAAGCCCATGGCCCAATGAGCACCCAATTAAAGTTGTAAATAAAATAAACTTGACTTGGGCCTTGGAATTAAAATAAAACTAGAGGCCCAATGTCATTTTTAAACTTAGCCTCTAAGGGCTTGAAATCCAAACCAACCAATAAAAAAACAAAACAAACACACCAATCTACATTTTGGGAGAAAACAGCCAAATTTTCTATCAGATTTTGTTTTCTCCAAAACCAGTGAGATTTAACCCTTGCACGACTGGCAGCAACTCTAGGGTATTGTCTCAAACCTGCATAGAAGCCTGCGAGAGTTAGTTCCAAGTAGATTGCAAAAATCAGAGAAAAAATCATAAAAATTCAAAAAATCCTTGTAAAAGTCCAAAAAAATTCAAATCTTTATAAGAACTCTTGCAGAGCCCTCTGAAGTTCCATCTTAGTGAGACTAGGACACAGAGAGCTTGCGAGAGTTAGTTCACTGTCTAAGTGCCTGTGCGAGAGTTTCCATGGGAAAAAAGACAGGAAAATACCAGAGAATTCTCGCAGACACTAAAATTTTCAGTTCTAGTAGAGAATTATGAAGTTCCATCTCAGTGAGACTAGGACACAGAAGAGTCTACGAGGTTAGTCTGATTCCAGTGAGCAAAAAAAATGGGCTTAAGTGCTAAAAAATCACTAAAAAGTGAAGATCCAGCAAATTCTTCCAGAGAAAACTCTCGCAGACCATTTCAATCGATCTAGAATGTCAATTTCCATTAGCGAAGAAGTCTGCGAGAGTTCATACTGATTATTGGTGAAGATAAAGCCAAACTAGTGGGTTTGAACCTCGTAAACAGTGAAATTTTCACTTCTTGTGAGAGTTAACTCTCGTAGAAATTTGTAGAGTTAGATCTAGGCCAACAGATTCAGCTCCTGTGATTCTTGCGAGAGTTACTTCCCAGTAATTTGAGAGATATCAAGGTTTTTGTCTACAAAACAGCTAAAGAACCCTCACACAACCAACCTTTGCATGGATCCAATGGATTAACCCGTACATGTTGCTCCCTTGCAAGCAGTCCGGAGGGCACCTCAGATGGAGATACCAAAATATGACGGATCATCAGATTTCATCCACTTCCTCCAAATCTACGAGCAAGCTTGTGAAATCTATGGCGATCGGACACCTGTAAAGAAGTTGATGTTGTTCCCCATGTCACTAGTAGCGATGGCTCAAGATTGGTTTTTCAATTTGTCAGAGGAAGAAAAATCCACTTGGAAAGCGGTTAAAGCGGGTCTCATCACGTGCTTTAAACTAAGGAAGTTCCTAAAAGACCCATTTCTCTTGCTCAGCAAGGTGAAGATGGGAAAAAGAGAAAGGGTCATAGACTATATTGAGCGGGTCAAAATGACAAAATTTTCAGAATTCACACGTGTGGGGAATGTCCACAAGAGTGCCTGATCTTAATTAAGCTTTGTGATTGGCACTATAACCTGATTCTAGATTGATCAACAAAATCTAGTTTAGAAGAAATGGCTAATCCACAATCTAGCATGCTAATCAGCATAATATAATATAAATGAATCAAAGAATGAATAAAAATACAAGATTTTGATGTATGAGCATTAGCCTCAACACGAGTTAGAGAGAGAGAGAGCTAGAGAGATAACAAGCAATATTTGTTTAGATCCAAAATGGCATGAGATAGCTATAAAACTTTGGTCCTTGATCATTGATTGTGGGGAAAGCTACACATATTTATGGAGATTGAGGTAGCTCGAGGTAGAACCATATCTATCCATTCCAAAATGACATCTAAAGTGACATCTAGAGCCTATGTGACATTTGTCACTTGTCATGCATGAAATTCTACCAACTTTTTACAAGTGTACTAGTTCTAACTAGAAATGTCCAAATCATCATGCATGTGTCCATTAAACTTTGTGCATGCCTTGCATGTCACTATGGATCACTTACAATTAATGCATGTGAGTTGCCACGAGTTTCTACAAGCATAATCATGCTAATTCTATGTCTACAAACTATATGCAAGTTGCATTTATCAAACTAGATAATACATAACCATGTAGCTCGAGTTCTATGTAGGCCAAACTTGGCATTTTGCATTAATGAGCTACATACTTGCATGGTACAACATTTGTAGCAAGCCAAGAAATCAATATGGATTGTTTTTCAATTTTAACACTCCTCCTAAAAATGATCTATATTGATTTGAACATCGATCTTGGTATAACTCCAAGGTTGGCTCTATGCTTGTTGAAGGAATTTGTGTCAAAGGTTTGGTGAGCATATCTGCAATGCAAGATGATGTGTCGATGTGCTCCAATTTGATTTTACCTCCAATGAGCTTCTCTCTCATGAAGTGATGTGCAACTTCGATATGCTTGTTCCTTGCATGGAATATTGGGTTGTTGGCAAAGGCTTGAGCTGAAATGTTGTCACACATGATCATAGGTATATTTTCTCCCATAATTATCTTTAGCTCCACTAGTAACCTCTTGATCCAAAGCACTTCCTTTGTTGTTGTAGTGAGTGCCTTGTACTCAGCTTCACATGATGAGAGTGATACAGTATCTTGCTTTTTGGAAAGCCAAGATATCAAGTTTCCTCCAAGATATATGACATAAGCACTTGTAGATTCTCGATCTGCTCTATTACTTGCAAAATCCGAGTCAGAATAACCAATAATAGAAAGATCTTCACTTTTATACAATAAACCAAAATCAAAAGTTGAAGATATATATCTAAGCACTCTCTTGGCCTTTTTCCTATGATAAACTGAAGAATTTTGCATAGCCTGGCTCAACTTATGAACACTAAAGCTTATGTCAGGTCTAGTTATTGTGAGCCAAATTAAGGAGCCCATAAGACTTCTAAAAAGTGTGATGTCCTCGTAGGATCTTTCATCACCTTCGTTAGAGTCCTTTACATTTTGCTCCATAGGTATTTCTATACTCTTACAATTCAACATATTGAACTTTTTTAACATTGAAAGAGCATACTTAGATTGACATACAAAAGCTTTATCTTTAAGAAAGTCAATCTCTAGTCCTAGAATATAGTGAATTTTTCCAAGATCTTGCATCTTGAACTCTTTTCCAAGTGCAGTCTTGGTTTCCTCAACTAACTTGATACAAACTTCCTGTTAGAATGATATTATCAACATAAATAAGAAGGATGACAATATCTTTATCAAAAAACTTGACATATAAGGAAGGATCATAGCTACTAAGATTAAATCCTAGTGACTCAAGAAAGGTGTTAAGTCGAGAATACCATGACCTTGGAGCTTGTTTTAATCCATATAAACTTTTGAAGAGCAAGCAAACTTTTCCCTCATCATGGATGAACCCAATAGGTTGATCCATATAGATCTCTTCTTCTAGATAGCCATTTAGAAATGCATTAGAAACATCTAGTTGAAGAATTTGCCAATTAAAAAAACAAGCAAGAGAAATTATAATTCTAATTGACACCATCTTTGCAACTGGGGCAAAGGTCTCCTCATAATCAAGTCCATATACTTGAGCAAAGCCTTCAACACAAAGCCTAGCCTTGTACTTGTTGATTATGCCATCTTGATTATACTTGACTCGAAAAACCCATTTGCAACCAATGGTATGCTTGTTGGATGGAAGATCCACAAGCTCCCATGTAGTATTGGCCATCAAAGCATCATATTCTTCCTTCATGGCAAGGTACCATTCCTTTGAGTTGATAGCTTCATATACATCTTTTGGCTCCTCATGAGAAATAAAATATGCACAACTAGTGGAGTTGATTTCCACTTGCTTTTCTCTATCTTCATAGGTAAGCCTTCTAGGCTCAGCTCTTTCTCTTTGAGATCTCCTTGGTGAAAAAATTCGAGGTGACTCCTCCTCAAATCTTGGCCCCATCTCTCCATGATGATGTTCAAGGGTGACGATTGGAGTATCTTTGTGAGAATCTTTGAACTTGGCCTTCTCAAGAATGTATTTTTGATCTTCATGGAATATCACATCACATCTTAAAGCTTTAACTTTGCAAGAAAACTGTTTTTATACATAAGCTCTGAAGATAAGGAAGTGATAAAAAACCATAGCCTTTGAAGAAAGTAGATACAACCAAGTGTATCTAGTAAAGTCATCAATAATGGTGACAGAACATGTTGCACCACCAATACTTTTAGAAGAGGAAAAATGTACATTTGAATGTATGAGTTCCAATGGATAAGTAGTCTTTATAAAAGACTTCTGATATGGCTTTCTGTGTGACTTTGCAATGGCACAAGCCTCACAAGGCTTGAAATCTTTAGAAAGAGATTTTGGAAGACCAATAGCCTTTTCCTTCTTAACCACAGAAGACATAGATGTAAAGTTAGGATGTCCCAACCTTCTATGCCACAGCTCCTCCTTAGATAACAAAGCAACTTCACAAAGATTTGCATTCTCATAAGAATTCAACTTAAAAATTCCACCACATCTAGTCCCATCAGCAAGGATCTCATCTTTTCTCTTGATAAAACAAGTACTGGAGTTAAACTTTACATCACAACCATTATCAAGAAACTTTCCCACACTAATTAAGTTCTTTGTAAGTTTTGGAATGAAAAGAACATTAGAAAGTGCAAGAACTTTTGAAGAAGCAAGTTTCAATGGAATGTTGCCAATTCCTTCTATTGGACACTCATGATCATTAGCTGTGTAAATAGATCTCTTGAGTCCTTTGAAAGGTAAGATTGAGTCAAATGACTCCTTTGAACAACACATATGTGAAGAGGCTCCACTGTCTATGTACCAAGCTCCATCTTTCTTGAAAGGTGATGAAGAAAAACTGGACACCATAAGTGATCCTTCTATATCACTTGCAATAGAATCTTCTTCAATCTCTTTGGAGAGATTAGCTTGCTTGAGTTGGTTTTTCTTCTTAAAGCAATTAGAGACATAGTGCCCCTTTTTGCCACAGAAGAAGCACTTCACTTTCTTCTTCTTGGTTTTTGAGTTAGAGGGATGAGATGTTTCATCCTCTTCACCATCTTGATCTCGATCTTGTGAAAGTACTGTACTTTAGGACCATAAATGGATCTACAAAAGATCCACAAGAGTGATTGGATGCTTGCTTAACAATCTATCAAAAAAACTAGACACAAAAAAGTTGATCTAGATTGGCAATTTGACAAACAACAAGCATTAACAATCAAAAGAATTGATAAACATTGAAATCCGAGCTCACACGTGTGTACTATAGGCTTTAGTATGGCCTTCAACCTGAGAAACAAGTAGAAATTGATTTGGTTTCATTTGGATCACAAAAACTCAATGTACATAGTGAACTAGCTTGAGATTGCCAATGAGCTCCAAAAATTTTCTATCTTCTCACTATGGAGAGAGGGAATACATAGCAAATTCGACTTCCCTCTTGAAGTTAGGTGGATTTCCAGCATGTAATAAGGAAGTTAACTCACTCTCCTTGACCTAAAATGAAACCCTACTCTATTTCCTAGAGTTATGCTTGGTAGGTAGCTAGTTGGTCAAATTTTCACCTTAAACTTAGGTGTAGGTCCTATAAAGTAGGGATGACCACCAAATAGACATGACCAACTCTCTTGACTTGATCTAACCTACATTAGGATGGGTTTTCCATGTGGCATCATGGCCTCACATGTGTGGGACCCACTTGTGTACACAATTTACACTATTCTACATGGTTTTTGATCAAGCTAGATTTGCCAATTTTTGGCAATTCTTCACACTCCTCCTCAAAAATAGCTTGATCTATTTACAACTCTCTTGATAGATGAATGAAAGCTTTTAGAAGTGTCTAAAAAATCCAGCTACAAACAAGGAACTTTTGAGACTCCAATAGAGAATGATGTCCATGAAGGATCTTTCACCACCTCTTAGAGGATCCCTTACAAGATGTTCCATAAATGTGTCTATATACATGTAGCACATTTCAAAACTAAACATCATGCCAAGTCATGGATTCCAAGGCATTTTGTGCACTTGAAGATACATCAATTAAAATATTAAGTGCATACATAATGTTGCCAAAGACAACTTGCCTTGCTTGATCCATGTGATTGAGCCTAGATGGCTCCATCTTGATACTCAAGGTTCTTCTTGGAGTCCTCGGGTCTTGAGCTTGATCCTCCACTTGACTTGACTCCAAAACATCAATGAATTGAATAATGTGTTGATCCAAAGGTGCTTCTTCAAGTTTACAAATCTTCCACTCTTGAAAGATCACATTTCCACCATTGACAAATTCTTTGGTTGAAAACAAGTAGATTCTACAATCTCTACTTGAAGAGCAAAACACTACCATTATTCCTATAATTGAAATAAGATAATCTTTGGTCCTTAAATTGGAATGATCATGCACAAAGCATGTGGACACAAAGATTTCCAAAGCAAATGATGTTTCATCTTTTATGACTCTATTCAAACTATTACAAAAATAGTTATCCAATGAAATTGCTTTATCAACAACAAATGTAGATTTCAAAGCATCCCATTTCATTGTCTTGTCATACAAAGTAATAAACACCATGGATCTTAAAGTTAAGAAACAAGTCACCTCATGTCTACTAATACTTTCCAAAAAGTATTCAAAGATAGTAGACTCTCCAATGCTCACCACCCTTGCAAGATGCACACTTGAATATACAATTTGCATGCAATTTGATGACTCGGCCATTGTCATTGAGGACTCCCTTGGAACTCTCATGCTTTGAGGCTGATCCTCAAGATCTTCCTCCTTTTGATGCTCCTCCTCAATGCAAGCAACATCACACTTTGCCAAGATCTCCTCTTGAGTGATCTTCTCCTTCGCCAAGCTCATTCTTTCAAAAGCAACACTAGCTTCCAACTTAAACAATCTTCCATGTTTAAATCCCTTTGCAATGCAAACATCATTTTTCAAGATGAAACAAACACCATGCTTAAAGTGGACATCCAAACCACTCTCTAAGAGTAGACCAACACTAAGCATATTCTTGGTGATTGATGGTACATAAAGGACATTTTCTAGATCCATGCATTTTGAGGATTCTAGATGCAAAGAGATGGTGCCAACACCATCTATCCTACACTCTTCATCATTTGCAGTAAAGACAAACTTTTTAGCATCATTGAATGAGTGTAAGGTTGAGAAAAAGTCCTTTTCACAAGACATGTGGGAGCTAGCCCCACTGTCGATCCACCAATTGTCTCTTGAATTGCTATTGCTTGTTGGTGAGGATGTAGATGCCATCAAGAATACATCTATTTCATCCTCCTCCTCCTCCTTTGCAAGGTTTCCTTGTTTGTCCTCCTCCACTTGTGCTCTTAGCCTCTTGTAGCATTCAGATGCATAATGCCCCTTCTTTCCACAAAAGAAGCATTTTTGCTTTAGCTTGTCCTTTGAGCTTGATGCATCATCCTGTTCTTTGGCCTCCTTTGGATGCTTCTTCTTTCCATTGGTCTTCTTTTTGCCCTTGAATGAGAAATTGGCTTTCTCATCACCATCCTGCAATGACAAGGAACTCATCCTAGATTTTGCATGGAGCATCCTACACTCTTCAGCCACTAATACACTGTGAGGTTTTTCTATAGTTGGCAAAGTGTCTTGGATGGCAAAACTTTGGACCAAATTTGCAAAGTCATCTCCTAGACCATTAAGGACAATTTGTACAAGCTCTCCATTATGAATCTTCTCTCCAATGGAAGCCAACTCCCTATTTAGAGACTTGATTCTGAGTACATAATCTTGTGCACTCTCCTCACTTCTCCTCATGCTTTGCAGAATTTGATTTCTAGGCATAAGAACTCTAGAAGTGTTGCTAGACTCATAGATTGATTTTAAAGATTCCCAAGCCTCTTTAGCATTAGTACAAGCTGATACTTCTCTCAACAAATCGTTGCTCACATTCATCTTCACACAATGAAGTGCAAGCCTAGATCTCTTCTTGTATCTAGCTAACTCCTGTGCACCTAGAGGTTCATCTTCATTTTCAATCAAGAACTCATAAAGGTCTTGGAGCACCAAGAGTGACTCCATTCTAACCTTCCAAATAACATAATTTGTAGAATTCAACCTCTCACTAGCTTCTAGAAGGTATGCTCCAGCAGATTCCATCTTACTAGTGACTTCTACAAACAAGAAATAGATTTGATTGACTTGAAACTCACAAAGGTCTCACACTTGCAGTGTTTCACTCAAATTTGATTTCTAATCCAACAAATGGACTTATAATCACAGTTCTATCACTCTCTCACAAAGTTGGAATGAAGATAAGATGAAGTGATAACTACTTTCAAACAAATCTTGCCAAGAAATGGATTTGATTGTCTCTAGAAACTCACTAAGGTCTCTCTCTTGTAGTTTTTCACTCAAATTAGATTTCTAATCCAACAAATGGACTTATAATTTCAGTTCTAGCACTCCCTCACAAAGTTGGAATGAAGATAAGATGATGTGAAATCTACTTACAATCAAATCTTGCCAATTTTGGCTATTTTTGGACAAAAAAATGACTTAATCTCTTTCTTCCTTCTTGGTGTACTTTCAAGACCTATTTTTAACCTTAATAGTACTTGAACTCAGCCTAGATTAATTAGATTCCATGAAACAAATTCAAATCTAATCAATGGCAAATGATCTTGGTAGATTATTCTAGGATCTCCACCAAAAATTACACCAATAGCTCACAAATTGAATTTTTTTGGATCAAATGAATACCATGCATTAAATGAGGTTCAGAGGTGCCCACACATGTGGACAATACCGATTTGGACCCCTACCAAGTTTGGGATCAAATCTCCTCACCAAAATCAAGATTCTAGCTTGCCCTCTCCATACTAGTTTTTAGCACCAAAACTTGCTAAAAATGGATTTGCATTAGATCAATGGCTTATGCTCTTGTACTTGGCTCTGATACCATGTGAAAGTACTGTACTTTAGGACCATAAATGGATCTACAAAAGATCCACAAGAGTGATTGGATGCTTGCTTAACAATCTATCAAAAAAACTAGACACAAAAAAGTTGATCTAGATTGGCAATTTGACAAACAACAAGCATTAACAATCAAAAGCATTGATAAACATTGAAATCCGAGCTCACACGTGTGTAATACAGGCTGTAGTACGGCCTTCAACATGAGAAACAAGTAGAAATTGATTTGGTTTCATTTGGATCACAAAAACTCAATGTACATAGTGAACTAGCTTGAGATTGCCAATGAGCTCCAAAAATTTTCTATCTTCTCACTATGGAGAGAGGGAATACATAGCAAATTCGACTTCCTTCTTGAAGTTAGGTGGATTTCCAGCATGTAATAAGGAAGTTAACTCACTCTCCTTGGCCTAAAATGAAACCCTAGTCTATTTCCTAGAGTTATGCTTGGTAGGTAGCTAGTTGGTCAAATTTTCACCTTAAACTTAGGTGTAGGCCCTATAAAGTAGCGATGACCACCAAATAGACATGACCAACTCTCTTGACTTGACCTAACCTACATTAGGATGGGTTTCCCATGTGGCATCATGGCCTCACATGTGTGGGACCCACTTGTGTACACAATTTACACTACTCTACATGGTTTTTGATCAAGCTAGATTTGCCAATTTTTGGCAATTCTTCACAGATCTTTGGCTTTGTCTTTGTTGTATGCTTGAGAGAATTGGTTCTTACTCCTTCCTTTCTGCTTGCCTTTGACAAAGAGGCTTTGTCACTTCCATCATGTTCAAGTTTGTTCATCCTGGAGAGTTTATAGCTTTGTCTCGATTCTTCAGAAACAAGAATTCCTTGGAGAGTTTCTAGATTAGGTAACTCCTCCTTAATAGCAAAAGACTGAACAAGATTATCATAGTCATCTCTCAAGCCATTCAGTATGACTTGAACTAGCTCAACTTGGTTAATGGTAACACCAACACATGAAAGCTCTCTATGTAAATCTTTAACTCTCAGAACATAGTTAGATGCACTCTCTTCACTTCTTTGAAAACTTTGGAAAATCTGATTCCTAAGAGTGAGTATTCTAGAAGTATTCTTTGCCTCATAGATGGTCTTTAGTGCATCCCAAGCTTCTTTGGCTATAATGCAAGATCCTATCTCTCTCAAAATTTCATTAGATACATCCATCTTAATGAAATGTAGAGCCATTCTAGCTCTCTTCTTATATTTAGGAATTTCAACCTGTGCTTGAGGCTCCTCCTCAACACCAAGCACAATATCCATAACATCCTGGAGAATCAAAACAGACTCCATTCTTAACTTCCAAATTGATTAATTAGAAGTGTTTAGTCTTTCACTGGCTTCTAGAAGATATCCTCCCTGAGATGCCATAAATGAAGACTTCTTAGTTATTGGATTGAGATATGTTTGAGCTGGTTCCTATCAAACTTAGAGTTGCTGCTCTCTTCACTATAGGTATTTTCAAGGTTGAACTACCTTCCTATGTGAAACACTTGCAACTATATTTGAGATGAATCTCAAATATGCCGAATTCACACGTGTGAGACGCCCTACACATGTAATTTTGATCTCCTAAGCACAATAACACCATAAAGATCAGACTAGCATTGGTTGTCAATATGAAAGCTGATCATACAAGCAATATTATTGTGTTACAAGCAAGATCTGTCAACAAAACATAAGACAAAGCATCATAAATGCCTCTACTTGGCTAGAGAGAGAAAATAGAAAGTACAAAACTCGTGGAGAGAGAGAGGGCACAAAGAGCTTGTCTCCAAATTTGCATTACACACAAATTTCATCATCTTCTCAATGAGAGTACATCACATATATATAGGTCCATGGACTCTTCTCCTACTTTGAGTTGAATTGGAGTTGTGGATCCACCTCTCAAGCTATCTAGACTTATCCAAGCCACCTCACTATGTCTAACTGTGCTACATAGTCTTTTCATACATTAAATGTGGCATGTAAAGTACAAATGGCAATTCCTATGGTAGCTCGAGTTTCTACTTCTACCTACCTTGAATATTTTATTCTAAAGTGGGTCTTTACTAAGCCAAAAGAGCTCAATTCATCTTTGGCATTTTTAGGACCCATACTCACAACATTAGATAGATTTTTCAATATTTTGACACTCCTCCTAAAAATGTATCTAATGTGGATCAAGCATTGATCTTGAGATAAGACCAAGATTAGACCTATGCTTTGAGAAGGCACTTTTGCAAAGTGGCTTTGTGAGAAGATCAGCAATACACAAAGATGTGTTGACATGTTCTAAGTTGATTTCACCTCCAATGAGCTTTTCCCTTACAAAATGATGTGCCACTTCTATATGCTTGCTTCTTGCATGAAAAATAGGATTGTTTGCAAGAGCTTGTGCCGATATGTTGTCACATTTGATCAAGGGAAGATCATCCTCTTTGATGCAATTTAGCTCCATGATTAGCCTCTTGATCCAAAGCACCTCTTTAGTTGTTGTAGTGAGTGCTTTGTACTCGGCCTCAAATGATGATAGAAATATGGTATCCTACTTCTTTGAAAGCCAAGACACAAGATTGCCTCCAAAAAAGATAGTATATGCATTAATGGACTTTCGATCCATTTTATCACTTGCAAAATCGGAATCTGAATATCCAACAATGGTTAGATCTTCATTCTTGTACAATAAACCATAATCTTGAGTAGAAGATACATATCTTAGAACTCTCTTGGCCATCTTCCAATGTTGGATCTTGGGATCTTGCATAAATTGACTCAATTTGTGCACACAATAGCTCAAATCGAGTCTAGTGATAGTAAGCCAAATTAAAGAGCCTATAAGTCTCCTATAAAGTGTGATGTCCTCGAAGGATCTTTCATCACCTTTAATAGGATCTTTTACATGTTGCTCCATGGGAGTATCTATGCCTTTACAACTTTGCATATTGAATTTTCTCAACATAGAAAAGACATATCTAGATTGACAAATAAAAGCATACTCTTCATGAAAATTAATCTCAAGGCCCAAAATGTAATGGATCACTCCTAGATCTTGCATTTTAAATTCTTTTCCTAATGCATCTTTGGTTTCTTGAACTAGCATCAAACAACTTCCACTAAGAATAATGTCATCTACATAGATTAGGAGAATGTCAATATTACTACCATCAAATTTTAAGTACATAGAAGGATCATAGTCACTAAGCACAAATCCTAATGAAAGTAGAAATTTGTTGAGTCTTGAATACCATGATCTAGGTGCTTGTTTTAAGCCATAAAGACTTCTAAATAGCAAACACACCTTAGATTTATCCTTGATAAATCCTTGAGGCTGTTCCATGTATATCTCCTCCTCAAGATAGCCATTCAAAAAAGCGTTGGAGACATCAAGTTGAAATAGTTTCCACTTAGAAAATAAGGCAAGAGAGATTATGATTCTTATCATCACCATCTTTGCTATAGGAGCAAAGGTCTCTTCATAGTCAAGGCCATATATTTGTGCAAAGGCTTTAGCACATAATCTTGCCTTGTACTTGTTGATGGAGCCATCATGATTGTACTTGATCTTGAACACCCACTTGCATCCAATGATATGCATGTAAGGTGGTGGATCCACTAGCTCCCATGTGTGGTTGGTGATCAAGGCATCATATTCAATCTTCATGGCCTCATACCACTCCTTGGTATTGAGGGCTTCTTGAACATCTTGGGGCTCCTCACGAGATACAAAAAAAGCATAAGTGGAATCAAGATTCACTTGTTTTCCTTTGTCATCATAAGTGAGCCTCTTGGGCTCGGATCTCTCCCTCATGGATCTTCTAGGAGTGAAAATCCGAGGACTTCCATCTTCAAATCTTGACTCCTCCATATGTTGATTGTCTTCAATAACAACAGGTGATAGATTTTGAGGTTTCTTGATCTAGGCCCCTCCAAGATTGGACTTTTCTTCTTCATGAAAAACTACATCTCTACTATCAATTACCTTAGAGGTAGAGAGCATGTAGATTCGATAGGCTTTCTTGTTGGATGAATATCCAACCATTACTGCTTTGCTTGCACAAGGATCATCCTTCTTTCTTGTTTTCAAGGGAATATGAATAAAGCATATGCATCCAAATACTCTAAGGTGTTCAACCTTAGGTTTCTTCAAATAAAGTGCTACATATGGTGACTTTCCTCCAAGTGCAACATGAGGGAGTCTACTGCAAATATAGTTTGAACAATTGATAGCCTCACCCCAAAAGTCTTTTGGCAAAGATGCCTCAATTCTGATGGTTTTGGCACATTCACACAATGTTCTATTCTTTCTTTCAGCCACCCCATTTTGAGATGATGTATATGCACAAGAAAACTCTCTTTTAATGCCTTCAAGCTCACAATAATCATGAAATTTATTGGAAGTGTACTACCACCTCCATCACTTCTAAGAATCTTGATTTTGTAAGAAAATTGCTTTTCAACTAGAGCTTTGAACTTTAGGAAATAGTCAAACACCATAGATTTTGAAGCTAGAAGATATACCCAAGTAAATCTAGTGAAATCATCAATGAAAGTTACAAAGCAAGTAGCACCACCCTTGCTCTTTGAAGATGAGAAGTGCACATTTGAGTGTATTAGCCCCAATGGATGTGTAGTTTTGATAGATGACTTTGAAAAGGCTTCTTATGAGACTTAGATATGGCACAAGCCTCACATGGCTTGAAATTCTTGGAGATAAGATTAGGCAAGCCAATAGCTTTGGCTTTTTTGACCATGGACACCATAGAATTATAGTTAGGATGACCCAACCTTCTATGCCATAGTTCCTCCAAAGACATATGAGTAGCAAAAGCACTATCACAAGAGTTAGCATACTCTTTGGGATCAAGCTTGTAGATTCCACCTTATCTAGACCCAAATGCAAGGATTTCATCATGCTTCTTGATTGTACATGTATCAACATTGAAATTCACATCTAGTCCACTATCAAACAATTGCCCAACACTAATAAGATTTTTTGTTAGCTTGGGAACAAAACGTACATTAGACAGAGAAAGAACTTTTGATGAAGAAAGCTTTAAGGGAATGGTCCCTATGTCTTCAATAGCACACTCATGATCATTTGCTGTGTAGATGGACTTCTTGGCTCCTTCATAAGGTGACATGGATGAAAAAGAATACTTGGAGCTACACATATGTGAGGAAGTTCCATTGTCAATATACCACAAACCATCCTTCTTGAAAGGTGATGAAGAAAAAATCGAGACCATAAGAGATCCCTCTTCATCACTTGCATGAGCATCTTCCTTCTCTTCATTGGAAATGTTGGCTTGCTTGAATTGACTCTTCTTCTTGAAGCAATTGGTGGCATAATGCCCCTTCTTGCCACAAAAGAAATACTTGATGTTTTTCTTCTTCTTCTTGGATGTGGAAGCTTGAGAGGACTCATCCTCATCTCCTTTCTCCTTGGAAATAAGATTGTTCTTGCTTGAAGAGAATTGGTGTTGATTCTTACTTCTTGTCTTGTGCTTATCTTTGGTAGCCATCAATGTTGAGAGACAATCTCTCCATTTTCAAGAGTTTATACTCTTGTCTTGATTCTTCAGAAATGAGGACACTTTGGAGTGCTTCCAAACTTGGTAGCTCCTCCTTAATGGCATAACTCTGAACAAGATTGTCATATTCCTCCTTTAACCCATTAAGTATGACTTGAACAAGCTCATTTTGGTTGATGGAGTCTCCTATGCATGACAATTCTCTATGGAGGTCTTTAACTCTCATTACATAAGCTGAAGCACATTCATCACTTCTCTGTACACTTTAAAAAATTTGGTTTCTTAGTGTTAGAAGTCTAGAAGTATTTTTTGCCTCATAGATAGACTTGAGAGTATCCCAAGCATCTTTTGCATTAGTACAAGCACCAATTTCTCTTAAGATGTCATTTGAGACATTCATCTTAATATAATGTAGAGCCATCCTGACTCTCTTTTTGTACTTTGGAATTTCTTGAGGAATTTGTGGTTCTTCTTCAATGCCAAGTACAATCTCCATCACATCTTGTAGTATTAAGACATATTCCGTTCTAACCTTCCAAATTGAGTAATTGGAGGTTGACAATCTTTCACTTGCTTCTAATAGAAAGACACCCATTGAAGTCGTAAAGAATGATGGAATTAAAAAAAGATGGATGAAAGAATTGCTTTTCTTCTCACTATAGGAACCAATCAAGGGTACAGAACCAAATCCTATGTAAGACTTAGCAAAAAACTATGAGATAGATCTCACTAACTTGACAATCTCTCTAAAACAAGATTTGAATCATCAAAAAAGATGAAGTATGACAAAAGTTATGGTTCTCTGAATTTCACACGTGTGAAATATTCCAAAAAAGTCAAATTGACTCAAATACAATCTATTTGTATGAAACAATTTGCCTAGAACCTATAATTTTGTCTAAATCACATATAGATGAGATTGTGTAGCTTCTGGATGATTTTTGTGATCATTCAAGCAATAAATGACATGTACACACGATTTGCACAGGGCTAGGCGCCCTACCTACGACTCTTCAAAAGCTTATAACTTCTGATTGGCTTATCCAATTGTCATGACTTAAATTGCATCAGATTCTACCATTTCTAGCTTTCTAGTGGGCTAATTTGCTTGGAATTTGGATTTGAGGTGAGAGAGAACCACCAATCTGAAAATGGGCGGGTTTCACACGTGCCAGCACCTGAAATTCCGTATAGTACCTGATCTGGCTCATTAAATGTGGTTTGTAGCTCAGAATCACAAGAAAACTACAAACTAGTTAGAAGGTAGAATCTAGACAATTCCTAGCTTGAAATCTGATCAAATTTGCAAACTTTTTGATTAGATTTGTTTGTAAAACCCAGGTAGGCTCTGATACCATGCTGAATTCACACGTGTGGGATGCCCTACACATGTATTTTTGATCTCCTAAGCACAATAACACCATAAAGATCAAACTAGCATTGGTTGTCAATGGGAAAACTGACCATACAAGAAATATTATTGTGTTACAAGCAAGATCTGTCAACAAAACATAAGACAAAGCATCATAAATGCTTCTACTCGGCTAGAGAGAGAAAATAGAAAGTACGAAACTCGCGGAGAGAGAGAGGGCACAAAGAGCTTGTCTCCAAATTTGCATTACACACAAATTTCATCATCTTCTCAATGAGAGTACATCACATATATATAGATCCATGAACTCTTCTTCTACTTTGAGTTGAATTGGAGTTGTGGATCCACCTCTCAAGCTATCTAGACTTATCCAAGCCACCTCACTATGTCTAATTGTGCCACATAGTCTTTTCATGCATTAAATGTGGCATGTAAAGTACAAATGGCAATTCCTATGGTAGCTTGAGTTTCTACTTCTACCTACCTTGAATACTTTATTCTAAGATGGGTCTTTACTAAGCCAAAAGAGCTCAATTCATCTTTGGCATTTTTAGGACCCATACTCACAACATTAGATAGATTTTTTAATATTTTGACAAAGTATTCCACAAGACAAGTTTTCTAGATCAGACACAAAAAGTGGTTTGAGACACTTTGGCTGGTCTGAATTCTACTTTTGGCACGTGTGAAATGCTTCAAAAGAAAACACTATTGACAGTCAGAAGGCTCAAAGGGTATTCAAATACTTTAAACTCAGTCTTGATCTACAGTTTCTTGTGTTGGATGCTCAAAACAATGGATTCAGAACAAAGTATAATTGAATCAAATTAAAATGCTGTCACTCGAATTTTGGACCTATCCCTATCCTCTTTAAGAGCTTATAAATCTTGCTAGACACATCAGATTGGTTTGATTTCAATTTTTATGGAAAGTACAGATCAAATGCTTTCCATCAAGCTATAATACTGCTATCTTTGGATCCATAAGAAGGAGAACAAAGGGACTGAAAAACTCTGATTTTCACACGTGCAGAATTCCAGAATTCCGTACTACCTCAATTCAGATCTAAAAATTCAGTTCAAGTCCCATTCGGTCCCAATACACTTCAGAGAAAGGTTAGAAAAAGTGCAAAACTGCTTTTTTGCTTGATTTAGCTCTCAATTTCATGTACAATCAGAGTTGTTAGCATGCAAAGCTTAATGTGGCTCTGATACCATGACAAAATTTCCAAAATTCACATGTGTGGGGAATCTCCACAAGAGTGACTGATCTTAATTAAGCTTTGTGATTGGCACTATAACCTGATTCTAGATTGATCAACAAAATCTAGTTCAGAAATGGCTAATCCACAATCTAGCATGCTAATCAACATAATATAGTAGAAATGAATCAAAGAATGAATAAAAATACAAGATTTCGATGTATGAGCATTAGCCTCAACACGAGTTAGAGAGAGAGAGCTAGAGAGATAACAAGCAATATTTGTTTAGATCCAAAATGGCATGAGATAGCTATAAAACTTTGGTCCTTCATCATTGATTGTGGGGAGAGCTACACATATTTATGGAGATTGAGGTAGCTCGAGGTAGAACCATATCTATCCATTCCAAAATGACATCTAAAGTGACATCTAGAGTCTATGTGACATTTGTCACTTGTCATGCATGAAATTCTACCAACTTTTTACAAGTCTACTAGTTCTAACTAGAAATGTCCAAATCATCATGCATGTGTCCATTAAACTTTGTGCATGCCTTGCATGTCACTATGGATCACTTACAATTAATGCATGTGAGTTGCCACGAGTTTCTACAAGCATAATCATGCTAATTCTATGTCTACAAACTATATGCAAGTTGCATTTATCAAACTAGATAATACATAACCATGTAGCTCGAGTTCTATGTAGGCCAAACTTGGCATTTTGCATTAATGAGCTACATACTTGCATGGTACAACATTTGTAGAAAGCCAAGAAATCAATATGGATTGTTTTTCAATTTTAGCACAAACATCTACGATTCGAGTGCAGTGCAACCCTAATTCCATGCGGTGATCATGTGGTTCCTTGCGGAATTACCACGTAGCATTAGGAGAGAACTAAAATGATGGGAGCAGTATGCTACTCTGCAAGAAGCTATGAACGATGCCATCAGGGAAGAGGATGAGAGATCAGACGACGAATACCCATCCACCCATACTCCTACTCCCTTGATAGCATCATCATTATCAACTGCTTCCACTCTATCCACAAAACTGTTGATGGAACAAATGACAAAATTACACAAATAGCAGATGGAGCAGCTTGTGGCGCAGTTTGATCAGAAACTGAAAGCCTTACAAGGAGCTATAGCAGCAACGCCAAATCTACCAGAACAAAACCAACTATAGTATCCCTAACGTGAAAATGTATGGTGTTCAGTATGCACTCACACAAAACCATACAACAAACGAGTGCCCGGTCCTTAAGCAAAATCTGAGATTGACCCATAGATTTTGGCATTTGTGCAACACAACAACGCACGATATGACATTTTGCCCATTTAACCCCTGGATTGTCCAACAGAAAAGGATTCCTTATCAGACTTCTTATCCATATCATCAAGGGGCACCAAATGCGGCACTGAGGTACGGTGCACCGAATAATCAACAACGTATGGCCTTACCTGCACCACCAGGGCCAGCCAATCAACAAGTGGCCCACGTAAACTTGACAGCAGCAGAACCAGAGATGCTAGTACCACCTCAACCTAAGCAGCAGCAATGGTATGGGCTAGATGAACCATTTATGGATCCTGCCATAAATGAATATATTGCGGCCTATGCAGCTCAAACACAACGTCAAGCGGAAGAAGTTATGGCTGCTACGGATGTGGCGAAGGACACAGAATTGTTGAATGTCCTTACAAGGGACAATATACATCCTTTTGTCGAGAATGCAGTTATGGACACTACTACAAGAATTGTCCATTGAGACCTGGGACTAGCGCACCATTGAACTTCATTGCAATACAACGAGCAACATTTCTAGCGGGGATGCCATCGGAAGGGCAACATTTCCATGCCCCTGTGTTAGCCGTTACCAAGCACAGAAGAGGAAGCAAGTGGATCCCTCACCACCACCATTGGTCACTGATGACCAACTCTCAGCTTCAGCACCATATCTGAATGTGAGGGAAGAAAGAAGACAGTGCCAGAAGATACGACACTGGGTACAAAGAGCACAAGCGGAGGAAAAAGAGCAAGAAAAGGACAACCCTATGGAACCTCCTGTGATGATGAACGGGAACCATAAACGAGATTACCATTGCGCATTGATCAGAATGATCGATTGCATCATCATGAACCACCCTTCCACATGGTGGAGCCTGAGGAACCATGCACTGAAAGGCTCACAAGCCTACTGGAAAGCCGTGTTAGTTTACCCTCGAGGAATTACGCAGATTGCGCCACAAGCTAATTGCCTTTTGGCGGAATGGGCAAAAGTGGACGCGGAGCCAATAGCACCAGAGTCCATATACTGTATGGGAGACTAGTAACGTCCTCCACATTGGGGCATCATGGGAAAGCGAGGAACACAACATCACTCTGCCAATCAAACGCAAGAGATTTGAGTATGAGGCAACAGTAGTAGATGGAGGATCAGGTGTCAATTTGATGAGTGATTTGAAGGGCATTCCGCCAACAGTAGTCCAACACACCATACCCTTGGTGGATGGAGCAGTCCCCAAGGTGAGTCGTTACTATTGCTGCAACTCAAACTACATAGAGTTGATCAAGTAGGAATTGCAGAAGCTATTAGACGCAGATTTCATTTATAAAATCGAGCATGAACGGGTATCGTCGATAGTTATAGTACCCAAGAAGAATGACAAAAGACGGATTTGTGTGAATCTGAAGGTGCTAAACGCAGTCACCAAAAAGGATTATTTTTCTTTGCCCTTTATGGAGAGTCTCTTTGAAAGAGTAACTAGGGTTGAAGCCTACAACTTTTTAGATGGCTTGTCTAATCTAAACACTTATCCAATCTGGAGAAGGTGCTACAAAATGCCGCGAATTCTAGATCTCCATGAATCCAAAAAAATGTCAATTTTGGGTTACACATGGCTTGATTCTCGGCCATATAGTATCTAGACATGGGATCGCCACAGACCTATCAAAAATTAGAATCATTGTTGATCTACCACCACCAGGAATGATCCGTGAGGTCTACATCTTTATGGGTCATGCTAACTATTACAGGATTCTCATTCTAGATTTTGCGGAGTTAGCACGACCAGTTTACAAACTCACAACGGATCTAAATTGGAATGAGGAAGCCCTAAGGGCTTTCCAAAAACTTAAAGATGCATTGTTTCAGCATCGATCCTACGTCCGCCCAATTGGTCCATTGAGTTTCATGTGCATAGAAATGCATCGAAGTATGCAGTTGGAGCAGTCTTAACCCTGCCAGGAGAACACAAAAAGAATTTTTTGATCGATTTGCAAGCTGACAACTCAGTGATACAGAAATGAACTATTCAACATAGAGAGGGAAGCACTGGCAATGATATATGCGATTAAGAAGTTTCAGCACTACTTGATGGCCACACACTTTGCTTTTTATATGGACCATCAACCCTTGTTCTATTTCTTTAACAAAACCTACAACATAGAGAGATTCACTCGATGGCTACTTCTGTTATTACAGTTTGATTTTCGGATAGTAGTTTGCAAGGGAAAACAACACTACATGGCAGATTATGTGTCGTGTATCAAAGGGAAGGAGGTTGCACTTCAACCCAATGATGAGTTGCCCGATGTTGCCTTATTTTACATAGACATAGTACCGGAATGGGCTGCCGGCATAGTTGAATATCTAATGAGGGGCCAACTAGACAAATCACTGCCAAAGGCGGATCAGCGAAAATTGATCTTAAAAGCTAGACCTTATCAGCTGATTGCCAGCCAATTGTAATGAAGAGGACCGGATGGGATTCTTTGGCGATGTATTCTTCCTCATGAGACTACCCAGATCATATCGCTTTCACATGAAGGCATGGGTGGGAGGCCATTTTGCATGCGACATTACAGTTTGCAAGATCCTGCAATCAGGATGCTGGTGGCCAATGATTCATAAGGATACAGAGGAATACCTGAGGAAGTGTGATGTGTGCCAAAGGGTGAGAAGACCAACGAGATTGAATTATGACCTTCTGCACCCAGTCTTAGCCCAAGCACCATTCGAAAAGTGGGGATTGGATTACATTGGCCCAATCCACCCTGCAGCAAGAAGTACTCAAGCTTGATACATAATCGTGACCACTGACTACCTCACCAAGTGGGTCTAAGCCAAGGCAGTAAGAGTAGCTGATGCTAGGACCACTGCCAAGTTTCTCTATGAAAATATCATTGTGTACTTTGGATGCTCGGTGGCAATAGTCAGCAACTGCGGAAGTCCTTTCATCAATGAGACCATCAAGGTCCTGTTGGAGGAATTTTTTTGTGATCCATAGGACCAGTATGTCTTATTATTTTCACAGTAATGGGCAAGTAGCATCATCCAATAAGATCCTGTGTAGCGTGCTCACGAAAACTGTTGAAGCTAGCAGATCAGATTGGGAACACAAGTTGCATGCTACTCTGTGGGCATTCTAGATAGCATATAAGGGAAGCACTGATCAAACGCCATTCCAACTGGTATATGATCAGGATGTTGTAATGCCAGTAGAGTTTTTAGTCCCTTCATTAAGGATTGTCACAATGCAACGTCTTGATAGATCCAAATCTCTAAAATTACACCATGAAGCTCTGCATAAGCTCTGTGAAACACACTTACTAGCTGTGCATGCACTGGCAACTGAAAATGATAGATGCAAAGCATGGCACAATCGCAGATTATGAAATAAGGATCTATGTTTCGGAGATCTAGTCCTGATGTATAAAACCAAGGCGATCAAAGGAAAGTTAAAATTCATAGTCGAAGGTCCTTATCGGATCAAATAAACTCTTAATCATGGAGCCATGAATCTAGAGAAGCTAGATGGGACATCTTTCGATACACCCATCAATGGTAGCCGGTTGCATAGGTACTGGCCACCGTAGTGAGACAGATCTAGGTTAGTGGTGGCATTTTATGAAAAGCTTATCTGCTCAGCCATCACAACTAGATCTAGAAAGATCAAGCCAAATCAAGCTAGATTCATCAAGATTCAGCCAGATCTGGCTAGATTAGGAAAAATTCATCAAGGTCCAAGAGAGATCTAGATCCAGATAGGATCACTAGGAAAGCAGAACATCAGATTACACCAATAAGGCTCCAATTTGTAGATTAGAGACCTCGATCTCGGTAACTATGGCAAAATACGGACAAAATCCACCCAGAACTGATGGATCTGCTACCAAATATCTATCAAAATTTTTAGAGAGCTACCAACAGTCAGATCTAACATGGATGAAGCAAATTACTAGTTTGCAAAAGTTAAAAAATCAGAGAATCTCAAGATCTCGTCAAAAAGCACTCTAAAAGAGCACTTTTTTCATGATTCTTTGAGATCCCCTTGGGAGATAGGTCTTGAAACTTGGACAGTCACTAGACCTAACCCAAATGCATCCATGAAAATCTATGCAAGAGTTACTGATGGAAAAAACATCATTTTTTAGTGTATGTGAGGGTTCCAAGAAGCAGAATCTTCAAAACCTTTGTAGAGCATCAAGATCATCAAATCAACCTTCGCAAGGGGTGGAATCAAAGAAGTGAAATTAGCCTGTCTACATGGTCTAATCTTGAGAATCCAACCACAGGAGCAAGCTGTGCAAGCATTCACTCCCTGCAAGGGTTGAACCCTTGCAGACTGTCTGAACCCTCGTAAAACCTTCGTAGGACAATTAAAATCACCTTCTGAACTCTCGCAGACTTCTCTGAGGTCCTAGAATATTGTGAAGAAGGTCTCTGTCAAAATTTGGTGAAACTGAACAAGGGAAAGTGGATTTCACTTAATGTGCACTCTAATTTTCGTTATATAAGAGCTGAATTCGAGTCATTTGTCACCTTTCCTAGCGAAGCTCTGTTCAATTTTTGATCGAATTTTCCAAGTTCTCCAAAGACAACCAAACTTTCTATAAGCCATCATCCACATACTTTGAATCCAGATCTGCGCTCTGAACTGTTGTTCCTACCATCCAGCACTTGTTATTCATTGTTTTTCTCGTTTTCACTACTTACTACTTTTTACTTTTTTCACCGTTTTTTTCTACTTTTTGCACTTTACCTATCACTGCTAACATGGCCTCCTCATCTTCTGACAACTCTGGCACCAAGCAGATGATTCAGTATGGCCCTTGCCTTCTGAAGCCTTGATTAAGCCATGGCTCCAGATTGCAGGCTCACTTTTTGAAGCAATGGGATTTTACTCGACGCTTTTCAGTTCTAACATTAACATGGGCCTTGCCCTTCACGCTTATGCCACCTGGGATGCGCCGAAGTTGCGTTTTCATTTTCTATACCAGGGGTACCATGTACAAGGTACGGATTAACATGGACTCGATGGTCACTGTCGGCATTATGTCCGTATGACTGCCAGCCCATCTCTCATCGTCAGGCAAAAGCCCTGATCAAACCTTTCGTCACCCAGACTGCACCAGAGATTCCTATCCAAACTAACAACGATTACTTGAGAGAGGCTATCATGGAGCCAGTCATACGGACGACTATGCATCTGTTGAATAACTTTTTGGTTGTTTCAATATTTTGCAAGGACATAATCCAGTCCACGTTGCTGAGTCAGATAGTGGAGTCCTTCCTGGGATTCCCTAGCCCCATGGTCGTGCCATATGATTGACATTCCTTCCTCATCCACGAACTAAAAATCTCCATCAAACCCAATGTCCGTGAGCATATTGCAGCAGACCCCCTACTGTGTAACTTTGTCTGTGCACTTCTCAAGGCAAAAGTGCACGGTTTCTGTCGTTCTAGCCTTCTATCATCCATCGTGCCACATACTAACCTCTATCCTCCATCTTTCGCTTCCACATCTGCCCAACCTATAGTTACTAGCATGATGGCCAACAAAAGAATACGTGGCACTGTCCCTTTCTCCTCATCTCCATCTACCACCAGACACACACCACCACCACCACTGTCGCATCTTCCATTACTCTGTTCCCACCATTGTTCCTCTCAAATTCCTTTGACTCACAGTTGTCTCTAGACACCCTACCATGGATGCAAGTCATCAACATTTCACTACAACGCCAAACCACTTCCGCCCCATCTTTCTCTTCTGTACTCCACACCACCCTCCAGTTCCCCTCTGTTCCACCCATTCTCTCATTTGGACAAACTGTCTCCACCCTTGTTTCCATTTTTTATTCTCCCACACTCCTCGTTTTTTCATCAAAAGCTGCTGAGGGAAACCAACCGTTGCCTGATGACGCATTTGTGTAAACGATTTTTATTCCATCACCAGATCAAACTGATTTCACCACCCCAGATGATAGACAGTCATCAGAGAACCTCATCAAAGACAACGACGACAGCACTGTACCGGTCGTCGGGGCCACTACCACACAAGCCCCTATCAGTGCCAATGTACCGGCAAAGGATTGCCACAATGCAATGCCTTGATGAAGAGAAGCTAGATGGGACATCTTTCGATACACCCATCAATGATAGCCGGTTGCACAGATACTGGCCACCAAAGTGAGACAGATCCAGGTTGGTGGTGGCATGTTACAAAAAGTTTATCTGTTCGGCCACCACAACTAGATCCAGAAAGATCAAGCCAGATCAAGCTAGATCCATCAAGATTCAGCCAGATTTGATGAGATCAGAGAAGATCCAACAATATCGAAGAGGGATCTAGGTCCAAAATCATCAGATTACACCAATAAGCCCCCCAATTTGCAGATCAGAGACCTCGATCTCAGTAACCATTGCAAAATAAAATTCACTAAAACTGATGGATCTACTACCAAACACCTATCAGAACTTCTAAAGAATTAGATCTAACATGGATGTAGCAGATTACTAGTTTGCAAAAGTTAAAAATTAGAAAATCTCAAGATCTTGTCAAAAAACACTCTAAAAGAGCACTTTTTTTTATGATTTTTAGAGATTCTTTGGGAGATGGCTCTTGAGACTTGGACAATCCCCAGATCTGACCTAGATGCATCTATGAAAATCTTTGCAAGGGTTACTGATCGCAAAAAATATTATTTTTTAGTGTGTGCAAGGGATCACAGAAGTAGAATTTTCAGAACCTTCACAGAGCATCTAGATCATCAAACCAACCTTCGCAAGGGGCATAAATGGAATCAGAATAATGAAATTAGCCTATCTTTATGGTTTGATCTTGAAAATCCAACCACAGGAGCAAGTTGTGTGATCATTCACTTCCTGCAAGGATTGGACCCTCGCAGACTGTCTGAACTCTTGCAGAACCTTTGTAGGGCAGTCAAATCACCTTTTGAACTCTCGCAGACTTCTCTGAGGTCTTCGAATTCTGTGAAGAAGGTCCCTGCCAAAATTTGGGTGGAACTGGGCTAGGGAAAGTGGATCTCACCTAATATGCACTCTAAATTTTGCTATATAAGGGCTGAATTCAAGTCATTTGTCATCTTTCCTAGCAAAGCTCTGTTCAAATTTCGACCAAATTTTCCAAGTTATTTGAATGTGACCAAACTTCAGACAAGCCATCATCTGCATACTCTAAATTCAGATCTGCACTCTGAAAGTTTGTTACTACTATCCAACTCTTGTTATCCACTGTTTTTCTTGTTTCCATCACCTTTTATCTTCTCCACTATTTTTTCTAATTCTTCGCACTTTAACTATCACTGCTAACATGGACTCCTGATCTTCTGATGACTCTGGAACCAAGCATATTTGGCCCTTGCTTTCTGAAGTCTCGATTAAACCATGGCTCCAGATTGCTGGCTCACTTTTTGAAGCAATGGGTTTTTACCCGACGCTTTTTAGCTCTGACATCAACATGGGCCTCGCCCTTCACATTTACGCCACCTGGGATGCACCGAAGTTGTGTTTCCACATCGTGTACTAGGGTACCATGTACAAGGTACATATTAACGCGGACTCGATGGTCATTGTTGGCATTATGTCCGGTGACCACCAGCCCATCTCTCATCGTCAGGCAAAAGCCCTGATCAAACCTTTCGTCATATATATATATATATATATATATATATATATATATATATATATATATATATATATATATATATATATATATATATATATATATATATTTCCTATCCAAACTAACAATGGTTACCTGATAGAGGCTATCACGGAGCCAGTCATACAGGCGACTGCGCATCTGTTGAACAACTTTTTGGTTGTTTCAATATTTTGCAATCTCTCTATTAGGTTCTCAACTGGGTCTCTCTGTGAAGATCTCAACCGAGTCTCTCCATTAAGATCTCGACCGAGCCTCTCCATCGACATCTCAACCACGTCTATCTTTCAAATCTCAACCGTCATTGTCTCGAGATCTCAACCGAGCCGAGTCAATTAGAAAGTCAATTCTATAATTGACTAGATCCTACTACTTGCCAAGTACCACAGTTCTCAACCCAATTTTTGCAATACTCCTACATCAAACATTGTGATATTTGGACACATAAAAATCACTATACTCTGATTAAAATTCCTTGATATATTGTAAATCCGGATTGTTCAAAAAAAAAAAAACCATAAAACCCAGATCTCAACCGAGCCGAGTCAATTGAAAAGTCACTTCTATAATTGACTAGATCCTACTACTTGCCAAGTACCACAGTTATCAACCCAGTTTTTGCAATACTCCTATATCGAACACTGTGATATTTGGACACATACAAATCACTATACTCTGATTAAAATACCTTGATATATTTTAAACCGGGATTGTTAAAAAAAAAAAAAATCATAAAACCACAAAAAGAGTCCAAGAGGCCTAAATATCCTATCCTAAGGTATTCTAGATTTTCCATATGGATCGTCCTTATGATCCTAATACCATAGAGGATTATCCACCAGAGATGGTATTCTGGAATGAAATCACAAATCCATGCGCCAACTACCAACCCGTTCGAGAGATGGGAACCTATGAGAGCTGAAAGTTGCATACGACCGACCGCAATTTCACACTGTTGAATCCTCACAAGCAAGAGCTTACTTAAACATGTCCTTTGGACCGCTTACTGAAAAACGAATACCAAAGCTAGATCTTCCTAAGTATGACGACAATTCTGACCCTCAGAGATTTCTTCAAGTCTTTGAGACTGTCTATGATGTCTATGGCAAAACATCTCTAGAAGCCATGGTACAAATCTTCTCGATGACCATGATCGATCGAGGATGAGAATGGTTTTTCAACTTGGATCGTGAATATAAATGAGATTGGTCACTCTTGAAGGAAGCCTTCATCAAGCGATTCAAACCGTTTCGTTTGATTGAAAGTCCATTTGTCAAATTAAGCAATATCAAAATGACAAAAGATGAAAAAGTACATGACTATATCGAAAGATTCAAAAGATTAAAAAGTCAGATACAAGAACAACCCATAGAGTCCATGCTCATCATTTGGTTCCTAGTTGGACTTCCAAGATGGATCAGACGTGAACCTTGATCTAATGATGAATACACATCAATAAAACAAGCCATGTCTGATGCCATCCACGAAGAAGACGAGGGTTCAGATGTTGATGAACCACAAGAATTGAGAGTACACCATGTTGTACATGACTTTAGACCAAATGAAAAAACTAGGGAACAATTATGGAAAACAGAGATGGAGGTGCTTAACCAGCAACACCAACAACAAATTGAGAAACTCACGAAAGAGTTTTATGAAGAAACAAAATGTGTCTAGTGCCAAAGCCTTGCTAGCTCTCCACTCTGATTTTGATAGACTAGACACAAGAAACGAAATTGCTTGCAAACAATTTTGCGACATACAACACAAAATTGTTTTACAACACAAAATCATTCTTGCTTCATGACATCAGCAGATATCATGACATCAGCAAAAGTACTCTAGATCATGGCTAATCTGCCACTCTTGTAATTCATGATTAGTTGTAGATGTTTAATCTTTCTAATCTGGAAGTTACACGATGCGACATGAAAAAGTTTGCAAACTATATTCTTTCTGTTTGACGAATAATACTGTAAGAAAAGACAAAAGACAAAAAATATAGAATACATGTTCGCCTGTGAGTGAAACAATTTTGTAAGAGGATCAGCAGATCCAGAAGTCCGCTAGTAAGCGAGACATTATTTGTGAGAGAACTGTATTTCTCTCATGCCAATGCACTGTGTAGATCTATCGCATAGTGCTTGAAAAATCAGAAGATCAATAGATAATATTGTAGCTGTTATGCACATATTATTCTGTATGATTGTATGATCTCGAATGAATTTTTTGTCTGTTACAATTCGTGTATCTGATTCACTTGTATATTCAATTCCGCACATTGGCTTGATTTTGTTGAATGCTATATTAATCTGTCAATGTAGATTAGCAATGTTTGTCTACACTCTGAAGGATTGTAGGAATGATATAGCTAGTAGTGACTAGCAATCATATCTGAATTTTTGACGAACTGATTTTATTCGTAAATGCTTTCGCTTCGTGTTTCGCTTCACGATCACTTGGCTATAAGCATAAATCAATTTCTGGATCACTAAGTTTTGTTTTGTTTCACTTCATTTCATCTTGTTTCATTTCATTTCGTCTCGTCTCGTTGCAAAGCCTGATTGATCTTTTTTGTAAATTCTTCTCTTTTGTCTAGTTTCACTTCGTTTCGTTTCGTTTCACGATCTCTATGCTTTCAGCACGAATCAATGTCAGAGCTTGTTTAAGTTTTGCTTAGGCTTCGTTTCATTTAGTTTTTGTTTAAATTTTGTCTCGCTTCATTTTATTGTGTTACAGAGCTAGATTGATCGAACATGAATTCTTCTCGGGCAGAAATAATCCAAGTTTCACGAAAAGTTTCATAAATCGTTCGAGACCTTTTATTAGTTTGTCACCAGAGTTCTAGCTGAAATTTGCATTTTATGAGCACATTTTTTTTTTGCATCAGTGGTATCAGAGTCTACCTTTGTCATAGTATAACATAGTTGAAAAGCTATCAGATCTAGGAGGCTAAGCACTCAAACAAACAACTATTAACAAGTGAGAACACAAATTTAGGAGCAATGGCTTCAATCAGCAACATACAATCCAAGATTTGTATAGTTATGGATTCATCAAGATCTAACTTCCTAGCATGAAAGGTAAAGACCTTGCTGATACTAAAGGGAGAAGGATTATTCCCCTAGGTAGATGGCACTGAGGAGATGCCTACAACAACAGACAAGGAGCTATGCAAATGGAGGGAGAATAATGACAAGGCAGTATTCTTGTTATCGTCATCCATTGAGGATAGCCTGACTCTTGACCTGGCTACACTCTCTAAAGCAAAAGAGATGTGGGATACACTACTCACAAGATTTCAGACAAAATCACACAGTTAGATAATGATGCTTGAGGATCAGCTGATTGTAGTGGGATGGCAAAGACCTCACTTCTTTTGTTAGGAAGATAAAGGATCTATTCCTTCTGACCAAGCTCTTTACAACAACAAGGAGAAGTCCAAGAAACAATTCAAACAAAGAGGGAGTTAGATCAAAAGCAGGATCATGATCAACAAGCAGAAGGGGCCAACAAAGACAAATGAAAGAACAAAGAAAGCTCGAAACAACAAAGTGGAGACAAGAAGACCTGCATGAGATGCAGATATGAAGGACACACTGGTGATTCGTGTTGACTCAATCTGAGCAGACAGGAGAACAATAATAGTTTATCCTATGTCGAGGAGCCAGAGAGCTCGAAAATGAGCGAAGAAAAATCAAATCATGGTAATTCAACTGCCTACATCTGTGCAGACATGTGTGCAGTGTCAACACCTAACACACAAGAGATAATCCTAGACTCAGGAGCTACCTCACACTTCATTACATCAAGATGGATCACATCTAATTTTTGAAGTGCAAATCCATCAAGATTCATTGTTCTTGGAGATGGATCCAAACACCAAGTGAGTGGTATTGGTTCATTGTGGCACAAACGAATGGCAGAGATAGACAACTCAAAGATGTTCTATTTGTGCCTACACTGTAACAGGACTTGCTATCTATGGAAAGAATAGCTGAAGCAAGGATGCATGTGACATTCTCAGACGAAGCATGCAATGTTATTGATGCTAGTACCAGTACCCTGATCACTCAAGGAAAAAGAAAAGACAATCTTTATCACCTAAAGGTATGCCTGCCTGCAGATTGTCGTACTATACCAACAGGGTTAATATAGATTTTATAGTAAATAATGTCATTCCCATAGAGGACAATGTTAGAAAGTTATGTTTTTAGTACAATTATGGCAAGTGGTTTTGAGTGTTATTCTGGTTGTCGACAGACATTAAAAAGTAACCAGTATTACTTATTTTTAGGATGGGTAATCTTAGTAAATTCAGAACAACAATCTGGCCTCTATCGAATCGAATGAAGCGCGTTCTACAAATGAGATGTTATCAGAGTAGTACAGCAGTACTACACTCTGGCTGATTAAGGTGTCAACAGAGAATCAAAAATTGTTCGATGTATTCATGACTGTGCAGACAATTAATTAATCGCGTTTGCAAACTATTCGTTTCTAGACAGAAGTCCTCAACAACTAAAGCCCAATTTAATGGCTAAAGAACACGAAGAGTTTTATAATACCTTAGAGACTTCAGTCAGCCACAGAGCATGAGCTGTGTCTTCTATTATTATATTAACATTGAAACCAAAGTCAATTGGCAAATTTTTGATCAAGCATCCCGCAACGGTAATATCAATCTCAGGTGCACCGAGATCACCTAAATCGATAGACAAAACACCAGCATCTGGTATAAAAACTTTTTTTTTCTTTTTGGGCACAGAAAGACCTTTCAGTTGCTTTCTGTAATAAGTGTTATCTGCCAACAGCTGTTCAAAAAAAATGTTCGGACAAAGGGATCCAATATCAGTCACGATGTCATATTCTTTTGTCTTCGATTTTGAGGTTGGTTTATTGATAACAGCACTAGACAATTTCGTCTTCACAATTTCTTCGTCCTCTTCCTCAAAAGTGACCACCTTTTCTACATCAGCTGTCTGAAGTTCAGCATTGATGATTTTCTTTGCTTTTGTCGAGATATCTTTTGCAAATAACTTCGCAACATTGCGATCATAGTTAGGGTCATCTTTGAGATCTTCCTTAGTCGTAGATTTGTTTGTTGTTTTGCTAGAGGATTTATTCTTCGAGGATTTTCTGCACTTTGTCGAAGATTTCTGATCAGGTTTCGAGCAACTTTTGCTTCTTGTTGTGACTTTGAAATAATTTCTCCATGTAACTTGGCCAGGACTGATCTTCTATCTTTGCTAGTTTTCCTTCAATAATGTCAATCTTCTGCACAACAGCATTAGTCGCAACTTTCGCTTTCATGTCTGCAGCAGCTGGTGTTGCGACATAGTGATATTGGGTCGTGGCTTCTGCGGCTGAGGGCAATCAGGATACTTGTGGCCAAGCTCTCTGCAATTTGAACATAATGGTACATAACCAATCAGCTTTCGCGGTTGAGGATTGCCAGGAGAAAAATGTCTCGGCTCTCCATAGTTGTAGTAGTTGTCCAAAACTGGTTTAGTCGAGGTTTGAGACTTCGCTGGTCCAACAAATTCAGGAAGATTATGTCTTCTTGGTGTGAACTTGGGTCTGTCTTGCTGGGCTGATGTTGTAGTACCCTGTACATAGTTAGTAGTCGCATCATTTTGAAATATAAAAGTTACCTCCTGGGTAGGATCTTCAATGTATTTGACATTCACAGTAGTGCAGTCTTCCTTAGTGTGTCCAGAAGTTTCACATTTCATACACCACATTTCTGAGTTGGAAGAAGACGCTTTTGGTCTTTTATTTGCAACTTCAGATATCTACACTTTTAAGTCATTAAACTTTTTATTAAGGTCAGCCATATTACTCTTCCAAAGCTTTTCCACTTTGGAAGTTGACGACTTATCCTTGACAACTTTCGTGTCATCCTTTCGTTTAGTTCATCATTTATTCTTTCTCTTTTCTTTGTCAGCTTCTGATTCTAATGAATTGTTGCTTTCAAATTCCGAGCTTGAAGAACTGGTACTTGAATCAGAATCTGAATCTTCATCGCTGTCACTAGAATCAATCTTCGACTTTCAAGATTTCTTCGTCGATCATCGCTTTCGTGCTAGTTTCAAGGTCTCAAAATTTTTGGCACTAGCTATTACTGCTGCTAAGGAGGTCATGTCCCCTTGTCTGCAATACCGATCAATCTTTGGCGGTAAACCAGCCAAAAACCATTTGATCTGCATATCTACGGGATATACACCGGTTAGTTTTCCTATGGGATTTTTAACCTTTCAAATATCCAAGAATTCTAGATTTGTAACCGATCTCTCTGAACTGGTCCAGAAACGCATCTTTCAGCAATGACCAGGTTCCTACACGGCCTGATTCAACTTGATTGTACCATATACTCGAATTGTGAGACATAGCTATTTGCATCATCGGAAGAAGTCCCTTTAAATTAATCGTATTTAATTCTAGAGATAGAAATGAAACATGTAGTAGGACCCTCCATACCGAAGCTAATTAGGAGTTCAAGTAACTGGGCAGTGATTTTGTCTAGATTTCTTCGACTAGTATTCTCACTTTGTCTTCGTAAAAATTCCTCTCTAAGCTTACGGTATCATTCTAATCTGGATTCTCTATCTGACATACACTAGAGATGGAAATGGATTTGTCAGATTTCTTATAACTTTTCTAAAATATCCCCGGCAACAGCGCCAAAAATTGGTATATGTTGTATTATACCAACAGGGTTAATATAGATTTTATAGTAAATAATGTCGTTCCCACAGAGGACAGCATTAGAAAGTTATGTTCTTGGTTCAATTATGGCAAGTGGTTTTGAGTGTTATTCTGGTTGTTGATAGACATTAAAAAGTAACCAATATTACTTATTTTTGGGATGGGTAATGTTAATAAATTCAGAACAACAATCTAGCCTCTATCGAATCGTATGAAACACGTTCTATAGATGAGATGTTATCAGAGTAGTACCGCAGTACTACACTTTGGCTGATTAACGTGTCAACAGAGAATCGAGAATTGTTCGATGTATTCACGACAGTGCACACAATTAATTAATTAAGTTCGCAAACTATTCATTTCTAGACATAAATCCTCAACAACTAAAGCCCAATTTAAAGGTTAAAGAACACGACGAGTTTTAGAATACGTTAGAAACCTATGTCAATGCCAATAAGGAAAACAGATCAAAGACAAAATTCTTCAGACAGGGACTGTCATCTCATATGTATACATATAGCTTTATTCAATGATCGTGCTAGACTGTACCAAAGATAGTCGTTATTCGAGTGCCGAAAAGAAAGTATTCACGATAGACGAATAAGATGGTTTAAAGACAGTTCTTTAGAGCATGCTTTACAGAAACATAACAAATGACTGTAATGCACTAGAGCGACTGTCTGATTATAGAGTAATTCATGAAATGCGTTAGAGATTGTTAGAAGACTCAAGATCACTCACACTCAGCAGTGCGGAGAACAGAGATAAGAGAGAATAACTCATAGAACTCTATTCACTTCTTCAATCTCTTACATAAGCATAAACTCTTCTCTCTCGATGATCGAGACTGAAGTGTGAGATCAATATATGTTCTACGGGGCGAACAAACACACCTCTAAAACAACAGGTGCGTCGCTCCCGTGAAAGGGTCTAGTTAACAATTAGACTGAAAATATGTTCAACTATACCATATGATGTATACTTAACTATGAGTTAAAGTTACTCTAGTTTATTATGTCTTTTCATATCTAGTCGTTTCGTATGGACAACCTAGTAAAGGTTGTCCATGACAATGTCTTTTCCTTTTAAAGGTCTTGCCCTTAATTACAAGGCAAGTACTTAGGAGATATATTCTCAAAAAATGACTTAGGCCTCTTCATAATTATACTTAATCGACTCATATCTTCATTTTCGAATATATCATGCCATATTTATGTTGATATTTAATATTTAACATTTTTGTGAAAGTACAAAAAGGACCAAGAGTGGATCCTAACCTGATTCTCAAGAGGGATTGGTTTTTAGATTACTTGATCTATCAATCTACTTGAGATTAAGATCAATCTAGATCAATTCTAGACACAAAATCCTAACAAAAATAATCATTAATTGAAGGTAGGTGTACTTTCTGGTTTCACACGTGTGAAACATTGTCTGAGTATGGACTCCAACCTGAAAATCAAGTACACATTGATAGAACCTCAAAACAATCAAAACAAATGTAGACAAATGGAGAAAATCACTCAAAATTGCTTCCAAAACCAAGATTGGTGTCTCACACTGATTATGGCCAAATGTGGCTCTATATATACAATAAGTGGGAGCTCATGGTATTGAACATCCCTCTGATCCCACATGTGTGAAGGTGCTTTTTCATATGATGATTCATCATGCAAAACTGACACTTGGACAAAACCTTCTATTTTGAGCACTTTTGGTCCATTTTCCTTCTATCTGGAGATCTACTTGGAAATCTTCTAGAAGTCAAAATTCGCCTACTTCAGCTTATTCCATACATGTGAGTTGTCCTCTACACATGGGATATGACACCTAACCAAAGGATGTGGCTCATGCAATCAATAGATTGATACCATGTGTCATTTGTCTAGAAAACTAGTTTTTGGCCATTTTAGCCACTAGAACTTGAATTAAATCATATGTACAACATACGTGATTACGGTACATGACAAATACACTAGTTTCACACGTGGGAACAGGCTCCACACATGTGTGTTTATCTATATACAAGATTTTTGGCCTCTACCAAGCTTATTTTTGCATTTTTCACACTCCTCAAAAATCTAGCTTGGTAGATCTAGCTTGATGGAAAACATGATGATCTTGAACTTGACTCCATGGGCTGAATTGGTCTTTGCTGGTTCAAGAGGTGTGAAGATCAGCCAATGAGCTTGATGTTGATCTGAAATCACCATATCCATGATAGTGCTTCTTTGATGTTGACATCTTTGATGAACTTGAGAGCTTTGCACCATCCTAGCACCTCCAAAATTGATTCCTTCCAAATTTCATGTAGATTCTTGACTTTGGCGCTTGCTCCTTCTTCATGTGCATGCTCCTCCATGAGAAAATAAAGATTTCTTCTTGATTTATTAGGATCACAAAGATCTAACATCATGTTACCATGATATAGAGAATTAGACTCATCCAAATTGGCAAGACTATGCATGCTCTAATAACAAAGTGTTTGCATCATATCTTCATGCTTGTTTACCATGCTAATCTCAGATCCAATGAGGCTAAATACTTCATTATGGAGATAAGTGTCTTAAGAAGATGATTCACTTACTCTCATAAAGGGTCTACAATTTGCCTCAATACAAATTTTCAAACTATGAGTGAACAAATCAATTTTGCTCTTACATGACTTAAGAGCATACATTTGATGAAATAACCATTTGCTTTCTAATCGATTTAAAATCAATCAACCTTTTAAGAACATCATCTATGTTCTCAAGAGAGACTTCATACTCAACTAGTATGGCTTTACTCCAATTTTGAGATGCAATATCTCACTAAAGCAAATTGATTTATCAAATGACATAAGAGAAGTAAGTATGTGATGTATACCACATGAGATATGCTCCTCTTTCCCTTGAAATGTGAGCCACATGGACTCAACCATATTTCTTGAGTTTATTTTTGGAATCACAATTTGAGAAGGTCTCTCCTCCTCAATCCTTGGCACACTTGAACCTTGAGAAGGATTTTCCTCCTCAATCCTTGGCACATTTGAACCTTGAGATGATTCCTTAATATCCTCTTCATGGTGCTCCTTTTTTATGGAAATCCGAGACCTCCATGTCTCATAATGATCACAACAAGAAAACTCTCTCTTTATTCCTTCACCTTCACAGTATTCATGAAACTTGTTGGAGATGTATTCACCTCCTCCATCACATCATAAAGCTTTAACTTTGAAGGAAAACTATTTCTCAACATAAGCTTTGAAGGTTAGAAGCATCCAAAGTGGACACTTATATCCATAAGCAAGTAGTTAGCCTTATTGAGAAATACCTTTTGATTTCAATATTGAAAAAATCATGCCAAGTTGTGGTGATTTTTTGACTTATGTTTCTAGCATAAGTAATCTTGATAATCATAGGAAGTGCATATTGAATGGTCAGTAGAATCTATGTTCCCTCTACCTCAACTACATTTGAGAGTAGGGATGTTATATTCCATGAGGATAAAAAATACATTATTGAGGAGGCCGAGTTCAAAGAGTCTCAAAAAGATACTCCAATCATCACCCTTGAAGACTATCATGGAGAGATGGGGCCGAGAATTGAGGAGGAGTCACCTCAAATCTTTTCACCAGGGAGATCTCAAAGAGAAAGATCCGAGCCTAGGAGGCTTACCTATGATGATAGAGGCAAGCAAGTGGAAATCAACTCCACTAATTGTGCTTATTTTATTTCTCATGAGAAGCCAAAGGATGTATATGCTGCACTCAACTCGAAGGAATGGTACCTTGCCATGAAGGAGGAATATGATGCTTTGATGGCCAACAAGACATGGGAGCTTGTGGATCTTCCATCCAACAAGCACACCATTGGTTGCAAGTGGGTTTTTCGAGTCAAGTATAATCAAGATGGCACAATCAACAAGTACAGGACTAGACTTTGTGCTAAAGGTTTTGCTCAAGTTTATGGACTTGATTATGAGAAAACTTTTGCTCCAGTTGCAAAGATGGTATCAATTAGAATCATAATTTCTGTTGCTTGTTTTTTCAATTGGCAAGTTCTTCAACTAGATGTCCCTAATGCATTTCTAAATGGACATCTAGAAGAAGAGATCTATATGGATCAGCCTATTGGGTTCATCCATAACAAAGACAAAGTTTGCTTGCTTTTCAAAAGTTTATATGGACTAAAGCAAACTCCAAGGTCATGATATTCTCGACTTAACATCTTTCTTGAGTCACTAGGAATTAATCTTGTGAAGTTTTTAGCACATGTGAACTTCACCACACAACCTACAGGATCTTACTGAGGTGTTGTGATTGCACAAGATTGATTAAAGAACAGTATGCTTGAAAAATCTAAGGAAAGAGCACAATGACATACATCTGATGAAAAAATCTAACTCCTCACTATGAGAAATGAATGTCAAAAATAATTCTAAGTGTTTAGTATGGGAAAAAGAGGCTACTCTCGGGAAAACCTCCTTTGTTGTCGTTGTAAGAGATTTGCATTCAACTTCACAGGATGATAAAGAAATAGTTGCCTGTTTCTTAAATAGCCAAAAAACCAAGTTTCCTCCAAGAAATATAGTGTAAGCACTTGTGGATTTCCTATCCAACCTGTCTCTTGCAAAATCTGAATCTGAAAAAGCAATCAAAGTCAGATCGTCTTTTTTGTAGAATAATCTATAATCCAAGGTAGAAGATATATACCTCAAGACTCTTTTAGCCGACTTTCAATGATATAACTTTGGATCCTGCATGTGTTGACTTAGCTTATGAACACAAAAGCTTAGATCAGGCCTAGTCACTGTTAACCAAATAAGTGAGCCAATAAGACTCCTATAAAGAGTGATGTTCACAAAGGATTTTTCATCATCTTTTATAGGAACTTTTACATTGTGCTCCATAGGTGTATCTATGACTTTACAGTTTTCCATATGGAATTTCCTGAGCATGGAAAGTGCATATCTACTTTGGCTTATAAATGCATGACCTTTCCAAAAATTTATTTCAAGGCCTAGAATATAGTGAAGAACTCCTAAGTCCTGCATCTTAAGCTTAGTACCAAGTGCATGCTTAGTTCCTTCAACTAACTTCTCATTATTTCCACAAAGAATGATATCATCTACATAGATGAGAAGTATAATTACAAAGTTATCTACAAACTTATAATACAAAGAAGGGTCATATTCACTTAGACAAAATCCAAGTGATATGAGATAGGAGTTGAGCCTTGCATACCAAGACCTTGGTGACTATTTTTCTACATAAGCTTTGACAATAAGAAAAACATCATAGACCATGGTTTTTAAAGACAACATATAGATCCAAGAATATCTTGTATAATCATCTACAAAAGAGACAAAGCAGTTTGCTCCTCCTTTGCTCTTAGTTGATGAGAAATGAACATCAGAGTGTACAAGTTCAAATGGTTGCTTTGTCTTGATACTTGATCTAGGAAAAGGCCTTCTATGTGATTTTGCCAGCACACAAGCTTCACAAGGTAGAAGCTCCTTAGACAGTGTCTTTGGAAGTCCAACAACTTTTCCTTAATTGACCATAAATTTCATGGCTTTGAAATTGGGATGTCCCAATCTCTTGTGCCACAGATCCTCCTATAGAACCTTGCTCTCATAAGCAATATCTGAAATGTTAGCACTCTCCCAAGAATCTAGTTTGTACAACTTACCAATTCTAGATCCTCTAGCAATAACTTCATTTTCTCTTGAGATTATACATTTGTCAACTTGAAACTTGACATCCAACCTATCAAACAACTGTCCTACACTAATGAGAATTAATCTTGTGAAGTTTTTAGCACATGTGAACTTCACCACACAACCTACAGGATCTTACTGAGGTGTTGTGATTGCACAAGATTGATTAAAGAACAGTATGCTTGAAAAATCTAAGGAAAGAGCACAATGACATATATCTGATGAAAAAATCTAACTCCTCACTATGAGAAATGAATGTCAAAAATAATTCTAAGTGTTTAGTATGGGAAAAAGAGGCTGCTCTCGGGCAGAGAGAGAAAATCAAGCATAGAAAACTCGGGTAGAGAGAGAATGAGTCCAAAACACCAAAACATGCCCAACTTTTCCTACATGAGAGAGACTCGGATTCCTATAGTGGAGTTGCATGGAAAGTCCACTTAACTGAACTAATTCACCTACTAGAGATCCACATGTGTAACTGCATGCATGTATGTTGCATGTACTGCATGTCAACTCATAAAATTGCCTAGACATGTGTAGATCACAGAAACCACTTTGCATGTTGCATGCACTGATTGCATGTGGCTTGCATGCATATAGTATGACTTTGCATGTTATCTAAACTACTGCATGTCATCAAAATTGCACCTATCTAACTCAAATCTGAGCTACACTAGAAGGATATGTGCTCAATTCACACTCCTTTTATGTACAACATGAAATTTAGTGGAAATCATCATGGACATGGCCCCAAACTATAAATAGGAAGATAATATTTCAATAATTTTCACACTCCTTAAAATTTATGTTCCTATCAACATAGACTTTGAAATTAGGCCAAGGTTTGACCTCATCTTCATAAATACATTCTTGAGTAGAGGCTTGGTGAGAAGATCTGCAACACAATCTGAAGATGCAACATGTTCTAATGAGATCTCTCTCCCAATGACTTTTTCTCTTACAAAATGATGAGCCACTTCAATATGCTTGCTCCTTGCATGAAAGACTGGATTATTTGCAAGAGCCTGAGCAGAAATGTTATCATTCTTGATAATTGAAAGATCTTCATCTGCATAACACTTTAGACCATGGTTTTTAAAGACAACATATAGATCCAAGAATATCTTGTATAATCATCTACAAAAGAGACAAAGCAGTTTGCTCCTCCTTTGCTCTTAGTTGATGAGAAATGAACATCAGAGTGTACAAGTTCAAATGGTTTCTTTGTCTTGATACTTGATCTAGGAAAAGGCCTTCTATGTGATTTTGCCAGCACACAAGCTTCACAAGGTAGAAGCTCCTTAGACAGTGTCTTTGGAAGTCCAACAACTTTTCCTTAATTGACCATAGATTGCATGGCTTTGAAATTGGGATGTCCCAATCTCTTGTGCCACAGATCCTCCTGTAGAACCTTGCTCTCATAAGCAATATCCGAAATGTTAGCACTCTCCCAAGAATCTAGTTTGTACAACTTACCAATTCTAGATCCTCTAGCAATAACTTCATTTTCTCTTGAAATTATACATTTGTCAACTTGAAACTTGACATCCAACCTATCAAACAATTGTCCTACACTAATGAGATTCTTAATTAATCTAGGTACATACAATACATCATGTAAGCAAAAAGATTTTGATGATGATGCATGCAGTTGAATACTACCTATCCCTTCAATCCTACACTCTACATAATTAGTAGTATAGATTGATCTTTTTGCACCTAGATATGGCATGAGATTAGTGAAAGAATTTCTAGAACTAGACATATGGGAACTATCCCCACTATCTATCCACTAGACTTCTTCATTCTTAAAAGAAAAAGATGAAAAAGTAGACATCATTAAAGAATCTTCTCTTTCACTCTCTACACCCTCACGCTCATCCTCATTAGTAAGGTTAGCTTGCTTGGATTGGTTCTTCTTCTTGAAACAGTTTGATGCATAGTGTCCTTTCTTGCCACAAAAAAAACACTTGATCTTTGACAACTTCTTCTTGCCATTGGATATTGTAGCTTGTGAGGACTGATCCTCACCACCTTTTTTGGCTTTGTCCTTCTTGAAGTGTTGTTGTCCTTTGCCCTTGCCTCTTGACTTGTCTCTGATGAAGAGTGACTTGTCATCTCCACTATCTTTCAATGAAAGTCTGTTGATCCTCAACATCTTGTTCTCTTGCCTGCTTTCTTCAGCAATGAGAACACCTTGTAGTGTTTCCAAGGATGAAAGATCCTCCCTGATAGCATAAGTATGCACAATATTGTCATACTCATCTCTAAGTCCATTTAGGACTACTTGAACAAGTTCAATGTTCTTAAGAGCATCACTAATACCAGCTAACTCTTGATGAAGATCCTTAACTCTCATGACATATGATGAAGCATTCTCATCTACTCTTTGATAACTTAGAAAGATTTGGTTTCTAAGTGTAAGAAATCTAGAAGTATTTTTGATTTCATAGATTGTTTTTAGAGTATCCCAAGCTTCCTTGGTAGTGGTGCATGTACTGATCTCTCTTAACACATTGGTAACATTCATTTTTATAAAATGAAGGGCAATTCTGGTTCTTTTGTGAAATGCTGCAACTTCAGTAGGTGCAGCAGGTTCTTCTTCAGCTCCACTCACAATATCCATTACATCCTATAGAATCAATAATGATTCCATTCTGTTCTTCTACATTGCATAATTGAAAGATGTTAATCTCTCACTTTGCTCTAAGAAATGTGAACCAGATGAAGACATCTTCTCTATGAGAAATTCTAGTAATGATAAAAAATGGAGCTGAAAGAATGTTGCTTGCTATCTCAATCTAGGATCTAACACAGATGTTGATCCACCCTATGAAATCTAGCAACAGATGTGAGAACAAATTCTCAACACAGAAAATCAATCTATCTTGAATTTGGATCTTGCTTTAGTCACAAAAAAAAATCACATGCAAGCAAGAAGTCTATCTCTCCCACGAGTTTCAAAGTATTGATAAATTCTCTAGGAACTTACTTTCAACTCAAACATAGTAATATGTGTGAAATGAAAAGTCTAAGATCTCAGAACAGTCACTTCTACCCAATTCTACATGATTGACAGTGAAAATTGATGAAAAATGGTGAAATAGACTGATGTGTGCTCACTTTGGCATATCTCACGAGTTGAGTACCCTTCAGACTCTCTGATTTCCTAAAAATCTTCTAAAAACAAAACAAATTGATTTAACAATACCTATCCAACAAGCTATAGAACATCAAATTTGGATCATTCGTTGAGAAGTAGCACTCATTAATGAGGGCTGATTTCACACGTGTGAGCTCTCTGTCCATACAGAGCTCCGCTAGATCAGATCAGCCTTGATTTGATCCACATATAGCTTGTCACTCAGCGAGTTTGAATACCTCTCCCAAATTTGAGTTCCTGCAAGCAAAAACACTGATGATTTGATGTATACACCCTCACCTCTTCAAAGCATGAAGCTCTGATACCATGTGAAGTTTCGAGCACATGTGAACCTCACCACACACCCTACAGGATCTTTCTGAGTTGTTGTGATTGCACAAGATTGATCAAAAAACAGTATGCTTATCTAAGGCAAGAGCACAATGGCATACATCTGATGAAAAAATCTAACTCCTCACTATGAGAAATGAATGTCAGAAATAATTCTAAGTGTTCAGTATGGGAAAATGAGGTTGCTCTCAGGTAGAGAGAGAAAATCAAGCATAGAAAACTCGAGTAGAGAGAGAATGAGTCCAGAACACCAAAATTTCAATATTCACAATATGGCAAAACATGCCCAGCTTTCCCTACATGAGAGAGACTCGAATTCCTACAGTGGACTTGCATGGAAAGTCCACTTAACTGAACTAATTCACCTACCAGAGATCCACATGTGTAACTGCATGCATGTATGTTGCATGTACTGCATGTCAACTCATAAAACTGCCTAGACATGTGTAGATCACAGAAACCACTTTGCATGTTGCATGCACTGATTGCATGTGGCTTGCATGCATACAGTATGACTTTGCATGTTATCTAAACTGCTGCATGTCATCAAAATTGAATCTATCTAACTCAAATCCGAGCTACACTAGAAGGATATGTGCTCAATTCACACTCCTTTTATGTACAACATGAAATTTAGTGGAAATCATCATGGACATGGCCCCAAACTCGAGATAGGAAGATAATATTTTAATAATCTTCACAAATCTTAGTAACTATGATCCTTCCTTATATGTCAAGTTTTTTGATAAAGATATTGTCATCCTTCTTATTTATGTTGATGATATCATTCTAATAGGAAGTTGTATCAAGTTAGTTGAGGAAACCAAGATTGCACTTGGAAAAGAGTTCCAGATGCAAGATCTTGGAAGAATTCACTACATTCTAGGATTAGAGATTGACTTTCTTAAAGATAAAGCTTTTGTATGTCAATCCAAGTATGCTCTTTCAATGTTAAGAAAGTTCAATATGTTAGATTGTAAAAGTATAGAAACTTCTATGGAGAAAAATGTAAAGGACCCTAACAAAGGTGATGAAAGATCCTTCGTGGACATCACACTTTTTAGGAATCTTATAGGCTCCTTAATCTGGCTCACAATAAGTAGACCTAACATAAGCTTTAGTGTTCATAAGTTGAGCCATGCTATGCAAAATCCTACTCTTTATTATTGGAAAATGGCCAAAAGAGTGCTTAGATATATATCTTCAACTTTTGATTATGGTTTATTGTATAAAAGTGAAAATCTTTCTATTGTTAGTTATTCTGACTCGGATTTTGCAAGTGATAGAGCAGATCGAAAATCTACAAGTGCTTATGTCATATATCTTGGAGGAAACTTGATATCTTGGCTTTCCAAAAAGCAAGATATTGTATCACTCTCATCATGTGAAGCTGAGTATAAGGCACTCACTACAACAACAAAGGAAGTGCTTTGGATCAAGAGGTTGCTAGTGGAGCTAAAGATAATCATGGAAGACGATCTACCTATGATCATGTGTGACAACATTTCAGCCCAAGCCCTTGCCATATCTTATGAACTAGATCTTGTTAATTAATCTAGAATCAGGTTACTGTGCTAATCACAAAGCTTAATTAGATCCATCATACTTGTGGACATTCCCCACATGTGTGAATTTTGGAAATTTTGTCACTCCAATGGCGACAAGTTGGTCGTGCAATTCATGGATCATGGTGAAGAAGGTTCCCACACTTTCATTCTTTTCATCCTAATGGTATTAAGCCTTGACTTTAAGAACATGGCTGAGCCAGATTGGCAATTTGAAATTGTGTTCTCAAGACTTCCCAAGCTCCCCTAGTTGTCACCACCTCACTAATGTGACTGATCTTTTAAAATATTGAGATGTACTCCCAAAACATGCCATTCTTTTGACTTGCATAATTTAAAATGGTACATGAGAATGCTGAATAGTAACAAAAACATTTATCTTTTAGCAAAAATGTGCACTCGCTAAAAATATTACTAGGTCAAAACTTTGCCAAAGTTCACAAAATTTGGCCAATTCGCCATTAGAATGTTGAATGCTAGAATTTGTGATTCATATCACTTTGTTGTTTTGGTTTTTACATATTGTAGGAATCACACTAAAAAATAAAAGAATATTATATTCTTTCATTTTTTTTTAAAAAAAAAAGACGAATTAAAACACTTTGACATTTTCAAGTGAAAGTTTCCAAATGAAAAATGCATTCACAACTCTCTTTTTTCTTATCAAAGTGCTTGGAATAGTAAAATACATATCATATTTAATGTCCCATTCTTTTACTTTGAACTTGAGTAGCATATACATCTTGTGCATGTTTGTTCTAAAGTTAGGACAAAGTTCTTGTATATTACAATCTCCAATCATCATTTAGTATTTTTGAAAATATATATAATCTAAAGTTCAAAGATTTTGGACACACTTTCCTAGCAATAATTACTTTCACACTATTTAATATCTCAATCTACTTATGAGTGTCCTTGTAATGATAAAATAAAGAGATAGTACGGCTACAGTGGAGAGTACCACTGATAACTAGCTTATCAATTGAAAGTAATCACTCAAAAATGTTATTTCTCTTACTATTTTATTCATTTTGTTGGCTTTACTATATGTCATAAAATACCACGATTCTTGAGTGTGCATAATCAAGGCATGTTCCTAAAATATATAAAAAACTACTCATGTTTTTTTATTTGAAACATTTTAGTACATAGCAACGAAGAAATTTCAAAAACATTCAAAGGCTAAATAGACTTGTTGAGAGACAAGTTGACACTTTCATGAGATGATCAAGGACGCTCTTGAATTTTGTGACAAACAATGATATGACAGAGAGGGATATCATTAAACTAAAAAAATACACATCCACAAATTTAGACAAACCAATACACTTCTAAAGAAGCAATGTTATGTCTATTTTATTGCATAAGAAAAAATCTTCTATTTCTTTTTATATTTGAAACTTATTAAAAGGTGGTGAAAGTCTTCTACTTAAAAACTCATATCATACTTCTTTGTCCATTCACTCTAATAATGATTCATCATTCATAGATAATAATGTTATACTCTTTCAACAAGCATAATTGTTAATCACGTTAATGAACTTTGGAAATTTCACAAGAAGCATTGCAATTGGAGTGCCAATTGTGGTAAATTTCACAAGACACAAGAAGTTGACCCAAACAAATAAGTAGTCTCTATGGAGATAACAACCTTTCCTACTTACAAATTATAACAATGTTTCTCTTGGAGATGTCCAAAACCTTAAGACATATGGTTCACTATCTCACGCATTTTTCAAAAAATGCAGATTTTAAATTTGAGAAAATATGCTCCAAACAAAAATTGTCTTATTCAAATTCTCATGCTTTGACACTATTTTATATGATGTGCGCCTTTTGAATCTTTTGAAAAAAAAAACCATTTCAATGTGTATATACATATGTGTGTGTGTGCGTGTGTGTTAGAAGAGCAATACTTAACCAATTCTTTTGCCATTACTTTTCTCTCTCTAAGCTCTTGCAATTTTTAGTGAGCCCTAGTTGTCATATAATGTACTCTTTCTGTTTGACTTGTATGAAATACAATATGCATGAGACAACTTTGTATGGAGCACTTCTTCTTTCCTTGGCTTAAAAGCACTTGATTGTGTAAGAAATTGATTCAATCATAGTTTGCTAACTTGGTATCAAAGCATAGGTGATTGCCATTAGCAAGCAAGGAAGAGAATTAGATTTCAGAGAAATTTGGAAGATAGTTTGAAAAAGCTATGAAAAAAGCTAATAACCAGATCGATAGTGAAACAACGTTTTTGCAAGTTATGAAATGAGGTATTGCAGGAACAAAGCAAACTAGATATTGTCATCTGCTACAATTTCCAACCAAGAGCAACCTCCCCATAGAATTGAATTTTTTTTGTCTTTCTACAACCTCAAATCTATTTGACATTCCACATTCTAAGAAGATTTCCAATACATTACCCACGACGGGTGGGCTCCTCAGATTTGGTTTTGTTTGTTAAAAAAATTTATATACAAGGGATCAAAAATATACAAAGGGTCCAGATTTTAATCTAGGTCAGAAAATACACAAAGAGTCTATGCAAGCAAACGAGGATCTATGCTTTTCCAAGTGACAATTGAAGATGCCAATGCAAAAGTGGAGCAATATCATTCAACATGGGTTGTAGTGGGTCCTACAACACATTAGGGGTGGGATGATGTTGGCTGATTCTGATGAATCCCCGAGATACTAGGGTAGACCTATCCAAGAGCACATTTCACCTTAGACTGAGGAGGTCTCTGAAGAAGAAGGGATGAACGAAGAATGAGAGCTGAGTATGAGAGGTGAAAAATACTAGTTAAGAATGACAGAAAGAAACTATGTGAGCCTCATAGTGAATTCCAAAAGATGGAATGATCATGTAGGAACTAGTATTTCTAGGGTTTATAATAAATGCAAGTAGGCCCCTCTTAGAAAAGTAGAGTGAGCCACCTTTTGATGGTGACCTCTAATGGAGAGGGTAATTCCACTTGTAATTTGTGTAATATGGAATTGCCACTAGGATGCCACCTAAGGAGTTCTCTTGCTTATTTAAGAGACTCCCCCTTTGTAGAAGGGAGCTTTTTATGCATTGTATCTACTCCATGTCCAAATTTGAAGAGCCCATTCCTTGTGTGTGGTTATGAATCTAGTTGTGGATTAGTTTTCTTGTTTTTGTGGATTAAGATAGGAATTGGTACTGTGGTAAATCCTTTAGAATGGGATTGTGATTTAGTTCTTGCAAGTCTTGTGACATCTCATTTCTTGATGTTCTTGATGTCCAAGAACCAAAAAATGTGTGTTTCTTGTTCTTGAACCTTCAACATGCTGTCTAGTTCTTGTTTCTTGATTTTGCTTTGTGGTGTGTTTAGATTAATTATCGGTTTGCATTGATCTGTAAAATTTGTTTTGCAAAGTTAGAAATAGGATTTCATTGATGTTCAACTGAGCTGCATTTTGATTTCTTGATTGAATGCATGTGAATACGGTTCAAGAGTGACCCATCTGAGTGTCCTCTGACATGCAGGACAAACCGCAACGAATATCAGTCACTTCAATGAAACAAGCATGATAATGACCAAGAAATGCCCAAGAAGTCTGGTAATAAGCAGAATAGTTCTGAAACTGAAAGAAGTAAAGAAATAAAGCCTGTTGACTCTTAGTTCCTACTTAGATGGTTTTTTTTTGTAATTCTATGTATAGCGTGACTATACAGTATTTGGGGAAAAATCACATGTTCTCTTGTCTTCAATCACTTTATGATATGTTGTGGTGAATCGATTAGAGTCTGGTTATCATTGTTGAAAATTGTCACTTCTCACTTGACATTGGTTCATGTAAATATTGATCAAACATTAGAATATGTTGATGATATGATTTCACACGTGTGGAGCATGTTCCCATGTGTGAAAGGATGTACTTTTCATGTTTGTATATATCCAAATTGATTTTGTATCATTCTAGTTAGTGTGAACATGAAATGACTAGTTTTTAGTCAAGTTGACTAGTCACCTACAAATTAGCTTTTCCTTGCATGAGCATGAGTAAATGCTCCCACATGGCAAGTGGATGTTCACATGTGTGTATAGAGTACTAGAAGATAAGAGTTGACCATTTTCCTTAGATCCTATTTTGTAGGGAATATTCCTATATTCTAGGAGACTAGCTTTTTGGATTTTAGTCATATTCTAGAAGGTCAACTATTGGATAAGGATCAAGGATGGATCAAATGGATAGATATGAGTGATATGGCACTCTTCACACGTGTGAAGGCCTGCTGGACTGTACCAGACTCATGGATGTACTTGATCCATAAAAGGATCATCATTTTGCTAAGAAAATTGATGAGACTTTTGCACTCTACACTTTTGTGAGATTTCTAGTCATTTGTCTTGTGATTTTTATGCATGATTGCTATCTAGTATCATTGTACTTGTTGTTTCAGGTGCAGTCCGTACAGTGGACAGTACTCCACACGTGTGAAGCCGCTCTCACTAAAAAATGATGTGTTGATCCATTGCTCTTGCTTAAATCCAAGTGTAGTGAATCTAGATCAAGATCTAATGTGTAGAACTTGATAGATTCATTGATTAAGCAACCAATAACTCTCTATGATTGTAAAGTACAATCATTATTGTCCTAAAAACTGTAAAATTTATCATGGTATCAGAGCTAAGTAAGAGAGTGATCATTGAATCATAAATCTTGTAAAGATCATTGGCAAAATTTGTTTTTTGGCCAATACTAGTGAGGGCGAGTTCTTCTAGAGTGATAGCTTGTAATCATTTGGATCAAAACGACTTGGAGGCTGTTTATGTACTTTTCACACGTGTGAAACCGTACAGCAACTTTCAATTCAAGTTACTTTGTGTTTTTTGGTCCCAAAATCACAATACTAGTTCATTTTTGGTGCTTTTTGAAGCATAGTATTGATCTAGATTCATTCTAACTAATGCCTATGACCAAGTAGTGTTTTGGATCATTGAAGCATTTCTTTTTAGAGTCTAAGATCAGATCTAAGAGGCTGATTTGTTCAGATCCTTAGTTGAAGTGAAATCTCTAAGAAAAGTGTAAAGCAATTTTTTTTTTGTGAGAGTGAAAGCTAGAAATTTTTGGTAAGATCTTTGAGTATCATTCAAGCTTGTGTGTTAGTTTGATAGAGACAAGCCTATAGGCATTCTAGTAAGCTTTAGGCCACTTCATAGATCTTTTAAAATTCAAAAATCTTTGTGATTTTTAAAAGAGCATTCATTCTAAAATGTCATCCATGGGTGGATATTTGATGGAACCAAGTGAGAGACTCACTTCCACAAATTATTCCATTTGGAAAGTGAGAATGGAATCACTCCTAGTGATCCATGATCTATATGACATAGTTCAAGGAGTAGAGGAAGAGCCTCAAACTCCCCAAGAACAAGCCAAATACAAGAAGAGAGCAAGATTAGCTCTACATTGCATAAAGTTAAATGTATGCAATGACCTCTTGAAAGAGGTGTCTTCTTGTACCTCATCCAAAGAGGCTTGGGATTCATTAAAGAGCATTTATGAATCCAACAATACTTCAAGAATCCTCATGCTAAGAAATCAAGTTTTCCAAAGCATGAAAGGAAGTGGAGAGAGTGGACAAGAGTATGTTCTTAGGATCAAATCTCTTAACAAGGAGTTAAGTGCAATAGGAGAGAAGATCCAAGATCAAGAACTAGTACAAATCATTTTGAATGGTCTAAGTGATGAGTTTACCAACTTAGTCCAATCATTTGCCATTCAAGACTCTCTTCCATCCATTGAAAAGTTGCACAATGTTCTTGTGGCCGAGGAGAGTAGGCTTCTACACCTCAAGACAAGAATGGATAGCATGTCACTTAATGGAGGAGAGGAGAAAGCTAACTTTACATCTAAAGGCAAGAAAAAGCAAAATCCATTCAAGAAAAATCAAGGCAAGGAGGCCGAGATGAAGAATGGAGGATCTACCTCCAAAGGCAAAGTGAAGAACAAGGCAAAACTAAAGTGTTTCTTTTGTGGAAAGAAAGGACACTTTGCCTCAGAATGCTACTTGAAGAAGAATCAACAAGCCAAAGGAGATCAAGGGAACATTGCTCAAGAGGAAGAATATGAGGATGGATTCAACACATCCTTAATGGTTGCATCTACACCAACTTCAAGTCAAGACACATGGTGGATAGATAGTGGGGCTAGTTCCCACATGTCCTTTAACAAGCATTATTTTTCTACTCTTCTATCTTGTAATGACTCTAAGAAGTCAATATACACTGCTAGTGATCAAGCATGCAAGATAGATGGCATAGGATCTATACCTCTTTGTTTAGGCACATCTAAAAGGATAGATCTAGATAATGTTTTGTATGTTCCTACCATTTCAAGAAACTTGCTTAGTGTAGGACAATTAATGGACAATGGACTAGATGTACATTTCAAGAATGGAGTTTGTTCCATCTTGAAAAATGATAAGTGCATAGCTAGTGGCATTAAGCAAGGTAGACTTTTCAAGTTGGATGCTAATGTTGCAAGTGAAAGTGTGAACTTGGCTAGGGAGGAGCTAACTCAAGTGGAGCTTTGGCATAAGAGATTAGGCCATCCTAATCTTCAATCTATGGAGTCAATGGCAAGCAAGGAACTAGCTCTCGGCCTACCAAGAGCTTTCAAGAAGTGTGGAAAAATGTGTGAGGCATGTGGCCTTGCAAAGTCACACAAATCTTCTTACAAGAAATCTTCATCAAGATCTCTCTCTCCCTTGGATCTCATACATTCTGATGTACATAGTTTTTCACATGCAAGTAATGGAGGTGCCTTGATGTATGTAACTTTTATAGATGATTGTACTAGATTCACATGGATTGAGTTACTATCAAAGAAAAATCTTGTTTATGAAGCTTTCATTAAGTTCAAGTCTCTAGTAGAGAAACAACTTAGTACTTCTATCAAAGCACTAAGATGTGATAATGGAGGAGAGTACACCTCCAATAAAATGAAAGACTTTTGTGAGATCAATGGTATTAAGTTACAATACACTTGTTCCTACACCCCTCAACAAAATGGGGTGGCCGAGAGGAAAAATAGGAGTCTATGTGAGTGTGCAAAGTCCTTGAGGCTTGATGCATCACTTCCCATCTCATTTTGGGGAGAAGCCATAACATGTGCTAATTATTTGTGTAATAGACTTCCTAGTAGTGCTATAGATGGGATCTCACCTTATCAAGCCTTGTTTGATAAGAAACCCAATGTAAAATATTTTAAGATCTTTGGATGTACTTGTTATGTACACATTCCTTTGGAGACTAGAAGGAAAGAAGATGCTACCTCCTTCAAAGGAATCTTTGTTGGCTATGGAGAAAATAGCAAGGGATATAGGATATATGATCCTACATCCAAGAAAGTAAAGGTAAGCAAGGATGTACTTTTTGATGAGTCACAATTTGCTAAGAGCTTGTCAAATGGATCTAACCCATTGTGCATTGAAGATCTTGACAAATCCGAGGAGGATCTTGACAAACCCGAGGAGGATCATGACAAACCCGAGGATGGAGATTTGGATCCAAGTCAAAAGGGGCCAAGAAGATCATCAAGGAGCAAGGCCGAGCCCTCAAGGCTTACCTATGTGGACAAGGGAAAGCAAAAGGAAGGCTCTACATCTTCTACCTCTTACTCTTTTTTAGCTACATTGATTGAAGAACCATCATCTTTTGAAGAAGCATGTAAATCTAAAGTTTGGAGAGATGCAATGCAAGTAGAGTATGATGCATTAGAAGAAAATCATACTTGGAATCTTGTAAATCTTCCAAGAGGAAAGAAACCACTTGCATGTAAGTGGATTTATAGAATTAAGTACAATCAAGATGGATCTATTAGTAAATACAAAGCTAGGCTTGTTGCTAAGGGATTTCTTCAAATAAAAGGATTGGATTATGAAGAAACATTTGCACCTGTAGCTAAGCTTGTAACTATTAGATTAATCATTTGCATTGCTACTTTGTTCAAATGGGATCTCTACCAAATGGATGTGACAAATGCCTTCTTGAATGGCTTCTTAGAAGAGGAAATCTACATGATGCAACCCGAGGGCTTCATCAAGATTGGTGAGGAGCAAAAGTTGTGCTACTTAAGGAAGAGCCTATATGGCTTGAAGCAAGCACCTAGAGCTTGGTACTCTAGGTTGCATGATTTTCTCTATTCCCTTGGCTTTGTACTAAGTGCTTATGAACCTTCTTTATATTTCAAATGTAATGAAGGAAAGATCATCATTTTGGTTCTTTATGTTGATGACATCATTATGACAGGAAATGATGATGATGGCATAGGCAAAGTAAAAGTTGACTTATCTAGTGAGTTCAAGATGGTAGATCTAGGCTTCCTAAAGTTTATACTTGGGATAGAAGTGTCTAGAAGTAGCAATTGTACTTTCATAAGTCAATCTAAGTATGCTACTTCCATTCTTGAAAGATTTGGTATGAAAGATTGTAAGGGGATTGACACCCCTATGGAGCATGTTGTGAAAGCAACTAATGAAGGTGATGAAGCATCCTTTGAGGACATCACTCTCTTTAGGAAGCTTATAGGCTCTCTAATCTATTTAACCATCACTAGACCTGACTTAAGTTTTTGTGTAAGCAAGTTGAGTCAAAGTATGCAAGCTCCTTTAATTCATCATTGGAAAAGTGCCAAGAGAGTACTTAGATATGTTTCTAGTACTAGATTTTTTGGTATACTTTATGAAGGATCTAACTTGCACTTGAGAGCCTACTCGGATTCAGATTTTGCAGGTGACAAGATGGATAGGAAGTCCATTAGTGCATTTGCAACATTTCTTTGTGGAGGAGTGATATCTTGGCTTTCCAAAAAGCAAGATACAATCTCACTATCTTCTTGTGAAGCCGAGTACAAGGCATTGACTTCAACAACCAAAGAGCTCTTATGGCTAAGAAGACTCTTGATGGAACTACATGTGCTAGAGGCCGAGGAGATCCCTTACATATTTTGTGACAATCAAGCTTCTCAACAAATTGCTTCAAATCCTATCTTCCATGCTAGAACAAAGCATATTGAGATAGCTCACCACTTTGTGAGGGAGAAGGTACAATCCAAGGAAGTGCAACTACATCATGTACCATCATCCGAATGCATAGCTGATATCTTAACCAAACCATTGTCCAAAGATCCATTTTTTAAGTTAAGATATGCTCTTGGAATTGTAGATAGATGTACACTAGATTTGCCAAGTTAGAAGTGAGGAGGAGTGTTGAAAATTGTCACTTCTCACTTGACATTGGTTCATGTAAATATTGATCAAACATTAGAATATGTTGATGATATGATTTCACACGTGTGGAGCATGTTCCCATGTGTGAAAGGATGTACTTTTCATGTTTGTATATATCCAAATTGATTTTGTATCATTCTAGTTAGTGTGAACATGAAATGACTAGTTTTTAGTCAAGTTGACTAGTCACCTACAAATTAGCTTTTCCTTGCATGAGCATGAGTAAATGCTCCCACATGGCAAGTGGATGTTCACATGTGTGTATAGAGTACTAGAAGATAAGAGTTGACCATTTTCCTTAGATCCTATTTTGTAGGGAATATTCCTATATTCTAGGAGACTAGCTTTTTGGATTTTAGTCATATTCTAGAAGGTCAACTATTGGATAAGGATCAAGGATGGATCAAATGGATAGATATGAGTGATGTGGCACTCTTCACACGTGTGAAGGCCTGCTGGACTGTACCAGACTCATGGATGTACTTGATCCATAAAAGGATCATCATTTTGCTAAGAAAATTGATGAGACTTTTGCACTCTACACTTTTGTGAGATTTCTAGTCATTTGTCTTGTGATTTTTATGCATGATTGCTATCTAGTATCATTGTACTTGTTGTTTCAGGTGCAGTCCGTACAGTGGACAGTACTCCACACGTGTGAAGCCGCTCTCACTAAAAAATGATGTGTTGATCCATTGCTCTTGCTTAAATCCAAGTGTAGTGAATCTAGATCAAGATCTAATGTGTAGAACTTGATAGATTCATTGATTAAGCAACCAATAACTCTCTATGATTGTAAAGTACAATCATTATTGTCCTAAAAACTGTAAAATTTATCAATCATCAGCTCCTTTATCCCAAGGGTTGCTCTTCTTCGATGTGACTTTTTCTTGTTGGAAAATACTTGACGCCTACTTGCCTCATTATAATCGCAAAGATCATTAATGCCAAACCATTTTTTTTATCACCAAGATCATGCAAGCAAAAATGACTAGTACACAAACTAATAGCATTTTGCATCACCTTTATAAACTTGCCATCATAGCTAAATTTAAATTCAATGGATCATGTCTATTTAATATACACACAATGTTTGCTTCAAAACTTACTTTTAATATTGATTTCTCACACTTGTCATCAACATTTGCTTAGAAACTAGAATCTGCCATTAAAAAGTCCTATGACTTCTATTCAAATTAACCGAAGACACTTGCTCCTCACAACAAATCCCTTTCCATCAACATTTCCACAATGAATGGAATACGACAAGCAGGAATTAACAATCTAATTCTCAACATTCAACTTCATAACTCAATCCTATCACTTTGGTTAACTACAGATTGTAAAAATTACAGCAAATAAGGATCCTAAAACACTTGAAATGATGAGGGAAACAATAGATTATGATTTCATAAGATTAGCACAAGTTGAACCATCAAAATCCATCAAAAATCTATGCTTGAACCTCACTAAATGGCCCAAATCCTTGAAGAAGGCTTCACACGTGTGAAAGTACGGCCTTCCACAGTCTGAGTACTGTACACCAGACCTACATTCAATCCTATAATCATTAGTAATCACAAGTACTCAAACAATTATGAACATAGAGAGCAATTGCACCATTATGAGAGAAAAAACATGAAATTGCTTGATTGATTTTGGTGAGATATCATCACCTATATATACATGATCCATCACGGTTTTGGGCAGATATGAGTAGCCCTAAACCTATCCCTAATGCTAATTTTGGTGGATCTTTCATCCCTACCAAGTTAGGGTTGGAATCTTGGAGATCCCTCAACAATGCAAAAATTACCAAAAATAGCTCCTATTTTTTCTCCCTTGTATCTAAGCATAATTTGGACTCATTCCAAAGGTTCTAACACTTAGTTCTACTTGAGAACATCCTTATGAATGGAATCCTATGCTATTTGGCACGTGTGACAAGCCACATCATGACCATCTAACTATTTACAAGTCATATGACCAAAACTAGTCAAGCTAGAATTGTGAATTTTTAACACTCCTCCTCACTATCTAGCTTGGTTCAATCATTGCTTTACTAATCACTCCAAGTGATGATCTGAACTTCATAAAAGGTGTCTTTTGAAGTGGTTTAGTAAGTAGATCAGCTACACATTCATTGCTTGGAACATGCTCCAAAGCAATCTCCTTGGCTTGCACCATTTCTCTCACAAAGTGATGGCATATCTCAATGTGCTTAGATCTTGCATGGAAGATTGGGTTAGATGCAAGGTGTTGGGCTGATATATTGTCATTGTAGATGATTGGTGCCTCCTCTGAATCCATGATCTTTAGTTCCACCAATAATCTCAAAAAGTACCTCCTTTGTAGTGGTTGTCAAAGCTTTGTACTCGGCCTCGGTTGAAGATAGAGATATAGTTTCTTGCTTTTTTGAAAGCCATGAAACCACACCTTCTCCTATGAAAGTTGAATAGGCACTTGTTGATTTCCTATCCCTCTTGTCCCCTGCAAAATCTGAATCACTAAATGCATGAAGGTTAATCACATCTCCTCTATATAGAATCCCAAAATCCAATGTACCCGAGCTTAGAATCCTCTTAGCCTTTTTCCAATGGATATTCAATGGCTTTTGCATGGATTGGCTCAACCTACATACACTAAAGCTAAGATCTGGTCTAGTTATAGTGATCCACATTAAGGAACCTATAAGTTGCCTAAACAAAGTGATGTCCATGAAGGATCTTTCATCATCTTCATTTGGCACTTTTACATCTTGCTCCATTGGTGTGTCAACACTTTTGCATACTTCTGTGAAAATTGTCAACATTTCCTAGCTAGTTTGAGGCCTAAATTGGCTAAAATTGTAAATAGTTTTGGTTCTGGAGTTTCACACGTGTGAACCAGGCCACAATGTTTTTATTTACTGTATTTTTTCAGTATGATGAAGTGTCAAACTTCATACCCTTCAAAATGAGACCATTTTGATGTATTTTGGTCATATAAGCCATTTTTAGCTATTTTTCCTATATAGGGAATATCTAGGGTCAAGTACCTTCTAGAGAGAGGAGAGAGAGTCATCTTCCTCATCCATAAATAGTAGGGAAGTCGTGGAGAATAGGTTGGAGAAACCTTTTGTATGCTTCATTGAGATCAATAGATCATTGTCATTGTTTCTTCCTCCATTGAGAGCATTGTTGTGTGTATTGTCTTCAAGCTATTGTGTATGATCTTAGGTGCTTTCCAAAAGTGGTAGGCTGATGTATTATGGACTGTATAATGCTATTTTGGGCCGCACTTGATGTTTATGGAAGTTTCCATTTGTGATAAATGCTTTTTGATCAAGTTCTTTGCATTCTAGGTAGCATAGAATGTGTTGCCAATTCCTAGCTTATGTAGTTTGGAGTGCAAGCATTCAAGCCAATGATCTTGGAGTTTAGATCCACTTAGGATCTGTATTTTTCACATGGTATCAGAGCTGGTTGGCTTCTATTTACAGTAAGTATTCCATTTTTGGTGATATTTGGATGTTTGATCAAGTTCTAGCATGATTTTGCATTGCTTTGTTGATCAAATCTTACTAACCTTTGTTTTGTGAGTTGAACTTGTGGATCAAAAGCATATTTCAGGTCTATTGAAGATCAGAGGCTGAAAAGAAACTATTTTGGATCAGATCATAACACCTAATCATTTGTGATTGTGAGGCTTGTGCATATTCAATACTAACAATGTTCTTTTCAATCCTATTGTTGACAATCTCCATTCTTGGATGAACACTCTCCTTAAGTGGATGAAACTTCTCCTTAAGTGGATGACAAATGCTCTTTTGAGTGAGTTGTAATTCTCCTAAAGGCTGAGCAAAGCTCCCATTTGGATGAAAGATCCCCTTTTTTGGGTGAACATATTGTAAGCTCCATTGTGAAGAGCATATTGTAAAGATTGTCATCAATTTTGGCATAAATTTTGGTGTACTTTGTTGAGCATGTAAGTAACTCTCCTTATGTAATTTGATTGGAGCATTTGCTGGAAGGTGTTAACCATTATGCAAGTGTGTTTTCAGGTTCTTAACAGGTTGAGGAACATTCTCATGTGAAGTGATCTTAGATCTACATCTAAACACCAAGATTTGACAAGATAGTGAAGCTAGTCTTGTGATTCACTAAGTGTGCTCATTCATTCACCTCTAAATCTTGTATTTATCACTTGCTGGAGTTTATAAACTTTTAGAAGTGTGTTTTACATGTGGTTTTACAGGTTGAATCAATATCTTAGTGTGTTGATCATATGTTGATCAAGTTTGTTCATTACTAGGTAATCTTGGCATCCTAGTTTTGGGTATTTTCTAAGAATGCAAGTAACTCTTCACACCATAACTTGATTTGGTCACTTGCTGGAAAGTTTGAGAGCTTAAGCAAGAGTGTGTTCAGGTTGGTTTGATTTTGTAATCCATTCTTAGTGTGTGCAAAGTGTTGCATGTGTTTCAATCTTCCTTTCTATGCTTGGAAACCATCTAGGTTCAAGATAGAAGTGTTTTAGGGTCCTAAATCTTCATAGATCTCTTTATCTATCATTTGTTGAGAGAAAAGTGAGTGCTAAGTGCTTTAGGACAGAACCTAAAAGTTGAAGAAACATTAGAATCATGGCTTCCAATGGTGGGATCATGCTAGAGTCTAGTGAAAGGTTGAGTTCATCAAACTACTCTACTTGGAAAGTGAGGATGGAGTCCTTACTTGAGTTGAATGAACTCATGGACATAGTTGCAGAAATTGAAGAGAGACCTCTCACACTTCAAGAGCAACAAAGGTTTGATAAGAAGGCCAAAAGGGCTCTTCATATCATTAAAATGAATGTTACAAATGAACTTCTCAAGGAAGTTGGAAAGTGTCAAAGTGCAAGTGAGGCATGGAATGCCTTAAAGAAGCTCTTTGAATCAAAGTCCACATCTAGGGTATTGACCCTAAGGAGACAAATATTTTCTAGTAGGCAAAGAGAGGGTGAAAGTGCTCATGCATTTATCTTGAGAGTTAAGTCCCTAAGTGATGATTTAGCATGCATTGATGAGAACATAAAAGATGGTGAAATAGTCCAAGTTATGTTGAATGGTTTGCTAAATGAACATGCTAACCTTGTGCAAAGTTTTGCCATTCAAAGAGTCTTGCCAAGTGTGGTTGACTTGCAAGAAATCTTATTGGCTGAAGAACATAGGTTGCAATCAAAGCTTGATGGTGCATCCTTGCAAGGTGGAGGTGAAGAGGCTTTCTTCACAAAAGGCAAATTCAAGGGCAAAGGTAAAGGCAAAGGGAAATGGTCCAAAGGTGGTAACTTTGATCATGATGATCACTCTTCCTCTTCCTCTTCTACTAAGAACAATAAGTCAAAGTTCAAGTGCTTTTATTGTGAGATAAAAGGTCATTTTGCAAATGAATGTTATAAGAAGAAAAGAGAGCAAGGAGAGAGGCAAGGAAATCTTACAATAGATGAGGAAGAACATAACACATGTGAATCACTTGTTATGACTTCAAGTTTGTTAGCCAACATAGATGATAATGATCCTTGGTGGATTGATAGTGGAGCCTCATCTCACATGACAAGACATAAGGAATACTTTACATCCTTATTGTCTTATGAGGGAGAAGGTAACATCATCTACACTGCAAATGATGGTCAATGTGACATCAAAGGCATAGGCACTATTCCTATTTCCCTTTCAACAAATAGGAAAGCAAATCTTGAAAATGTTTTGTACATTCCTTCAATCACTAAGAATTTGCTTAGTGTAAGTCAAATGATTGACAAAGGACTTGATGTGGAGTTCATTGGAGATGCATGTTTGATAAGTAAATGTGGATCCTTGATTGCTCAAGGTAGGAGGCATGGTAAACTTTTCAAGCTTGATGCATGTGTGATCTCTAATCATGAAGGATGTATGGCTAGGGAGCAATTGACAAACCAAGAAGTTTGGCACAAGAGGTTGGGCCATCCCAACTTCAAATCTTTGGAGGTAATGGCAAAGAAAGAGCTTGTTCTTGGTCTCCCTAAAAGTCTTGTTGCAAACAATAGTGTTTGTGAACATTGTGCCTTGTCCAAATCTCATAGACTTGCTTATTCTAGATCTACTTCTAGATCTAAAGAAGCTTTTCAACTTGTGCATTCTGATATTCATTCTTCTAGTACAACTAGCAATGGTGGGGCAAAGATGTATGCAACTTTCATTGATGACTTTAGTAGGTATACTTGGATCTATCTTCTTAAAAGTAAGGATGAACTGTTTGCTGCATTTGTCAAGTTCAAGAATGAAATGGAAAACCAATTCAATACAAAGATCAAATGCTTAAGATCTGATAATGGAGGGGAATACACCTCAAATAGGTTCAAAGACTTTTGTATAGCACATGGGATTAAGAGGGAGATGTCTAGTCCTAGGACTCCACAACAGAATGGAGTGGCCGAGAGGAAGAATAGAACCCTTTGTGAATGTGCCAAGGCAATGAGACTACATGCTAATCTTGCTAAGTCTTTTTGGGGGGAAGCTTTAGCATGTGCTAACTATCTATGTAATAGATGGACAAGTGCTTCCTTGGATGGTAAAACTCCTCATGAGGTTCTTTATGGTAGAAGGCCGAGTGTCAAGCATTGTAGGATCTTTGGATGTACATGTTTTGTCAATATCACACTTGATGATAGAACTAAAGAAGATCCTTCATCAAAGAAGGGTGTGTTTGTTGGCTATAGTGAAGTAAGCAAGGCTTACAAAGTGTACATTCCTTCTACAAAGAAAGTTGTCATAAGTAGGGATGTCATCTTTCATGAAGAGAATGTTTCCAATGTTGTTGATGTTGATGTTGATGTGCCTACTAATCATCATGATGTGCAAGATGTCTTGGATGAAGATGGAGATGCCACTCCAAAGCAAACTTCAAGGAAGACTCAAAGGCAAAGGGCTAAGCCATCAAGGCTAACCTATGATGAAAAAGGAAAGCAAGTGGTGGACAACTCTAACTTTGCTTTTCTTACCTCTTTTGATGAACCAACTTGTGTAGGTGAAGCAATTCAAAAGAAGGAATGGATCCAAGCCATGGATCATGAGCATCAAGCACTCATCAAAAGCAACACATGGAGGTTGGTAAAGCTTCCAAAGGACAAGAAGGCAATTGGTTGTAAGTGGATCTTCAAGATCAAGACAAATCAAGATGGATCAATCAACAAGTACAAGGCAAGGTTGGTGGCAAAGGGGTATGCTCAAGAATATGGTATTGACTATGATGAGACCTTTGCACCCGTGGCAAAGATGGTAACTATTCGAATCCTAATCTCTCTTGCAACTCTTTATGATTGGGATATGTGGCAAATGGATGTTACTAATGCCTTCTTGAATGGTGATCTTGAAGAAGATATTTACATGGAGCAACCCGAGGGCTATGTTTCACATGATGAGCCTAATCATGTGTGCTATCTCCAAAAGAGTTTGTATGGGCTAAAGCAAGCACCAAGGAGTTGGTATGCTAAGCTCAATTCCTTCTTACTTTCTCAAAACTTTGTTATGAGTGAGTATGATCATTCTCTCTACTTTAGATTGAATGAAAATGATATCACTTTACTTTTGATCTATGTTGATGACATTATCTTAAGTGGTGGTAACAATCTAGATATAGATGAAATCAAGATGGCACTCAAAAGAGAGTTTGAAATTCAAGATCTTGGTAAACTTCATTATATCTTAGGAATAGAGATTATTAGAACTTCTAAATCTACATTCATATGTCAAGAAAAGTATGTTAACTCTATTCTAAAAAGGTTTCATATGGAAGATTGTAAAGTTGTTTCTACTCCTATGGAATCAAATGTAAAGCTAACTACAAGAAGTAATGAAAGATCCTTCAAGGACATTACTCTCTATAGAAAGCTAATAGGATCTCTTATATGGTTAACCATCACAAGACCTGATCTAAGATTTGTGGTTGGTAAACTAAGTCAATTTATGCAAGATCCTAGTGAGGCTCATTGGAAGCTAGGAAAGAGAGTACTTAGATACATCTCGGGATCTAGAGATTTTGGCATCTTGTATGGAGGTACTACACCTAACCTTTGTGGATTTTCAGATTCAGATTTTGCAGGTGATCAAATGGATAGGAAGTCAACAAGTGCCTTTGCAATCTATCTTGGAGATGGAGTGGTCTCATGGCTATCAAAGAAGCAACCAACTATCTCTCTATCTTCCACCGAAGCCGAGTACAAGGCATTAACAACATGCACCAAGGAGATTCTTTGGATCAAGAGGATGTTATTGGATCTTCACTTGCTGGAACCAGAGAAGACTCCAATCATACTTTGTGATAACCTTTCAGCCCAAAGCTTGGCAAGCAATCCTGTTTTTCATGCAAGGAGCAAGCACATTGAGATTGCTCACCATTTTGTGAGAGATCAAGTCATTGCCAAAGAGGTGGAGCTTCAACATGTCTCTTCAAAGGAGTGTGTGGCTGATATCTTCACCAAACCATTGGGAAAGGACCTATATTTAATGCATAGATCTAATCTTGGAATGTGCTCAAAGACTATGTTGAAACTAGCATCCAATGTTGAAGAGGGAGTGTGAAAATTGTCAACATTTCCTAGCTAGTTTGAGGCCTAAATTGGCTAAAATTGTAAATAGTTTTGGTTCTGGAGTTTCACACGTGTGAACCAGGCCACAATGTTTTTATTTACTGTATTTTTTCAGTATGATGAAGTGTCAAACTTCATACCCTTCAAAATGAGACCATTTTGATGTATTTTGGTCATATAAGCCATTTTTAGCTATTTTTCCTATATAGGGAATATCTAGGGTCAAGTACCTTCTAGAGAGAGGAGAGAGAGTCATCTTCCTCATCCATAAATAGTAGGGAAGTCGTGGAGAACAGGTTGGAGAAACCTTTTGTATGCTTCATTGAGATCAATAGATCATTGTCATTGTTTCTTCCTCCATTGAGAGCATTGTTGTGTGTATTGTCTTCAAGCTATTGTGTATGATCTTAGGTGCTTTCCAAAAGTGGTAGGCTGATGTATTATGGACTGTATAATGCTATTTTGGGCCGCACTTGATGTTTATGGAAGTTTCCATTTGTGATAAATGCTTTTTGATCAAGTTCTTTGCATTCTAGGTAGCATAGAATGTGTTGCCAATTCCTAGCTTATGTAGTTTGGAGTGCAAGCATTCAAGCCAATGATCTTGGAGTTTAGATCCACTTAGGATCTGTATTTTTCACACTTCCATCTTAAACTTCTTCAAAAGACTTTGAGCATAGTTTACTTGACTTATAAAGATAAAATCAGACCCTCTAAGTACTTCTATGCCTAAGATGAAGTGAAGACACCCTAGATCTACCATCTTGAACTCTAAGGATAGATCTATCTTGATTTTTTCAATACCATCAACACTATTTCCACTAATGATGATGTCATCTACATAAATGAGTAAAAGTACAATACCAACATCATCAAACTTAATGTAAAGAGTGGGATCATATTCACTTTGAACAAAAGAAAGTGAAATAAGATAGCAATGTAGTCTTGAATTCCAAGATCTCGAGGCTTGCTTCAAGCCATAGATGCTTCTTTGGAGATGGCATACTTTGTTCTCCATTCCATGCTTGATGAACCCTTGTGGCTGCTCCATATAGATATCCTCTTCCAAAAAACCATTCAAGAAAGCATTAGAGACATCCATTTGACATAGAATCCATCCAAAATGTGATGCAAGTGCAATGATTAGTCTTATTGTGACCATCTTGGCCACGGGTGCAAAAGTTTCCTCATAGTCTATCCCTCTCTCTTGAGCATAACCTTTTGCAACTAATCTTGCTTTATGTTTGTTAACACTCCCATTTGCATTCAACTTAAGCTTGAAGACCCACTTGCATCCTATTACATTCCTTTGAGGTCTCTCAACAAGCAACCAAGTTTCATTCTCAATCAAGGCATCATACTCATCCAACATAGCTTTATACCATTCTTTGGAGTTCAATGCATCTTCAACATTAGACGGTTCTTCAAAACTAGATAAAGCATAAGAAGTGGATGATATACCCTCAACTTGCTGTCCTTTGCCTTGATATGTGAGCCTTGATGGCTCCACTTTTGCCCTTGAAGATCTCCTTGGTGTGATAGGTGGGTTTGGTGCTTGCTCCTCCATGAGCTCCTCCTCAAAACCAAGATCTTGCTCCTCGGCCATCTTCTTCTTGATTGTTGGAGCACTTGAGCCTTCTTCAAGCATATGCATATGATGTTCATCAAAGATGACATCCCTTGAAACAACAAATTTGTTCAAGGATGGGAGATAGACTTTGTAGCCCTTGCTTGAGCTTGCATATCCAAGCATGATCCCTCTTGTGGAAGATGGATCCTCCTTGGTTCTTGTTTTCAATGGCACATGCACATAACATATACACCCAAATACTTTCAAGTGATTAAGATTGGGTTTCTTTCCATACAACATCTCATATGGAGTTTTGCCTTCAATTGCTTTGCAAGACACCCTATTCATCAAGTAGTTTGCACATACAAGAGACTCACCCCAAAAGGATTTGGACAAACAAGCATCTAATCTTAAAGCCTTAGAACATTCACATAATGTTCTATTCCTTCTTTCAGCAACTCCATTTTGTTGAGGAGTGTAAGGACAAGAAGTCTCTTTCTTGATCCCTTCCTCCTCACAAAAGGCCTTGAACTCATTGGAGATGAATTCTCCACCATTGTCACTTCTAAGAATCTTGATGCTATGATTATGATGCTTTTCCACAAACAACTTGAACTTTACAAAAGTATCAAATACTTGAGACTTGAAGGAAAGTAAGAACACCCAACAATATCTTGAGTAGTCATCAATGAAGGTTAAAAACATGGATGAACCTCCATTAGATTTGGTGCTAGCAATGTGCACATCCGAGTGTATGAGTTCAAGAGGATGAGATGACTTTGTGATGGAGTTAGGAAACACCTTCTTATGTGCCTTGGATAAGGCACAAGCTTCACAAACCTTTTCTTCCTTCCCAATAGACCTTGGTAGGCCTAAAGCATACTCCTCCTTGATCATAGCCTCCATGGAACCCGAGTTGACATGTCCAAGTCTTTTGTGCCATAAAGTAAAGGTAGATATCTTGCTCTTCTCGGCCAACATGACAACATTAGTATCCACAAATGCATCCAGCTTATAAAGTTTGCCAAGTCTAGTGCCCTTAGCCACTATCTTACCCTTCTTCTTGATGAAACATTCATTTGAAGCAAAGTCAACATTGAAACCATTGTCTACTATTTGGCCAACACTTAGTAGATTCTTTGTTATTGTAGGAATGTACAAAACACCTTCTATGTTGATCTTTTTGGAAGATCCTAAGCAAAGGGGAATGCTACCAACTCCTTCAATCTTACAAGCTTCATCATTTGCTGTATAGATAGACTTTATAGGTCCATCATAAGATAAGAGAGAAGAGAAAAACTCCCTTTTACTAGTCATGTGTGAACTAGCACCCGAGTCAATCCACCAAGGATCTTCTCCTTTGAAGCTTGTTGAAGAAAATATGGACATCATGAGAGAGTCCTCATGTGAACTCTCCTCCTCCTCCTCTTTGCTCATGTTGGCTTGGCTTTGATCTTGCTTCCTCTTGAAGCATTCCGAGGCATAATGCCCCATCTTGCTACAATAGTAGCACTTCACCTTTGATTTGTCCTTCTTGACTTTGGTGGTTGATGGAGATGCCTTTGGGGGTCCTTCTTGATCCTCAAGCTTTGTAGACTTCTTGAATGTTGATCCTTTGCCTTTGGACTTGCCTTTTCCTTTGGTGAAGAGAGCTTGGTCATCTCCACCTTGGATGGAAAGCCTATCCATCCTCTCTTGCATTTGGCTCCTTCTTGATTCCTCGGCCATGAGCGTGCCTTGGAGTTCTTCAAGTATGGGTAGCTTACCCATAATTGCATATCCCTGAACCAAATTGTCAAATTCAAAGCTTAGTCCATTCAATATGAGTTGAACAAGCTCTTCATCCTTGATAGGTTCACCTATAAAGGCTAGCTCTTTGTTCAATTCTTTTACTCTTAGGACAAAAGTATGTGCACTCTCTCCTTTCTTTTGATAGCTTCTATAGATTTGATTCTTCAAAGCTAACATTCTAGTTTGGTTCTTGGATTCATAGACCTTTTGCAAAGTCTCCCAAGCATCTTGAGCTGAAGTGCAATCTCCTACCTCTCTTAAGAGTTCATTTGCAACATTCATTTTTATGCAATGTAGTGCAACATTGCACCTCTTGATGTATTTGGCTTTTTCTTGAGGATGAATAGGTTCACCCTCCTTACCATTTACAATTTCCATCAGATCTTGCATGATCATGATAGATTCCATTCTAACTTTCCATATGGAATAGTTAGTTTTGTTGAGCCTTTCATTAGTATCCAAAAGATATGCATTTATAGATGCCATCTAGTCTCCTAATCAAGGACTTGACACAAATGAAGGTTACTTCTATTGATTTGATTGAAGGTCTACCTTATCCCACTTCTTAGGGACCTGAAAAGATCAGTAATAGACTTCCTATAAAGATCTAAGAATGATCTCTAACAAAATCAAATCATAGAATACTAGAAACAATGCACTTGCTTGATTGAAGTAGACAATACTAGTAGAATTGCCCCTCTTTCTATAAAGAACATTAAAGCTTCCAAATGATCTGATCAAGAGTGAATTTCAGCAACCTAATATACTTCCAAAATCACTTGTAAAAGATCTAAATGGAACTTAATGAGGATGCAACACAATCTACTATCCAATCACAAGCAAAAAATGATCAAAATTGATGAAAAATTGATCTAATTTGGTGCATAACTCAAGCAATGGTTGGACTGAATCTAAATCACTTTAGGAGGTGCCTACTACACCTTAGAACAGCCTTGAAGAGTCCCCAAAACTCTGATCTTCCCTCTCCTTGAATGCTAGAAAGCCTTCTCTATGAAATCACCTCCAAAACTCGCTTAGAAATCAATGCTTGGAGCAAGCAAAACTTGCTATCTTGGTAATGTGAATTGAATTCAACTTTGCCTCTGGTTTTAGACACCTAAACACCTGCAAATGAAGTCACACAACACCAATCTCCAATGTATTTGACTCACTTTGAGTTCTAGAATCAATACTAGATGCTAAGATCCAATCTACACAAGATTTAGATCAAAAATTGTGATCAAATTGAATGCAAACCAAGGATTTAGCTCATTTCAGCCTTTAGGCTCTGATACCATGTAAAAATTACAGCAAATAAGGATCCTAAAACACTTGAAATGATGAGGGAAACAATAGATTATGATTTCATAAGATTAGCACAAGTTGAACCATCAAAATCCATCAAAAATCTATGCTTGAACCTCACTAAATGGCCCAAATCCTTGAAGAAGGCTTCACACGTGTGAAAGTACGGCCTTCCACAGTCTGAGTACTGTACACCAGACCTACATTCAATCCTATAATCATTAGTAATCACAAGTACTCAAACAATTATGAACATAGAGAGCAATTGCACCATTATGAGAGAAAAAACATGAAATTGCTTGATTGATTTTGGTGAGATATCATCACCTATATATACATGATCCATCACGGTTTTGGGCAGGTATGAGTAGCCCTAAACCTATCCCTAATGCTAATTTTGGTGGATATTTCATCCCTACCAAGTTAGGGTTGGAATCTTGGAGATCCCTCAACAATGCAAAAATTACCAAAAATAGCTCCTATTTTTTCTCCCTTGTATCTAAGCATAATTTGGACTCATTCCAAAGGTTCTAACACTTAGTTCTACTTGAGAACATCCTTATGAATGGAATCCTATGCTATTTGGCACGTGTGACAAGCCACATCATGACCATCTAACTATTTACAAGTCATATGACCAAAACTAGTCAAGCTAGAATTGTGAATTTTTAACACAGATAAGATCTACTTACTTATTGTGCTTCTTACAAGATTATTACTCACAAACTAGAGATCTATAATCACTTACTTACTCCATATAAAACTCTTGCTCACATTAACAATTCACATCATTCAACATCAGAATGCTTCAAGAACTCAACACACGACTCGAATAACAAAATAGTATATAGTAATAATAAGAAGTACTCTAAGGATTCTCATTCCAATGACAATAACTTCTTACAAGCCTCCATGCACAAGATGCATGCTCCCTCGTCAATTCTACTAATCACTACATTGATCACCAATACATCGAACTGGCTTGATGAGAATCGTGAGATGCTCTGATACGTGTAATGAATCTAGGGGAGAAAATTCACAAAACAGTCGCGACTCTCTTTCAAGATTCGGATGAAGTTCAGATGCGTTTGCTAGGCACTGCCAGCTGAAACACTCCTACAATCCTCCAAAGAGTAGTTAGTTACTACTGATCTATGTTCATAAAATCAATACAACAATTGACTTAATTTCACCCAAGGTGTGGAATTCAAAGGGAACAAGAAAACTCAGACATATGGAATAAACAGCATAAGCATTCAACATCCAAGATCAGACACAACTAGAAATAGTCTATATTGATTTTTTCTGATTTTTTCAGGGAACTGCATGCGAATCCACGCATTGTGTGGGCATGAGAGAAGCACGGTTCTCTCACGAGTAGTAGTCTCGCTTCACTAGCGGACAATTGGATCTTTTGATCCTAGATAGAATTATCTTCTCGCACGCAGGCGGAGCTTCTGTCTGTGTTCATCTTAATTGCTTACTAGCATGAGACTTCTTCAGTGTCTCTTCTCTTAGTTATACTCTGTGTATCCTGTTTTGATATATGTCAAGTATTATCCAGTAAGTACGGTCTCTCTATGTAAACCTAAGATTAGAGTGATTATACATCTCCAACTAATCAATAAATTACAAGAGTGGTAGATTAGCCACGACCTAGGAAGTATCTGTTGATGTCAGGCCGTCAGGTCAGATCTCTGTACTTCTAGGTACTTGCGTGATCTCTGGTGGTACTCCTTGGAGTGTGAGGATAGAAGGGTTTCATTTCCACCGTTGGTTTCATTTACTTCGTTTGCCTTTCTCTCTTGCTGGACCACAAAGGAATCTCGTTCGTAGATCCTTCGTGTTCGCAAACCGTTCGTCTTCGTCTCCGTTGACTTTCATGTTTGCAAAACTCTTCGTGTTTCGTGTCTCCAGATGTTCGAATTCGCGAACATCTTCGTCAAGTGAAGGGCTGAAAGCTAGCAATGCTTTGTAATCAGAAACACTTTGTTTCTTCATGACTATCCTTCCCTGGATAGCCGATGCCACATTCTTTGGCTCCTCTTCTTTTTATATTTCTTCTTCTTACCAACCCGCGAGCTTCTTGGCTATCACTTTCTATAACTGAATATTGTTGAATTCTCCAGTACCGGGTTACATCCAACGAACTTTAATGTAATTAACTAGTCTTTCCTCAACTCATGGTCTTATTGTGAAAAATGCAAAAATAAGCTTGGTAGGGCCAAAAATCTTGTATATAGATAAACACACATGTGTTGAGCCTGTTTCCATGTGTAAAACTAGTGTACTTGTCATGTACCATAATCATATATGTTGTACATATGATTTAATTCAAGTTCTAGTGGCTAAAATGGCCAAAAACTAGTTTTTTAGATATATGACACATGGCATCAATCTATTGATTGCATGAGCCAAATATTTTGGTTAGGTGTCATATCCCATGTGTAGAGGACAGATCACACGTGTGGAATAAGCTGAAGTAGGCAAATTTTGACTTCTAGAAGATTTCCAAGTAGATCTCCATATAGAAGGAAAATGGACCAAAAGTGCTCAAAATAGAAGGTTTTGTCCAAGTGTCAGTTTTGTATGATGAATTATCATATGACAAAGCACCTTCACACATGTGGGATCAGAGAGATGATCAGTACCATGGCATTTCCATCTTCGAATCAAAAACATTAATCTTCGTTGAAACATAAAACTATTTAGCTCTTTTGCAAGAGACACCTTTGGAACTCTTTGATAAGATTTAGGTGTCGCTTGAACTCAACCTTGTGGAAGGCATGATAAGGAGTCGAGGACATATGAGGCTCTTATTTTCTTGTCAGAAATCCAAACAATCCCACTAGAGTGTAATCATCAATTACTAGTTGTCAAATGGAGTTCTATTGTTAAAATCTCGATGTACTAACTTCTTTCAGCAACTAGAAGTGATGACCCAAATTAAGATTTCAATGATTGGTTTTATCGGAGTACCATTTTGTGATGGATTGGATCAGGTGGAAATAAAGCTTTAATCCTAATGTTATGTTCAAAGATGTCTATACTAATCTTGGTTTGAATACTAACATTTGATTTAGGTTGATTGGTTGAAGAAATTTTGTTAGTAAAAGTATGATGGTTGAAAAACTTGTGATGTGGAATTATTCACTTTAGAGATTTCCCAGATGTGTTATTTACTCATGAGAAATAGAGTTCTTTTGTAGCTGAGTTACAAGATTCTCAATGAGCTATGTGAGTAACATATGTGGATTATGGATGAATCTGCTTGTTGTAGCCCATGTTTATGTATAGAAACATAGTTGGATATGTACGTCCTAATCTTGTGGATGATTGACGAATCTAAGATTCTAAATGTTTATGATTGACAGATCATAAATTGATACTTAATTATCAATGAAGATTAGAGAAAATATGATGATTCTTAAGAGATGAGTAATTCTCGATCTGCCACTTATTGTATATATAGAGCCACATTTGGCCATAATCATTGTGAGACACCAATCTTGGTTTTGGAAGCAATTCTGAGTGATTCTCTCCATTTGTCTACATTGGTTTTGATTGTTTTGAGGTTCTATCAATGTGTACTTGATTTTCAGGTTGGAGTCCGTACTCAGACAGTGTTTCACACGTGTGAAACCATAAATTACACTTACCTTCAATCAATGATTGTTCTTGTTAGGATTTTTTGTCTAGAATTGATCTAGATTGATCTTAATCTGAAGGAGATTGATAGATTAAGTAATCTGACAACCAATCCCTCTTGAGGATCAGATTAGGATCCACTCTTGGTCCTTTTTGCACTTTTTCCACATGGTATCAGAGCCTAGTACAAGAGGTTTTGTTGAAATTGATGGGGTTAATCCAAATCAAAGCCAAAATTAGCAGTTTTTTGGAAACTAGTCAAATTTTGTGTAGCGACTTGGATTTGATAGCTATCCTCAAATATTTTGGTCCAGATCTTGTTGTGGGATATAGGAACCCTTTTCACACGTGTGAGGCCGTACAGCTCCGGTTTTGACTGAGAAATTTCAAAAATTTGTAGAATTTGATTCACATACCCAATTTGAGTGATTTTTGGTGCAAAATCAAGCATTTTCTATAGAAGATCTAATCCCTTGATTAGTTCTTGGATTAGATCAGCCAAAAAATTAAAATTGAAGCTTGAATGAGGTGCATTAATTTATCTACTCTAATTTTTTGAGTGCATGTTGAAGTTGAGAGAGATTTTTGCTAAAAATCATAGATTAAGGAGTGATATGCAAGGTGAGAGGTTGAAATCCATTGTATCATCACTCTAGATTTGTTCAAGAGTGATAGGGTCAAGTTTAGAAGCATCAATTTGCTAGAAAACATCCTTGGATCTGTCCTCCAAGTGAAACCTTTGAGAGTTTCTAGTGCATATAGAGCATCTATGCAAATCTTTTGTAGAATTTGACATAGATTGGCTTCAATTGAGAGTTCTAGAAAAGAGATTGAGATCCAAGTCACATTGTTCAACCCTACTCAATTTGTTTGAGTGACTGTAAGGTTTGAAAAGAGTCATTAAGGTGTCTATGGCAAATGTGTAGAGAGAGATCCAATTTTCTAAGAGTTCCTTCCTTTGTAGAGGGCAAGATCTAGAAGCTCATTTTGAGTTGTTATTGGTGGAGAATTTGTCTTCTCCTAAGTGATCAAATCTTTCTAAGTGGCATTAGCTCTTTGAAGCACAATATCTTAGTGAGAAAAATCACAACCTTTGATTTTCAATTTCATTACAAGTCTTAAAAGGTAGAGTAATTGGTGGGATCCAATAGGAGTAATTGAATTCAATTTGTTGAGCAAAAATTGACATAGTCTGTATGAAACTCAAATTAGTTCTATTCAACTTTCTTTGTGAAAGTGTGAGGGTCAATTTGTAATCCCATTGGATGTCTAGAATGAGGAGTCATGAGTATTCATGCATGGTTGAGATCTTTGTGAATCTCTAGTTGTCTAAAGTTTTTAAGCTTTGTGAAAAATTGATGGTATAGTTTGTTGTCAAATCAAATCAAATTCATTCTAAATCTCAAGAGTGAGATTATTTGGATCAAGAGTGAGTACAAAAGAAGTGATTAAGTTTGATTTTCATGTGTTTGAAACAAAACCCATCTTTTGTTCAAGAATCTCAAGTGTTGAGAGAACTAGTCAAGTGAAAAGGAAAATCTAGGTGTCAAATCTTTTCATATCCATTCAAACCTCTATCCTGGAAGATGGTGGTTGTCCGTAAGGTTTTGGTTCCATCAAATTGGCTGGAGGAGCGGAGTGCTTTGGTGGGGCAGGTAAAGCTAAACGTTCCGGGTATCCAAGGGCAGATTGTCGCAGTCTTACTGCTAGATTACCTCCATACTGTGGTTCTCGATATCCCATCTGGGCATATCGTTGTTGAATTATCCAAGGGTTAAAGTTGCAAAAAGCAGTCTCGTGATCAGGTGCATTACACAAATGGCAAACAGGTTGCTATTGCTCCTACTCATCACATGCAATTCATAGCATTTCCTACATATCGTGTAGAAAATCCGCTACTTTTTTAAACTTGATCGTCCTAGTCTCAACCACAATGGGTGACCTAGGCTCAAAACCATACATAAGCATAAACGGGCTATAACTGATAGCCGAATGCTTACTACTATTATAGGCAAACTCGATCAATGGAAGGTACTTCTTCCAATCATATTGCCATCTAGAAACATATGCCTGAAGCATTTGTTCCATCGTCTAATTTGTTCTTTTCATCTATCCATCTGTCTCAGGATGATCAGAAAAACCCAAGCTCAGTGTCATCTCTAGTTTAGCAAACACGGCAGACCAAAAGTGACTGGTGAACTTTGGATCGCGATTGCTCACAATATCACTTGGTAATCGGTAAAGGCTAAACAAATGCTCTACAAATATCTGACCAAATCAAAAGCCTTCGTGGTGATCTTTATCAGAATAAACATAGCCAATTTGGTAAGACGGTCGACCACAACCCAAATTGCATCATGCTCTTTATTTGTCCACGGTAATCCAACCACGAAATTCATGGAAATACTATCCCATCTCTTATCAGGCATATCCAATGGATGCAACAAACTGCCAGCCTTGGTGTTCAGCTTTATTCAACTGGCATTGGTCAGACTTGACCACATAAGATTCTACAAAGGGCATAAGTTTTGGCCAATAAAAACCCCTTCATACCAAATGTTATGTACAATGATGTATGCCGGGATGTCCTGCACATGGTGAGTAATGACATTCATAAAGAATTTTATTCTTAACAACATCCACATCATGCACACAAACCTTCCCTTTCCTGAACAAAAGTCCATCACGGATAGAGAAGTCATCACTTCCCTTTATATCCTTCCCCCCAAACTGACCACCATGATTATCAATCCCGCTTTATGAAACTACTAGAACCCTATTTCAGATTGGTCCAAAATGTGGGTCTTTCTCATAAAGACCTCTTAGGGAGAGATAAAAGTTTGTACTGATCTCATTGAAGAAAAGTTCATTCAATTTACCAATTCGACTAAGTGCATTAGCCACTTGATTAGATGAGCCCTTGATATACCGCACTTCAAAGTCAAATTTTTGCATGAGTTCTGCCCCTCTGGCCTTGCGACCTCGCAAGTCATTCATGATTATAGAAATACTTTAAAGGTTGATGATCCATATTAACCATGAATTGATTATCGTACAAGTAATGCCTCCATGATTTCAAAGCATGGATCACAGCAAAAAGCTCTTTTTCCTGAGTGGTGTACCTGACCTCTGCATCGGTTAGTTTCTTACTCTCAAAGGCAACAAACTGGCCCTCCTATAAGAGAACAACTCCAATAGCCGTATCACTCACATTAGTGTTAATGACGAACGACAAATCTCAATCCGCTATTCTCAAAATTGGAGCTGAGGCAATGAGAAGCTTGAGTTTGCAAAAAATCTCATCTAATTTCTCATTCCATCTAATGGGAGGACTTGGCCTACCTTTGCGTCATTTCACTCCTTTCAACATATTGTTCAAAGGTGTAGCAATCTTTGAGTACTCCTCTGCAAATCTATGGAAAAAATCAGAGAAACTCATTTAATGCACCTGAATCAAGCTCCAAATTTAATTTTTTGGCTGATCTAATCCAAGAACAAATCATAGGGATAGAATCTCTATAGAAAAAGCTTGAATTTGCACTAAAAATTCTCTAAATTTGGGTGTGTGAGTCAAATTATACATAAATTTGAATTTTCTCAACCAAAACCGGATTTGTATGGCCTCACACATGTGAAATGTACTCCTACAGCTCACAACAAATTATGGTTCAAAATTTTTGAGTATAGCTATCAAATCCAACTCGCCACATCAAAATTAGCTAGTTTCCAAAACTTTGCTAATTTGGGCTTAGTTTTGGATCAACCCCATCAATATCAATGAATCCTCTTGTACTTGGCTCTGATACCATGTGAAAATATGCAAAATAGGACCAAGAATGGATCCTAAAATGATCCACAAGAGGGATTGGATGTTAGATACAATTGATCTATCAATCTACACAAGATTTAGATCAATCTAGATCAATTCTAGGCATGAACATCTAACAAGAACAATCATCAATGAAGGTAAATGTACTTGCTGGTTTCACACGTGTGAAAACCTGTCAGAGTACGGACTCCAGCCTGAAAACAATTTACACTATGATAGAAACTCAAATCAATCAAAACAATTGAAGACAAATGGAGAGATTGACACAAAATTGCTTCCAAAATCAAGATTGGTGTTTCAAGTTGATTATGGCCAAATATGCCTCTATATATACATTTCTTGGAGCTCGTGGTACTGATCATGCATCAAATCTCACACATGTGAGGATGCTTTGTCATTTGATGAATCATCATGCAAAATTGACGCTTGGATCAAATTTCTATTTTAAGCACTTTTGGTCCATTTTCCTACTATATGGAGAACTACTAAGAAATCTTCTAGAAGTCAAAACTGGCCTACTTCAGCCTTTTCCACACATGTGAGTAGTCAATAGATTGATGCAATGTGTCATATGACTTGAAAACTAGATTTTGGCCTCTTTAGCCACTAGAACTTGAATTAAATCAAATGTACAACCTATATGATTATGGTACATGACAACTACATTTATTTCCCACGTGGGAACATGCTCCACACATGTGTAATCATCCTACATACATAGAGTTGGCCTTGAGCAAGCATAATTTGCATTGATTCTTTAATTTGTTAGCAATAAGATCTCATTCCTTTTACAGATTGTATAAGCTTCGTAGGGCACGCGGTTTCGTCCGCTACTATCTTGTGCTCTACCACATTATTGACATGTATACTTGATATACTTAATCTGATACAGTTTTTTGTTCTGCGTTCATATTTGTGTTAATATTGCTATGCTTATTATTCGTTCTGTCTGATCTTTCTAGTTGCTCTTTTTGGTAATAGACGACTAACATTTGGTCTTGTCTTTCGCGAATGTTTCACGACTAATCATCAGTCGAGCACTGTCTAGCTCTTTGCAAATCATTCGCAACACATAATTTGTCTAGCTATTTGTGACAAATTATTCTTCTGACGTTTCATTTATTAATGTTTGGCTACGTAATCAAGAACGACCGTGATTTCCATCACTAACATTCTGTTCGTTCTGATAGACGTAGTCATGCTTTCGGAGAGAGTCGCATAGCTCGTTCCGCTACGCACGAACAATTTTGTAAAAATTACAGCAAATAAGGATCCTAAAATACTTGAAATGATGAGGGAAACAATAGATTATGATTTCATAAGATTAGCACAAGTTGAACCATCAAAATCCATCAAAAATCTATGCTTGAACCTCACTAAATGGCCCAAATCCTTGAAGAAGGCTTCACACGTGTGAAAGTACGGCCTCCCACAGTCTGAGTACTGTACACCAGACCTACATTCAATCCTATAATCATTAGTAATCACAAGTACTCAAACAATTATGAACATAGAGAGCAATTGCACCATTATGAGAGAAAAAACATGAAATTGCTTGATTTATTTTGGTGAGATATCATCACCTATATATACATGATCCATCACGGTTTTGGGCAGGTATGAGTAGCCCTAAACCTATCCCTAATGCTAATTTTGGTGAGCTCTTCATCCTTGATAGGGTCACCTATAAAGGCTAGCTCTTTGTTCAATTCCTTTACTCTTAGGACAAAAGTATGTGCACTCTCTCCTTTCTTTTGATAGCTTCTATAGATTTGATTCTTCAAAGCTAACATTCTAGTTTGGTTCTTGGATTCATAGACCTTTTGCAAAGTCTCCCAAGCATCTTGAGCTGAAGTGCAATCTCCTACCTCTCTTAAGAGTTCATTTGCAACATTCATTTTTATGCAATGTAGTGCAACATTGCACCTCTTGATGTATTTGGCTTTTTCTTGAGGATGAATAGGTTCACCCTCCTTACCATTTACAATTTCCATCAGATCTTGCATGATCATGATAGATTCCATTCTAACTTTCCATATGGAATAGTTAGTTTTGTTGAGCCTTTCATTAGTATCCAAAAGATATGCATTTATAGATGCCATCTAGTCTCCTAATCAAGGACTTGACACAAATGAAGGTTACTTCTATTGATTTGATTGAAGGTCTACCTTATCCCACTTCTTAGGGACCTGAAAAGATCAGTAATAGACTTCCTATAAAGATCTAAGAATGATCTCTAACAAAATCAAATCATAGAATACTAGAAACAATGCACTTGCTTGATTGAAGTAGACAATACTAGTAGAATTGCCCCTCTTTCTATAAAGAACATTAAAGCTTCCAAATGATCTGATCAAGAGTGAATTTCAGCAACCTAATATACTTCCAAAATCACTTGTAAAAGATCTAAATGGAACTTAATGAGGATGCAACACAATCTACTATCCAATCACAAGCAAAAAATGATCAAAATTGATGAAAAATTGATCTAATTTGGTGCATAACTCAAGCAATGGTTGGACTGAACCTAAATCACTTTAGGAGGTGCCTACTACACCTTAGAACAGCCTTGAAGAGTCCCCAAAACTCTGATCTTCCCTCTCCTTGAATGCTAGAAAGCCTTCTCTATGAAATCACCTCCAAAACTCGCTTAGAAATCAATGCTTGGAGCAAGCAAAACTTGCTATCTTGGTAATGTGAATTGAATTCAACTTTGCCTCTGGTTTTAGAAACCTAAACACCTGCAAATGAAGTCACACAACACCAATCTCCAATGTATTTGACTCACTTTGAGTTCTAGAATCAATACTAGATGCTAAGATCCAATCTACACAAGATTTAGATCAAAAATTGTGATCAAATTGAATGCAAACCAAGGATTTAGCTCATTTCAGCCTTTAGGCTCTGATACCATGTAAAAATTACAGCAAATAAGGATCCTAAAACACTTGAAATGATGAGGGAAACAATAGATTATGATTTCATAAGATTAGCACAAGTTGAACCATCAAAATCCATCAAAAATCTATGCTTGAACCTCACTAAATGGCCCAAATCCTTGAAGAAGGCTTCACACGTGTGAAAGTACGGCCTCCCACAGTCTGAGTACTGTACACCAGACCTACATTCAATCCTATAATCATTAGTAATCACAAGTACTCAAACAATTATGAACATAGAGAGCAATTGCACCATTATGAGAGAAAAAACATGAAATTGCTTGATTTATTTTGGTGAGATATCATCACCTATATATACATGATCCATCACGGTTTTGGGCAGGTATGAGTAGCCCTAAACCTATCCCTAATGCTAATTTTGGTGGATCTTTCATCCCTACCAAGTTAGGGTTGGAATCTTGGAGATCCCTCAACAATGCAAAAATTACCAAAAATAGCTCCTATTTTTTCTCCCTTGTATCTAAGCATAATTTGGACTCATTCCAAAGGTTCTAACACTTAGGTCTACTTGAGAACATCCTTATAAATGGAATCCTATGCTATTTGGCACGTGTGACAAGCCACATCATGACCATCTAACTATTTACAAGTCATATGACCAAAACTAGTCAAGCTAGAATTGTGAATTTTTAACAAATTTTTGTTTGAGTTTGTTTGTCATTCGTGTTCGTTTCTCGTTCGTGTTGTGTTTCTCATTCGTGTTCATCTTACCCCTCTGAGCTAATTTTTTTTTTTCGTTTCTAACATATGACACCTTTCTCAACTCTCGCTACTCTCCCTCTCTCCAACATGGTATCAAAGCTATTTTCATAGCTTGATAAGCTTCCATAGTACAAGACTCTACTAGCCGATAGAGTAACTATTTTTTTGTTCTGTATTTCAGCATCAGATTTTCATACTTAGGTCATTGATAGTTTGTCAGAAATGAGATGAGGGATGAGATGCTCTGCATGCCACTGAAAGAATTTGTGAATGAATCAGGATCGCAGTATGAATTTGAGGATTATTGCCTTAACAACGACATTGAGCAACAATACATCACTTTCTATTTACCTCAGTCAAATGGTCTTGCTGAGAGAAAGAACAGAACTTTAGTTGAATCGGCAAAGTGCATGTTATCACATGTGACACTTCTGAAGTGTTTCTGAGCTGAAGCTGTTTCAACAGCAACCTATATTCAGAACATATGTTCTATTAAAGGTCTCTCAGATTAAACACCATTCAAAATTTGGACAGGTACCAAACCTTCTTTATCAAATTTACAAGTTTTTGGATGTACTGCATTTGCACAGATTCCTTGTGATCTCAGGAAGAAACTCGACTTCCAGAGTATCAAGTGTGTTTTCATCAGCTACACTACTTCAGATCAAGCCTACAAGTTGTTCGTTCCCATCGAGTCGAAGATATTCACTAGCTGGGATGTCATCTTCATCGAAGATCAGTCTCAAGACCTCAAAGGAAAGAACAATTCCCATGTGGCCGACCTATCAGATTCTCCTGACGCTTGAACATCCCAGTTCCTCAGTCGACTATTCCTATTGAAGGTCCAAGCTTCTCTACTCTTGATGAGCAACAAATCAACGGCGAATCAGAAGATGATGATGTTGTAGGTCATCAACTACAATATGATGGAAATAATCAACTTCCTATATAATCCAGAAGATCTTCGAGGACTAGCAGACCACCTAGCTGGTATATCGACGAGTCTGTAGCATATCTTATTCAAGAATCAACGTCTGTCCAAGAGGCACTCAATTAGCCTGATTCAGATCTCTGGAAAGAAGCTATGGATAAAGAGTATTCATCTCTTATCAAGAACCAGACATGGACAATTGTCGAATTATTTGCCAGCAGAAACGTAGTTGATTGCAAATGGATTTTCAAAGTCAAATACAACGTAGATGGAAGCATCAACGGGAGAAAGGCATGGCTTGTAGAAAGAGGATTTTCTCAAGTGTACATCGATTACACTGAGACCTTCAGTTCAGTAGTGAAGCATTTATCTATTCGACTTTTGCTATCATTTGCCGCTACAACAAATTTGGGAGTACATCAAATGGATGTACAGACAACATATCTCAATGGAGTTATCAAAGAAGACATTTACATGGTGCAACCTGAAGGTTATATTATCAATGATAAACACAATCATGTGTGTAAACTCCATAAGACACTTTATGGCCTGAAGCAATCTGTTCGAGCATGGTTTCAAAGGATCAATACTTTTCTTATTAATCATGGTTATACACCTAGCTCTTCAGATTCAAACATTTACTTCAAAGCAGTGTAGCAGTATTTTATCATTATCACTTTGTACATGGATGATACATTGCCTTTTAGCAACAATACATATTTGATAAAAGAAGCAAAGACAATGCTATCTTTCAAAATTGACATAACCGATCTGGGCGAAACTCATTTCTACCTTGGTATACAAATTTACAGAGACAGAAAACAGAAGTTGGTCTACATTATACAACAGAGATACGTCTACAACATGTTAGTCAGATATAATCTGATGAATTGCAAGTTCGCTCTCTCACCAATGGAACCAGGACTCAAATTGTCAAAGGACCAGTGTCTCCAAACAATTCATGAGAAGCAGCAGATGCGTGAGTATCCTTACCAGTATATTATAGGATCTCTTATGTATGCCATGATCTATACCAGGCCAGACATAGCTTTTGCAGTCAGCTCTCTCAATCAGTATATGACTGATCCTGGTATAACACATTGGAAGGCTCTTATCAGAGTCATGAGATATCTTCGAGCTACTATGGACTTTTTCATTTGTTATGGAGCAGTCGACAATGACAAACTCAATTTACTCAGTGGTTACACAAATGCGAGTTGGGAAGGAGATGTAGACACTCATAAATCTACTTCCAAATTTACATTCTTCCTCAACAATGGTCCAATTTCTTGGAAGAGTTGCAAGCAATCTTCGATAGCTCTATCTTCCACTGAATCAGAGATATCGTAGCCTTTCAGTCTACAAAGGAAACAATTTGGTTGAGAAACTTACTCACAGATATCGGTCTGAATCAATATGCATTGACGATATTATTTTGTGATAATCAGAGTGCCATTGCTTTATCAGCCAACCCTAGATTTCATTCCATGAGTAAGCACATTGAACTGAAGTATCATTTCGTCAGAAGCAAAGTTCTCCACAAAGAGGTCAGAATGCGTGTTGATCTTGAAAGACAAAATAAATTGCAAGGAATTCAATCGGGCCGTAAATCAGAGTTAAGAACCACAAAGAGGTAAGAAAAAGATTACGATTTTCCTGAAGCACTTGTAGGTCCATTCAAGTGTGGCCCAAACGAGCTATCCTCTCTCAGGCGGTTCATATTGCTGCCACTCATGGACAGTCACAATTGCCATGGAAAACAATAAGTGATAGAATCAGAAAACAATATGTACCTGCGATGGAAAAGCAAAGAGATGTGAGTAAAATTAGATGTATAATGTGCCTAGATTTGCCATCGCAGATCACGTTTGGAGATTGGGAACGCGACGTGATAATAAAGAAACGATTAGCAGGCCTGCTGCAAGAGTGTTCCAGAATCAGAGCGAGCGAGCGATGCGATGATAATATATGAAGACGATGAAGATGATGAGAGAGAGAGAGAGAGAGAGAGAGTTCCCAAGGGCCATCTACTTATAGTTGGTACTCAAGCTTTTCTCTTAGGCCACCGCGCTAAATTTAGCGGCACTACCAAGACAATTCGACTGCTAAATTAACCGTCGCACCGTTTCCCAAGCCAAATGCGAGCGCCACAAGTTTGAGGGCGGGGGATAGATGCTGTTTTTTATTTTAGTAAGGCGAAATGAGGCCTTGGCACAAGTTTTTTGAAGGAAGGGGGGGGGATAGACGGTGTTTTTGGGTTTAGGAAGGCCAAAGGCGGCTTCCACAAGGCTTTTGAAGAGGGGAGAGGGTGGGGAATATAGATGGTGCTTTTGGTTATAGGTGAAGAAGGCATCTGGACAAACATCACTCACTCATGTGATGGCCATATGAACATCTCAACTTGCCACTTGAAGCACAGAAAGAGAGAGGGCCACACAATCACTTCTTTGACCTCTCTATATGCTCAGAGAGATTTCAAGTCCACATGGATTATGAATGTGGATTACGGATGAAATTTCATACTAACAAGAGCATCCAAAGATCAAAACATTGATTTTTGAATATGTAGGTCCCATCATTTTTTTTGCTTCATGTACTTGATGTAAGAAACACATGTGATATTGGTGAAAGTTTCATGTAGCAACTACTTGCTTTGATGCCCAATTGATTTCTACATTAAGTAAAGAAAGAACAATAACTTTTGAGCATTTATCTTGTTGCCATCTCGTCACCCCCTTATGTGCAACCTTTTCTTGAGTCTCTATTGTCCCAACTCATAGATTGCCACGTAACGATTCAAGTGTTATGATTCCATCATGTCAATTTTCTTTTGTCATCGTGAGTTTTCTTTAGAGATGTGGATCTATCTCTTGCACAATGATTCAAGTTTCTACTTTGCTTATCAAACCTCCCATTAACCTCTATTTCTTCTACAGATGCACTTCCCTCTCTGATTTATGGTTCACATTGACATGAGCATTCCAATCATGGAACGATGGAAAAATGGCATAGCACTTTTTGCAGCATTTTATCTCCTTGAAATTCATCTTCATGAAGTGATGAATTACATGTTCGACTTTAATCATAATCTTTTTTGAATGCTCGCCCTTATACAAAATTTTATGATTCACTAGCCATGCATGTCTTCTTTCATTATCCATCTCAAACATGCTCAATATTTTTTGTGTTTCTTTTTTGTGTTTTAGGTATCACATTTTCTTTGAGAAGTAACTTTTGCAACAAGTAGAAAAGAATAAATTCTCACTATAAAAAGAAAAAGAAACTCATAAATCAATCTCAAAATAATAAAACACACTAAGATGTCATGTTTACCTGAATGATAATGCAATACTTGGGTCACTCCATGGATACGTTGCTTGGAGGGTAGCTAATTGATAAACGAATGCTTCTGAATATAAGGGGATATCGCAAGATCTTTGCAAAGAAAAATCTCATCCTCATCCATAAAAGATTCTTTGTGGTTTGCATCTTCATTAGAATGTGTATGTGCGTGTGTTTAGGATCATTGTTTGTTTAAAAATAGAACTCAAACATATCGTACGTCTCTTTATCACGTTGTGCCCCATAATCATTATAATCAGATTCAAATCTCTCTCTTTTTGTAATCATTGCATAGGCACTTCGATTGTGTTTCCATTTCCAGTTTGCTTAGTTCTTTTCTCTCTCATGCATATCAAAATTTGTCAATGATTGTAACTCAATATAAATGGAGCAATCTCGTTATTAACATCATTTTGTGTCTTGCATACACATATAAACACACATAAAAGAATAAAATGAATCAAAGCAGACATCAATGTCTTCCAGATTTGATCATTAACCCTCATTTTATGTCCAAGCTTTCACAAATAATTAGTAACAATGCATCTTTTTTCTTTCACATTTACCACATGTGTAGCATAATTGCTTTGAGAATAGTTTTTTTGGGAAAATTAAAAGTCAAGTACATGTTACTCTAAGCAATAGATTTTCTATTAATGTAGAATAGCATTAATTTTATTAAATTGAGTGCATATGTCATTTTTTTGGAATGCAATCTAGTAACTCCATGATTACAGTATGATAAACTACATGCACAAACAGAAGTATGTATAATGTGACAACAAATGCATTGCGTTGAGTTTAAAATACACTTTTCTGAATATTTTTTCACGCAGTTTCTTATACATTGAGTTTTTTTCAATGTTTTTATTTCAAAACTATACATCTATATTATTTCACTACATGTATGCAATTACTCATGTCATTATAATTTTTTCATTTTCTTATAAATCTAAAATGTGTTCTAGCTAATGCATGTTCTAATACATTTTTGTTTGTTGTTTTTTGTTGTGACTTAGTTAGCATAATGCCATGTCATCAGATCTTGGTAGTGGTAGTTCAATGATGAACATAATTATGTTGCTAACATGTATGAAATCTGTCTCCTAACAAGACGATAGAGATGCAAATCTTCCTACTTAGTCAAGGAAATGGATCCTCATGAACATCACTCTCTCTCAAAAAAAATTATCATCAATTCTCTTCTAAACTGTACATTAACAAAGGAACATTATTTAAGATCATAGAGGATGTTGGATTTATCCATCGATCTTGAATCTACATCCATTCATCTATTTAATTTTGTAGTTTTACTCATGTTTTTACACAGTCCTACAAAAATACACGGGAACAACTAACAATCGAGTTCTAAAAAGAGTATCGAAGGCGTTCGAACTATCAAACATTAAAAAAAGTCGTTTCCACTCGTTCTAAATCTAACGATTTGCACTAATTATTTTTGCAAGTAGTTTATGGAAAGCCTAACTGGATAGTGACAATGCAATATGGGTAAGCTACAATTGCGATCTATGACCAAACAATTGTCTTCAACTGTCATTTCGATAAGCCTAGTATAGATAGTTGATCACTTTCTAGGTTATCTTCTTCTTTAATCTTCTACAGATCTCTCTTGCATATTGATCTTGAAGATTAATATAGCACATTGCTAGAAATGCATACTGCTTATTTGCGGAAGTGCCAAACAAACTTATTGAATTGTTATGCAGTTTTATTTCATTCAGTATTATGTCAGAATGATCAAATGCTTCTTTGTTCTATTTGTGAAACATTAAAATCATTAAACTTGTGAAACAATTCAAATCCTAATTTTTTTTATGATAGACGGGTCCTCACAAAAAAGGAATACGACTTTGTATTTAGAGAGTCATATGATGCTTTAGTAGATAAACTGAACTCAAAAAAATTGACTCAAATAATAGAAGTACTTTGTCAATGATAGCAAATGTAGAAAGTTAACTAGTACATAGGTCTATGGAGGTTATAAATTGCATTAATATTGAGTCTACTAGAATTGTCGCTACTTTTTTAGTGACTTGAAACATTCAATGCACTCTCCGTAGAGCCTTCATGCATGGTAAATAGCAACTATAATCCTCTTAACCAAATAGCTTCTTGTGTCGTAGAACTTCATGCCCGATACTCAACTTTAGTTGACAAAAAAACAATAGTGGGCTTCCTCATCCTGCTCCAAGATATAGTTTTAGTACCTGATGGAAGAAGGAAAGACGATATAGTGGTAATGAGATCAAAGTCAAACAACAAACTATCAGGCTCTACAGAATAATCCTTTTTCTACTGGATGACTACACCTATCAGAAATGAACAAAGCTATCGCGACAAGCGACATGTTAATTATTTTAGTAACTATCTTTGAAATCATTAGTGGTAAACTGATTTTGTAGACAAACAATTACACAGTGTAATTGATAGATATAGAATATTGCAATATTGAAACATTTGATAATTTAGACTAATCAATAAGAGATTTAACATATACAAATAACTTCAAAGAAGCTTGCATACATTCCGACATAATATTGAATGCAATAAAAGAGTATGACTGATTCTGTAAATAGCATGTACAAAACAATAGCGAATGAAGCCGCAATTGACAATATGCTAATGTTGGACCCTTTCCGTGCCTCCCTAATTGTCACAATCAAGAGGCGAGTAACTCGGGCTTTTTGGCTTGAAGGAGTGGTGGCACCGAAAAGATGACAATTCGATGCCATGGATTCGCATAGAATGGTACAAAGGGTAATGGAGGTCTGAGGGCAAGTGAAAAATGTTGTTGGCGAGCTATAGACAAGTGGCGAGTTAAATGATGTTGGTGAGTTATATACTGATGGCGACTTATATGAAGTTGGCGAGTTATAGGCAGTAGGTGAGTTATAGGGCGAGATTTATACTGATGGCGAGGAATACACAAATGGCGAGCTGAAGTTGGCAAGTTATAATCAGGGTGCCAGTTATCGGCGAGTTATACCAACGAGTAATAAGATAGGTTTTTGGTATGACTCGCCCATATATAGGGGACTTATAGCTCGCCCACTACTATTTCTATATAGTGGTTCAATTGATGCCAAATCAATAGCTTTTCATTGTGCATAGTCCGTTTTCCATTTGGCTACCAGATTTATGAGATTTTCTAATCAGAACGTCCCATTGTTTACCAAAAAATGGGAGTTTAGTCAAAAAACAAATTTGATCATGCGATCAACTTCAACAGGAAATAATAATGGCAAGGACAATGACTGCTTGAAGTAGCAGTGATGCTCATTACTAACCGTTCATGGCACTTCTAGGCAATTTTACAAGGATAAGGAGAAAAAAAAAGGGGGGGGGGGGGGGGTAGGGCTGGGATTTGTACATAGATTATCTATAAGGCATAAGAAATATGTAAGAGGTTGGACTCTCTTTTTACATGGTTTTGTCGACACGTTCCCTAACTAGATCTATCTAATCTCGTACCATTTCAAAATTATCACTGAACTACACTTAAGGGGTAATTCCCTAATTTATTTGTCGATCTATCATCAAATCTAACTTACCCAATCCTAATTTATTTGCCTAATCTAGAGTTATCCAATACTAATAGCTAGCCTAGCTATCTTTCTAATCTACTTAGCTACCCACCTAGGTACTATAATCTAAGGCTCAGGGTCAATTGCTAGGTTAATCTAAGGATCGTGATCTGCTACTTCTAAGTATAGGTCCATCTACGTCTACCCTAAGATTGAGCTTGGCTAATTCTATTCTAACAAAAATATTATCTTCCAAGGCTAACTAAGATGAATCAAACCTAACTATCCAATATGTGTTTGCATGGATTAGTTGCATGCTGATTCTCAGAGTGATTCTGACATGCATGAGGGATTTACAATCAATTTGAGTGGTTAATGTAAAAGCCCTATAGGATTGCCCCTGGGATGAGGATAGGAAAACACAATAGAAGAGACTATGGAGCCAAACTGCCCAACCAATCCTAGATCAAACCTGGATCTAGCCCCCAAGCCATGCCATGTGAAGCAAGAGGAGAAGAGAGAAACTAGTAACCTAAACCCCTTATGTCGACGGGAGAATCCATGCGTCATTATATAGAGAGTAGAGTCATATGCATGAAACCACACAACCCCCATGCAGGCCAACTATAAATAGATCACATCTCTTCATGCATTCCTCCTGCCTATATCCATCACACAGGCATGCAATACTCCATATGTCTCAATTTAAGTGTCTGGGTCCTCTCAAATTAATTAGTCACAAATAGGCCTTGACATAGAATTAAATCTCGGCGTGACCAATAATCTCGAGTACTGGAGGGCCGGTCTACCATATTAGGACCATTCCAGGTCCTTGACCGAATATGGCCATAATAGTTGGACTCTCTTTTTACATGGTTTTGTCGACACGTTCCCTAACTAGATCTATCTAATCTCCTACCATTTTAAAATTATCACTGAACTACACTTAAGGGGCAATTCCCTAGTTTATTTGTCGATCTATCATCAAATCTAACTTACCCAATCCTAATTTATCTGCCTAATCTGGACTTATCCAATACTAACAACTAGCCTAGCTATCTTTCTGATCTACTTAGCTACCTACCTAGCTAATATAATCTAAGGCTCAGGGTCAATTGCTAGGTTAATCTAAGGATCGTGATCTGCTACTTCTAAGTATAGGTCGATCTATATCTACCCTAACATTGAGCTTGGCTAAGTCTATTCTAACAAAAAAAATTGTCTTCCAAGGCTAACTAAGACGAATTAGACCTAACTATCCAATCTATCTAGATCCCCATGAACTAGATAAGGGAATCTAATCAGGATTAGCCTATCCTACTCATTCTATCTAAGGGTATCGATCGGCAACTACTCTAGTCTATGGATCTGGATCTATACTCTAAGGCAAACTGATCTAATTTCCTATCCTAATGAATCTAATTATCTGGATCTAATGGGATTTCCTAGATTACTCCTAGCTAACTAACTATCTAATTAACTAACTAGGGCACGGTGGGCTGCAAGAGGATTTGAGCAACAATAAGGTATTAATTTTGAGGAAACCTTTGCACCCGTAGCTAAGATGGTGACTATATGTTCTATCATTGCTATTTCTGCTTTCTATGGTTGGAAGATCCAGCAAATGGACGTTAAATCTGCATTTCTTAATGGAGTGCTAGATGAAGAGGTGTACTTAGTACAACCTCAAGGACATGTTGAGCCAAGGAGAGAGCATCTTGTTTGTAAGCTCAACAAAGTCATTTTTGGATTGAAGCAAGCCCCACGAGCATGGTACTCTTGCATTGATGAACACTTCAAGTAAAGGAAAATGGTTAAGAGTGATGTTGATTCTAATCTACATTCTAAGGCAAGATTTAGGTATAGTGTTCATTGTCTTGTACGTGGATGATTTGATTATTACAGGAAGTAATGAGAAGTTAATTGATGAAATCAAATCAAATCTTTCCAATGTGAATGTTTTGGATTGATGCACTACTGTCTTGGCATTGAAGTATGACAAAAGGAAGACATGGTCTTTCTTATACAAAGCAAATATGTACAAGATTTGCTTTATAAGTTCGATATGCAGGATTGTAAGCCTTTGAGTACACCTATGGATGTCAACATGAAGCTTACTGCATATGATGAATTTGAGAAAGTGGATGCCTATTTGTATAGACAACTGGTGGGTAGTTTGATTTATATGACACACACACGACCTGCTATTTCTTATGTTGTTGGTGTTGTTAGTCAATTTATGCAAGATCCTAGTCAAGCACACTAGAAGTTTGCTAAACGTATTCTCAGATACATTCGAGGGACATTGAATTTTGGTTTGAAGTATGATCAGCCCGAAGCGCCAATGTTGGTAGGTTATAGAGATGCTGATTGGGCAGGTAATATTGATGACAAAAGATCTACCAGTGGTCATACATTCAGTTATGGTACAGCTGCAATTTCATGGAGCAACAAAAAAAAAAACCTACAATAGCATTATCATCGACGGAAGCTGAATATCGAGCAATCAGCAATGCTACACAAGAAGTGGTATGGCTACAAAGATTGCTTGTGGATTTAGGTCAACCACAGGTGGATGCGACTGCTATATCTTGCGATAATCAAAGTTGCATTCACCTTGCAAAAAATCTAGTTTTATATGCTCGAACCAAGCACATCCAAATACATTATCATTTTGTTTGAGAGAAAATTCTTGATGGAGCCATTGATCATGTTTTTTGTTTATCTGAAGATCAAATGGCAGTTATTTTTACTAAGTCATTAGGTAGATGTAAATTTGAGAGGTTTCGTACTCTATTAGGAATAAAAGAATGTAATTTTATCATTGAGGGAGAGTGTTAGAAATCAATGATAAACTTCATTGTTACTGATTACGATGTACAATAATGTTGACAGCTATTATCAACTGTAATTAGCCGTAGGCTAGTCTATTAGTCTACTCATAGGTTTTCTCTCTCTATCAGGGTTTATGATTCATTTGTACATTTTACATTTAGTATGATATAGCATGATAGAGTGATATTGCGTGTTCTTCTTCTGTCTCTCTACTTGGTGATTGCTTTTGGTGAATGCTTGATGTTGCATATTTGATTGTCGACACAATCATCCCAATGTCACTATAGCATGACAATTGTCGACGTCGACTTTTCATTGTTCCCATCCTTGACTTTTGGAAATGCTGCAACACAACTTATGTTGTCTTTTCCTTCTTCTTGGTATCTCGTGTCATTCCAATACCATGTCCTTGGTAATGTACATGATACAAAAAACCAAGCAGAGGTTGCTCATCCTAACGCATGAATAGGTCCCCATACATTTCCACAAGGTCAAAGATCAAGGGACATCAAGGAATTTCCACAAGGTCAAAGATCAAGGGACATCAAGGTCTTTTCTCACTGAAAAAAGGAAAAGAAACTCAAAAATCAATCACAAAATAATAAAATGCACTAAGATGTCATGTTGTACCTGAATGATAATGCAATACTTGGGTCACTTCATGTATACGTTGCTTGGAGGTTTACAATCAAAACTGATGTAGCTAATTGATAAACGAATGCTTCTGAATATAAGGAGATATCGCAAGATCTTTGCAAAGAAAAATCTCATCCTCATCCATAAAAAATTCTTTGTGGTTTGCATCTTCAATAGAATGTGTATGTGCGTGTGTTAAGGATCATTGTTTGTTTAAAAATAGAACTCAAACATATTGTACGTCTCTTTATTACGTTGTGCTTCATAATCATTATAATCAGATTCATTTCTCTCTCTTTTAATCAAGAAGCAGGTTTCTTGTAACAACCAAATCAAGCCCTTGAAAGGATGTAAGATTGCAATATTTTTTTCACATTCATTTTAGTTATTCTGATTTGTAATAAGACTTGGGACGTCAGAAAAAGCGAAAGCAGAACAAATTGCTACAATCTCTATGTCAGTATTTTTATAGATTGCATACACTGCAAGATTACCTGATAAAGCCTGAAAAGAATGTTAAATATGTCATTCTCATAAAATATAACACTGTTCTTCAAAGGTGGCCCAATATCGAAGGAAGTAGCATGGACGACCAAATGTTTACAAAGAACAAGAGAATGATCAAGAGATGCATTTTGTGTAGAACTTAGTTTGAAGGTCAAGGTATTCAAAGATTCAGATTAAGGGGGAGTGTTGGATTATTCTTCTTCTTACCGATCGACTAATCGATTTTAATCTTCATCCATTGTTTATCAAGTTTTGTGGATTTTCCCGTGTTTTTATATAGTCTGCCGAATTACACGGAGTTTACGACAGTGTCGTATTTCTCACTTGACAGAAATCTCGTGTAAAATCACAGTGTCACATTTTTCGCTTTTTTTGAAGACCCTCAAATGTTAAGAAAATGACTCTGGCAAAGTGTGGGGCAACCCTAAATGAGATTTAAGAGCATCTTTTCCATTTTTGCTTTTTTCACAAAAAACTTGACAGTGTCGCCTGTGGCTGTATTATATACTATTTTTGCAAAGCTACAGTTTTAGCTTATTTATGCAGACAGAATGTTTATGGCCAATTTCACAACTTATTAGCAATTAATGACAAGGACCGGATGTATGCCAGCTGATCACCAGCCAACTGGCAATTGCAATTCACAACCTAATTTCTTAGTATAAATAGTCGTTCATATTCATACAGTATAATCATCATCAAAAGCTGAATGTAATGATCAAGCATTTTTGAATAGTTAGCTCTCTCTCTCTCTCTCTCTCTCTCTCTCTCTCTCTCTCTCTCTCTCTCTCTCTCTCTCTCTCTCTCTCTCTCTCTCTCTCTCTCTCTCTCTCTCTCTCTCTCTCTCTCTCTCTCTCTCTCTCTCTCTCTCTCTCTCTCTCTCTCTCTCTCTCTCTCTCTCTCTCTCTCTCTCTCTCTCTCTCTCTCTCTCTCTCTCTCTCTCTCTCTCAAGCCTACAAGCTTGAACACTCCTGAGCATTCTGGCTCACTTAGAGTTGTTTTATAGATTTCTATTGCGCTACTGCTTATCAACATTGCGCTTAATTCAAACTTTCATTTTAGCCGCTCGGAGATAACATAGAGTATGCGACTTTGATCTGCAACTTACTGTACTCATTTACTTCTGTTACATTTTCATACTGAATCAATACTATCCTTCATTGCATTCAGTTTTTTTGTTTCAGAATGTATGCGTTTCTGTATTTCTTCGCGACTAATTATTTGTCTGATAATTTTTTATGCTTAATTGTTTGGCTACATAATCACTGTAGTACTAGCAATTTCAAAGCTAGTTACTATAATCTCAAATGTGATTTCTATCACTATTGTTTTGTTTGAAATTGATAGGCGTAGTCATGCATTGGAAAGATGAAGATAGTTTATTCCGCCATGCACAAAAAGTTTTCTTTCTAGACACACGAATTATTTTCATTCGTTTCTTTTTGAGATAGACCTATCTTCTGCACACCACTTTTTGACAATATGGACATGCCATGGACCATCCGAGGCTACTACCTGATCAGGTGTGATTTCCTCATGACTTTCAAGATCTCCAAAGGGCCTTGACTATACCTACCATAATAAATTGATACTGACCCCTCTATTCCCTTATAATCTAGTAACTCATGCTTTTGATGACCAATATTGACCTGCAATCCATTCGCTCAATGGACTAATGATTCATTCCTATGTATGATCATAAAATAGAAAATTCTCACTGATGTTTTGAACAGGAATGGCATAAAAATAGAATTGGACTCCCACTTAAGGATTAAACGAATGTCAACAACTGTGTAATGGAACAAACTTGAAAAAGATGGAAAATCAGATCAACAATTGAAGAACCCTACCGATGAAGTCAAGTTGAAGTTGCAAAGGGACTTGCAACAAGCTTGGAGGAGGGCAATGTTGGTAGATTATCTACCAAGATCACAATCAACTGAAGGTATACTCTTTGGTGTCAATTAATCCAAGAACTAGAGTAACTAGACTTGTAATTATGAACCCAACCATGGCATCTTGTTGTTTATAAGTGTGGAAAAAGTACAAAAAGAACCAAGAGTGGATCCTAATCTGATCCTCAAGAGGGACTGGTTGTCAGATTACTTGATCTATCAATCTCCTTCAGATTAAGATCAATCTAGATCAAAATTAGACACAAAATCCTAACAAGAACAATCATTAATTGAAGGTAAGTGTACTTTATGGTTTAACACGTGTGAAAAACTGTCTGAGTACGGAATCCAACCTGAAAATCAAGTACACATTGATAGAACCTCAAAACAATCAAAACAAATGTAGACAAATGGAGAGAATCACTCAAAATGGCTTCCAAGACCAAGATTGGTGTCTCACAATGATTATGGCCAAATGTGGCTCTATATATACAATAAGTGGGAGCTCGTGGTACTGATCATCTCTTTGATCCCACATGTGTGAAGGTGCTTTGTCATATGATGATTCATCATGCAAAACTGACACTTGGACAAAACCTTCTATCTTGAGCACTTCTGGTCCATTTTCTTTCTATATGGAGATCTACTTGGAAATCTTCTAGAAGTCAAAATTTGCCTAGTGCAACTACAGTCTGTGTTCTTCAATTCAATACAAATCTTTTTCCACCATGAAGTACTTCATAATCGAAATGACATCTTTTTTGCAGGACCCCTCATCGCCCCCTTCAAAAAGGGCGCAAACAAACACAACACACTATACAAAATAGCATCACATGTCAGCAAGATGGTTTACATTGGACAAACCATCAAGTTCCATAGGTGTGTGCAAGAGCACACTCGAAGCCACCCAAGAAATTGCTTTTCGACAAGATGCATAATAGTTTTTTTGATGTACCTCTCAAACACATGATTAACATTCCACAAGATCTCATCATTGCTTGATTTCAACCTTTCACTATAGTTAGTGAAAACAATGTCACCATCATAAACCAAAAGATAGATTTCTATGAAGTAGAGTAGATGAAGTTGAGTATCAACCCTAATCAAACTAGCCCATTTGAGCTCAAACCAAACCTCAATGAGCTCACCGATGAGATCTTCCTTGCCTTGAAAAAATTGTCACTTGAGTTGCTCCATGTAGTCTTCTTCATCCAACCTTTTGTCATCTTGATCATGCATGAACAGTCCACCACAATCATAGCATCCTTTGAGTAGATGAAGAGATGTAAGATCCATGCCTTTGATCTTAACACTTGACCAACACTTAGCAAATCTCTTGAAAGTGAAGGAATGTAAAGAACACCATCAAGCCTTGCATTCCTATTAGTAGAAAGGCAAATAGTAATGGAGCCAATACCTTTGATCATACACTCACCACCATTTGGCATGTGAACCACTTTCTTGGTTCCAACATAAAAGATCAAAGAAGTAAAGAACTCCTTGTGACTAGTCATGTGTGAGCTAGATCTACTATCTATCCATCATGAATCCTTGTCACTTCCACTTGACATTAGACTTGAAGAACACATCATGAGAGAATCACAAGAATCTAGATCCTCATTAGAGGCACAAAAGCTGCTTTGCTTGCTACCTTCATTACTTTGCTTCTTATGACATTCACGCCAATGCACTGCGTGGATCTGCATGCAGTGCTTGAAGAATCAAAAAAATCAATAGATGATTTTTAGTTGTTGTGCACATTATTAATTTGTATGATTGTATGATCTTGAATGTAAATTAGTCTACTGTTGTTTGTGTGTCTGATGTAATTGTTCATTTGATTTCGTACCTTGGTTTGATCTTGTTGAATGCTACATTAATTTGTTAACATAGATCAACAGTGTCCGACTGCTCTCTCAAGGATTGTAGGAGTGATATAGCCGGCAGTGACCAACGATCACATCTGAATTCATGACGAGCTGATTTCGTTCACGAATCCTTTTGCTTCATGCTTCATGATTACTTATAAGGGTAAATCAATTGCAGAGCTCACCTAGGTTTCATTTTGTTTTGTTTCATTTCGTCTCATCTCGTCTCGTTACAGAGCTTGATTGCTTGATTGATGTTGTCACAAACTCTTTCGTTTCGTGTGTCATGAACAAAAATAATTTGAGTGTCACGAAAAGTTTCGCGAATCATTTGTGATCTGTTTTATCAGTTTGTCACCAAAGTTTTATAGCTAGAATTTTGCATTGTCGAGTGTATAATTTTGTATCAGTGGTATCAGAGCCTACCTTTGTCATAATCTAACATAGCTGAAAGAACCATCAGATCCAAAGATCAACAAGGGAACACGAATTTAGAAGCAATGGCTTCAATCAGCAGCCTTCAATCCAATATTTGTACAGTTTTGGATTCTTCAAGATCAAAGGATGCAGGGATGCGTGTGATATTTTTTTATGAAGCATGCAACATTATTGATGCCAGTACTAGTACTCTGATCACTCAAGGCAAAAAAAAAGGTAATCTATATCACCTGAAGGTACGCCTGCCTGCAGATCAGGTGCATCAGACTCATGATCGTTTGCCAGACACTCTGTGGCACAAGAGATTATGCCACCACTTTACCAAGCAAGCCATCATGGAGCAATAATAGGAATTAGCATCTCGAATGCAAACAATTCAACCACCTGTGATGCATGTCTGAAGGGTAAGATGTCTCACACTCCATTTGTCAAAGACTCCTACAGAACGACTAAAATTTTGGAGTTAGTTAGTGCATTCTGACATCTGTGGGCATGATCTTAGTATTGATGATTATAGTAAATTTGCCAAAGTATATTTTATTCAGAATAAATTAGAAGCACTTGATAAATTCATAGAGTATGTGAACTGGGCAAAGAGATGCACATACAACAAAGTAAAGCAGATTAGGACAGATCAAGGTGGCAAATACATCTCGAATCACTTCATTGACTTCTGCAATGATTGTGGCATCATTCATAGAAGGATTGCAACCTACACACCGCAGCACAATGGTGTTGCAGAGAGGAACAATAGCACCCTGATGGAAGCTGCCAGATGCATGATGGCCTACTCAAAAGCTCCAAGGGTATTGTCGGCTGAAGCAGTAGCTACAGCTACATACATCCAGAATAGGACAGGGAAGTCTGGTGTCCCTCCTCACACGACACCACACAAATTATCGTGGGGTAGAAAGCCCACCTGTCTTACATCAGAATCTTTGGCTATGCAACTTATGCGCATATCCCTGATAAGCCTCAAAAGAAGTTTGATGAGAAAGCTGAACAGAGATTTCTGCTAGGTTATGACAACAATTCGTCATACTACAGAGTCTACATGCTAGACACAAAAACTGTGAAGATAGTGAGAGATGTCAAATTTGATGAGAGTAGGACAATCGCCAATGATGATCCTGTTAGCTATGAGGTTTTGGAAAGACAATACTATGATCTGTCATCAACGACAGAGGGAGCAAAAGATGAACATAAAAATGAAGATTTTTGAGTCACTTCACATTTGAGTGATGAATCAGAAGATGAAAGATTTGAGAGGAAGCCTTCTGCTATAGTACCTATAAACCAAGATGGTTTCAGATCTAGCAGATCAGACAAAGGCAAAGGCATTGCTATCCTAGGAGGATCTCCTAGAAGGTTGACAAGACCACGAAGAGCGCCAACAAGAAACGTGCCAGACACCTCTCCTTCTACATCAGAAGAGTTCTGTGGATTCAGTGGCAAACCACAGACTTTCGAGGAGGCAATTGAATGTCCAGAGAAGGAAAATAGATCCAAGCCATGAATGAAGAGATGGAGTCCATGAGGAAGAACCAGGTTTGGACGTTGCAGCCATTACCAGATAACTATAAGGCTGTAAAATACAAATGAATTTACAAGCTCAAATATGGGCCAGATGGGGATGTTTCGAAATCAAGGCAAGACTGGTAGCGAAGGGTTTCTCTCAGAGATATGGTATTGATTATTCTGAAACCTTCTCTCTTGTTGTCAAACATTCGTCCCTACGTTTGTTGTTTGTATATGCAGCTGCTTATGACCTCAGGATCCACATTGTGGATGAGAAGACAGCCTTCTTGCATGGTAAGTTAGACGACGAGGTCTATCTGGATCGACCCCCAGGTTATGTCTCGAATTCACTTCCTGATTATGCATGCAGAATGCATAGGAGTATTTATGGTCTGAAACAATTAGCTTGACAATGGTCCAAAAAGAAGGATCAAGCCCTAAAATCATTGGGATTCAAGACCTGATGGCTGATTCCAATGTGTATGTGAGAATTACAGATGGGAAGATCATTATTGTGGCTGTGTATGTGGACGACACTTTGATACTCTGCAAGAGTGAGAAGCTGATTGCTGAAGTGAAGACAGACATCTCGAAACATTTTGAGATTGTGGATTTGGGAGAAGCCAGATATTACCGTGGCTTGTAAATTGAAAGAGACTATGAGGGAGGTAAGCTATACCTTCACCAGTCTAGATATACCCAGAAAATCCTAGAGGATTTCAGGATGCTAAATTGCAAAGGAGCGAATACTCCAATGCTTGCAAGAACAGTGCTAACGAACGAAAATTGTTTGAGGATTGAAGCAAAGAAAGAATTGATGCAGCCCATGCCTTACAGAAAGCTGATAGGATCGCTGATGTACCTTGCAGACAATACACGCCCTGACATTGCTTATGCAGTGTTCAAATTGAGCCAATTCTACATGAATCCTGGCTCAACACATTGGAAGATTGCAAAATGAATTTTGTAGTATCTTCAACTAACAAAGAATTATGGTTTGTGTTATTGTCGTGATACAGGTTCTCAGATGATTTCCTACATTGATGCTAGTTGGGCATCCCTCAAAGACGACTGTAAAAGAGTCTCAAGATGATGCACCATTGCGTCAGGTGCGGCAATAATACATCCTAGAATCCTCTTAGCCATCTTCCAATGATGGATCTTTGGATCTTGCATAAATTGGATCAACTTGTGCAAACAAAAGCTCAAGTCAGGCCTAGTGATAGTAAGCCAAATCAAGGAGCCTATAAGACTCCTAAAAAGTGTGATGTTCTTTCATCACCTTTATTAGAAGCTTTCACAATTTCCTCCATTGGAGTATCTATGCTCTAAGAATTTTGCATATGGAATTTTTTCAACATAGAAAGAGCATATCTAGATTTACATATAAAAACATAATCTTCATGAAAGTCAATCTCTAGGCCTAGTATGTAATGGATCTCTCCTAGATCTTGCATTTTAAACTCACTTCCAAGTGCTAGCTTAGTTTCTTCAACTAGCTTGATACAACTTCCACAAAGAATAATGTGATCAACATAGATTAGAAGAATGACAATATTACTATCAACAAACTTTAGATACATGGAAAGATCATAGTCACTAAGGTCTCCAAGGATGGAAGGTCCTCCCTGACAGCATAATTCTGCACAATATTGTCATACTCATCTCTAAGTCCATTAAGGACTACTTGAACAAGTTCAGTGTTCTCAAGAGCATCACCAATACCTGCTAACTCTTGATGAAGACCTACTTGATTGATAATGAGAATTAAAAATATTGGTGAAAAGAACTGATGTGTGCTCACTTTGGCATATCACATGAGATGAGTACTCTCCCTATCTCTTTGATTGCCTAAAACTCTTCTAAAAACAAATCAAATTGATTTAGAAACTTGAGCAACACAATCTACTCTTCAATATCTATCCAACAAGCTATAGAACATCAAATTCAAATCATTCCTTGAGAAGTAGCACTCAAACAAAGAGAGCTGATTTAACACGTGTGAGCTCTCTATCCATCCAGGGCTCAATTGGAGCAGATCAGACTTGATTTTGTCCACTCATGATCCACAGATGGCTTGTTTGTCAGCGAGTTTGGATTCCTCTCCCAAACCGAGTTCCTGCAAGCAAAAGCACTTATGTTTTGATGTATACACTCTCACCTCTTCAAAGCATGAAGCTTTGACACCATGTGAAATTTTTAGCATGTGTGAACTTCACCACACACTTTATGAGGTGTTGTGATTGCACAAGATTGATCAATGAACAAATTACTTGAAAAATCCAAGGCAAGAGCACAATGGCATCCATCAGACTGAAAAAACTAACTTCTTACTATGAGAAATGGATATTAGAAAATATTCTAAGTGCTCATTATGGAGAAAACAACTTGCTCTTGGGTAGACAGAGAAAATCAAGACCAAAAATTTGGGTAGAGAGAGAATGAGCCAAAATCACCAAAATCTCAATATTCACAATGTGGCAAAACAAGCCAAAGTTTCCCTACATCAAAGAGGCTCGAATTCCTATAGTGGAGTTGCATGGAAAGTCCACTTCACTTAGTTAACTCAACTACCAAGGATCCACATGTAATACTGCATGCATGGATATTGCATGTATGCATGTCAATTGTAGATCATGAGAACTACTTTGCATGTTGCATGCATGCACTTTGAATGACTATGCATGTTATCTAAACTTTTGCATAACATCATAAATGAATCTATCTAGCTCAAACTCGACCTATCCTAAGAAGGTTATGTGCTCAATTCATTGAACAACTTGGTGAAGAAGAAACCATCAAACACAGACTTCTTAATCTTCACAAACTATGTGAAACTCGGTTATTAAGTTATCATGTGTTGAAATGGAAAAATAATCCATCTTGACTGTAGGCTTGCTACAAATATTGTACCATGCAAGTATGTGTGAAAAATTGTCAACTAGTAGTATTTTCCTAACTTGAGATTTTGTAGGCCTATGGCCAAATAAAAGTTAGAGATAGGTTCATACATGTATGTAGAGGCCCAAAGTATGTGTACACTACTTTTGAGGTCACATTAATTAGAGGAGGTCGAGTGTGGAGCTCTTCTATTGGCTCATAATTTGGTGCATTCCTATTTGACCAAATTTCTAGGTATATGGGTGAATCCTATTGGACCCCAATTTTAGCCTATCATAAGACAAGTGGCCAAGAGGCACTATGGCTGCTATAAATAGCCATCTCCACGAGTATGTACACATCTCATTTTCATTCTATTGAATGAATGTTATGCTCTTTGAAGATCCATCTTCTTCTCTCTCACTTTTTTGTTCATATCTTGCATTCTAGCCACTAGAATTGTGATTTCTTTGTTGCTATGGCTTCACACGTGTGAAATGCAGGTTGTAGGCTCTGAAGTACGGACAGGGACAGCAAGTTTCTGTTTGTGGAAGCTTATGATCAGATTTTGATGTTTAGTTGATGTTTAGTATGCTTAACATCACAATTTCTATCATTTTTTCAATCTAGATGTGCATAACTTCCATGGCCAAGATCTTTATGAAACTTTAGCATCTTTTGGATCTGAGTTTTTCACAGTATGTTGTTCATAAATGCAAATGCCAAGTTTGGCCTAGATAGAACTCGAGCTACATGGATATGTCATAATTAGTTGATGATTACAACTTGCATATAGATTGTAGACTTAGAATCAGCAAGATTATGCTAGTAGAAACTCATGGCAATTCACATGCATTAATTGTAAGTGATCCATAGTGACATGCAAGACATGCACAAAGTGAAATGGACACATGCATGATGATTTGTACATTTCTAGTTAGAACTAGGACACTTGGAAAAAGTTGGTAGAAATTCATGCATGAGATGTGACAAATGTCACATAGACTCTAGTTTTTAGTTTAGATGTCATTAAATGATGGATGGATGTGGTTCTATCTCGAGCTACCTCAAACTCCATAAATATGTGTAGCTCTCCTCATATTTTTTGATGAAGAACCAAAACTTTGTAGCTATCTCTTGACATTTTGGATCCACACAAATTTTGCTTGTTATCTCTCTATCTCTCTCTCTAACTCGTGTTGAGGCTAATGCTAATACACTAATTTCTTGTACTTTTGCTAATTTATGATTCATTACTATTATTCTCTGTTGCTTAGCATGCTAGATTGTGGTTAAGCCATAACCCCTGTACTAGATCTTGCTAATCAATCTAGAATCAGATTATTGTGCTAATCATAAAGCTTAATTAGATCTATCATACTTGTGTACATTCCCCACACGTGTGAATTCTAGAAATTTTGTCATGGTATTAGAGCCAAATTGAGCTTTGCATGCTAACATCTCTGATTGTACAAGAAATTGAGAGCTAAATCAAGCAAAAAAATAGTTTTGCACTTTTTCTCACCTTTCTCTGATGTGTGTTTGGATCAAATCGTATTGGAACTGAGTTTTTAGACCTGAAAAGTGGTAGTACGGAATTCTAGAATTTCACACATGTGAAAATCAGATATTTTCAGTCCCTTCTATCTCCTTGCTTATAGATCCAAAGATAGTGGTGTTATAGCTTGATGGAAAGCTTATGATTGTACTTTCCATAGAAATTGAAACCAAATCAATCTGATGTGTCTATCAAGAGTTATAAGCTCTTAAAGAGGATAGGGATAGGTCCAAAATCCGAGTGACATCATTTTGATTTGATTCAACCTTGCTTTGTTCTGAATCCATTGTTTTGAGCATCCTACACAAGAAACTGAAGATCAAGACTAAGTTTGAAGTAACTGAACACCCTTTGAGCCTTCTGAGTGTCAATAATAATTTTATTTGAAGCATATCACACGTGCCAAAAGTAGGATTCAAACTTGCCAAAGTGTCTTAATCCACTTTGTGTAGATAATCTTGTCTTGTGTAATATTTGAGATCCATCTCAAATACAATTGCAAGTGAACCAACACTAATGGACTTTCTGCTACCCACAGAGCTCATCTTGAAAGACGTACACCCAAGTTTGACAATAGTTCGGACCCTCAAAGATTTTTGCAAATCTTTGAGAATGCATGTGATGTGTATGGCTCAAAGGTTTTCCTTGAGACTGGAACTTCAACTGAGAGAATAACCACAGAAACACCCAGATGCAAATGGATGATACAGACCTCCCAGAAGATAGAATCTGCCAAGAAACCAAAGATGAAACGGTCAATGGCAGATACAAGTGACAAAACAAAGAGACACATGGAAAGCACTGGATCATGCAAGTTGTGAAGCTGCTGAGAGCTCTCCAATTTTGAGAATGTCAACCAATTGCAGCAATAAGACATTCTGGTTAAACTACGGCAGTTCATGAAAAACAGTTTTTGTGATAAAGACTGGCGACAATAAGCACTTGGTTTTATGTAAGCGAACGAGAATCTATGCTTTTCCAAGTGACAATTAAAGATGCCAATGCAAAGTGGAGCGACATCGTCCAATATGAGTTGCAGTGGGTCTTGCAACACATTAGGGGTGGGATGATGTTGGCTGATTCTGACGAATCCCCAAGATACTCGGACAGAGCAACTCAAGAGCACCTCTCACCTTAGACCTAGGAGGTCTCTGAGAAGACGAGACCAACGAAGACTGAGAGCCAAGTATGAGAGCCGAGAAATGCTAGTTAGGAATGGCAAGCAAGAACTATGTAAGCCTCGTGGTGAATCCCGGAAGATGGAATGACCATGTAGGAACTAGTATTTCTAGGCAAATGTATTAAATGCAAGTAGACTTGTCTTAAAGAAAGTAGAGTGAGCCACCTTTTGATGGTGACATCTAGTGGAGAGCATTATTCCACTTGTAAATTGTGAAATGTGGAAATTCCACTAGGATGCCACCTAAGGAGCTCTCTTGCTTATTTAAGAGGCTCCCTCTTTGTGAAGAGGAGCTTTTTGTGAATTGTATCAACTCCATGTTGAAATGAGAAGAGCCGTCACGAGTTTGGTGGATCCATTGAGCTCCTTGATCATGCTTGTTTCTTGAGTGATGCATTTATGATCTTGCCCTTCCCTCCCTTTGTGTGTGGTTGTGGACTGTAGAGTGGATTAGATTTGCTGCTTTCGTAGAGTGGATTAGTTTTTTTTCTTATTTGTGGAATAATGTAGGAACCAGCATTCAGGTAAACTAAATAGACTGGATATGTGGTGTAGTTCTTGCATATCTCTTATAGTCCAGTTCTTGATGTTCTTGGGATTTCCAAGAATCAAAAGACTGGTTGGATTTTTTATTCTTGGACTTCTAACATGCTGTAGATTAGTTTCTCGTTTCTTGGTTTGTCAATTCATGCCAGGGTAGCTTAGTGTTAGTAAAGTTTAGGCTCTGATTCAGTTCGTTTTTAGGAGTAGATAGTTGTAGAATCTTCTGGATGTTCATTTGGACTGTATGCTGAATTGTAAATGAACGTTCTTGGCTTGCATCTCTGTTAGAATGTAAGTGCATTCAAGAGAGTTCGTCCCTGAGTAGTCCTCTGACAAACAGGACAAAAATATACTACAATGACAATTTGTTTTCTTTTTCTTGATCTTGGGTTTAAAACAAGAATGACAATCTCAAGAAGAACCCACCGTCTCTGCTGATAGGCAGAAGTAAGAAAGAATTAATTTTAAATCCAAGAAGTCCTCTGGATCAGAGGACCTGTCAACATTTGGATGTTGGCTGATTCTGACGAATCCCCAAGATACTTAGACAGAGCAACTCAAGAGCACCTCTCACCTTAGACCGAGGAGGTCTCTGAGAAGATGAGCCTAATGAAGACTGAGAGCTGAGTATGAGAGCCGAGGAATACTAGTTAGTAATGACAAGTAAGAATTGTGTAAGTCTCATGGTGAATCCCAGAAGATGGAATGACCATGTAGGAACTAGTATTTCTAGGCAAATGTATTAAATGCAAGTAGACCTCTCTTAAAGAAAGTAGAGTGAGCTACCTTTTGATGGTGACCTCTAGTAGATAGCATTATTCCACTTGTAAATTGTGAAATGTGGAAATTCCACTAGGATGCCACCTAAGGAGCTCTCTTGCTTATTTAAGAGACTCCCTCTTTTAGGAGAGGAGCTTTTTGTGAATTGTATCAACTTCATGCTGAAATGAGAAGAGCCTTCACGAGTTTGGTGCATCCACTGAGCTCCTTGATCATGCTTGTTTCTTGAGTGATGCATTTATGATCTTGCCCTTCCCTCCTTTTGTGTGTGGTTGTGGACTGTAGAGTGGATTAGATTTGTTGCTTTCGTAGAGTGGATTAGTCTCTTTTCTTGTTTGTGGAATAATGTAGGAACCAGCATTCATGTAAACTAAATAGGCTGGATATGTGGTGTAGTTCTTGCATATCTCTTTACAATCCAGTTTTTGATGTTCTTGGGATGTCCAAGAATCAATAGACTGGTTGGTTTCTTGATTATTGGACTTCTAACATGTTGTAGATTAGTTTCTTGTTTCCTGGTTTGTCAATTTATGCAAGTGCAACTTAGTTTAGTAATGCTTAGGATCTAATTCAGTTCATTTTTAGAATAGGTAGCTGTAGAATCTACTGAATGTTCATTTGCGCTGCACTCAATTCTGTGAATGAGTGTTCATGGCTTGCATCTATGTATGAATGTAAGTGCGTTCAAGAGAGTTCGACCCTGAGTAGTCCTCTGAGAGACAGGACAAAAACTATACTACAACGAGAATCTGTTACCTTTTGCCTGATCTTGGGTTTAAAACAAGAATGACAATCTCAAGAAGAACCCACCATCTCTGGTGATAGGCAGAAGTAAGAAAGAATTAATTTCAAAAACCAACAGATCCTCTAGATCAGAGGATCTGTAAACATTTGGCACCATTTCCCATTGAACTCCAACACCTTCTACATCAGAAACCCGCAACCTTGTCCATGCTCCACCCATCCTCTCACGATCACATCTCAATCGGAGCCCCCCCTTTGTGTTGATATCTCAACCGGAGAGCTCGTGTCCAATCTCAACTGACGCATTCTATTGAATCTCAACTGACACACACTCTCTTAGATCTCAACCGACGATCATCCGTTACAACTCAACCGATGGTAATCTATTAAAATCTCGATCGACGGTTTTCACTCAGATCTCAACCGACGGTACTCCATCAGATCTCAACCGACGGCCTCATTCCAATCTCGACCGACGGCCATGCGTTAGATCTCGACTGAAGCCTTTTTCTAGAACCTCGACCGACGTCCATAAATCAGATCTCAATCGACGGAAGTTGCTCATATCTCAACCAACGGGATCCACTTCCAATCTCAACCGATGAGATTCTATCTGTTCTGGACAGAAGGAGTTGCTCACAACCGCACCTGAATCTCTCAAATCTCAACCGATGGCGCCCTGTGAAATCTCGACCGACGGCCCTCAATCAAATCTCAACCGACGGTGCCCTATGAAATCTCGACCGACGGCCCTCAATTAGATCTCGACCGACGGTGCCCTATCTCAAATCTCAACCAATGGTCACTGTAAAATCTCAACCAACGCCCTTATTCCAATCTCGATCGATGGCCATGCATTAGATCCAACACTAATGGAGTTCCTGCTACCCACGGAGCTCATTTTGAAAGACATACACCCAAGCTAGATCTACCAAAGTTTGACAGTAGTTCGGACTCTCAAAGATTTTTGCAAATCTTTGAGAATGCATGTGATGTGTATGGCGAAACATCTCTCGATGCTATGGTCTGGTTGTTTTCGATGACCATGATCGCCAAAGCACGTGATTGGTTTTTCAACCTTGATCGTGAAGATAAAATAGACTGGTCAATTTTAAAATAATCCTTTATCAAGTGTTTTAATCCCTTTCGCTTGATCGAGAGCCCTTTTGTCAAATTGAGTAACATCAAAATGGCAAAAGACGAACGTGTACGAGACTATATCGAGCGTTTCAAATGCCTCAAAAGTCAAGTACAAGAACAACCCTCTGAACAGATGCTCATCATCTGGTTTTTAGTCGGCCTTCCAAGATGGATTAGATACGAGCTTAAATCAAATGATGATATATGAGCCTAAAGTTAGTTATGTCTGATGCCATCAAGGAAGAAGGTGAAGGATTAGATGTTGACAAATCAAGGGAAAGACGAGCACCACGTGCTCCTGCCCATGAGTCGAAGCCGATCGAGGAGACCCGAGATCAGCTTTGAAAATCCCAGTTGGAGTTTCTTAATAAGCAACATCAACTACAGATGCAGAAACTCACGAATGAGTTTCAAGCTACCCTGAAGTCTATCCAAAGCAGTATGCCTGGTCAGTCAAACCCTGCACATGTACCTTATAGACGAAAAACAATATGGTGTCCACACTGTCGGGCAACGCATCCTGCTGATGCTTGTCCTTCATATCGACCAATTCAAGCACATACACTTCAACAATATGAAGAACACCCATCACAGTCTGGAAATGCCGTCACTTATCAAGAATATCCACCTGAAAGTCCAGAACCACTAGCCATACAAGATGGCTATGCCATTATACAAGGGCCATTGCACACCAGATGTTTCATCTGTGGTGAAACTGGCCACTTCATGGTTGATTGTCCAGTCAAGACCAAGTACCATGCTGAGTGTCCTGACTATATCAGAAAACACAGTTTCAAAGACTATCCGAAACAACCAACTAGTATTCTATCTGCCCATCACGTCAGTTATGAATCCCGATACCTCACGACAACCACACGAGCACCATAGCACCCAACCACTTAGCCTGCTGCTCACTCGAGAAGTTTCTAGCAAACTTCTACAATACCGCACAATACACCAGCTCCATAATAAAAAAAGACAATATAAAATGAGTCCTTGTCGAAAGAAAGTGAAATCGATATTCCATCATTTGCTACAATTTCCAACCAAGAGCAACCTCCACAGAAAAATTGACAGTTTTTCTCCCCTTCTACAACCTCAAATCTATTTTGTCTTTCATATGTTGATACGATTTCCAATGTGCCAATACATAATAAATCTAGGATTTGGAAATCCAGATAGAGATTCGGTTCTGAATTTCTTGTTCAGAGAGGTCCTCAAGACATAGTACCTCATCCATACCTACATCTCAAGCTATATCTTTCAACATCTGCTATCAATGATGGTAGATTTAGTGTCATCCACCCTACCTTGTTTTGACAAGGTCATGTCAGAGTAAGTCACATTACTCTACAAACAATGGAATATTACAACTGTCAGGGTACATTATCAATGTTGATAAATGTAAGTTTTGTTCGACAAGTACACTACAGTTCCCACTCTCTATATTGTTTGTATATTTCCTTGTTTTTCTTCATTCCTAGTGTGTGATTGATTTTTACATGAGAAATATTGACTACACGAGAGAGTGACAGTCGAAGATGCCAATGCAAAGCAGAGCGACATCGTCCAATATGAGTTGCAGTGGGTACTGCAACACATTAGGGGTGGGATGATGTTGGCTGATTTGACGAATCCCCAAGATACTCGGACAGAACAACTCAAGAGCCCCTCTGACCTTAGACCGAGGAGGTCTTTGAGAAGATGAGACCAATGAAAACTGAGAGCCGAGAAATGCTAGTTAGGAATGGCAAGCAAGAACTGTGTAAGCCTCGTGGTGAATCCCGGAAGATGGAATGACCATGTAGGAAGTAGTATTTCTAGGCAAATGTATTAAATGCAAGTAGACCCCTCTTAAGGAAAGTAGAGTGAGCCACCTTTTGATGGTGACCTCTAGTGGAGATCATTATTCCACTTGTAAATTGTGAAATATGGAAATTCTACTAGGATGCCACCTAAGGAGCTCTCTTGCTTATTTAAGAGGCTCCCTCTTTGTGAAGAGGAGCTTTTTGTGAATCGTATCAACTCCATGCTGAAATGAGAAGAGCCTTCACGAGTTTGGTGCATCTATTGAGCTCCTTGATCATGCTTGTTTCTTGAGTGATGCATTTATGATCTTGCCCTTCCCTCCTTTTGTGTGTGGTTGTGGCCTGTAGAGTGGATTAGTTTCTTTTCTTGTTTGTGGAATAATGTAGGAACCAACATTTAGGTAAACTAAATAGGCTGGATCTGTGGTGTAGTTCTTGCATATCTCTTTATAATCCAGTTCTTAATATTCTTGGGATGTCCAAGGATCAATAGACTAGTTGGTTTCTTTCTTCTTGGACTTCTAACATGCTGTAGATTAGTTTCTTGTTTCTTGGTTTGTCAATTTATGCAAGTGCAGCTCAGTTTAGTAATGCTTAGCATCTGATCCAGTTTGTTTTTAGAGTAGGTAGCTGTAGAATCTACTGAATGTTCATTTGGGCTGCACTCTGATCTGTGAATGAGCATTCATGGCTTGCATCTATGTATGAATGTAAGTGCATTCAAGAGAGTTCGTCCCTGAGTAGTCCTCTGACAGGCAGGACAAAAACTATACTTCAACGAGAATCTGTTCCCTTCTGTCTGATCTTGGGTTTAAAACAAGAATGACAATCTCAAGAAGAGCCCATCGTCTCTGCTGATAGGCAGAAGTAAGAAAGATTAATTTTAAAAGCCAACAGATCCTCTAGATCAGAGGATCATAAACAACCTACAAATAAAATGAACTCCTCACCCAACAAGTGGTGGTCAAAGCTCGACATTGCAAGGGTCCAAGGCTGCAACTGTAGGACTATCAGTTCCTTCACCCTTCCACTAAGCCTTCATCATGTTTCTTTGCCGTCACCAACCATTCGTCCAATCTATTCCTACCACCAATTTTGATGAGTCCATCCCCATGAGACTGATATCAAAGTTTGTGCAACCTGCAGATCAAAGGTTCTCCTTGAGACTGGAACTTCAACTGAGAGAAGACCCACAGAAACACCCAAAAGAAAATGGATGATACAATCCTCCCAGAAGTTAATTCCTGCCAAGAAACTAGAGATGAAACCGTCAATGGCAGATACAAGTGATAAGAAAGAAGACACGCGGGAAGCACTCGAGCATGCAAGTTGTGAAGCTACTGGGAGCTCTCCAAATTTTGAGAATGTCAACCAATTGCAGCAAAAAATTACGGCAATTTGTGAATACAATTTTTGTGATACAGACTGGCGACAATAAGCACTTGATTTTATGTAAGCGAACGAGGATCTACGCTTTTCCAAGTACCGTTCGAAGATGCCAATGCATAAGCGGAGTGACATCGTCCAATATGAGTTGTAGTGGGTCCTACAACACATTAGGGGTGGCATGATGTTGGCTAATTCTGACGAATTTCCAAGATACTCAAATAGAGTTACCCAAGAGCACCTCTCACCTTAGACCAAGGAGGTCTTTGAGAAGATGAGACGAACGAAGACTGAGAGCCAAGTATGAGAGCCGAGAAATGCTAGTTAGGGATGACAAGCAAGAATTGTGTAAGCCTCATGGTGAACCCCGAAAGATGGAATGACCATGTAGGAACTAGTATTTCTAGGCAAAGTAATAAATGCAAGTAGACCTCTCTTAAAGAAAGTAGAGTGAGCCACCTTTTGATGGTGACCTCTAGGGGAGAGCATTATTCCACTTGTAATTTGTGAAATGTGGAAATTTCACTAGGATGCCACCTAAGGAGCTCTCTTGCTTATTTAAGAGACTCCCTCTTTGTGAAGAGGAGATTTTTGAATTGTATCTACTCCATGCTTAATAAGAAGATTTTTCATGAGTTTGATGCTACACTAAGCTCCTTGATCATGACGGTTTTCTTGAGTGATGCCCCTATGATCATGCCCTTCCATTCATATTGTGTGTGGTTGTGGACTTTAGAGTGGATTAGTTTTCTTGCTTTCATAGTTGTGGATTAGTTTTCATTTCTTGTTTGTGGATTAATGTAGGAATCAACATTCAAGTAAACTAAATAGGCTAGAAATTGTAAAAATTACAGCAAATAAGGATCCTAAAACACTTGAAATGATGAGGGAAACAATAGATTATGATTTCATAAGATTAGCACAAGTTGAACCATCAAAATCCATCAAAAATCTATGCTTGAACCTCACTAAATGGCCCAAATCCTTGAAGAAGGCTTCACACGTGTGAAAGTACGGCCTCCCACAGTCTGAGTACTGTACACCAGACCTACATTCAATCCTATAATCATTAGTAATCACAAGTACTCAAACAATTATGAACATAGAGAGCAATTGCATCATTATGAGAGAAAAAACATGAAATTGCTTGATTGATTTTGGTGAGATATCATCATCTATATATACATGATCCATCACGGTTTTGGGCAGGTATGAGTAGCCCTAAACCTATCCCTAATTCTAATTTTGTTGGATCTTTCATCCCTACCAAGTTAGGGTTGGAATCTTGGAGATCCCTCAACAATGCAAAAATTACCAAAAATAGCTCCTATTTTTTCTCCCTTGTATCTAAGCATAATTTGGACTCATTCCAAAGGTTCTAATACTTAGGTCTACTTGAGAACATCCTTATGAATGGAATCCTATGCTATTTGGCACGTGTGACAAGCCACATCATGACCATCTAACTATTTACAAGTCATATGACCAAAACTAGTCAAGCTAGAATTGTGAATTTTTAACACTCCTCCTCACTATCTAGCTTGGTTCAATCATTGCTTTACTAATCACTCCAAGTGATGATCTGAACTTCATAAAAGGTGTCTTTTGAAGTGGTTTAGTAAGTAGATCAGCTACACATTCATTGCTTGGAACATGCTCCAAAGCAATCTCCTTGGCTTGCACCATTTCTCTCACAAAGTGATGGCATATCTCAATGTGCTTAGATCTTGCATGGAAGATTGGGTTAGATGCAAGGTGTTGGGCTGATATATTGTCATTGTAGATGATTGGTGCCTCCTCTAAATCCATGATCTTTAGTTCCACCAATAATCTCTTGATCCAAAGTACCTCCTTTGTAGTGGTTGTCAAAGCTTTGTACTTGGCCTCGGTTGAAGATAGAGATATAGTTTCTTGCTTTTTTGAAAGCCATGAAACCACACCTTCTCTATGAAAGTTGAATAGGCACTTGTTGATTTCCTATCCCTCTTGTCCCCTGCAGAATCTGAATCACTAAATGCATGAAGGTTAATCACATCTCCTCTATATAGAATCCCAAAATCTAATGTACCCGAGATGTATCTTAGAATCCTCTTAGCCTTTTTCCAATGGATATTCAATGGCTTTTGCATGGATTGGCTCAACCTACATACACTAAAGCTAAGATCTGGTCTAGTTATAGTGATCCACATTAAGGAACCTATAAGCTGCCTAAACAAAGTGATGTCCATGAAGAATCTTTCATCATCTTCATTTGGCACTTTTACATCTTGCTCCATTGGTGTGTCAACACTTTTGCATACTTCCATCTTAAACTTCTTCAAAAGACTTTGAGCATAGTTTACTTGACTTATAAAGATAAAATACCCTCTAAGTACTTCTATGCCTAAGATGAAGTGAAGACACCCTAGATCTACCATCTTGAATTCTAAGGATAGATCTATCTTGTTTTTTTCAATACCATCAACACTATTTCCACTAATGATGATGTCATCTACATAAATGAGTAAAAGTACAATACCAACATCATCAAACTTAATGTAAAGAGTGGGATCATATTCACTTTGAACAAAAGAAAGTGAAATAAGATAGCAATGTAGTCTTGAATTCCAAGATCTCGAGGCTTGCTTCAAGCCATAGATGCTTCTTTGGAGATGGCATACTTTGTTCTCCATTCCATGCTTGATGAACCCTTGTGGCTGCTCCATATAGATATCCTCTTCCAAAAAACCATTCAAGAAAGCATTAGAGACATCCACTTGACATAGAATCCATCCAAAATGTGATGCAAGTGCAATGATTAGCCTTATTGTGACCATCTTGGCCACGGGTGCAAAAGTTTCCTCATAGTCTATCCCTCTCTCTTGAGCATAACCTTTTGCAACTAATCTTGCTTTATGTTTGTTAACACTCCCATTTGCATTCAACTTAAGCTTGAAGACCCACTTGCATCCTATTACATTCCTTTGAGGTCTCTCAACAAGCAACCAAGTTTCATTCTCAATCAAGGCATCATACTGATCCAACATAGCTTTATATCATTCTTTGGAGTTCAATGCATCTTCAACATTAGATGGTTCTTCAAAACTAGATAAAGCATAAGAAGTGGATGAGATACCCTCAACTTGCTGTCCTTTGCCTTGATATGTGAGCCTTGATGGCTCCACTTTTGCCCTTGAAGATCTCCTTGGTGTGATAGGTGGGTTTGATGCTTGCTCCTCCATGAGCTTCTCCTCAAAACCAAGATCTTGCTCCTCGGCCATCTTCTTCTTGATTGTTGGAGCACTTGAGCCTTCTTCAAGCATATGCATATGATGTTCATCAAAGATGACATCCCTTGAAACAACAAATTTGTTCAAGGATGGGAGATAGACTTTGTAGCCCTTGCTTGAGCTTGCATATCCAAGCATGATCCCTCTTGTGGAAGATGGATCCTCCTTGGTTCTTGTTTTCAATGGCACATGCACATAACATATACACCCAAAAACTTTCAAGTGGTTAAGATTGGGCTTCCACCTCTTGATGTATTTGGCTTTTTCTTGAGGATGAATAGGTTCACTCTCCTTACCATTTACAATTTCCATCAGATCTTGCATGATCATGATAGATTCCATTCTAACTTTCCATATGGAATAGTTAGTTTTGTTGAGCCTTTCATTAGTATCCAGAAGATATGCATTTATAGATGTCATCTAGTCTCCTAATCAAGGACTTGACACAAATGAAGGTTACTTCTATTGATTTGATTGAAGGTCTACCTTATCCCACTTCTTAGGGACCTGAAAAGATCAGTAATAGACTTCCTATAAATATCTAAGAATGATCTCTAACAAAATCAACTCATAGAATACTAGAAACAATGCACTTGCTTGATTGAAGTAGACAATACTAGTAGAATTGCCCCTCTTTCTATAAAGAACATTAAAGCTTCCAAATGATCTGATCAAGAGTGAATTTCAGAAACCTAATATACTTCCAAAATCACTTGTAAAAGATCTAAATGGAACTTAATGAGGATGCAACACAATCTACTATCCAATCACAAGCAAAAAATGATCAAAATTGATGAAAAATTGATCTAATTTGGTGCATAAGTCAAGCAATGGTTGGAATGAACCTAAATCACTTTAGGAGGTGCCTACTACACCTTAGAACAGCCTTAAGAGTCCCCAAAACTCTGATCTTCCCTCTCCTTGAAAGCCTCCTCTATGAAATCACCTCCAAAACTCGCTTAGAAATCAATGCTTGGAGCAAGCAAAACTTGCTATCTTGGTAATGTGAATTGAATTCAACTTTGCCTCTGGTTTTAGACACCTAAACACCTGCAAATGAAGTCACACAACACCAATCTCCAATGTATTTGACTCACTTTGAGTTCTAGAATCAATACTAGATGCTAAGATCCAATCTACACAAGATTTAGATAAAAAATTGTGATCAAAATTGAATGAAAACCAAGGATTTAGCTCATTTCAGCCTTTAGGCTCTGATACCATATAGCAAATAAGGATCCTAAAACACTTGAAATGATGAGGGAAACAATAGATTATGATTTCATAAGATTAGCACAAGTTGAACCATCAAAATCCATCAAAAATCTATGCTTGAACCTCACTAAATGGCCCAAATCCTTGAAGAAGGCTTCACACGTGTGAAAGTACGGCCTCCCACAGTCTGAGTACTGTACACCAGACCTACATTCAATCCTATAATCATTAGTAATCACAAGTACTCAAACAATTATGAACATAGAGAGCAATTGCATCATTATGAGAGAAAAAACATGAAATTGCTTGATTGATTTTGGTGAGATATCATCACCTATATATACATGATCCATCACGGTTTTGGGCAGGTATGAGTAGCCCTAAACCTATCCCTAATTCTAATTTTGTTGGATCTTTCATCCCTACCAAGTTAGGGTTGGAATCTTGGAGATCCCTCAACAATGCAAAAACTACCAAAAATAGCTCCTATTTTTTCTCCCTTGTATCTAAGCATAATTTGGACTCATTCCAAAGGTTCTAATACTTAGGTCTACTTGAGAACATCCTTATGAATGGAATCCTATGCTATTTGACACGTGTGACAAGCCACATCATGACCATCTAACTATTTACAAGTCATATGACCAAAACTAGTCAAGCTAGAATTGTGAATTTTTAACAGAAATGTGGTATAAATCTTGCATATCCTCCACCATTCTAGTTCTTGATGTTTTGGCATGTCCAAGAATCAAAAGACTAGTTGGTTTCTTGATGCTTGGACCTCTAAAATGCTATAGATTAGTTCGTGTTCTTGTTTGTCAATTTATGCAAGTATAGTAGTGCTTAGGATCTGATTTCAGTTCATTTTGCAGCAAGATAGAAGTAGATTTTATGGTTGTTCACCTGGACTGCATGCTGATCATTTGGTTGAACGTTTTGGTTACATGATGGATTGATTGTATGTGACACAATTCAAGAGAAACAGACCTGAGTTGTCCTCTGACAAGCAGGACAAAAATACTACAACGTTAATTAGTTCGTTCTGCCTAATTTTGGGCTTTAACAAGAAAGAATAACTTAAGCAGAGCCCACTGTCTCTGCTGACAGGCAGAAGAAGAAGTAAGCAAAAGAATCTCAGCAAACAGATCCTCCCAAGTGGAGGATCTGTCAACATCTTAGCCAGCAGGCATATCTAAAAGGCATTTTAGAAAAATTTCATAAGTCTGATTGCAAACCAATTGATACTCCAATGGATCCAAGTATAGTATTGACTAAACCTACTTGTGCTGATTCTGATAGTGAAGTACGCGACATAGCAAAGTACCCTTATCATTCACTAATAGGATCTTTGATGTATGCAATGCTATGTACTAGACCAAAATTAGCATACATTGTTAGCACATTAAGTCAATTCATGTCTAATCCTAGGATCTCCCATTGGAAAGCATTAAAGAGAGTGATGAGATATATTCAGGGAAGTTTAGATCACATTTTATGTTATGATGGAAATGCCATCGACCCACTTGTCTTGCGAGGCTACTTCGACTCAAATTGGGGATGAACAGTCTCTACCAGACAATCTACCTCCGAGTTCTGTTTCTATCTAGTAAGGGGACCGATTTCGTGGAACTCAAGGAAGTAGAAATCAATTGTGCTTCCTTCGACATAGGCAGAGTACATTGCTGCATGTCAAGCTTCAAAAGAAGTTGTATGAATCACGTTGTTACTTCACGACTTACATCACACTCAGCTCAATACTACCACCATTCTGTGTGACAACTTTGCTGTATTTCACTGTCACTGAATCCCAAATTTCATGGCGAATCCAAGCACATAGAAATCCAATATCATTTCATTCGGAAGAAAGTTTTCTCAGGGCAAGTGATCCTTCAATATTGCTCCACAACAGAAATGGTTGCAGACGTCTTCACCAAAGCGCTTCCCAGGATCAAGCACCAAAAGTTCTTCAGCATGCTAAACCTAACGAAGATACCAAGGCACCAACTGTGACCTTAAGGGGGGACTGTTACCAAATCTCAAAGAGAAAGTGAATTAGACCTTAGTGAGTCCAGAAGTAATGTTTGGATCTGAGAAAGTTCATTTTTAGCTCAAGCTTGAGTGCCCTGCAAGACAATTTTTTCAAGCATTATTGACATTGGTGAGGATAGTGAAATAGATAGTGATCAAGACCTTTGTGGATCCTGATATAACTTTGTGTAAGTCACTATAAAGTTGCAAACACCTTGGTTTTCACCTCTATTCACAACTCTGCCACAATATTTTCTCCATGGAAGCTAGTAGAAGGAAGATTATTTAAGTTGGAAGCTAATGCAGCTTTTGAGAGTGTGAACTTGGAAAAGGAGGAGATCATTCAAGTGGAGACCTTGTCAAAGTGCGATCTTGCTAGCATTGAGGAGGAGCATCAAAGAGAGGAAGATCTTGAGGATCAGCCTCAAAACCCGAGAGCTCCAAGGAGATCCTCAATGACAAAGGCCGAGTGATCAAATTGCATGCAAATTTTCCATTCAAGTGTGTATCTTGCAAGGGTGGAGAGCATCGAAGATGCTAAGTTTTTTTTGAGAATGCCACAAACGCTTCTACTCTTGCTACCGTTATCCAGAAAGCTCCCATTGAGTTGAGAGGTGTGAGCAAGGTAGAGAAAAAATGGACTGTGGCATGCCACATTATACCTACAGTTATTTGTTGGGCCATGGAATGTGTAGTTCTTTGGTACATGCATTATTGTGAGTGAGTATAGTGAACATGCCAGCTTTACATTGCATATTGGTATTGTCATGCATAGGTATGTTACACTCAAAAGTTACACATGCATAGTTGTGAATGAATACTTAGACCTTAATTAAGACAAACCTATCATCTAATGAAGGAAATTCTCAAACTCTTAAACCTTTGATATTGACTTTCTTACAAGCTTCATTGCCAATCTCATCTCAGTCTTGCCTTTGTAGCGCAAGAAAAAAAAAAAGTGATATTAACTACATATTTTGAATTATGAAATTCAAAAAAAAGAAAAGTAGCAAGACATTTTTGTAAAAAATCAAATTAGCAATAACATCCATAAGCAATTACAACAAGAGGAAAAACACACAATCACTATATCATACATCATGTTATGTGTACAACAAACCCTGAGAGAGAGAGAGAGAGAGAGAGAGAGAGAGAGAGAGAGAGAGAGAGAGAGAGAGAGAGAGAGAGAGAGAGAGAGAGAGAGAGAGAGAGAGAGAGAGAGACAAGACTGCACTTAGTTCCTCTTGACAAAGCAAGACTGAAATCTTTTGAAGCCTTTATTCATAATCCAACAAGGTAAAATATAGTTGAAAAGTAAAATACAGTACTAAAAAACACCATAAAACATAACCACTTTCAAGAAGTCCAGTTGATACCTGCCAGCATTCCACAAAACACAACCGCACAAGTTAGTTTAGTGAGAAAGATAGGTCTGCAAAAAAACTTGTTTCTCTTTAGAACTTTTGAGATCACAACCAAAAGAAATTGTTTTTATCTCATATTTATATCTACAAATCAAGAATATGCATGTAACTGTCAAAGAGTGTTCAAGAAAGCTTTCCATAAAGTATTTCGATAGGTGGCGTGCCTTTTTCAAGAATCATGTAATGTATGGTTCTGATTCGAACTAGAAAGTAAACTTTAGTAGGCCGTAGTATCAAAAAGGATGCTACATAGTCATAAAACATTGATGAAAGTTTTAGTGATAAGACTCTTTTATCAACTATCTTGAATGCTTTAGAAAGACATTCAGTTTGAGAACTAGCATTAAGTACATACATTATTGAGTCCCATAAGCCTTTTTGTAGGCAACCAAATAAGAGCAATGAAACTATCATTTTGTTCATCGTTGGGACAGCAAACAAAGTTATTGAAAGCTTTCTATTCAGGCATAAAAAGTCACCATATAATCCATCGCTGGAACAGTGAGTGATCTAACTTAATTTTAAACATTCTATTATGTAGAAATGGACCTGCTGTCCCCCATCGCCGGACAGAAGGTTCGTTTCTTTACAAAAACCGTATGTGAAAGTAGCATGCGAGCACGATGTCCATTGGCCCAGTTCTACATAAAAGTTGAAGTAATCAAACAACTTTTATGAGAGTATCATCGCTACCTCTTGAGAAGATAGTGAGATGTTTACATATGATAAATATGGCCAATACATCGTCGCTGCTATGTATACAGAAGCATCATTCTAGAGATGAAAAAAAAGGAAATGGTCCATCGTTGACTTGTAGGCGGATGGATCCTGAATGCTACCATAAAATGCTTGGTCATAGTCTATCACTGGACAACGCTCTCCCAAGCATGCAAATCATCATAAAAGGCTACTTTATATAATGGATAGTATCCAAAGTTCCGAAGAAAAACAAGGGGACTTAGTATCTATTGCTTATTAGCATGAAAGAAATATATCTTTGCGATGAGTAGAAGTAAGGAGCTCATGCCTTGCAATAGTTTTCGTAGAGAGACGAACCGGTAGGGCACATTAGTTGTATGTAAGAGGCAGAGAGCTCTTTGAAGTATTGTGAGGAACAAGTGTAGAGACTGCATGATTATATAATGGTTTTTGGTAAGGTTTCTTGGAAGGTCACATGAAGGTGGAAAAAGTCATTTCCCTCCTTTTAGGCTTTTCAAGTTTAGGAATTTAAAATTGAGGGTGGGAACTCCTTATTTAAAAAAAAAAACCTTGTGAAAGTGCAAGTGAAGGGGTTAGAACCTTTTTTTAAACCTGACGGTACGTCTATTGCTACCCAATCGTGTTGCAGCAAAGCAAGGTAATTTTAATAGAAGGAAGCATCCATGTGTGTGTGTGTGTGTGTGTGTGTGTGTGTGTGTGTGTGTGTGTGTGTGTGTGAGTGAGAGAGAGAGAGAGAGAGAGAGAGAGAGAGAGAGAGAGAGAGAGAGAGAGAGAGAGAGAGAGAGAGTCTAGCCTATAGCTAGTTACAGTTGATAATAGTAACAATACAAAATACATAATAAAGAGTGAAATTTAGCGTTGATTTAAAAAAAATTATATTTTACCACACACTCCATATTTGGATTGATTTTGACTTAATACAAGTTGCGAAATAGGTGCACAATTGTGAACCTTATGGAGTCCACCCATAAAATCTTCATACCGTCAACTGTATTATGCATAGCACCAAATGCTAGGATGTAATGGCTGTACTTGGAAGATTCCTTGACATTGTTGAAGAGCACTACATGTTTGCAAAGAATGAGATTCCTCGAGAAACTACGCCTTCAGTCCGTTCCCTATACGCCCAATCTTGTAACGAAAATGTTTCTCGTAAAATGTTGGACCACATATTATGGACTTTTGAAATTATTTCACCTACTTTTTTTGCATACTATGAACTTCCAAAGTGATCCCACGTATTTTTTTGGCATATTATGAAATCTCAAGTGTATACATAAATTTTCACAAGGAGATTGTGTTCATAAAAAGGTTGTAAAGAAATTTGGCAAGAGAGATAATGACCCATAAAAATGGATGAGAGACTCATAAAAAACATTAGCCATCGAAAGGATTCTCCCTTGGCATCCTTTCCGTGGGAAAAGTCCTTCTAGTGACCTTTACACCCAGTTCAACAACCATTCAATTATGGCTTGGCCTACTGGTCTCACCATAATTTTACTCTCATTCTACAATGACCATTCAACTATGGCGTGGCCCAATGGTCTCCCACCATGATTTTACTCTCATTCTACAAGTGCAAAGTTCACTCTACATACTATTGGAAGAACATAGACTACACTAGTTCACTTTGTTACAAGCACTTTCACTTTCCACTTCAACAATTTGTGTCTACAAATCTTATTCAATGTGATGATTGATCCTTTAATTTAAGTGCTAGATAACCAAATGGCAAAAATATGATAAGATTTGAAAGGTACTCTATGAGGGCTAAGCTTGGAAATGGACAAAATCCTTATGTCAGAGTAGCTAATAGAACAGGGCCTTTATTTAAGTTTTGACAGAATACCAATTTAGTATATGAACTTACACTAATACTCAATAAAGTGCAACTTCATAGCAAATAATTGCAAAGCTTGAATAGATATGCACCACAAGCAGGGGAAGTCTGAAGGTGCTGCCCCTTTCCAAGTGCCAAACTCTTCTTTCTAAAAAGATTTTCCTTTTGGGGCAACTTTGGCTGAGAATTATGATGGTAAACTGTGGTGGGTTTAGATCCAGCTCTCAGAAAAACAAAGGACCAATGTGCTGTTTCTCAACCTTAATTGACATGACAGGCAAATTTTCCCAGCCTTCCAGTATAAACCTCTCTATGGATTCCAAAATTGTATGCTAAAGCTCAGCAAATTGCTCCTAAATTTTGTCACATCATCTAAGAGATGGAATTTCTCCATCTGCGTGATTTTCGAACCCCACCTGGATCAGAGGTGAATGGAGCTTCACTGGAATGGTGACCATCTGAATCATCCTTATTGTGAAATATATGTGAAGCTGTAAGCTTGCCCAGCTTTTTCCATCCTGAGCTCCATGATGACTGGTTTTTGGTTTTTGTAAGCTTTTCCAGCTGCTGATGTATAGAGGCGTAGTCACGTTGAAGCTCAGAAAATTTATCCTTAATGTTCTGAATGTCAATCTTCACAGCTCTGATCTCTCGCCGAGTCGCTATCCATTCATCTGCATTCAGCGGAGGCTTTTGACAACCTGATTGAAATTGAGACATGCTGAATCTAGGCCCTGCTCCTCCATTCATGCGGCAAGAGTCGACTTGATCATTTGGCATAGGATTAACAGCCATGGCATTCTTCAGTTTTAGCTGCTCACTGAAAATAACTTGAACAACTGATCTAAGAGGGAGTCTCTCGTTTTGAGCAGCATGCGTACATGCATCTGATGAAAGCTTCTGGCAATCCATAACTCGGCATACACGCTTTCTTTCATGTTCAGACAATCCTGGATGTGCCTGCAGTAGCTGAAATCATTAACCGAAAATCCTAAGTAGCAACTAAAATTAACAGAAAGTTGATCAGGTCATGGCTATGGAATCTCTACAAGTTTCTTGACATGTTCTTCCGTGTTATGCTTATCAAAAGTTTAAAGGAATTTTTGAGTTGCCTGTATTTGTGAAAATAGGTGGCATAGGACATGGGATCAACATTTTTTGTTTTACAACTTCACGTTAGATCAGTATCTAACGTACGCGGATATCGGTTACAACTCACAACATTGATCGGAGTAATGGAGTAATGCGTAGGGTGCACATTACCCGACATGGCAAAAGAAACATGCAATCACGAAAAGTTAGGTCATTCGTCATGGAGTTACCTTGAGATATGTATCAATAGCTCTATAAAGCCCATCATCGGATATGCGAGCATAGTCTGGTAAAGATTCTGCAAGGGCTTGAAATTTGGCAAGAGAAAGATTGGTGTCACGAGCAACCTCTGCCAGGTAGCTATCCAAAAGCCTGGCTACCTTCATTTTTGGGTTGTATGGGGTGGTCTGTCCTTTGGTGAGATCGTATCCAGCATTTTCTGAGCTGATTAAACTAGCAGGACTTATGACTGAAACTTCAGCTTGTTGCATGAAATACTCCACAATTCTTTGCACAAGATCAATATCATACAGAGTTTCACAAGTGTGAGTAAATGCAGGTATCAGAAGATCACTAAGCTGGGCATTTTCCAGCTGCATGCCGATTCGCTTTTCTAAATCTGTCTTGCAGCTGGCACTTGCATTTTGCATATTTGCAACACGAAGTAAATGAAGAAGAAAGCTACAGGAGACGGCTTCCTTTTGAGGTGGAAGAATGCTGACGATGGTTTCTAGAAGTAGCTGGCTTTTCGTATGCAAGATTGGCATATCGTCCTGGCCACTTGAGGTGGTCAATTGAAAGCTCTGCTCCATTATATTCTCCCCTTCACTAGCTCCATGTTCTTTTGAAAGACCAGGTATCCATTTCAAAGCATAGTAACTGATAGCTGCCCCCATGAGATCTGACCTCATACCTTTTACCTTGATGGCAGCAATCACCTTTGCAAAATGATCCATGCAAAGAGTTGAGACGTCCTCGAACCACCAGTCCTGCGGGATCTGCTTGGCTAGATCATTTGTCACTCCACTCCAAACTGGACTCTGGTTCTTTCTGCCTGCAGCATTCTTTGCAGTAAATGACCAACTAATTCCTCTGGGGTCGGTGCAGGCTTTCCACGCAATGGATTCACTGCATCTTCGAACTATCTGCAGACTTTCTGCCCAAGGAGAAATGAGCTCGCAGCTTTTTAAGACCGTAATGGAGTCCTTCCATGATGCTAGAACAACGAAGCTTAAAAAGGCCTCTGTTTTAGAGATCAAATTTCCTTCCTCCAGGTCCTCGGTCATCTCAAGATACTCTGCAGCAGCACGTAATGCCGCTACATTTGATGCAGTTAAATCTATTGCCATCCCATAACAAAATTTGGCAGCCAATTCAAAAATATCTGGCCCACCAGGCAAGCCCATCAGCTTGATGTGATCCTTTTCAGTGTCGCGAGATTCAAACACTAGTCGGTTTAATCGTCCACTTCTAGAGAGCAGAGGGAACTGCATAAATAAAAATTATAGCTCAATTGGTTTACAAAATGAAATGCTTTATTACTGTCCACCGGTGACCCATCAGTATCTATGAGACAAAAACAAAAGTACATCAAATACTTTGTGCTTGTGCATCTCTCACTAGCTGCGGGCTTATTCCGTTTTATCAAAAGCTGTTCGCCATTAATAGAAACTGTGCTTTTAATCAAGTGTATTGTCGTGTCTTCTAGAGTTTGTTTTTTCCATGCTATAGTAAGTTTTGTAAAGACACAGCAAATGAGCCTATGGGGAAAGGTCACTATTCATTCAATTACAGCCTGATCACTCAAATCATGAACTACTTACAAGCTGTTCATGAGGAGAAAGTTTAGTAAAGAGGTAAAATGAAATTTACAAGACTTGAGCAGATTGTCCAAAACACATGCCAAAATCTCCGAGGAAGAAAGCCAACCTTATGTAAGTGAAACTTCAGCTCGTCAATCTCTACAACAAGATCACTTTGTAGTTCAGTCGCCACAAACCTGCACACGTAAAGGTAGATATAGCTCCACCAATCAGCCACGAATCAGCCACAATATATAGGGACTTGCAATTCTAGGCACGACTTCATGTGGCGTGTGCTTCGGAGGTGGTGCACCTCTTGTGCACCATAATGCCAAAGCTGGCAATCTATTAAGTGCCAGAGAAACTGCAAACTTGGCTGATGCTGAAAAAAGTTGCTATTACGGGACCTATGCAATAGCATCAAGGAAAACAAGAAATAGAAAACAGATTGCTATACTTACTAAAGGACCAGAATTAACTTATCTTGAAAAATAAGCCTGCCAAGTTATAGTTTGACATGGTTGTTAAAAGGTCAGATCGAAAGTCCTCCGACACATCAAAAATTCAAAAAGTACTCTGAACTTCATCTAAAGAGTCTGAGACTTTGTATGGCAGTTTACTAATCATCTGATAAAAGAATTAAAATTTTGCAAATCTTGTGATTTCTTAGTTACATGAGAGGGTGTGCCAGGCAGCGACCAGCAGGCTAACTGTTCGGCAAATCTGTAGCTTCTTTTTTTAAGCGCACATAAAAGTCCCAAACCCAAATTATGAGCTTTGAAAGTGGCCCGAACATTTTTGCTGGCACATTATGGATAATCACATAGAAACTCCTGGATACAAGATTATAGCTCACAGAGGCTGTAAAGAAGTTTTAAGATATTACAACCCGTAAAAAGTGAGAAATTGTTGCCCATACAAAATAATAAAAAAGTCAGCTATGAAAGCGTTCTGGCTCTCCATCATTTCCCCTTGAGAAAGGATTTATCATTGACCTTTCCACATGGTGAAATGGCTGAACTTACGGCCTTTCACCGAGTAGACAGGTCACTAGAAAGACCATTCTCTTGTGCATATATTAAGGAGAGAACACACGCATTTACGAGTAATATATGGAGATCGAAAGTAGAAACTACCCCACCTTCAGTTCGAGCAAGCCGTTAGAGCTTGTTCCAGTTCTTGGTTATCGAGATGCTACTGCAGCCACCTTAGTAGATATATTATTCCGTATTCTATTTCTTGTTTAGCTTGATGCAATAGCACATCCTGTAGTATATATTAAGTATAGCATTCTGTGTTCCATTTCTTGTTTTGCTTGATGCTATGCATAAGCCCAGTATTCCTTGATTTAGCTTTTAGAATTTCTTTTGTATATCTACTAAATCTGAGATGTGCTTCAGAATCTTACCAGGCTTGGCCTTTCCGTTGGAATCCGTCAACTTTGCTGCCAAGCTTCATTGGACTCATCAAACACAGATCGTTTTCCCGTTCATCCTCCACAAGCAACCTGTTGTTTGATTCATTCATCTTTACACAACGAAGCGAAGTGAGAGAAGAACCTGATCAACACTTCACTCCTGTGAGCATACTCTTGCTCAGCTTTTTCTTATTCTTTCCTCCACCTTGAACGATAATTGCCTACACTGAGCATGAACTATTTCCAGCTTCCTTATTTCAGGAGCTGAATAGCTCCTGGCCAACAGACTTCAGCTCGTACATGGATCCAATACAGACACATGCACGTTGCACTGCCTCAGACAAGCAATCTGACGCAATGAGATCCGAAGCTGATGCTGCAAGATATTTCTAAGCCAAGTTCTAGTAAGCTGTAGAACACCTAGGGGGTATGAACAGCTCGAAAGTCCTCAGATTCTGTTATAATCATTGCGCGAAAGCGAAGGTTTGGTAATCACAGATAAGTATAATGATACAGAACTCCCATATATGTCATCAAATATCAGTCTAGAAGCCACAGACAGGAACTGAGATATGAAGAGAGAGAGAGAGAGAGAGAGAGAGTAGTCACATTTATTTCAGTTGGTAATTTGCTTATCCCATCCAGCAGTTAGTATTAAAATGTGCACGATAAACAGGTTATGCATTAATATCTGCTGTACCGTTGTACAGAACGGGACAGAATCTCATTTGCAGCGCAGTAGCAATGTGAGATGGACTGCTCATCTGATCGACCAGCAGAAGCAAAACTACTAAAACTGAACACACCTATCAGGCCATGCATAAACGATGCTGTATTTTTGTATCTTGTGCAAAAAAACAAACTATACTGCTTGCTGCATGCTGTATGATATTGTAAAGTTGATGCAGAACGGAACCGACGTTCGTGCAGCGACAACAGAAAAGCTCAGCAGATTGCAAGCCGTGTCCAATCAGTACCAGCTGATAGTTGATCGTTGAAGCATCAACAGCTCAAACAAAAAACTGGGTGTAAAGTGAGCAGACTGCAGTGTGTACACTGGCACTAGTGCTGAAAAACCAGGCAGCTAGGGCCTGAGAAAAGAGCAAATTCAGCGATGGAAGATCGCAATGTGAGCTGGGTTATGGCTCAAGAGGCTCCAGGAGGCGCTGCTGCTCCTGATCCTTTAAGCCCACATCGATGCATCGGCGATGAAATCGCAAATTTCCATAAGCAGATCCCGAAGGAGGAGGAGGAGGAAAAGGAAAAACAGACGCGAGAGAGAGAGAGAGAGAGAGAGAGAGAGAGAGAGAGAGAGAAAGGCGAGGAGACTGAGGGGGGGGCCCTAATAGCACGAAACATCTCGCTCCCCACCGTCTGAATCATCGCCACGTGGCATGACAGCACATTAACTTTCCCAATGGCTACGTGGCAGTCCGTGATAGGATCCAACGCTTGTGGGAACTCAATCATGTAGTGCAACTAAGCCCTAGGAGGGTAGAGAGAGAAAATAAAAGTATCTTACTTGCACTCTATACTGCACCGTTGGATTTCCACAAAGCCGATGCGATTTCGCCACGTTTACAAGATCAATTATTACAGAGGTGTGCGTGCCACGTGGCACATATCCAAGTGATTGGGCTTTTAATCAGAGCGGGCCATGAAGCCCACTTGAGAGCGTGAGTGAGCTCGTGGGTTCTGATAGGGTCACATGGCCACTGAGCCAGCTGGTGGTGCCAGCCATCCCTGCCCAGCACTGGGACCTCCCTCCACTTGCCCTCCGGTGGGGCCCAATCACGACCATCCCTAACAGCAAAACAACCTTCAACTGAACCCCGTTAGATCTCCGCCACGAGTAAACCGTGCCACGTGGATAATTCTCGATAGTCAATCTCGTAGACGAGGCAGCATCTCAACGTCTCTACGAAAATCTAACGGTAGCGAGTTTAAAAGCATGATGTAGCATGGAGTTGGGGATCAGATCCTTGGTCACTTTCGCCACCAAAGGGCTGTACTAGTGACAGTCACACGAGGCCATGGGGATAAGGGCCCTGGCCACTCCATCATTTGAGTGGACGGTATGAATTAGAGTAAAAAGTACAAGAAGCCCAAAGGACATCAATATGTGGGGGGGGGGGGGAGGAGGGGGGGGGGGGGTCCAGCCCTTAACATATATATTTCAAGCCAATCAAAAACGCTACAATAAAACTTAAGCATAACTAAAAATAGTCAGATATTACTAGATTACCTACAAAGGATGGCAACTAAAAGGTGTAATGCCAATTTAAACAAATTGGCATGTAAGACTTTATCTTCATGCTGGAATTGGCATGTCAGACTTTTATCAATCTTTGGTGAGTACTTACTTGAAGGGTTTTAGGGAGCCATTTTCCTTCAAGGGTCCCATTGCCTTTCTAAAAGGCAAATCAAATTACTAAAGGTCATTGGTTGGCCACCTTTAAAATCTACCCTTTAAGCTAAAAAGTTCACTAAATACATCCAACTTTATATGTATAAATCTATAGTTCTTATGCCATTTATAAATTTGTCCTGGAACATGTTTTGAAGGGTATCAAACTCTTGGTACATTTCATTTGAAAAGCAAACCAATAACCATGTTTTTAAATTTGAAAGCTAGTAGAAAATGATATTATTCCTTTCCAAAGGTTGGAACCTATGCCCTTCAAATTCTAAGATGGCCCTCACTCATGACTAATGCTTTAACATTGAAAGGAATGTAATACTAGTCACATTCCATTTACTTTATTATGATCTCACAAGGTTGGACAGTGGACTCTAACTGTCCACTAACTTTACAGACTTACATTATCGTTTATCTATTATACCATTTGCTTTAATTTTTTTCTTTAATTTAATTAATTGGAATTCATGTGCATGCAAGCTTTTGTTGCCTTGTGGGTGAAACCAAAACTATGGAGCATGCTTGGATGGAGTCTTGTGACTTCTCTTGTAATGTAATTTACATTACAAGTACAATTTTCAGCACACATTAAGTTTTTTTTTAGCTTTGTCGCAATGATGATAAGTATCCCCTTATCATCATTGATGATAAGGTAACTCCATGAGTCTCCTAAAGGTGATGTGTCTTTTCTAAGTCAAATTGGGAAATATGCTTTTTTGGAACCTTTCAAATTGCAAGACTTCTTTAACCCATATGCATGGCAAAGTTGCTCACTAGCTCTCATATCATCTTATTTTCATGCATGCATGTGTTAATATGAAAATTACGACTCAGTCTCATGTATCACCACTTTTCTTGGATAAAATTGACATTAACGGCACTCTCCTATATTCCCAAACATGAGTAGCTCTCTATACCAAATATTTGTAGATGTGAAGGGAATTAATCACTCGAAATATTGAAACTAGAAAATCTACTAATGGTTTCTTCCAAGCTTGTTAATGGGCAAGATTTTCATGACACATTAATCTTCATAATGTGTGAGAATTGACATGTCATGGAGATTATGACTTATCCTCTTGTGTTGCAGCTTGACAAGAAAATTCTTTGATAATTTTCACAACTTTTTAATTGTCATATAAACTTCAATGGACATGCCTAAATGCTCCAAAAAATACCATGTAAGCCTTGTTGGGCCCAAAAGGATCTACTAATCCTAATAAATAAAGGTGGTTCCTCTTCAGACCCATCAATGGCCTTAATAATGATAATTGACCAAACAAGGGTTAAGTGTACAATAATTTTAGATTTTTCCATAACTAGTTATTTTTCTTGGAGCAGCGTATTCGTCACCACCACTTACATGACAGTGGTGGGCTTCAAAGCATCCAAGGGTGAGGAGGGTGGGATTGCATCCCACCTTTTCACCCTTGGATCAGCTCTTCGCCATGACTGTCATGTTAGTCATGGTAAGGAATGCGCTCCTCCATTTTTCATCATTGAATTCATCTTTTGTCTCATTTGCTTGGTGAAAGATTGGAGAATCCTCCACTCTCCCTTGTGAATGTGAGTCGTAGGATTGGAATATAACCTCTTTTATAGTGGCGGTATTGGTGATAGTGATATGGATTTCTTTGCTTTATTGGGTTTCCAATGACGTGTTCAGTCATGGTGGAACATCGTTCAAGATTTTCTCCTTGTGAATTGGAAAAATTTTAAATTAGTTTGTAGACAAGTTTTGAATCGATCTAACTTCATCCAATTATTCTTTGAACTAAACATCTATAGTTGTAGAGTACAATCGCGAATCTCAACAAATCATTTTAATATTTGACTATGGAGAAGTATATCTTGTATAATGCTGTATATGTGGCTTACAACCTCAATATTGGAGCGTTGTAGAAAATTATCTGCAAACCACTTCTCTACAGTCCAGTTGTCAATTAAGAAAAACAATCGAATATGCTTTATGGCATGAGCCACGAGACCAAAGGGTAAAATTGGAAGTCGACGGGAAAGAAGAACAATCTAAATGGTTTGAAAAAATGAATATGTGGGCGCAAAACTTGATTGTTCAAAATTGTTGGATTATTCTCCTTCCTACTAATGGACTAATCGATTTTTAATCTTCATCCAACTGTTTATTCAGTTCTACGGATTTTCTCGTGTCTTTATACAGTCTGCAGAATTACAAGTGTTTTTACACAATCTACAAAAATACATGGAGTTTGACAACAGTGTCGCATTTTCTCTCTCTACAAACCTGACAGTGTTGCTTGTCAGGAATCTAGTGTAAAAATGCAGTGTCAATTTTTTTGCATTTTTTGTCTGTCAGGAATTACGTGTAAAAATGCAGTGTTGCCTTTTTCACATTTTTTGCCTGTTAGGAATTACGAGTAAAAATACAGTGTCACCTTTTTCGCATTTTTTGCCTGTCAGAAATTACGTGTAAAAATGCAGTGTCGCCTTTTTCGCATTTTTCGCCTATCAAAAATTACATGCAAAAATGCAGTGTCATCTTTTTCGCAATTTTGGCCTATCAGGGGCCATGCTATTATCGTTGTCGCGTACATGACTTTGTAGGAAAAGCACGTTGGATGTACCGGTTGACCGTAGATCCAAAATGGATAGAGGAACATGGCCATGCGTTTAAAGACCTCAAACATGCCTTAGCCAGTGCTCCCATTTTGCGAGCACTGGATTATTCCAAGGGATTTGTAGGATGATATTTCAAAGAATATTCTAGCCATTTTGAAAAGTCCTAGTGTTTGTAATAAAAGTCCCATGAGAAATAGCTCTTAATATGGGCATTTAGTTCACAAAGTATAATATCGGCATATGTAGCTCCTACCGTGGCATGTGTATTGTAAGCCCACGAGAAGGTAGTCCTCTTGTCTCGGCATGTTGTATAAATGCAAGAAAGAGGTAGTTAACTCTAGGATTTAACCTTTAAACTTGGGCCTTTACGACATAATTGTAAGGGTTTAAGTTCAGTTAGTTCTAGACTTAAGAATATTGCAAATAATTCTAGTTTTATAGCCTAAACTAGAATATTCGGCCTTTTGGGGGTTTTTCCCAGAAAGCCCATCTTTGACGGGCCCTCACTCTTGCCTATAACTATGAGTGAGGGCCTCCAAAGAAGAGGAGAGTTCATTTTGTGTGCAATTTTGTTCCTAAAAGTTGGATCTTCCCATTTTGCCTCTTTGTGCTCCCTTCGTGAGTGTGCTTTCTTCCTCACATCGTATGTATCATATGAACGGATCAATGCCAAGTTAAACAGATCGAGGGTAGGATGACCACCTTAGTCTAGAAGGGAAGCCTTAGATTAAGGGTTGGGATTAAGATTTTATCCTTTAGGCTAAGCCACGTTTGTTAGTTGTTAAAGAGAGAAAAGAAGAAAGAGTGGATCTTACCTAATACTCACCCTATGCCCATTGTGCTCTTCCCATCCTCTTGCTCAAGCTAGTTGGAGAAGCCATAGCGTAAACTAGTTGGGGGACTGTCATAGTCATGCTAGATGGAGCCATAGCCAACGGAGGAGGTGAAAGAGACAACATTGGCGCCGTTGCCGCTCTTCTTCACCATTTATCCTTTTTCTCTAAATTTTTTGATTTGTTTCAAGCTATTCCTTGTTCTGTTTAGCTTAATAATTACTTATTTCTTGTTATTACTTCATTTAAACTATTTCTTTGTGATTTTTTAAGATTCATAAGCATTTAACTCTTTTGACGTTGCATCCCCAGAAAAGGCCTTGAGAACCTCATTATTATCACAATGCTTAGGCAAGCCGTTCCTGATTGAAAAATTCAGGTTTAGAGAAATACAGCCCACCGGGAAGCCATGTTGTCTTTTTTATTTGTCTTATGCAGCGCGTTAGAGACTGATTACAGACTGATTATGTGTCCACAAACAAATAGATAGCAGCACAATCATCTGCTCTGGAAAGAGAATGCTTTAGCCTCCATCCACGAACTACAGATCGCACAATATGTCTTGGAGCTATCGATTTAGATGGAGTTCCATAGAAGCTAGGATCAGCTGGCGTAATCCATTGGAACGATCAGCCTGGCGCTAGACGGTGGTACAGAGATAGAGTTGGACCAGCGGATTCTTTAACTCCTCCTTCGCTCTCTGGATAGTTCCTCTTGCTCGTTCCTATTGCTCGTTGATCAGAGGGAGAGCGTTGATGCTTCCTTGCTTGAAGGTCTCTCTCTCTCTAACAGCCTGTTGCGGCCCTGCCTGCCCAAAAAAATCCAGACCCACAGTCTGTTGCGGCCTTGTCTGCCCAAAAAATCCAGACCCTACTTGCCTCTTGCCAGAAAAAAAATCACGGTAGATCGGATACCACAATCTTTTGTTGAAGAACAATACTCAGAACCAGGTTTGCTCATCTAGGTCTGATTTTCTACCCTGTCAGATGGTTTTTTGCATTAGACCCACTCGCCCACCCAGAAACACAGCTCATTTGGAGCAGATCTACACGTTAGGCAGCAGCGATCAGCCGCTGTTATATTTCAACCATTTTTCGCCAAGGAATGACTTGCACAGAAGGTATCTGAACTCCAGTGAATACTTTGTCAGGTGTGAGACTAGTGTACCAGAACCACCTTCAGAAGTGTCTCCTTTAAATCTGAAACTGCGTTCCAGTTTTTTGTGGATGTTTCTTTTAACCGGGTGCTCAAACACGAGCTAATGTGCTTTTAATCTGAACATGCGTTCCGGTTTTTTGTGGATATTCCTTTTAACCAGGTGCTCAAACACGAGCTAACGTGTTTTCAAGATCACATAAAGCTTAAAAGTTTTTGAAGTGACCTGTATTTGAGATTTGTTTTTGGTAAATTCACTAAGGACCGATTTGGAAGAGTTGTAAGTTTCTAGATCTTCTAGATCAGCGATGCATTTCAAGCAGGCAGTTTTTAGAGCCAGCAAAGGCAGCCAGCGCTCTTCATATACTCCTCACTGATTGACCTAGCTATCGATACAACAGTTGCTGTAGCCACTCATCATCACAAAGTCAGAATTTTTCTTAGTATTTTGCAGTGAATCAGTGGTTTCCAGATAATTATACTCGCACCTCTGATTTCTAATCTTCAGCAAGAATTGGGCCATCTAGTTGCATGCATGAGTTTTGATGTTGTCAGAGGTTTCTACACATTTTTCAGAGCTCCACGGTTTCAGGTGTGTGAGTCATTTCAAGGTATTTTTTTGTCTTCTTTCGATCTGTGAGCGAGGTTTGTGGTGCGAGCGAGGTTTGTGGTGCGAGTCTTCCCAAGAGCTGTTGTGAGAGTCATTTTTGTCAAATCTTAATCATTACCTCTACCATTCTTGTGCGAGTCATTCTTCAGCTGTGCCAGTCATTTTCCTTCAAACTTGTGCAAGTCATTTTTAGGTTTGTACGAGTCATTTTGTTCCCCTATGCGAGTCATTTTCTATTTCTTTTTGGGAACCTTTCAAACCTGTGCGAGTCATTTCCGAGTTTGTGCGAGTCATTATGAGATGTTTTTCACCTCCTTCTGACCTGTACGAGTCATTTTAGCCTGTGTGGGTACTGATCTTCTTATGAGTCATCTTAGCTTGTGCGGGTACTGAGCTTCTTCTGCAAGTCATTTTAGCCTGTGCGGGTACCGATCTTCTTACGAGTCATTTTAGCGTGTGCGGGTACTGAGCTTCTTATGCGAGTCATTTTGCCTGTGCGGGTACCGACCTTCTTATATGAGTCATTTTTCACAATATACACGCATGTGCGAGTAGTATGTTCCCTTGCACAGTCATTTCTAGTTCTTTTGGAAACCTTTCAAACTTGTGCAAGTCATTTCCAGGTTTGTGCAAGTCATTTTCTACTTCTTTTGGGAACCATTCAACCTTGTGCGAGTTCATCAACCTTCCAAAAAATCGATGTGTGGTAAGCTGATCTACCTGAGACCAAACGATACAACATAAAAAAAAAAAAATCCTAAATTCATCCAAACTAGTGACATAAGCTACTCGCCCACCATATTTTGGGTCTCTCCAGATCAAACTCGATAACTTTTATCAGTGGGCGAATACGTTTTTCACACAAATTTTCGACATAGAGAGCGCTTGTTTTGTAACAAGTTTGTCTGAGACAACTGCTTTTCTCATAAGGAGTTCAATGGCATGTTAAGAGCATTCAGAGGGCAAGGAGCAAATGGCCTGTCATAATCTCAAGCTAACAAACGTTGAGTTTTCTGAGTGAAAGTTTTGTATGTTGCGTTACTACTAACCGGTGGGGATCAATCCATTGCCTTCAAATCTCGAGACCGCCGATGAAAAGGCCTGTCCAGGTACTGCCACCCTCAAGTGGTAATATGAGAACTGGAGACTCTAGTGAGGCAAATGACAATGACATGTCAACAATGCCAAACATGTCAAACTAGGATCAGATTTCATCGGAATAACTCGAAAACATTGTGAGACTCTATGCTATCACTAGTGGTAAGATACAGAACCAAAATGGCTATTTTTGCATATTTCATCATGGTAAGTATTCACACAGAGGTAAAATATCTCTAAACGATTCCTTGCAAATACTCTACTTACATCTCTTGACCAAGAATTCGAAAAAGCCCCCTAAAATTATCAAACATGGCCTATGCGAATAGGTTCGAGGTCCTTTTGCCCTAAGGACCAGAGATTCCAAAAACATCAGGAAAGTCCAGAGAAGGTGAGAGAAACATAGCAACCTCCTCAAAATTATCTACCTATACAAATTCTTGATCTTTCCTCAAATAATACTTGCATAGTCTATTTTTGGCAAGCTCTAGACTTGTGCAAGTTCCCATGTAGGTGTGTGAATTCTCTCCAAAAGAGTACACTAATGAGCCTGAGTAGCACCATTCACTGAGAAAACCTAAATTCTAGTTTCACCCTCGATTGTGCAACGAAACTGTTTCACTAGGATAAGTCGATCTATCATCAGATGCACTACACATAGCCATGTACAAATCCACCTCTCACATCCTATCACGAGACAATCTAGTTGGAAATAGCCTTAGGGCACTCTAGTAGGGAAGTGCCTTAGACATGACCTAGTAGAAAGCCATAGAGGATTTCGAGAATCAATGCCCAACGTACGATGGATAATCGGACCCAGTCAGGTTCCTCCAAGATTTTGATAATGCTTGTAAGTTCTATGGAGACAGCTCTAAAGCTAAAAAGTTAAGGTTTTTTCCAATGATTCTCAATGGTGATGCGAAAGAGTGGTATTTGTATCTACAGAGTACAAATATTGAGTCATGGAAAACCATAGAAAAATCTCTCATCAAGCAATTCAAACCATCTAAGCTGACCCAAAGCCCATTTAGCCAAATGACTCAGATCAAAATGAAGGGCAAGGAGTCAGTACGCACCTATTTTGAGCATTTTAAATGTCTCAAGGTAGAGTGTGTTGACGATACAATCACCAGAAAATGGCCATTAAGTTATTCCTAGTTGGGTTACCCAAGAGCATTAAAAGAGAACTAAACCCGCAGACTCTTACCAGAGTCTTATTATCCAAGGTCAATCACTCCCCATCCAAAACAATAGTCTTTTGTAGAGAGTCAGCATATTGCTACATCGTCTATCACACAAGTTGATTCCGACTGCATAGACCCAGCGATGTATTATCTAGAAGATATCAATGTGCCTGCTCATCAAGTTGATCCATTTGGACCTTACTAAAATTAGTAGTATTAGATGTGTCTAGGCTCGTCTAGTCTTACTGATTCTTTTGTCATCCACGGATACATAGTTGCTTCCAATCCAAATACAGTTACATCCTATCTAGCAACCATGTAAGGTCTATCTCAAACACCATCCACATATAAGACCGAGAATGTACTTGCCTCAGATCTGTGTCTTCATTACGTCTCTATGACCAAGCAATTGATATCATACCCTGGAGCGAAGTTTTGAGCTATCGCTTGATGAATCATGAGTTTTTGTCTAGATGATAACCTGTATGTTTTATCTAAGTGAAAATAAGACATAATTGTCTTATTGTATGCTACGTGAATGTTATATGTTATGACTTGTTTTTCTTTTGTAACATTGTAGCTATGGCCTTGTGCCAAGTTCAATACTGGATTGTAAGAGTTTGGTTTAAGAGTGCCATGTAATTCCTTCTATTGCGTTATCTGCTACAATTTTCATTTTTTTTCTCTTATTTCAAGTTTTGTCTTGTCAACTATATTGTTTGTTGTTGCCTATTTGCTTGTTCTATTGTCATATGGTTTAGTGTGTTTTTTTTACAGTTGCACCATAAGTGATATTTCATCGGCAATTTTATTCTACTTCTATAGTTGCAGTATGACACGAATTGTCATTGGGATATATCTCTATATCTTTACCAATGATTTCAACAACTTTCAATAGGAACAACAAGAGCAGTCAAGGGACTTCAACAACAAATGCTCAGTTGGGCAACAAAAGGAGCATCTTATCATACTGCAATCGTGATCAGCAAAAGATTCATCTTCCCAACAAGATGGAATATTCGCGACAACACCACCACCACCACCATCAATAAGCAGTCGGTGTTATGTAAGCGATACAATATCCACAATTTTCCAATTGCCTCACCATTGCCATCATATAATCAACAAAGTGGCAGTTTGTACCAGTGACGGCCTCTCAAGTCACATTAAAGAAAAAAGCTATATGCAAACTGAAGCAAATGACGAGTGTTCTAAACATATCAAGGTAGAGTGTGTTGACGATACAATCACCAAAAAAATGGCCATTAAGTTATTCCTAGTTGGGTTACCCAAGACCATTAGAAGAGAATTGAAACCCGCAGACTCTTACCAGAGTCTTATTATCCAAGGTCGATCACTCCCCATCCAAAATAATAGTCTTTTGTAGAGAGTCAGCATATTGCTACATCGTCTATCACACAAGTTGATTCCGACTGCATAGATCCAGCGATGTATTATCTAGAAGATACCAATGTGCCTGCTCATCAAGTTGATCCATTTGCACTTTACTAAAATTAGTAGTATTAGATGTGTCTAGGCTCGTCTAGTCTTACTGATTCTTTTGTCTTCCACAGATACATAGTTGCTTCCAATCCAAATACAGTTACATCCTTTCTAGCAACCATGTGAGGTCTATCTCAAACACCATCCACAGATAAGACCGAGAATGTATTGCCTCAGATCTACGTCTTCATTACGTCTCTATGACCAAGCAATTGATATCATACCCTAGAGCCAAGTTTTGAGCTACCGCTTGATGAATCATGAGTTTTTGTCTAGATGATAACCCGTATGTTTTATCTAAGTGAAAGTAGGACATAATTGTCTTATTGTATGCTACGTAAATGTTATACGTTATGACTTGTTTTTCTTTTGTAACGCTGTAGCTATGGCCTTGTGCCAAGTTCAATACTGGATTGTAAGAGTTTGGTTTAAGAGTGCCATGCAATTCCTTCTATAGCTACAATTTTCATTTTTGTCTCTTATTTCAAGTTTTCTCCTGTCAACTATGTTGTTTGTTGTTGTCTGTTTGCTTGTTCTATTGTCGTATGGTTTAGTGTGTCTTCTTTTACAGCTGCACCATAGGTGATATTTCATCGACAATTTTATTCTACTTCTAAAGTTGCCATATGACACAAATTGTCATTATTCGCGACAATACCACCACCGCCACCATCAATAAGCAGTCAGTTTTACGTAAACGATACAATATCCACGGTTTTCCAATTGCCTCACCATTGCCATCACATAATCAACAAAGTGGCAGTGTTGGGCTCTCAAGTCACATCAAAGGAAAAAGCTATATGCAAACCGACGCAGACGACGAGTGTTCCTACCAATGCCAACAACAATGCTTCATTGGACAAATGTACATTGAGCAGTGGTCATAATCGTGTCCAAGTATATACTATCGTTGTTCTACGTCATTTATTTGATCATCTACGGAGTCCACAAGAAGCACAAGTCATCAACGAGCAACATCCCATAGGCCTATGCAAACTGAAGAAATCTCACGTCAATCAGAGATTGAAGTTATGAGCGCACAACCTCAATGACAAAACTAGTTTCAAAGACGAGCAATGATGATTCCATGGAGAATTGTACAAAGAGCATTGGTTATAGTGGACAAATATGGAAAATCACACAAGACTCATCTCATTCTTTTTTCTACCCATTCATTCCCTCATGTTCCACCACATAATACATCTTGAAGCTTCATCTCACTTTTCCCATCCTAGTCTCAAGACCTCATTTCCACCCGATGGATCAATCTAAACTTGCTCTGGGTTATGAATTGAAATACTTTGTAAAGCAAACAACCCTACAACATCTACAGCAGACCACTGATGCTGTTTAAAAGCTCCAAGGGAATAAAGCAAGAATGATAGAGGCTCTCACCAATAAAATGCCAGTTGTGTCACCGCAAAAGAGATCAGCTTCTTGATAACTCAAAAGCACATGACTACGTGTATGAAAAAAAAAATGTCATACAAGTCTCTAGATAAAATTGCTACAATTCAAGAGCTCTCAAACTGTGCAAACAGCTCAAAGAAGTTGTAGTGGCACAACAACATCAAAAGAGGAGATCTCTGTCAACAAAGTATTTTCGAAGACAATAGTTTATCAACTATAGTACCTTTGTGTTAGAGGTTTCCAACAATGATCATGAGCCATGTCTTAAGTCCAAAAATAAAAAAATTTCAAACAGGTGCAAGAAACGTCAAATGGAAAACTTCTGTTGACAAAAGTGCTTTCAAAAGATAGTAATGAGCAAAGGAATTTTGATCCATCCAGCCACTTCCATACATCCACCTTTATCACTTCTGAGATTACAACACCCCCTATCACACCCACTCCATCTTCCTCTCACTACCTTCAATAGCTCCTTGTGTGACATTCACATCATGTCTCACAATACTAAGCTCGTGTACATCATCCGTTGAATCATTTGTGTGAGCAATTGGAAGCAAGTCATCAACGAGCCAACTCCAACATGATTCAATCCAAATCTTCTGGAGATGCTTGTACTTATTCAAAGCTTCATCTCCTACGGAACAACACTTTACAAAAAGTTTCCCATCTACAAGGTGCACCGACTTTGACTCCTCCAGCACCATAAGGAGTGGGGTCTTAACATTTCACTTGGCATGGGACTGCCAAGTTTTTAACGGAGGGGCATGGACTTCTTCTCGAATCTCGAAAATTGCCTTTTTGAGTGTCATTGTAGGATCCTTTGCTAGTAGTATTTTGGTTTTCTGGAAGGATCTTGGTAAGGCTCTCAAGAGATAAGTGAGTTGCTTGCATCAAGCAGAAAGTATATAGTTCGCGAACTTTTTCATGTCACGTCGTGTAACTTCCAGATCCGAAAGATTAAACATCTACAACTAATCACGAATTACAAGAGTGGCAGATTAGCCACGTTCTAGAGTACTTTTGCTAATGTCATGATATCTGATCAAATACTTGTACCCCATGGTAGTTGGCTGATCTTCTTGGTCCTTTGTGGAGCACGAATGATTTTTGTGTCGCGAAACAATTTCGTGTCGTGTGTTGCAAAATTGTTCACGAACATTTTTGTTGTGTGTGTCTTTTTTGTCAAAATCAGGGTAGAAAGCTAGCGAGGCTTTGGCAATAGAAACATTTTATTTCTTCATAATCATTATTATTATATCTTTTGAACAAGACATGCACAACTGGACGCATCGCACACTGGTTGTTGTTACTTCGAGAATTTGAATTTCGAGTTGTTGTTAGAAGGGGTTCGCACCATTTGCTAGCTGATCATTTTTCACGAATCCCTAGCATTGACAAACCAACCAAAGGTCTTAATCATGATCTTCTTGATGCTATCTTGTTTCAAGTAGATTACACCCTAGTTTGGGCCAGTGAAATCATTGAATACCTCACTACTGGCCAAAGTTACCCTAATCTACCTAAACTCGTCCAATGGGCACTGATTTATAAATCCGCTCCCTACACTCTCATTGCTGGACAATTGTATAAAAAAAGGACGGATGGAATTATTTGTAGATGTCTCACCGAGGGAGAAACAACCCCCATCATTTCCCTAACCCATGAAGGAGGTGGTAGTGGACATTTCTCATCAGAGACGGATTCTAGTGGCCACCCTTATTTAAGTATACCCATAAATTTGTAATGGCATGCGATGTATGTCAATGTGCAAAATGACCCCAATTCAAGGATCTCATGCCATCAAATTCCATATTGTTAGACCAAGCATTTTTCAAATGGGGAATCCACTATGTGGGACCAATTAGCCCGGTTGCTAGATTCACACAATCTCGATATATTATAGTAGCCACCGACTATTGCACCAAGTGGGTCGAAGCTCATGCTGTTAAAACTGTAGATGCAAAATCCACTGCTAAATTTCTTTATGAGCAGGTTATAGTATATTTTACATGCCCATTAGAAATCGTTAATGAAAGGGGAACACATTTCTTAAATGCACTGATCGAACACTTACTATCCACTTTCTTAATGGTCCATAGGAAAAGTGCCCCCTATTACCGAGATGTAATGGCCAAGCTGAGTCAACGAATAAGATCCTATGCGACATCCTCACTAAGACAGTAGAGGCCAGTAGGTCTGACTGGGAACTAAAGTTGCATGCTGCACTTTGGGCTTATCGCACCACCCCCAAGAAATCTACTAGATCTACTCCATTCTAGTTAACTTATGGCCAAGAAGCAATTATGCTAGTTGAATTTTATATCCCATCCTTACGCCTGGCCTATGACCTACAATTAGATTCCAAGCAAATCTTAGCCAACCACCTATTTCATCTTGAAAAGCTTTGTGAAACCCGTACCATTAATGTTCATGCACAACAACTTCACAAGCGTAGACAAAAAGATTGGCATGATCGCCTAATTAAACTCAAAGAATTTAAAGAGGGGGATAAAGTCCTCCTTTATCAAGCAAAGGCACACAAAGGAAAATAAATTTCATAGGGCAAGGGCCATATGTGATCGACCAAATCTTTTCTTCTTGGTATGCCCGACTTAAGACACTAGAAGAGATTCCCCTAGATTTTGTGGTCAATGGAAGTTTTTGTTTTAGTGAGTATGAACTAATTTATAAGATCCTGTTGGGCAATAGAACTCAAGTTGTGATTATACTTAGCATAAACATTCCATTAGATTGTTTTTGCATTTAGCAGCCCATTGTAGCGGGAGAGCTATTTTGCAAAGATTTTTGCTCTCTTCTCCATTACCATTTTCCATACTCCGTCGCCCCCATTAGCGACAGTGACGCGGGCCCATCATTTTTTGACACTTCCACAGGTGCAGCTTCAGTGGACAATCAAGCCTAGGCGGCTACTACACAGGATAAGGGACCCCATAACCAAGGTTAGGGAGGGACTACCCATCAGCCTCATTCACTCTCTCCCCCACATTCTACTATTTCTTCCCGTCCACCATCCTCCCTTCATACGCCTTCCACTCCCCAGGAATCCTTCTTGATAACCCATTTTCCTTGCCTTCCACTCAAATGTTTCCAACCTCTTTCATCTCCAAACCCTCCACCACCCGCAGTGGTATCACCTGAATGACTTCGTGTGATACCCGCAATCCAAGTCGAGATATGATTGAGCCCACAGAGTTCAAAGCAAAGTATGCCAAAGAAAAAGAATGCAACAACTATACCATTCCAAATTTCAAGGAGTGTTGCACACATAAGGCCAAGGTTGAAGCAATCGCATCACAACCAGCTTGGTGCAAGGCACTCTTTATTTCAAATAAGGCAGCCTTCCAACGCTACCTCAGTGCACCAATGTATTTGAGTCAATCTAGATTTTTACCCCATCAAGCAACGTGAACCATTCACCCTTGAGTTCACGGCCAACAAAATCTATCGGTCTCTTCTTCATGAATATGTCAAAATAGAGAATTTGGGCCAAGATTTCATTTCTAATTACAGCCAGTTCTACCAGCAATATCATAAGTGTCAAGATAGGGATGAGCATTACTTTGCAGACAACTGTGGCCTTATAGCATTTCTGGTTCCATTGACGACTCATTGGGATCACTCACTCCAACTCCTGCAACTTTGTCATAGCACAAACACGAAGGAAGGTCGAACGAGAACAATTCGCGACAGTCAACATCCCTTGACTCGAAAGATGAACAATTCGCGAATCATAAACACACCTCTAGAAACGAAAAACTACGAAAGAGACAAAGAGAAATATTTCGCGCTGCCAGCTAGTAGCTCAACGAGCTTGGTGTCATAGACTTCACGCCCAGCTGAAACAAATGGCAACAACGGAACTAACTAACTAGTTGATTGACATTAACTAGTCTTGTGATTCTACGTTTAGCCATCTTGTAAACTCCACACTGTGGAGGTATAAACTATCCTCTCTAAATCATAAAAGCATGAAGGAAAAAAGATAATCTAAATAGAGAGATCTGTAAGAGACAGAGAGACGACAACACTTGTTGTATGATCGAGAAGACGACAAACAAATTGTTGACGGTCGGATGCAGAGAAGGAAATCTTTACCATGCAAAAATAGTCAGCAACTCTGATAGCATATATAATGCATCAAAAAATGAAGATCAGCTCTGGCATAGGATAATGTATCATCTGAACATGCGGAGCCTGTACGACATGAGCAAAAAAGACATTGTCACAGGTCTCAAGATTTCAAAGTCCGAAACTGAGTTCTGCGAAACTTGTCAGAAAGGCAAGCAACATCGAAATCCATTCACGCACGAGGGAAGAAGAGCCAAGGAAGTTCTTGAGCTCGTCCACTCTGATGTCTGTGGACCGATGAAGATGGATTCGCTCTCAGATTCGAGATACTTTTTGACGTTCATAGATTATTACAGCTGGATGACCACGATCTACTACTTGAAGAAGAAACCTAAAGTGTTTGATTCCTTCAAGAAGTTCGTGGCATTGGATCTTGCATAAATTGGATCAACTTGTGCACACAAAAGCTCAAGTCGGGCCTAGTGTTAGTAAGCCAAATCAAGGAGCCTATAAGACTCCTAAAAAGTGTGATGTCCTCAAAGAATCTTTCATCACCTTTATTAGGAGCTTTCACAATTTCCTCCATTGGAGTATCTTTGCTCTTAGAATTTTCCATATGGAATTTTTTCAACATAGAAAGAGCATATCTAGATTTACATATAAAAACATAATCTTCATGAAAGTCAATGTCTAGGCCTAGTATGTAATGGATCTCTCCTAGATCTTGCATTTTAAACTCACTTCCTAGTGCTAGCTTAGTTTCTTCAACTAGCTTGATACAACTTCCACAAAGAATAATGTGATCAACATAGATTAGAATAATGACAATATTACTATCAACAAACTTTAGATACATGGAAGGATCATAGTCACTAAGGTCTCCAAGGATGGAAGCTCCTCCCTGACAACATAAGTCTGCACAATATTGTCATACTCATCTCTAAGTCCATTAAGGACTACTTGAACAAGTTCAGTGTTCTTAAGAGCATCACCAATACCTGCTAACTCTTGATGAAGACCCTTTACTCTCATTACATAAGATGAAGCACTCTTATCTACTCTCTGATAACTTAAAAAGATTTGATTTCTAAGTGTAAGCAATCTAGAAGTATTCTTAATTTCATAGATTGTTTTGAGAGTGTCCCAAGCCTCCATAGCAGTGGTGCATAACTGATCTCTCTTAACACTTCATTTGTGACATTCATTTTAATGAAATGAAGAGCAATTTTTGTTCTTTTATTGAATGTTGTAGCTTCATTAGGTGTTGCATGTTCTTCTTCAGCTCCACTTACAATGTCCATTACATCCTACAGAATCAATAATGATTCCATTCTAATCTTCCACATTGCATAATTGGAAGATGTTAATCTCTCACTGTGCTCCAAGAAATGTGAACCAGTTGAAGACATATTCACTTTGAGAAATTCTAGTAATGACAAGGATGGAGTTGAATATGTTGCTTGCTATCTCAATCTAGGATCTAACACTTATAATGTTGACCCAACCTATGAAATCTAGCAACAGAATGTGAGATCAAGCTCACAACAAAATAAATCAATCTATCTTGAATTTGGATCTAGCTTCTATCAAAGAAATGAAGCACATGCAAGTATGAAGTCTATCTCTCCCACGAGTTTCAAAGAACTGATAAACTTTGTAGGAGCTTGATTTCAACTCAAACACAATACTTGTGTGAAATGAAATATCTAAGACCTCATAAAACTCACCTTTATCCAATTCTACTTGATTGATAATGAGAATTAAAAATATTGGTGAAAAGAACTGATGTGTGCTCACTTTGGCATATCACATGAGATGAGTACTCTCCCTATCTCTTTGATTGCCTAAAACTCTTCTAAAAACAAATCAAATTGATTTAGAAACTTGAGCATCACAATCTACTCTTCAATACCTATCTAACAAGCTATAGAACATCAAATCGGATCATTCTTTGAGAAGTAGCACTCAAACAAAGAGGGCTGATTCAACACGTGTGAGCTCTCTATCCATACAGGTCTTAGCTGGAGGAGATCAAGCTTGATTTTGTCCACTTATATATATATATATATCAATAACATATCGTGCAAATTCCGACGTCCGTGTCCGACGTATAATCAAAAATTTCATAATCCATCACAATCCGACACGTCAAGTTTCGACGTCCTAGTAAAAAATCCGAAATTCATAGTCCAATGATTGGGAATATGGCGGCAACCATTTTTCAAAGGCACGTTGGAGTCTGACATGTCCGATTCCGACATGCAGACGTGGATATGACCTATCACACATTTTTTTAAAACAAAAATACGTGTAATCCGACGTGGACGTCAGAATCCGACGTGCGTCGCATTCCGACGTCCACGTCAGCATGCCAAAAGCCTATCCACGGAATCTGTATGGGCTTGAATGGGCACAGACGTCGGATTTCGATGTGTTTGGAGGCCGTTGGATTCCGACGTCTGTTTCAATCTTCCAATTCGCGTGATCCAGCGCCTTCTCTTTCACTTTGTCTTTTGCAGATTTGAGTGTCTTTGGAGCGATTGAGGGCAATCAGTGCTTGAGGGCTTGAAGGTGCTTGAAGATCAATGCTTGAAGATCATTGTTTGAGGTTGGTGCTTGGTTTTTGTTTGTTTTGCTTTTTGTTTGTTTGTTTGAGGTTGATGTTTGTTTGTTTGTTTGAAGAGGAGATAGAGAGTGTGAATGTTAGGGGTTTTTCGGATGAGGGGTTGGTTCTGTCATAAATCCCTAAAAGGGGAAGGGCCCACAATGCCCTTACGGTAGGAATCGAGGATGGCCGCTTCCAACCCTGGTGGCTCGCTCGATCGCTCCGTGCTCTTCCAGCCAATGAAAGTTTTCTAGGCTTCCAGAAGTATGGTAGAAAGAGGGTAGGTTCTGCTTCAGTCAACCTAGTCTTGGCCCAGTACTACGGTCATCCTCTCACACTACTATCGAGACTGATTCTCCTAGAACAATACTAAAACTAGGACATCCCGCGTCCTTGCAAGATCCACTATTGGTAGGATGCAGGGCTATGGTGCTCTAAGGATTTCATCCAACCGCTCTATCCCGAGCATGGATATAATTGGCGGTGATGTATCTTCAACCCTAGCAAGATAGTGATGGTTAGATGCGAAGTACCGATGTATGGCATGTTAGGTCCTAGAGGGAGATTGGGAAGCATCCCTGCCCTTGTGGTATTCAGACCATACATGAATTTTAAGGACCCTAATTATTGAAAATATTTCGGACCTTTAGAAATATGACTACCTAAACGGTCGGTGGCATCTTAGAACTGCTAGACCTGAGTTCTTCTTTTGAATGTCTAAATTGTTCTCATCTCTAACGGTGAACTCGTGGCGGTGCAACCACATAGGTCTACTATGTACCTACGATCTTCTCCTAAGTCATATCTCTGGTCTCGATTAGTACTACTGTCTAATCCAGACGACCGTATCGCTGGTTCTCTAAGTAGTAGGGGGTGGGCTCTATCTGCGTACGTGGCAGAGGTGGCTTCTGTCAAATGCCAAAATCTGTCTTCTGTGAGTACATATGCTTCAAAGTAGTTGTAATCCTCACAATGTTGTGTTCTACGTAGAGTGTCTCTAGGGCATAGATACTGGTATTCTGGGGTGAAAAAATAGTAGCATGGAGGTCCTCTCTGTCTCAATTGACAGATGTCACTATGCGCAGGTTGGAACTAACCCTCTTCTCCCATCATACGGGGTCCAACTCGTTGAATCTATTATCTCAATTCTAGACCCCTCCTTTGAGATTAGGTTATGTGTCTGCCTAGGACTGTTAAGGGTATATCCATTGAAATTGTTCAGTTTTTATTGGACACCCTAAACACTGTTTTTCTAAGTGGGGTAGATCAAGTGAAATGTGGTGAGTACATTATGCGTGCCATCCTGTTCACCGGACGGTAGCGTTTCCCAGATTTCGGGTCTAGGTATTTCGCTAGACAGTACCAAAAATGGTGTGCTTACTTTGCGACTTAACCGTGACAGCGTATTTCAGTTGTTCCCGGTGGACTACCCGCTCTGGTGTTTCACAGACGTCGGGCCCAGTTAACACTTTCCATAATAGAGTCACAAAACGAATTCAACTTGGAAACTTCAAATAGCGTACTAACGGAGATTTTAGCATAGAGTGACTAGTGCTAGAAATCACGTAGTATCAAGCGATTGCTTAATGTCCTATTCACAGGAAACCGATTTCATCATAAGTGAAACAGCATTCAAGATTTCGGTGATTCTAGTAATTTCTTGCAACAAGAAAGCATTTGTCAACCGCTCTTACAATCCTTACATTTGTTAATTTCCAGATAATACGACATAAGCAAATAAGGACCTCCAACCTTAAACCACCGTATGGTGACGTGACTTACTTGCTAGTCTAAACCCAACATAACATGCTTATGGGAATTTGGTACACCAAGTCACTGATGTTCACTAGCATTGCAGGCATTGTATTGTAGAATTGCTATTAAGTCCCTTCACTATGTAACACAGAATTGCGGATCCCATACATATGCACTCTATCACGGAATGGTGTGGAACCACAACAAAAACTGATTAACTAATAACCAGTATGCATACGAACATCATACCATATGACAATATTGAGATGAAAAATGAGTTACCTTAGTGATGAATTGGGAAGCCGGATTGCCGCAAGAACCGCTTAGTCATGAATGCTTCTTCACTCCTTCAATCGCAATCCCTTTGCTGTTTGCTACTGGTTTTGCCAGTGGTGGTTGGATACATGGTAAAACCAAAGGGAAGGCAACTGGCAGGGATGGAACATTGGCAATGACGGATATATCGGTTTAATGTTGAGCAAATCAGATTTGTCATATACAAATCCTCTTCGTCAGCGATGGAAAGACAGGGGCTTGATTCATTTCTTTTGAGCAGAAAAATCTTCAAAAGGTATCTCTCTGTCAGCGATGGACAGGACAGGACATGCAAGGCAGAACCAGCTTCAAACAAAGGTAGACAATGATCAAAACTTTAGAATCTCTGATTCTTGATGGTTCCCAGGCCGCAGGTTCTCTTCACAGTAGGCCGCAGATCTAGTAGGCAGGTGTGAATCCACAGTAGGAGGAACTGTAGGCAACCAGAACTAGTAGATAGGCAAGTGGGTAGCCACAGATAGGTAGCGAGGAGTTACAGAGACTGCACAGATAGATGGCAATGATAGGAGGTCGCACCCTGCTCTAAAAATGCAGGCATGCTGACAGGCTTCCAGCAAGCACACTAAACGCAGAGGCAGGGGGTAGATCGCAGGGCCAGCAGAAGCGTTGGGTTGCAAGAGACAGCTTGCAAGAGGCAGTTGATGAGGCAGCGAGCAACCGCAGGTAGGTCGCAGGTGAAGCAACGGAGGCAGAGGCAAGTGAGGCAGCGAGCCCTTGTAGGAGCAGCAAACAAAGGCAGACGGACAGAAACACCTCCAACGAGCACAGTGAAGGCAGGTGAGGCGATCTGCCAGTAGGGCAGATCGCAGTAGGTGAGGCAGCGAGGGGCTGCAGACAGAGGTAAGGCAATGAGGGCTACAGGAGCAGTGAACAAAGACAAGGTAGTGCACAAAGGCAGCCTCCAATGAGCTATTCCAAGCTCTCCATAGGTGCAGTGAGGGTATAGGACCGCAGACAGTGTGCAAGTCGCCGAGTCGTCTTAAATGAAAAACAGGGCTTGATGAGTCCTTTGCATATTATGAGTAGCGATCAGAGGCCAACGGTGGTTCCTTTCATCGCTTGTCGTCTCTGTCTCATTATTTGATTGAGTAAAGGTACTAGTGGTGCTCACACAGCTACGAAAATGACTTATCATCACATTACACTGCTTCACTCTCCTTCTTCACATCAGAACTCAATAGGTAAACAAGCCTCTCTGAGTATTTACCTATAAACTCACTCCCTCACACCCTTTTCTTCTCAAACAAACCAACACTTCAATCTCGTTCACAAAAACCAATGTCATGACTCTATTGAAACAAGAATCCTAACAAGAGTCCAGCCAAGCGAGAAATAATAGCCTAATCACCCAATAATGAGTCTTCAATCAACTAACCAAGTAGGAAACAAGCATTACTAAATTTCCATCCACCATCATCCAACTACAAGAATCAAACACCATCAACCTACTTCCATCATTCAACCATTAGCAAAACCTTAGTATCCCTCAATCAATCATCAATCAAAAGACTTCTTTCTTACCATGCACAACCAAATCATACAAGCAATCACTCCAACTTCGACGTTATCCACTCAATGCACTCAAAAGGTATGCATACCAAGTACTCGCTTTTTTTCTCAATGCAAAATCAAACACTCCATGATGCACTCCTACTTGAGATGAGATTCAAGCAATAACCACCAACTCCCATAGCGGACTCTAACATGGAGCAACAACATCCACAATCAATAACATTAAAATGGAACTAACTTCCAAGCATCCTCAAGCAAGCAAGTTCTCCTCAAAAAGACTCTCAACCAACATCACATCTAAACTATCACATCAAACTCATCAAACTCTCCACTCTCAACTTAGCAACTATCAACATCATCTCATTATCCAACTATCACCTCAAACTATCACATCATTAGCCAACTATATCCAACTATATCTCAACACAAAGAGTGGCCTCCTTTTATAGTAAATCCCAAGTGTCCCCCTTCAAAATGAGGCTTTGCCAATTTTCATGCCCTTCCAGCCTTCTTTCCATTTGTCCAATCCCCATTGGCAAGTACATCAAGTGGCCTCCTTGAGGGTGTAGGGGTTGGTGCCATTTAAGGCCCCTTTCCAAAACTAGCCAAGATGCTTCTTTTGTCAACAGCTAGAGGAGGTATCTACCAAACTTTGCTAGCCTCTAAGGCCTTCTTGCATTTATGATCCAAAAGGTTGTTGAAGACTCTTGCCAAACTTTCTCTCTCTTGTTAGGTGTCCTCTATTTCCTTCGGTCCTCCATTTTCCTTGACTTTTCATTTGATTTTCCTTGTAGTATGCACACCCCAACTTTTGGTTTTTGGTTTCTCGGGATTACCGACTAATTTGCGTACTTTGCCCATTTCCCGTAATTTGCCCAATTTTGCTCGTTAGGGTTTCTGCCAATTTTAAGTATTGCCCACAATTCACAACTTGGGTTTTGCCCGATAAATATTTTTCTTTGATGGCTCTTTGACTGGAGTTGACTTTTTTGGCATTCATGACTAGGGCTCCCACGACAACACGGTTTCTCTCTCACAAGGATTTGTAGGTTTAATAAGATTCTAACACCATTCACTCATCAAATCTATAATGGAAACAATGGTTTTTCATAAGCACATCACTAGTTTCACTCTACACAACTTGTTTGAAGCTCAAATATTGAAAAAACACAAAGTTTTGGTGAAAGTACCACCTCCAGCAGCCTCTCACACGTGTGAGAAGTACTTCTGAACTTTACACACTAATCTGAACCTCAACGTCACAAGTAAACTATTAGAAAAGGTCGCCCTCCTTCAACGTGACTCTAGCACCAATGCTTCACCAAAATGAAGATTCTTGGATCATCAATCAAGCTCTTTCACTTGGCTCTGATACCATGTCAAATTTCAGAGTTTATGGACTGAAATTGATCTACAAATGATCACAAAGAGTGATTGGTAGCTTGGGATCTTGATCTATATCAAGCCTAGCTTTCAAATCTAGCTTCTACTTGACAATCTTTGTGTTTCCAAGCAAGAACAATAAAAAAAGATGATCCACGACTTCACATGTGTGAAGTACAGCTACTGTATGGCCTGATAACAGAGAAATAGTTTACTTATCATTTACAAAGCATTCATCCACAAAGAAAGTACTTAAGAGAGTCAAAACACAATGATAGCTTCACAAACCAAGATTTCTCATCATTAGCTCAATAATGGATCCATCATGGATCAAGTACAAATTCACCATAATCTCTATCTAAGCTACATCCAGCATGTGTAGGACAGCTCATTGTACTTATCCATATCCACTTTGGATAAGATCTATCAAGTTTGCCACATCATCCATTGGTGGTTTGTGTTGACCTTCTAGATTCCTACAATCTAGGACCTAACTCCTATAATTAGGAGATGTCATATTAGACTCAAATGAAAGCTAATCAAAACAGATCTGAATATTAAAAGTGTCATTTCACATGTGTGGACAGGTCCTCACACGTGTGGATCCACATAGATGTCTAATATTCATCAAAAACCATGTGAAAATTGCTAAATTCTAACAAAGAAAAATGCGTGCGCTGTTTTTTACGCATTTTTTATTTTATTTTTACCTAATTTGGGAAGTCAAAATCCGACATCCTAACACGTTGGATAGACGTCGGACACATGTCGGATATATTTTTTGATCATTCTGTTAACAAACGTCAGATCATGACAACTTTATGAGATGTCGGATTCCGACATTCCAAGATACATCGGATAGACATCAGATGGGCGTCGGACATCCGTCGGTGAAATTTTGAGATCATTCTGTGTTTACAGACATCGAAATCTGACTGAATTTTAGCACGTCGCAATCCAACGGCCACGTCAGACAGTTTGCGATGTCTTTGGATGTCGCAATCCGACGTCCACGTAGGACGTCGCATTCCGACGTCCACATCAGACGTCGCAATGCGACGTCCAGGTCAGCACCTGTGGCCGTCACCGAAATTTGGTTCTGTGGTGTCCGACATGTCGTGCTTGTCGGACTGCGACGTATTTTAAAGTCGTCGGATTCTGACGACCTTATAGTGCGTCCTGCAAGCAAAAGCACTTATGTTCTGATGTATACACCCTCACCTCTTCAAAGCATGAAGCTTTGACACCATGTGAAGTTTTTAGCATGTGTGAACTTCACCACACACTTTATGAGGTGTTGTGATTGCACAAGATTGATCGATGAACACATTACTTGAAAAATATAAGGCAAGAGCACAATGGCATACATCAGAATGAAAAAACTAACTTTATAGGAAAAACAGCTTGCTCTCGAGTAGAGAGAGAAAATCAAGACCAAAAATTTGGATAGAGAGAGAATGAGCCAAAATCACCAAAATCTCAATATTCACAATGTGGCAAAACAAGCCAAAGTTTTCCCTACATCAAAGAGGCTCGAATTCCTATAGTGGAGTTGCATGGAAAGTCCACTTCACTTATTTAACTCAACTACCAAGGATCCACATGTAATACTGCATGCCGGATATTGCATGTACTGCATGTCAACTGTAGATCATGAAAACTACTTTGCATGTTGCATGCACTGATTGCATGTTGCATGCATGCATTCTGAATGACTGTGCATGTTATCTAAACCTTTGCATAACGTCATAAATGAATCTATCTAGCTCAAACTCGACCTATCCCAAGAAGGTTATATGCTCAATTCACATACCTCTATGTATAATAAAATCAAAGGAAATAAGGTGAGCATAGCCCCCAAAGTCAAGATAGGAAGATATTTTTTACCATTTTTCACAACACTTGCATCCAATCACATGCTTGTTGGATGGTGGATCCAAAGCTCCAAAGTATTGTTGGGGAAGTGACTCATTTCAACTTTCTAACATCTTTTGGTGAATCTTCTTGTGTAGATGATGCTATGCAAGTGGATGGATGTTTTCTTGATTTTTTGAAAACTAATGGATCAGGAAAAGAGGTATTAGTCAATGGCTTTGATGGTCAAGTGTAAGATCTGAGGTTGATCTCAAAGGGCTTCAACAACACAAAAGGGAAAGTGACAACTTGGAGCTACTCAAGAGCATCAAAGGAGAGTCAATTGGCAAAGATGTTACGGATCTATTTTTGCAAGTTATTGAAGACTCAAGTAAGGTCAAAGAATTAGAAAGAAAGTGTTGTTCAAGTTTATGTTACTTGTTCTTGACAAAATTTCCAGAATTCACACGTGTGGGGAATGTCCACAAGAGTGATTGATCTTGATTAAGCTTTGTGATTGGCACTATAACTTGATTCTAGATTGACCAACAAGATCTAGTTCAGAAGAAATGGCTAATTCACAATCTAGCATGCTAATCAACAGAATATAATAGCAATAAATCAAAGAATGAATAAAAGTACAAGATTTCAGTGTATGAGCATTTGCCTCAACACGAGTTAGAGAGAGAGCTAGAGAGATAACAAGCAAAATTAGTTTAGATCTAAATTGCATGAGATAGCTACAAAACTTTGGTTCTTCATCATTGATTGTGTGGAGAGCTACACATATTTATGGAGTTTGAGGTAGCTCAAGGTAGAACCACATCCATCCATTCCAAAATGACATCTAAAGTGACATCTAGAGTCTATGTGACATTTGTCACTTGTCATGCATGAGATTCTACCAACTTTTTACAAGTGTATTAGTTCTAACTAGAAATGTTCAAATCATCATGCATGTGTCCATTAAACTTTGTGCATGCTTGCAAGTCACTATGGATCACTTACAATTAATGCATGTGAATTGCCATGAGTTTCTACAAGCATAATCATGCTAATTCAATGTCTACAAACTATATGCAAGTTGCATTTATCAAACTAGATAATACATAACCATGTAGCTCGAGTTCTATGTAGGATAAACTTGGCATTTTTCATTTAATGAGCTACATACTTGCATGGTACAACATTTGTATCAAGCCAAGAAATCGATATGGATTTCAATTTTACACACTCCTCCTAAAAAATGATCTATATTGATTTGAACATGGATCTTGGTATAACTCTAAGGTCGGCTCTATGCTTGTTGAAGGAACTTTTGCTCAAAGGTTTGGTGAGCATATCAGCAATGCAAGATGATGTGTTGATGTGCTCCAATTTCATTTCACCTCCAACGAGCTTCTCTCTCACGAAGTGATGTGCAACTTCGATATGCTTGCTCCTTGCATGGTATATTGGGTTGTTGGCAAGGGCTTGAGCTGTTGTTGTCACACATGATCATAGGTATATCTTTTTCCATAGTTATATTTAGTTCCACTAGTAACCTCTTGATCCAAAGCACTTCCTTTGTTGTTGTAGTGAGCGCCTTGTACTCAGCTTCACATGATGAGAGTGATACTGTATCTTGCTTTTTGGAAAGCCAAGATATCAAGTTTCCTCCAAGATATATGACATAAGCACTTGTAGATTTTCGATCTGCTCTATCACTTGCAAAATCTGAGTCAGAATAATCAATAATAGAAAGATCTTCACTTTTATACAATAAACCAAAATCAAAAGTTGAAGATATATATCTAAGCACTCTCTTGGCCATTTTCCAATGATAAACTGAAGGATTTTGCATAGCCTGGCTCAACTTATGAACACTAAAGCTTATGTCAGGTCTAGTTATTGTGAGCCAAATTAAGGAGCCTATAAGACTTCTAAAAAGTGTGATGTCCTCGAAGGATCTTTCATCATTTTTGTAAGAGTCCTTTACATTTTGCTCCATAGGTTTTTCTATACTCTTACAATTCAACATATTGAACTTTTTTAACATTGAAAGAGCATACTTAGATTGACATACAAAAGCTTTATCTTTAAGAAAGTCAATCTCTAATCCTAGAATATAGTGAATTTTTCCAAGATCTTGTATCTTGAACTCTTTTCCAAATGCAATCTTGGTTTCCTCAACTAACTTGATACAACTTCCTGTCAGAATGATATCATCAACAAAAATAAGAAGGATGACAATATCTTTATCAAAAAACTTGACATATAAAGAAGGATCGTAGTTACTAAGATTAAATCCTAGTGACTCAAGAAAGGTGTTAAGTCGAGAATACCATGACCTTGGAGCTTGCTTTAATCCATATAAACTTTTGAAGAGCAAGCAAACTTTTCCTTCATCATGGATGAACCCAATAGGTTGATCCATATAGATCTCTTCTTCTAGATAGCCATTTAGAAATGCATTAGAAACATCTAGTTGAAGAATTTGCCAATTGAAAAAACAAGCAAGAGAAATTATGACTCTAATTGACACCATCTTTGCAACTGGGGCAAAGGTATCCTCATAATCAAGTCCATATACTTGAGAAAAGCCTTTAGCACAAAGCCTAGCCTTGTACTTGTTGATTGTGCCATCTTGATTATACTTGATTCGAAAAACCCATTTGCAACCAATGGTATGCTTGTTGGATGGAAGATCCACAAGCTCCCATGTATTATTGGCCATCAAAGCATCATATTCCTCCTTCATGGCAAGGTACCATTCCTTTGAGTTGATAGCATCATATACATCCTTTGGCTCCTCATGAGAAATAAAATAGGCACAATTAGTGGAGTTGATTTCCACTTGCTTTCCTCTATCTTCATAGGTAAGCCTTCTAGGCTTGGATCTTTCTCTTTAAGATCTCCTTGGTGAAAAAATTCGAGGTGACTCCTCCTCAGATCTCGGCCCCATCTCTCCATGATGGTCTTCAAGGGTGATGATTGGAGTATCTTTGTGAGAATCTTTGAACTCGGCCTTCTCAAGAATATATTTTTGATCTTCATGGAATATAACATCTCTACTCTCAATTGTAGTTGAGGTAGAGGGAATATAGATTTTGTAAGCTTTCTTGTTGGATGCATATCCAACCATGATCCCGTTAACAGAATTAGGATCATCTCTTTTCCTTGTTTCCAAGGGCATATTAACAAAGCAAGTACAACCAGAAACTCTAAGGTGATCTACCTTAGGTTTCTTCTAAAACAAGACTTCAAAAGGTGTTTTTCCAGCAAGAGCATTGTGAGATAATCTATTGCACAAATAGTTTGCACAATTTATAGCTTCACCCCAATATCCAATAGGCAAAGAAACTGCTACTCAAATTGCTTTAGCACATTCACATAAAAATCTGTTTTACTCTCAGCTACTCCATTTTAGGATGGAGAATAGGCACAAGAAAATTCTCTCTTTATTCCTTCACCTTCACAATAATTATGAAACTTGTTGAAGATATATTCACCTCCTCCATCACATCTTAAAGCTTTAACTTTGCAAGAAAACTGTTTTTCTACATAAGCTTTGAAGATAAGGAAGTGATCAAAAACCATAGCCTTTGACAAAAGTAGATATAACCAAGTGTATCTAGTAAAGTCATCAATAAAGGTGACAAAACATGTTGCACCACCAATACTTTTAAACGAGAAAAAATGTACATCTGAATATATGAGTTCCAATGGATAAGTAGTCTTTATAAAAGACTTCTGATATGGCTTTCTATGTGACTTTGCAATGGCACAAGCCTCACAAGGCTTGAAATCTTTAGAAAGAGATTTTGGAAGACCAATAGCTTTCTCCTTCTTAACCATAGAAGACATAGATGTAAAGTTAGGATGTCCCAACCTTCTATGCCACAGCTCCTGCTTAGACAGCAAAGCAACTTCACAAAGGTTTGCATTCTCATAAGAATTCAACTTAAAAATTCCACCACATCTAGTTCCATCAGCAAAGATCTCATCTTTTATCTTGATAAAACAAGTATTGGAGTTGAACTTTACATCACAACCATTATCAAGCAACTTTCCCACAATAATTAAGTTCTTTGTAAGTTTTGGAATGAAAAGAACATTACAAAGTGCAAGAACTTTTGAAGAAGCAAGTTTCAATGGAATGTTGTCAGTTCCTTCTATTCGACACTCATGATCATTAGCAGTACAAATAGATCTCTTGAGTCCTTTGAAAGGTAAGATTGAGTCAAATGACTCCTTTGAACAGCACATATGTGAAGAGGCTCCACTGTCTATGTACCAAGCTCCATCTTTCTTGAAAGGTGACGAAGAAAAACTGGACACCATAAGTGATCCTTCTCCATCACTTGCAATAGAATCTTCTTCAATCTCTTTGGAGAGATTAGCTTGCTTGAGTTGGTTTTTCTTCTTGAAGCAATTAGAGGCATAGTGTCCCTTCTTGCCACAGAAGAAGCACTTTACTTTCTTCTTCTTGGTTTTTGAGTTAGAGGGATGAGCTGTTTCATCCTCTTCACCATCTTGATCTCGATCTTTGACTTTGTCTTTGTTGTATGCTTGAGAGAATTGGTTCTTACTCCTTCCTTTCTGCTTGCCTTTGAGAAAGAGGGCTTTGTCACTTCCACCATGTTCAAGTTTGTTCATCCTAGAGAGTTTATAGCTTTGTCTAGATTTTTCAGAAATAAGAATTCCTTGGAGAGTTTCTAGATTAGGTAACTCCTCCTTAATAGCAAAAGACTGAACAAGATTATCATAGTCATCTATCAAGCCATTCAGTATGACTTGAACTAGCTCAACTTGGTTAATGGTAACACCAACACAGAAAGCTCTCTATGAAAATCTTTAACTCTCAGAACATAGTGATTAGCATGCTAGATTGTGAATTAGCCATATCTTCTGAACTAGATCTTGTTGAACAATCTAGAATCAGGGTACTATGCCAATCACAAAGCTTAATCAAGATCAGTCACTCTTGTGGACATTCCCCACACGTGTGAATTTTGGAATTTCCAACATGGTATCAGAGCCTCATTAAGCGTTTCATGCTAATTTCCTTGATAGTACAAGAAATTGAGAGATAAACAAGCAAAAAAGCAGTTTTTCACCTTTTCTAACATTTCTCTGAAGTGTAATTGGATCAAGTCGGACCTGAACTGAATTTTCAGACCTGAATTGAGGTAGTACGGAATTCTAGAACTCCGCATGTGTGAAAATCAGAGATTTTCAGTCCCTTTGTTTTCCTTGTTGATAGATCCAAATATAGCAGTGTTATAGCTTGATGGAAAGCTTATGATCTGTACTTTCCATAGAAATTAAAACCAAATCAATTTGAAGTGTCTAGAAAGATTTATAAGCTCTTAAAGAGGATTAGAATAGGTCCAAAATCCGAGTGACAACATTTTGATTTGAATCAATTTTTACTTTGTTCTGAATTCATGGTTTTGAGCATCCTACACAAGAAACTAAAGATCAAGACTGAGTTTCAAATAACTGAATACCCTTTGAGCCTTCTGATTGTCAATAGTGTTTTCTTTTGTTGCATTTCACACATGCCAAAAGTAGGATTCAAACTAACCAAAGTGTCTCAATCCACTTTGTGTATCTGATCTAGTTAGCTTGTCTTGTGAAATATTTGAGATTAGTCTCAAATACAGTTGCATGTGTTTCACATAGGAAGGTAGTACTTTTTTAAAAATACCTATAGCGAAAGAGAGCAGCAACTCTAAGTCAGATATGAACAAGCTCAAACATATTGTAGTCCAATTACAAGAGTCTTCACAGCATCTATAGGAGATTGTCTCTTTCAAGCTAGTAGAAGACTATACACCTTTAGCTATTCAGTTTGGAAGGATAGGATAGAATCCTTGTTGATTCTCTATGGTGTAATGGATATTGTAACTAGAACTGAAGTTGAACCTGTAGCTTTTGATGAGGCTCAGAGATTCAAGAAGAGAGCAAGAATTGCTCTACATATCATCAAATTGAACATCTCTGATGAGATGTTGAGAGAGATTAGTTCATGCACCTCAGCAAAGGAGACTTGGGAGACTCTGAAGAACCTTCATGAAGCCAAGATCAAGTCAAGAAAGAGGAGTAAGAACCAGTACTCTCGTGCCTTCACCAAGAAAAAAGCAAAGAACAAAGACTATGGTGGAGTAGAAAATGAGTCAACTCATCCTTCTAACTTCAAGAAGAAGACACAAGAAGTTCAAACCAGTTGTATCATAGAAGACTCACATGCAAGTTGTGGAGAGGCATCTCTTCTGATGTCTAGTGTTTCTTCTTTACCCTTTAATAATGTATCATGGTACATTAGTGGAGCAACAACTCATATGAGTAACTCCAAAGATTCTTTTGTTTCTATTGAATCTATTCTAGATCCTAAGAAATCAATATACACAGCAGTTGGTGATGCATGTGCAATTGAAGGTGTTGGAAGTTGTTCCTTAAAACTTACATCTTCTATAAATTTTACACTTTCCAATGTTCTCTATGTGCCTAATCTCACAAAGAGTGTGATTAGTGTAGGAAAGATGTTAGATGATGGTTATGAACTAGATTTTAATATCAATGGTTGTTTCATAAAGAAAGAAGATAAGATCCTTGCAAGTGGATCTAGATATGGAAGTATTTTCAAGCTAGATGTGCATGAAAATTCAAGTTCATGTGATGCTGCATTGATGACTTATGTTTCCAAGGAGGAGCTATGGCATAGGAAGTTGTATGTTTCCAACTTCAGGTCTATGCCTATTATAGTCAAGGAGATCAAGCCAAGAGTGGCTTATTCTATGGCAAAATCACTTATGGATCCATATTTAATGTCTTCTAAAAAGACAGAACATTCTATGGAGTTGGAACATTTCGATCTTCATCTTTCTTTATCAGTAAGAAAGGAAGGTGTTTCTTGCCTTGCATGTACTATTGATGGATCCACAAGTTACATTTGGCTGTGTCTTCTCTCTTCAAGTTTTTTGGTGCATGTGTATGTTCCATCATGCAAAACTTTATGGAGTTATGAAGCTAATGGAAGGAGTGCACTTTATGAAGTCTTGTCCAGTTATAAGCCTAAGGTTGTATACCTCAATGTTCTTGAAGACTATTGCTTTGTATGTGGTTTCTTGGAAAGAAAGAAGGATGGTGATCCTAGTCTGTGGATCATGGTTGGATGCTTATCCACCAAGGAAGGCTACATAGCCTTTACACTCTCTATCTCGAAGGTGTTCGAGCATGGAGAAGTTCTTGATTTTGAAGATCTATTCTCTATCTTGGAAGTGGCCGAGAGCATAGTGTCTCATAGTGCATCACAAGTCATTACTATGGCAAGTAATCAAGTTGTGATGAGGTCAAGGTTTGAGGAGGAGTATCCTCAACATACATGTCCAAGGAGATCTTCATCATTGTACAAGGCCGAGTCCTTGTTGATCTTATTTCATGGAAAAGAAAAGATAAGTAAAGGTGGTATTCATTTTGTTTTACTCACCTATTGTTTTTTTTCTTTGATTGATGATGTATCTTGCTTAATTGAGATTTGCTTATCTCAAAGATCAAGTAGGACTATTCTATTTTTGAATGAAGTCTTTAGTTTGGAATTACTTCTTGTCTTTTGTGACTTGATTATGTTTCCAAAACATCTAGAAGGCAAGATGTTGTACCATCATTTGTATGCTCTTAAATCGAGTAAGAGCAAGTATGAGTTTAGTACTCATAGTTTGAAAAAAGGAGTTTTTTCATGTATTGAGGCATATTGTAAACTTCTTGTGAGGTTAAGTGAAGCATCCACTGAGGACACTTACACCCTCAAGAAAGTATTTAGCCTTAATTTGATCAAGTTTGAGTATGGTTTCAAGATTAGATCCATTTTGAATAGAGTTCATATTTTTTGGACTAGTGAAGCTAGTATGCTTAATCTTGAATATTGCTCATGGTACAATCTTGATCTGTATGATCTTTGTGGTCATGATGAGGCATGGAAGCCTCGGTTTTTCCAGTTTTTCTTGCAGCCAACTTCATGCATGTGGACTTTGCATACCCAGGATCGACATCAAACATGCAGGAGGTACATTGGAATAGTAGCAGGTTGGTGGAATATTTTTCAAAGGCATTTGAAAAAGATTTCTATCAAAGAGAACTTATCATGGAAAGGTAAGCATGCTGATCTTCACCAACATCAGATAGATATATTTTAAGGAGGAGTGTTAAAAATTGTAAAACATATCTATCATCTGTTGTTAATGTTTGTGGGATCCTACCCATGTAAATATTTTGTACATATCCAAGGTATGTAAATTGAGCACATATCCTTGTAGAATAGGGCGAGTTTGGGTTAGGTAGATCAAATTTCATGTTCAAATCATCATGCATGTGTCCATTAAACTTTGTGCATGCCTTGCATGTCACTATGGATCACTTACAATTAATGCATGTGAATTGCCACGAGTTTCTACAAGCATAATCATGCTAATTCTATGTCTACAAACTATATGCAAGTTGCATTTATCAAACTAGATAATACATAACCATGTAGCTTGAGTTCTATGTAGGCCAAACTTGGCATTTTGCATTTAATGAGCTACATACTTGCATGGTACAACATTTGTAGCAAGCCAAGAAATCAATATGGATTGTTTTTCAATTTTAACAGTTCTATCTCATGTTTGAGCAATTTCATGTGGATGTGTGCAAATTGTCAAGATATGGTCAGACTAGCTACATTGGTGAGCATCATTTTGATGTTAGAGTTGTACTAGCATTCTTGGTTGGTTTTGCTGATGGAAATGAAGCTATTGGAGGCTCATTATATCACTCATTCATGATCAAGTCATCAAGTGATGATGGCATCTTGTGGCAAGATGGAGATGGAGGCTCATTCATGGAGTTTCATGGTGGATACATGACAAGAAAGGACAAAGAGGGAGGATACATGCAAGCAAGTAATTCACTCACATTTATTGTTTGGTTGCTGTAATTTTCCAGAGAATTCAAAGTTTATAGCATGGAGGAATCATCTCATTTACATTCTATTTGGTTCATCATGTTCTATTCACTTCTTGACATGTAAAATTGATGTAAGAAAGAGTAAAGCATCCAAAGTGGACACTATTCTCTGTATCAATTATGGAAGCTACTTTAGAACATTGGAAAAAAGGACTATACTTAGTAAGGAGATCATTCTAAAGTTGGATCAAAGTTCTATGGTTATGCTAAAACTAGTCGAAGAGAGAGTGTGAAAGATTTCAACTAGTTTAGTCAAATTTGCTATATTTGTTTACTTGGTCTGATTTCTTCTTAATAAAGTACACCATAGTCTTTTTGGAAAATTCATCAATAAAATTTATAAAATACTTTGCAGCCTTCAGCGAAGGATTTTTCACTGGGCCACAAATGTCAGAATGCACAATTCTCTAACAGTATGTTGATGGCTTGATCTTAATGCTTTCCTAGTCTGTTTGCCAACTAGACAGTCTTGATAGACAGGTACTCGACTTTATCATGAGAATAGTCTAGATCAAGAACAATAGAATGTCTAGACATTTGTTGTACAACAACATGATTCAAGTGACCAAGTCTATAATGCCAAAGTGAAATTTTATTTGCTTGAGTAGAAGTACTGAACGCCTGACTAGAGGCAGAAAAGCAATGACTTAATCTATACAAGTATCCATGCCTCTTTCCGAGTGCTAAGATCTTGTCTATCCTATCAACTACTTTGCACTGATCACATTCGAATTCTACTCTATGTCCTAGATTTGTGATTCTGCTTATACAGAGCAGATTCGTAGATAAGTTGGGTACATATAGAACTTTAGATAGTAGCTTAGACTAATCATTTGCAAAGCTTAATCTTATAATACTTTCACTTTTAATAGCTTGTGTGCTATTATCACCAAGGTGAACATATTTTTTGGTACTGCAGGGTGTATAGGACTCAAAACAACCAATGAGACTGGTGGTCATATGCTGAGTGGCACCGAAATCTAAAAACCAAGAGCTGTCACTAGATGCTCCTTGATGACTGGTCATGAAGGCATCATGATCTGCTTCTTGAATGGGTTGTGGAGCTTCTGTAGCTGCATTTGCCACTTGATTCGACTGCCCCTTGCTGTTGTTCTTAGCTTGTAATATCCGGCAGTCTTGAATTTCATGGTTGTTTCATTTGCAGTATCTATAGAACAGCTTCTTCTTTGTCTACGGATTTGACTATTCCTTGTGTTGTGCTGGTTTCTAGTCTTGCTTTGATTGCTTCGGGTCTTTCTTCTTCTTCTACTTAGTCATGCTCTTGTTGGTGTACAAGACATGAAAATCAACTAAAGAACTTGAGGCTTTGTTCCTCCGCGTGTCTTCCTACAACAACATTGTAATGACTCTCAAAAGATTCAATTTTGGATGTGTTGTGATGATCATCACCCAGCTGTCATATGAGCTTGGCAAGCTTGTAAGCAGCTGCATTACTACATCTTGATCATCTATGACAAATCCGGCAGCAGCCATTTGCTTCAGCAGGTTCTTGAATTGATTGATGTGATTCTGCAGGGAATCACCATTCGCCATCTTGAGAGAGTAAAATTTCTTCCTGAGATGTAGCTCGGAAGCTATATCTTGCACATCATATAATGTGCTCAAAATGTCCCAAACTTTTTTGGATGTCTGTTCTTCGGATACACAGCCGATTTGAGTATCTGAAATTTTGAGGATGATCAGCGCGAAAGCCTTTCCATCCTTCAGCTTCCCTCTGGCAATTGCTGCATCGTCAGCTTCGGGTTTCCCTTCTACAACTGTAACAACATCATACAATTCTTTAGCCATTAGCACTGTCTTCATCTTAAATTTCCACATATGGTAATTAGCTCCATCAAGCTTGTCCATGATAGGACTAGCTTTCCCTTGGGAATCCATGTGGAAGATTAGTCTAGGTGATAGGAAAAACTATCAATGACTTAAGTATGAAAATCTAGCACAAAATTATAGAATAAGAAGACAAATACTCTATCGGCTATTAGTCTTGTTACTGTGGAAGCTTATCAAGCTACGAAAATACCTTTGATACCATGTTGGGAAAGATGGGTGTGAGAAACGAAAATACCTCAAAAAAAAAATGAACACGAAAAGAAGCGAACTCGAAACTCGAAAAGAAAATGAACTTGAACAAAAAGTGTTCATGCGTAGTGAAATAAGCTATCTCACTCTTTCTTTAAGCATGACTATGCCTATCAGACTCAAACAGAACATTTTCGATCTGATTACATAGCCAAAAATTAAGCAACAAAACATTAGAAAGATAATTTGTCGCAAACTGCTCATCATCAAAATCGTTTTGCTTACATGATGTATTGTATGTACCTAGATTGACTAAGAATCTCATTAGTGTAGGTCAATGTTTGATAGTGGATTGGATGTCAAGTTTCAAGTTGACAAGTGTATAATCTCAAGAGAAAATGAAGTTATTGCTAGAGGATCTAGAATTGGTAAGTTGTACAAACTAGATTCTAGGGAGAGTGCTAACATTTCAGATATTGCTTATGAGACCAAGGTTCTACAGGAGGATCTGTGGCACAAGATATTGGGACATCCCAATTTTAAAGCCATGCAATCTATGGTCAAAGAAGGAAAAGTTGTTGGACTTCCAAAGACATTGTCTAAGGAGCTTCTACCTTGTGAAGCTTATGTGTTGGCAAAATCACACAGAAGGCCTTTTCCTAGATCAAGTACCAAGACAAAGCAACCATTTGAACTTGTACACTCAGATGTTCATTTCTCATCAACTAAGAGCAAAGGAGGAGCAAACCACTTTGTCTCTTTTGTAGATGATTATACAAGATATTCTTGGATCTATATGATGTCTTCAAAAGCCATGGTCTATGATGTTTTTCTTACTTTCAAAGCTTATGTAGAAAAGCAATTTCCTTTCAAGTTAAAAGCTTTGAGAAGTGATAGTGGAGGAGAATACACTTCCAATAAGTTTAAAGACTTTTGTGAGAGAGAGGGTAATCAAAGAGAGTTTTCTTGTTCATATACTCCTCAGCAAAATGGAGTTGCTGAGAGAAAAAAATAGAACTTTGTGTGAATGTGCAAAAGCCATTAGGCTAGAAGCTTCTTTGCCTAAAGAATTTTGGGGAGAGGCAGTTGCATGTGCAAACTATTTTTGTAATAGGCTTTCAAATCTTGCAATAGGAGGAAAGACACCACTTGAGATGTTGTATAAGAAAAAGCCTAAGGTAGATCATCTTAGGATGTTTGGCTGTGTTTGCTTTGTGCATGTTCCTCTAGAAACTAGGAAGAAGGAAGATCCTAGTGCATCTACCAAAAAAGAATGCAAAGTTGAAAATGCAGGACTTGGATGATGCACAGGTCAACGAGTCTCATGCAAGATCAATCATCAATCTTGATGATGTTCAAGAAGAGGTGAGGCCGAGGCTTGAGGAGGAGCAAATTCAAGCTACCACACCAAGAAGATCTACACGAGCAAGATCTTAGCCAATTAGGCTCACATATGATGCTGAAGGAAGGCAAGTGGAAGGTGAAACTTCCTATCATGCACTTTTTATATCAGATGAAGAGCCTAAGGATGTCCAAGAAGCACTTCAATTCAAAGAGTGGGTTGAAACAATGACCCAAGAGTTTGAAGCCTTGATGTCAAACAACACATGGGAGCTTGTGGAGCCACCAAACAACATGCATGTGATTGGATGTAAGTGGGTATTCAGAATCAAGTATAATCATGACGGATCTATCAATAAGTATAAAACAAGACTTTGTGCCAAAGGCTACTCACAAATCAAAGGTCTTGATTATGAAGACACCTTTGCACCAGTTGCAAAGATGGTAACAATTCGAATACTCATCTCTCTGGCATGTCTTCACAAATGGAGTTGTTTCAGCTTGATGTTTCTAATGCATTTCTCAATGGTTATCTTGGAGCAGCCTCCAGGTTTTGTGAAGGAAGGTGAAGAATCAAAAGCTTGTCTTTTGTTCAAAAGTCTGTATGGACTGAAACAGGCACCAAGGTCTTGGTATGCAAGGCTCAACTCCTATCTCATATCACTCGGATTTTGTCTAAGTGAATATGACCCTTCTCTGTATTATAAGTTTGTATATAACGTTGTAATTATTCTTCTCATCTATGAAGATGATATCATTCTTTGTGGAAACAGTGAGAAGTTAGTTGAAGAAACTAAGCATGCACTTGGTTTTGAGTTTAAAATGCAGGACTTAGGAGTTTTTCACTATATTCTAGGCCTTGAAATAGATTTTTGAAAAGGTCATGCATTTATAAGCCAAAGTACATATGCACTTTCCATGCTCAAAAAATTCCATATGGATAACTGTAAAGACATAGATACACCTATGGAACACACTGTAAAAGTTCCTATGAAAGATGATGAAAAATCTTTTGAGGACATCACTCTTTATAGGAGTCTTATTGGCTCACTTATTTGGTTAAAAGTGACTAGGCCAGATCTAAGCTTTTGTGTTCATAAGCTAAGTCAACACATGTAGGATCCAAAGTTATATCATTAGAAGTTGGCTAAAAGAGTCTTGAGGTATATATCTTCTACCTTGGATTATGGATTATTGTACAAAGGAGAAGATCTGACTTTGATTGCTTTTTCAGATTCAGATTTTGTAGGAGACAGGTTGGATAGGAAATCCACAAGTGCTTACACTATATTTCTTGGAGGGAACTTGGTTTCTTGGCTATTAAAGAAGCAGGCAACTATTTCCTTATCATCTTGTGAACTGAATACAAGTCTCTTACAACCACAACAAAGGAGAGTTTATTAGGATTTGTGCTTAGTGACTATGATCCTTCTATGTACTTAAAGTTTGATGGTAGTAATATTGCCATTCTTCTAATCTATGTAGATGACATTATTCTTAGTGGAAGTTGTTTGATGCTAGTTCAAGAAACCAAAGATGCATTAGGAAAAGAATTAAAAATGCAAGATCTAGGAGAGATCCATTACATTTTGGGCCTTGAGATTGATTTTCATGAAGAGTATGCTTTTATTTGTCAATCTAGATATGTCTTTTCTATGTTGAGAAAATTCAATATGCAAAATTGTAAATGCATAGATACTCCCATGGAGCAACATGTAAAAGATCCTATTAAAGGTGATGAAAGATCCTTCGAAGACATCACACTTTATAGAAGTCTTATAGGCTCTTTAATTTGGCTTATTATCACTAGACCCGATTTGAGCTATTGTGTGCACAAATTGAGTCAATTTATGCAAGATCGCAAGATCCAACATTGGAAGATGGCCAAGAGAGTTCTAAGATATGTATCTTCTACTCAAGATTATGGTTTATTGTACAAGAATGAAGATCTAACCATTGTTGGCTATTCAGATTCCAATTTTGCAAGTGATAAAATGGATCGGAAGTCCATTAATGCATATGCTATCTTTCTTGGAGGCAATCTTGTGTCTTGGATTTCAAAGAAGCAAGATACCATATCTCTATCATCTTGTGAGGCCGAGTACAAAGCACTCACTACAACAACTAAAGAGGTGCTTTGGATCAAGAGGTTAGTCATGGAGCTAAAGTGCATCAAAGAGGATGATATTCCCTTGATCAAATGTGACAACATATCGGCACAATTAGACATAGTGAGGTGGCTTGAATAAGTCTAGCTTGAGAGGTGGATTCACAACTCCAATTCAACTCAAAGTAGGAGAAGAGTCTGTGGATCTATATATATGTGATGTACTCTCATTGAGAAGATGATGAAATTTGTGTGTAATGCAAATTTGGAGACAAGCTCTTTGTGCCCTCTCTCTCTCTCCACGAATTTTGTACTTCTTATTTTCTCTCTCTAGTTGAATAGAGGCATTTATGATGCTTAGTCTTATGTTTTGTTGACAGATCTTGCTTGTAACACAATAATATTGCTTGTATGATCAGCTTTCCTATTGATAACCAATGCTAGTCTGATCTTTATGGTGTTATTGGGCTTAGGAGATCAAAAATACATGTGTAGGGCATCCCACACATGTGATTTCAGCATGGTATCAGAGCCTACCTAAGTTTTATAAGCAAATATAATCAAAAAGTTTGCAGATCTGATCAGATTTCAAGCTAGGAATTGTCTAGATTCTACTTTCTAGCTAGTTTGTAGTTTTCTGGTGATTTAGAGCTTCAAACCACATTGAATGGGCAAGATCAGGTACTGTACGGAATTTCAAGTGCTGGCATGTGTGAAATCCACCCATTTCTAGATTGGTGGTTCTCTCTCACCTTAGATCCAAATTTCTTGTAGATTAGCCCACTAGAAAGCTAGAAATGTGTAGAATTTGATGCATTTTGAATCATGACAGTTGGATAAGCCAATCAAAAGTTATAAGCTTTTGAAGAGTCGTAGATAGGGCACCTAGACCTGTGGCAAATCGTGTGTACATGTCATTTATTGCTTGAATGAACACAAAAATCATCCAGAAGCTACACAATCTCATCTACATGTGATTTAGACAAAATTTATAGGTTCTAGGCAAATTATTTCATACAAATAGATTGTATTTGAGTCAATTTGACATTTTTAAAATATTTCACACGTGTAAAATTCAGAGAACCATAACTTTTGCCATCTTACAGAAAATTTGGTTTTGTACCCTTGATTGGTTCCTATAGTGAGAAGATAAGCAATTCTTTCATCCATCTTTTTTTATTTCCATCATTCTTTATGACTTCAATGGGTGTCTTTCTATTAGAAGCAAGTGAAAGATTATCAACCTCCAATTACTCAATTTGGAAGGTTAGAATGGAATTTGTCTTAATACTACAAGATGTGATAAATATTGTACTTGGCATTGAAGAAGAACCACAAATTCCTCAAGAAATTCCAAAGTACAAAAAGAGAGCCAGGATGGCTCTGCATTATATTAAGATAAATGTCTCAAATGACATCTTAAGAGAAATTGGTGCTTGTACTAATGCCAAAGATGCTTGGGATACTCTCAAGTCTATCTATGAGGCAAACAATACTTCTAGACTTCTAACACTAAGAACCAAATTTTTCAAAGTGTACAAAGAAGTGATGAATGTGCTTTAGCTTATGTAGTGAGAGTTAAAGACCTCCATAGAGAATTGTCTTGCATAGGAGACTCCATCAACCCTGAGATTGACCCATAGATTTTTTCCATTTGTGCAACACAACAATGCACGCTTCTTATCCATATCATCAAGGGGCACCAAATTCGGCACTGAGGTACGGTGCACCGAATAATCAACAACGTATGGCCTTACCTGCACCACCGGGGCCAGCCAATCAACAAGTGGCCCACGCAAACTTGACAGCAACAGAACCAGAGATGCTAGTACCACCTCAACCTGAGAAGCAGCAATGGTATGGGCTAGATGAACCATTTATGGATTCTACCATAAATGAATATATTGCGGCCTATGCAGCTCAAACTCAGTGTCAAGCGGAAAAAATTACGGTTGCTACGAATGTGGCGAAGGACACAGAATTGATGAATGTCCTTACAAGGGACAATATACATCCTTTTGCCGAGAATGCAGTTATGGACACTACTACAAGAATTGTCCACTGAGACCTGGGACTAGCACACCATTGAACTTCATTGCAATACAACGAGCAACATTTCTGAGGATGCCACCGGAAGGGCAACATTTCCATGCCTCTGTGTTAGCTGTTACGCGAGCACATAAGAGGAAGCAAGTGGCTCCCTCACCACCACCATTGGTCACTAATGACCAACTCTCAACTTCAGCGCCATATCTGAATGTGAGGGGAGAAAGAAGACAGTGCCAGAAGATACGACACTGGGTACAGAGAGCACAAGCGGAGGAAAAAGAGCAAGAAAAGGACAACCCTATGGAACCTCCTGTGATGATGAACGGGAACCATGAACGGGATTACCATTGTGCATTGATCAGAATGATCGATTGCATCATCATGAACCACCCTTCCACATGGTGGAGCCTGAGGAACTATGCACCGAAAGGCTCACAAGCCTACTAAAAAGCCGTGTTAGTTTACTCCACGAGGAATTATTGCGGATTGCACCACAAGCTAAAAGCCTTTTGGCGGAATGGGCAAAAGCGGACGCGAAGCCAATAGCGCCAAAGTCCATATATTGTACGGGAGACTAGTAACGTCCTCCATATTGGGGTAGTGTGGGAAAGCGAGGAACACAACATCACTCTGCCAATCAAACACAAGAGATTCTAGGACGAGGTAGCAGTGGTAGATGGAGAATCGGGTGTCAATTTGATGAGTGATCTGAAGGGCATTCCGCCAACAGTAGTCCAACACACCATACCCTTGGTGGATGGAGCAGTCCCCAAGGTGAGCCGCTACTACTGCTGCAATCCAAACTATATAGAGTTGATCAAGTAGGAATTGCAGAAGCTATTAGATGCAGATTTCATTTATGAAATCGAGCACACTGAATGGGTATCGCCGATAGTTATAGTACTCAAGAAGAATGACAAAAGATGGATCTGTGTGAATCTGAAGGAGCTAAACACAGTCACCAAAAAGGATTATTTTCCTTTGCCCTTTACAGAGAGTCTCTTTGACAGAGTAGCTGGGGCCGAAGCCTACAGCTTTTTTGACGGCTTATCCAATCTGAACACTTATCCAATCTGGAGAAGGTGCTACAAAAATGCCGTGAATTCCAGATCTCCTTGAATCCAGCAAAATGTCAATTTTGGGTTACACATGGCTTGATTCTCGGCCATATAGTATATAGACATGGGATTGCCACAGAACTATCGAAAATCAGAATCATTGTTGATCTACCACCACCAGGAACGATCCGTGAGTTCTACATCTTTATGAGTCATGCTAACTATTATAGGATCCTCATTCTAGATTTTGCGGAGTTAGCACGACCAATTTACAAACTAACAACGGATCTACATTGGAACAAGAAAGCCCTAAGGGCTTTCCAAAAACTTAAAGATGCATTGGTTTTAGCACCAATCCTACGTCTGCCCAATTGGTCCATTGAGTTTCATGTGCATACGGATGCATCAAAGTATGCAGTTGGAGCAGTCTTAACCCAGCCAGGAGAACACAAAAAGAATTTTTTGATCCAATTTGCAAGCCGACAAATCAGTGATACAAAAATGAATTATTCAACCACAGAGAGGGAAGCACTGGCAATGATATATGCGATTAAGAAGTTTCGGCACTCCTTGATGGCCACACACTTTTCTTTTTATATGGACCATCAACCCTTGCTCTATTTCATTAACAAAACCTGCAACATAGAGAGATTCACTCGATGGCTACTTTTGTTATTACAGTTTGATTTTCGGAGAGTGGTTTGCAAGACAGCACTGTACCGGTCGTCGGGGCCACTACCACACAAGCCCCTGTCAGTTCCAATGTACCGGCGAAGGATCGCCACAATGCAATGCCTTGATGAAGAGAAGCTAGATGGGACATCTTTCGATACACCCATCAATGGTAGCTGGTTGCATAGGTACTAGCCACCACAGTGAGACAGATCCAGGTTGGTGGTGGCATGTTACAAAAAGTTTATCTGTTCGGCCACCACAACTAGATCTAGAAAGATCAAGCCAGATCAAGCTAGATCCATCAAGATTCAGCCAGATCTGGCAAGATCAGAGAAGATCCAACAAGATCCAAGAGGGATCTAGGTCCAAATAGGATCAAGAGGGAAGCATATCATCAGATTACACCAATAAGCCCCCACTTTGCAGATCAGAGACCTCGATCTCAGTAACCATTGCAAGATCAGGGCAAAATTCACCAAAACTAATGGATCTGCTACCAAATACCTATCAGAACTTCTAAAGAGTTAGATCTAACATGGATGTAGCAAATTACTAGTTTGCAAAAGCTAAAAATTAGAGAATCTCAAGATCTCGTCAAAAAACACTCTAAAAGAGCACTTTTTTTTATGATTTTTGGAGATCCCCTGGGAGATAGCTCTTGAAACTTGGACAATCTCTAGATCTGACCTAGATGCATCTATAAAAATCTTTGCAAGGGTTACTGATGGAAAAAAATATCATTTTTTAGTGTGTGCAAGGGTTTCCAAAAGCAGAATTTTCAAAACCTTCGTAGAGCATCAAGATCATCAAACCAACCTTCGCAAGGGGCATAAATGGAATCAGAGCAGTGAAATTAGCCTATCTTTATGGCTTGATCTTGAAAATCCAACCACAGGAGCAAGTTGTGTGATCATTCACTTCTTGCAAGGATTGAACCCTCGCAGACTACCTGAACTCTCGCAGAACCTTCGCAGGACAGCCAAATCACGTTTTGAACTCTCACAGACTTCTCTGAGGAAGCGTTCTTCTAGGGTGGCTATGTGCTGATTCAGGACCTCGATGGAAGCAAGGTATGATTGTTGTATTTTGTGAAGAAGGTCCCTGCCAAAATTTGGGTGGAACTGGGCAAGGAAAAGTAGATTTCACCTTATACACACTCTAAATTTTGCTATATAAGGGCTGAATTCAAGTCATTTGTCATCTTTCCTAGCGAAGCTTTGTTCAAATTTCGACCAGATTTTCTAAGTTCTCCGAATGTGACCAAACTTCATACAAGCCATCATTTGCATACTCTAAATCTAGGTCTGCATTCTGAACTGTTGTTACTACTATCCAACTTTTGTTATCCACTGTTTTTTTTTTTGTTTCCATCACCTTTTAGCTTTTCCCCTATTTTTTCTACTTCTTTGCACTTTAACTATCACTGCTAACATGGCCTCCTCATCTTTTGATGACTCTGGAACCAAGCAGGTGATCTAGCGAGAAATACCATCAGCCACCCAGATTTGGCCCTTGCTTTTTGAAGTCCTGATTAAACAATGGCTCCAGATTGCTGGCTCACTTCTTGAAGCAATGGGTTTTTACCCGGCGCTTTTTAGCTCTGACATCAACATGGGCCTCGCCCTTCACGTTTATGCCACTTGGGATGCGCCGAAGTCGTGTTTTCAAATCGTGTACTAGGGTACCATGTACAAGGTATAGATTAATGCGGACTCGATGGTCATTGTTGGCATTATGTCCGGTGACCACCAGCCCATTTCTCATCGTCAGGCAAAAGCCCTGATCAAACCTTTTGTCGCCCAGACTGCACCAGAGATTCTTATCCAAACTAACAATGGTTACCTGATAGAGGCTATCACGGAGCCAATCATACAGGCGACTGCACATCTGTTGAACAACTTTTTGGTTGTTTTAATATTTTGCAAGGACATAATCCAGTCCACGTTGTTGAGTCAGATTGTGGAGTCTTTCCCCGCATCTCTCCATCAGGATCTCGACCGCATCTCTCTATCAGGTTCTCAACCGGGTCTCTTTGTGAAGATCTCGAACGAGGCTCTCCATTAAGATCTCGACCGGGCCTCTCCATTGACATCTCAACCACGTCTATCTTTCAAATCTCAACCGTCATTGTCTCGAGATCTCAATCGAGCCGAGTCAACTAGAAAGTCAATTCTATAATTGACTAGATCCTACTACTTGCCAAGTACCACAGTTATCAACCTAGTTTTTGCAATACTCCTACATCAAACACTGTGATATTTGGTCACATACAAATCACTATACTCTAATTAAAATACCTTGATATATTTTAAACCCGGATTGTTAAAAAAAAAAAAACCATAAAACCCGGATCTCAACTGAGCCGAGTCTATTGGAAAGTCAATACTATAATTGACTAGATCCTACTACTTGCCAAATACCACAGTTATCAATCCAGTTTTTGCAATACTCCTACATCGAACACTGTGATATTTGGACACATACAAATCACTATACTCTGATTAAAATACCTTGATATATTTTAAACCCGGATTGTTCAAAAAAAAAAAACCCCATAAAACCACAAAAAGAGTCCAAGAGGCCTAAATATCCTATCCTAAGGTACTCTAGATTTTCCATATGGATCGTCCTTACGATCCTAATACCATAGAGGATTATCCACCAGAGATGGTATCTCCCAGCTCCATAGAACAGCTCGATACAATAGGTATTTAGGAATGAAATCACAAATCCATGCGCCATCTACCAACCCATTCGAGAGATGGGAGCCTATGAGAGCTGAAAGTTGCATACGACCGACCGCAATTTCATGCTGTTGAATCCTCACAAGCAAGAGCTTACATAAACATGTCCTTTGGACCGCGTACTGAAAAACAAATACCAAAGCTAGATGACAATTCTTACCCTCAGAGCTCTCTTCAAGTCTTTGAGACTGTCTATAATGTCTATGGCGAAACATCTCTTGAAGCCATGGTACAAATCTTCTCGATGACCATGATCGATCGACGATGAGAATGGTTTTTCAACCTGGATCGTGAAGATAAACGAGATTGGTCACTCTTGAAGGAAGCCTTCATCAAGCGATTCAAACCGTTTCATTTGATTAAAAGTCCATTTGTCAAACTAAGCAATATCAAAATGACAAAAGATGAAAAAGTACATGACTATATCGAAAGATTCAAAAGATTAAAAAGTCAGGTACAAGAACAACCCATAGAGTCCATGCTCATCATCTGGTTCCTAGTTGGACTTCCAAGATGGATCAGAAGTGAACCTTGATCTAATGATGAATACACATCATTAAAACAAGCCATGTCTGATGCCATCCATGAAGAAGATGAGGGTTCAGATGTTGATGAACCACAAGAATGGAGAGTACACCGTGTTGTACATGACTCTAGACCAAATGAAAAAACTCGGGAACAATTATGGAAAACACAGATGGAGGTGCTTAACCAACAACACCAACAACAGATCGAGAAACTCACGAAAGAGTTTCATGAAGAAACAAAATGTGTCTAGTGCCAAAGTCTTGCTAGCTCTCCACTCTGATTTTGACAGAAAAGACACAAGAAACGAAATTGCTCGCAAACAATTTTGCGACACACGACACAAAATTGTTTCACAATACAAAATCATTTTTGCTTCACGACAACAGCAGATATTATGACATCAGCAGAAGTCCTTTAGATCGTGGCTAATCTGCCACTCTTGTAATTCGTGATTAGTTGTAGATGTTTAATCTTTCTAATCTGGAAGTTACACGATGTGACATGAAAAAGTTTGCAAACTATATACTTTCTACTTGACGCATAATACTGTAAGAAAAGACAAAAGACAAAAAATATAGAATACATATCCGCCTGTGAGCCGCCTGTGAGTGAGACAATTTTGTAATAGGATCAGCAGATCCAGAAGTCCGCTAGTAAGCGAGACATTATTTGTCAGAACTGTATTTCTCTCATGCCAATGCACTGTGTAGATCTGTTGCATAATGCTTGAAAAATCAGAAGATCAATAGATAATATTGTAGTTGTTATGCACATATTATTCCATATGATTGTATGATCTCGAATGAATTTTGTCTGTTACAATTCGTGTATCTGATTCATCTGTATATTCAATTCCGCACATGGGCTTGATTTATTGAATGCTATATTAATCTGTTAATGTAGATCAGCAGTGTCTGTCTACACTCTAAAGGATTGTAGGAATGCTATAGCCAATAGTGACCAGCAATCATATCTGAATTTCTGACGAACTGATTTTATTCACGAATGCTTTCGTTTCATGTTTCGCTTCGCAATCACTTGGCTATAAGCGTAAATCAATTTCTAAGATCACTAAGTTTTGTTTCGTTTCGCTTCATTTCATCTTGTTTCGTTTCGTTTCGTTTCGTCTCATCTTGTTACAAAGTCTGATTGATCTTTTTCGTGAATTCTTCTCTTTTGTCTAGTTTTGTTTTGTTTCGTTTTATTTCACGATCTCTATGCTTTCAGCATGAATCAATGTCAGAGCTCGTTTGAGTTTCGCTTAGGCTTCGCTTCGTTTAGTTTTTGTCTAGATTTTGTCTCGCTTTGTTTTGTTGTGCTACAGAGCCAGATTGATCGAACATGAATTATTCTCGAGTAGAAATAATTCAAGTTTCATGAAAAGTTTCACAAATCCTTCGAGACCTTTTATTAGTTTGTCACCAGAGTTCTATCTGGAATTTGCATTTTATGAGCACATTTTTTTTTGCATCAGTGGTATCAGAGCCTACCTTTGTCATAGTCTAACATAGTTGAAAAGCTATCAGATCTAGGAGGCTAAGCACTCAAACAAACAACCATTAACAAGTGAGAACACAATTTTAGGAGCAATGGCTTCAATCAGCAACATACAATCCAAGATCTGTACAGTTCTGGATTCATCAGGATCTAACTTCCTAGCATGGAAGGTAAAGACCTCGCTGATATTAAAGGGAGAAGGATTATTCCCCTGGGTAGATGGCACTGAGGAGATGCCTACAACAACAGACAAGGAGCTACGCAAATGGAGGGAAGAATGACAAGGCAGTAGTCTTGTTATCGTCACTCATCAAGGATAGCCTGACTCTTGACCTGGCTACACTCTCTAAATCAAAAGAGATGTGGGATACAATACTCACAAGATTTTAGATGAAATCACACAGTTAGATAATGATGCTTGAGGATCAACTGACAAACCTATAGTGGGATGGCAAAGACCTCACTTCTTTTTTTAAGGATCTATTCCTTCTGACCAAGCTTTTTACAGCAACAAGGAGAAGGCCAAGAAACAATTCAAGCAAAGAGGGAGTCAGATCGAAAGCAGGATTGTGATCAGCAAGCAGAAGGGACCAGCAAAGGGAAATGAAAGAACAAAGAAAGGTCGAAACAACAAAGTGGAGACAAGAAGACTTGCATGAGATGCAGACATGAAGGACACACTGGTGATTTGTGTTGACTCAATCCAAAAATTGAGTGTATCCATTGCCACAAGAAAGGTCATGTAGCCATGGACTGTTGCCTGAACCCAAAAAACAAATCAGCACAAAGCAGACAGGAGAACAATAATAGTTTGTCCTATGTCGAGGGGCCAAAGGGCTCAAAAATGGATGAACAATAATCGAATCATGGTAATTCGACCGCCTACATCTATGCAGACATGTGTGGAGTGTCAACACCTGACACACAGGAGATAATCCTAGACTCAAGAGCTACTTCAAACTTCATTACATCAAGACTAATCATGTCTAATTTTTGAAGTGCACATCCATCAAGATTCATTGTTCTTGGAGATGGATCCAAACACCAAGTGAGTGGTATTGGTTCATTGTGGCTCAAATGAATGGCAAAGATAGACAACTCGAAGATGTTCTATTTGTGTCTACACTGTAACAGGGCTTGCTATCTATGGCAAGAATAACAGGGATGCGTGTGACGTTCTCAAACAAAGCATGCAATGTTATTGATGCTAGTACCAGTACCCTGATCACTCAAGGCAAAAGAAAAGGCAATCTTTATCACCTAAAGGTATGCTTGCCTGCAGATCAATGTGCAAAAAGTACAAAAAGGACCAAGAGTGATCCTAATCTGATCCTCAAGAGGGATTGGTTGTCAGATTACTTGATCTATCAATCTCCTTGAGATTAAGATCAATCTAGATCAATTCTAGACACAAAATCCTAACAAGAACAATCATTAATTGAAGGTAGGTGTACTTTCTAGTTTCACACGTGTGAAACACTGTCTGAGTACGGACTCCAACCTGAAAATCAAGTACACATTGATAGAACCTCAAAACAATTAAAACAAATGTAGACAAATGGAGAGAATCACTCAAAATTGCTTCCAAAACCAAGATTGGTGTCTCACACTGATTATGGCCAAATGTGGCTCTATATATACAATAAGTGGGAGCTCGTGGTACTGATCATCCCTCTGATCCCACATGTGTGAAGGTGCTTTGTCATATGATGATTCATCATGCAAAACTGACACTTGGACAAAACCTTCTATTTTGAGCACTTTTGGTCCATTTTCTTTTTATATGGAGATCTACTTGGAAATCTTCTAGAAGTCAAAATTTGCCTACTTCAGCTTATTCCACATGTGTGAGATGTCCTCTACACATGGGATATGACACCTAACCAAAGGATGTGGCTCATGCAATCAATAGATTAATGCCATGTGTCATTTGTCTAGAAAACTAGCTTTTGGCCATTTTAGCCACTAAACTTGAATGAAATCATATGTACAACATATATGATTATGGTACATGACAAGTACACTAGTTTCACGTGTGGGAACAGGCTCCACACATGTGTGTTTATCTATATACAAGATTTTTGGCCTCTACCAAGCTTATTTTTGCATTTGTCACACTCCTCAAAAATCTAGCTTGGTAAATCTAGCTTGATGGAAAACATGATGATCTTGAACTTGAATCCATGGGCTGAATTGGTCTTTGCTGGTTCAAAAGGTGTGAAGATCAGCCAATGAACTTGATGTTGATCTGAAATCACCATATCCATGATAGTGCTTCTTTGATATTGACATCTTTGATGAACTTGAGAGCTTTGCACCATCCTAGCACCTCCAAAATTGATTCCTTCCAAATTTCATGTAGATGCTTGACTTTGAGGCTTGCTCCTTCTTCATGTGCATGCTCCTCCATGAGAAAATAAATATTTTTCTTGATTTATTAGGATCACAAAGATCTAACATCATGTTGCCACGATCTAGAGAATTAGACTCATCCAAATTGGCAAGACTATGCATGCTATAATAATAAAGTGTTTGCATCATATCTTCATGCTTGTTTACCATGCTAATCTCAGATCCAATGAGGCTAAATACTTCATTATGGAGATAAGCGTCTTTAGAAGATCTCACTCTTGAGATTTAGAATGAATTTGATTTGATTTGAAAACAAACTATACCACCAATTTTTCACAAATCTTACAAAATTAGAAAACTAGAGATTCACAAAGATCTCAACCATGCATGAATACTCAAATATGGACTCCTCCTCATGCTAGACATCCAATGGGATCTCAAATTGACCCTCACACTCTCACAAAGAAATTTGATTAGAACTAATTTGAGTTTCATACATACTATGCCAATTTTTGCTCAATAAATTGATTCAATCACCCCTATTGGATTCCACCAATTACTCTACCTTTTAAGACTTGTAATGCAATTCAAAATCAAAAGTTGTGATTTTTCTCACTAAGATATTGTGCTTCAAAGAGCTAATGTCACTTAGAAAGATTTGATCACCTAGGAGAATACAAATTCTCCACCAATAACAACACAAAATGAGCTTCTAGATCTTACCTTCTACAAAAGAAGGAACTCTTACAAAATTGGATCTCTCTCTACACATTTGCCATAGACACCTTAATGACTCCTTTCAAACCTCACAGACACTCAAACAAATTGAGTAGGATTGAATAATGTGACTTGGATCTCAATCTCTTTTCTAGAACTTTCAATTGAAGCCAATCTATGTCAAATTCTACAAAAGATTTGCATAGACTATATGCACTAGAAACTCTCAAAGGTTTCACTTGGAGGACAGATCCAAGGATGTTTTCTAGCAAATTGATGCTTCTAAACTTGACCCTATCACTCTTGAACAAATCTAAAGTGATGGTACAATGGATTTCAACCTCTCACCTTGCATATCACTCCTTAATCTATGATTTTTAGCAAAATATCTCTCAACTTCAACATGCACTCAAAAAATCAGAGATAATCAATTAATGCACCTAATTCAAGCTTCAAATTTAATTCCTTGGCCGATCTAATCCAAGAACTAATCAAGAGATTAAATCTACTATAGAAAATGCTTGATTTTGCAATAAAAATCACTCAAATTGGGTATGTGAGTCAAATTTTACAAATTTTTGAAATTTCTCAGTCAAAATCGGAGCTGTATAGCCTCACACGTATGAAAAGGTTTCCTACAGCCCACAACAAGATCTGGACCAAAAATTTTGAGGATAGCTATCAAATCCAACTGCTACACAAAATTTGACTAGTTTCCAAAAAACTGCTAATTTTGGCTTTGATTTGGATTAACCCCATCAATTTCAACAAAAACTCTTGTACTAGGCTCTGATACCATGTGGAAAAAGTGCAAAAAGGACCAAGAGTGGATCCTAATCTGATCCTCAAGAGGGATTGGTTGTCAGATTACTTGATCTATCAATCTAATTGAGATTAAGATCAATCTAGATCAATTCTAGACACAAAATCCTAACAAGAACAATCATTAATTGAAGGTAGGTGTACTTTCTGGTTTCACATGTGTGAAACACTGTCTAAGTACGGACTCCAACCTGAAAATCAAGTACACATTGATAGAACCTCAAAACAATCAAAACAAATGTAGACAAATGGAGAGAATCACTCAAAATTGCTTCCAAAACCAAGATTGGTGTCTCACACTGATTATGGCCAAATGTGGCTCTATATATACAATAAGTGGGAGCTCGTGGTACTGATCGTCCCTCTAATCCCACATGTGTGAAGGTGCTTTGTCATATGATGATTCATCATGCAAAATTGACACTTGGACAAAACCTTCTATTTTGAGCACTTTTGGTCCATTTTCCTTCTATATGGAGATCTACTTGGAAATCTTCTAGAAGTCAAAATTCGCCTACTTCAACTTATTCCACACGTGTGAGCTATCCTCTACAAATGGGATATGACACCTAACCAAAGGATGTGGCTCATGCAATCAATAGATTGATGTCATGCGTCATTTGTCTAGAAAACTAGTTTTTGGCCATTCTAGCCACTACATTTTGAATTAAATCATATGTACAACATATATGATTATGGTACATGACAAGTACACTAGTTTCACATGTGGGAAGATGCTCCACACATGTGTGTTTATCTATATACAAGCTTTTTGGCCTCTACCAAGCTTATTTTTGCATTTTTCACAATCAGTGCATCAGACTCATGATGATTCGCCAAACACTCTATGGCACAGGAGACTATGCCATATGAATTCAATGGCACTATACCAAGCAAGCCATCATGGAGCAATCACAAGGGTGAGCATCTCGAATGCAACCAATTCGATGACCTGTGATGCATGCCTAAAGGGTAAGATGTCACGCACTCCATTTGTCAAGGACCAAGATTTTGGAGTTAGTGCATTCTGACATCTGTGGGCCTTTCAATGTGATCTCAGTAGGAGGCTTGAAATATTCTATTACCTTTATTGATGATTACAGTAAATTTGCCAAAGTCAATTCTATTCAGAATAAATTAGAAGTATTTGACAAATGCATAGAGTATGTGAATTGGGCAAAGAGATACACTAGTAATAAAGTGAAGCAGATCAGAACAGATCGAGGTGGAGAATACATCTCGAATCGATTCATTGACTTTTGCAATGATCATGGTGTCATTCACAGAAGGACTACATCTTACACACCGCAACACAACAGTGTTGTAGAAAGAAAGAACATGACCCTAATGGAAGCTGCCAGATGCATGATGGCCTACTCAAAAGCTCCAAGAGTGTGGGCTGAAGTAGTAGCTACAGTTGCTTACATTCAGAACAGGACAGGAAAGTCTGGTGTTCCTCACACGACACTACACAAATTGTGGTGGGGTAGAAAACCCAATCTGACTCATATTCGTATCTTTGGTTGTGCAGCTTATGCACATGTTCCTGAAAAGCTTTGAAAGAAGCTTGAAGAGAAAGCTGAACAAGGATATCTTGTAGGATATGACAATAATTCATCATACTACAGAGTCTATATGCCAGAGACAAACACTGTGAAGACACTCAAAGATGTTAAACTTGATGAGAGCAGAACGATGGCCAACGATGATCCTATCAGTTATGAAGTTCTTGAAAGACAGTATTATGATCTGCCAACCATGACAAAGGGAACAAAGGATGAACACAAAGACAAAAATGTTTGAGTCACTTCATCCTATGAAGCAGAGTACGTTGCAATAGCAAAAATGGCCAATGAAATAATTTGGCTCGAATAGTTTCTTGATGAATTGGGCAAACGAGAAATGAACCTCTAGTTTTGCAGATGGACAACACATCTGCAATACATCTGACAAAAGACCCTGTGTTTCACTCAAGGACGAAACACATTGTGATCAAGTACCACTTGATAAGGGATCTGATTGGAAAGAAGATGTTGCAGACTACCTTCATTGGAACAAAGGAGATGGTAGCTAACATTTTCACAAAGGCCTTAGACAAAGGTCTATTTCGAGAAACAGAGGAGCAGTCATGGAGTCGTCAAGCTATCATGCTTTGAGAGAGAGCTGAAGAAACAAATGTTTCTAGTGTCAAAGCCTTGCTAGCTCTCCACTCTGATTTTGACAGAAAAGACACAAGAAACGAAATTGTTTGCGAACAATTTTGCGGCACACAACACGAAATTGTTCCATGACACAAAAGCATTCTTGCTCCACGAACAGCCAAGAAGATCAGCCAAGTACCATGGAGTACAGGTATTTGATTAGATATCATGACATCAGCAGAAGTACTCTAGTTTTGTTTCATTTTTCCTCATCCTGTTACAGAGCCTGATTGATTTTTTTTGTGAATGTTGACAGATTCTACACTCTAGAATCTGTTTACTAGTTCTTTACTTCGATTACTTCATGTTTACAGCTATAATAGCTTGGTATTTTGCCTGTCAACAGAGACTGTGGGCACTTCTTGAGATTATCTTTCTTAGATCATTGCCAAAAAACCAAACAGAAAGAGATTGATCATCATTGTAGTAACAATTTTCCAGCCTGTCAGTGGGATACTTAGAATTCGAACACTCTTGAACTCTTGAAATCACTTGGAATCATTCTACCATGCAAGCACACCAAGAATGCCCAAAAACAACTCTTCTTAAAATATGGTTGGGCATTACTATGGCACATACAAGCGGAATGCTACAACAGATCATTGCAAAAGAAAAAAACTAAACTATTGCAAGACCAGAAAACTTAGGCTAGCATGCACCATTCCACATAAAAACAAGAAAACTAATTTCTACAAGCATTCAAAGACCAACCAGCTCCATCTTCTTGATTCTTGAAGTTTCCAAGAAACTCAAGAAACCAAAACATTGTTGGCTACAAATCTCTTGGATGCTTGCAACCTACACTAATCCACCAAAACAAAAAAGAAATCTAATCCACAACTAGGAAAGCAAGAAAACTAATCCACTCTAAATCCACAACCACACACAATATGAATGGAAGGGCATGATCATAGGGGCATCACTCAAGAGAACCATCATGATCAAGGAGCTTAGTGTAGCATCAAACTCATGGAAAATCTTCTTATTAAGCATGGAGTAGATACAATGCAAAAAGCTCCTCTACACAAAGAGGGAGTCTCTTAAATAAGCAAGAGAGCTTCTTAGGTGGCATCCTAGTGAAATTTCTACATTTCACAAATTACAAGTGGAATAATGCTCTTCACTAGTGGTCACTATCAAAAGGTGGCTCACTCTACTTTCTTTAAGAGGGGTCTACTTGCATTTATTACATTTGCCTAGAAATACTAGTCCCTACATGGTCATTCCATCTTTCGGGGTTCACCATGAGGCTTACACAGCTCTTGCTTGTCATCCCTAACTAGCATTTCTCGGCTCTCATACTCAGCTCTCAGTATTCATTCGTCTCATCTTCTCAGAGATCTCCTCGTTCTAAGGTGAGAAGTGCTCTTGGGTAGCTCTGTTCGAGTAACTTGGGGATTCGTCAGAATCAGCCAACAATGAATTCTTCTATTTTGTCTAGTTTCGCTTTTTTTTTGTCCCTTATAGAAAATCGAAGGCACCCCATAAATCAAATCTTAAGGCATTTGTCAGAGTGTCACATTTTTTGCATCTCACCCAAAACCTTAGTGTAGGACCCTAGTTGTATACTTGGACTCATGCAAAAACTAGATGCAAAAGCTAGAATCTTGATGTAACATCTAGTAGAATGTAATATCCACTACCATGAGCAATTTTTGTCTCCACATTCTAGTAAGTGGTTCCGAAAATCAGCTTGCTCCAAGTGATTTGACCCAAAATGATGCTAGGATCACAAACATGCACTTTTTATACTTGAAAATGCTAGATTTGAGCTAGAAACACCTCCAAATCACATAGAATTTATGGCGCCCTCAAGTCCACCACTAGATTTGTAAAATACTCCAACTTAATCCCATAACCTGCTCTTATACCATGTGAAAAATGCATATCCAAACATACTTGATGGATCTTAGATCATTGGCTAAGTTTGGATGCACATCTAGATTTAGCTACAAGATAGAAATCATGACTTTACACATGCTAGAACTTGGAAATGCATGAAGATCTGATCATAAGCACTTAGACACAAAATAGTATTTTCCCTATCCATACAACAGTAGTAGCCTAGTGTCCTTCACACATGTGGATTGAAGATCAACAACAAATCAAGATATCTTGAGAAATACACATGAGATGGACATAGAATCAAAAGAGATGAATTCTCCACATAAAAAAAAGAATACAATGATACTTTTTTTGCTATTTATAGCTACTAAAATACTAGTTTTCGAATTCTAGTAACTTCTTAAATGGTAACTTCTTAGTACTTCATCAAAAAACCTAGAAATTTTAGTCTAGATGCAATGTATAAAATCTAACCAATTAGAATGGGTCCAAATCCAACCTCATCCATTTATCTACTTGCAAAAAATAGTACAAACACTATTTAGGCCTTTATTGACAAATATAAGTCTATCTCTAAGTTGAATTTTCATGTTGGCCTCAAAATTGCCAAAATAGATCAAGTAATCTAGTTGAATTTTTCACAGCAGTTGCTAGCACTTGGCCTTCCAAAGTCCTTGTCAAAGTGTGGTAAGATTTGTTGATTTTAGCTTCATTTGTCAATCTAAGTATGCATCATCCATCCTAGAAAGATTTGGAATGAAGAATAATAAAGACATAGAGACACCTATGGAGCAACATGTAAACGCATCTATAAGTGATGATGAAGCATCTTTTGAGGACATCACACTCTATAGAGAGCTTATAGAATCTTGATTTACTTGACTATAACTAGACCTGATCTTAGTTATAGTGTAGGAAGATTAAGTCAATTTATGCAAACTCCACTTGTTTCTAATTTGAAAATGGCCAAAAGAGTTCTTAAGTATATCTCTGCCACTAGAAATTTTGGCATAGCTTATCAAGGAACTAACATTGGCTTAAGAGCCTTTTCAAATTCATATTTTGTAGGTGAAAAACATTTGCAACCTTTTTTTGGGATGGAGTGGTGTTTGGCTTTCCAGAAAGCAAGATACTATTTCACTTTGTTCAACTGAATCTAAGCATAAGACATTGACTTCCACAACAAAGGAAGTATTGTGGCTCAAAAGGCTATTGGTGGAGCTTCATGTCATGGAGGTTGAGGAGGTACAATTGATCCTTTGTGATAACCAATCAAATCAACAATTTGTAACAAATCCCACATTCGATGCTACGAGCAAACATATCGAGATTGCTCATCATTTTGTGAGAAGGTGCAAGCAAAAGAGATCAAGCTCCAATACATGCCATCTTCAAATTGCATAGCTAATACCCTTACTAAATCTTTGTCTAAAGATTCATTTATTAAGTTAAGATCAGCTCTTGGAGTTGTAGATAGATGTACCATAGTTTTATCAAGCTAGATTTGAGGAGTGTGAAAATTGACAATTATTAGTTTGATAAACATATAGTTTATTGTACATATTGTAATCCATGTGAAAAACTCAGATCACAAGGATCTAATTTTTCCCTTTGACCTTTAGCTAATTTAGAGAGCACATCTAGCTTCATTACAAATGTAGAAATCATGCATCTACAACACATAGAAAATGAAAACTCAATAAGAACTTGTCATAAACACTTAGATATGATAATTTACTATTCTTGTCCATACAACAATAGTACAACAATAGCTTAAGTTTTCAAAAATAGTAAATCCACTATTCTTAGGCCTTATTAGCTTTATGAAGTCTATCTCTAAGATGAAAGTGCATATTGGCCTCAAAATTGCCAAATAAACCCAACATAACTAATTGATATTTTCACACTCCCTCTTCAACTAGTTTTAGCATATATATGGATAGTACTCCAAGTTGAGTTCTATGCTTCATAAAAAAGTCCTTTCCTAATTCTTTGGTGAAGAACACTCCCTTGATGAGACATGTTGAAGCTCCACCTCCTTTGCCATGACTTGTTCTCTCAAAATAATTCGTTAGTGAAGATATTAGCCACACACTCACTTGATGAGACATGTTGAAGCTCCCCCTCCTTTTTCATGACTTACTCTCACAAAATGATAAGCCACTTCAATATGTTTGCTCCTTGCATAAAAAATAGGATTATTTGCAAAACTTTGAGCTGAAAGGTTATCATAAAAGATGATTGGACACTTTTAAAAATATAGCAAGTCAAACTCCAATATCATCCTTTTGATCCATAACATCTCCTTGGTGCATGAAGTAAAGGCTTTGTACTCGGTTGATGATAGAGAGATTGTTGCTTGTTTCTTTGACATCCATGAGATGGCTCCATCACCTATAAAAATTGCATTTTCACTTATGGATTTCCTATCCATTAGATCTCCTGCAAATTCCAAATTTGAAAATTCAAACAAGTTAGGAGATGATCCCCTATAAACAATGCCAAAATCTCTAGAACCCAAGATGTACTCTCTTGCCTAGCTTCCAATGCTCCACACTAGGATCATGCACGTAATCTACCAATACAATAGCTTAGATCAGGTCTTGTGATGGTTAGATATATGAGTGAACCAACTAGCTTCCTATAGAGAGTAATGTCCTCGAAGGATATTTCATTACCTCTTATAGTGAGCTTTACATTTGATTCCATAGGTGTATCAATAGATTTTTAATTTTCCTTATGAAGTCCTCTAAGAATAGAATTAGTATACTTTTCTTGACAATTGAAAGTAGTTTGAGAAGTCCTAATTACTTCTATTCCTAAGATGTAGTGCAAACCAAGATCATGTACATCAAATTTCTTCTTGAGTGCTATCTTCATGTCATCTACATCTTTCTTGTTTTCTCCACTCAAAATGATGTCATCCACATAGATTAGAAGTATAGTGATAGAATTTGCGGCAAATCTATGATAAAGTAAATGACCATGTTCACTCATAATGAAATTTTGGGAAAGTAGAAAGGTGTTAAGCTTAGCATACCAACTCCTTGGTGCTTGCTTAAGCCCATACAAATTCTTTTGGAGAAAACCAACATGATTAGGCTTGCCATAAGAAATGTAGCCCTCGGGTTTGTCCATGTAAAAGTCCTCTTCAAGATCTCCATTCAAGAATGCATTAATGATACTATAATCGCCATAGATCCCAACCATAAAGAGTTGCAAGAGAGATAATGGCCCAAATGCTTACCATCTTTGCCATAGGTGCAAAGGTCTCATCATAATCAATACCATATTCTTGAGAATATCCTTTTTTCACAAACCTTGCCTTGTATTTGTTGATTGATCCATTTTAATTCGTCTTCACTTTGAATATCCACTTGCATCCAATTGTCTTCTTGTCCTTAGAAAGTTCCACCAATCTCCATGTGTTGTTCTTCATAAGAGCTTGATACTCAAGATCTATCGCTTGGACTCACTCCTCCTTTTGAATTGCTTCATCTACACATGCAGGTTCATCAAAAGAGGCTAGGAAAGCAAATTTTGTACCTTCAACTTGCTTACCCTTCTAATCATATGTGAGCCTTGAAGGTTTTTGTCTTTCCCTTGATGTGCTCCTTTGCTTTGACTTGAAGATGCGTCTTCACCATCACCATCCAAAATGTTCATCATTAAGATCACAAATGTTAGATCCCATAACCACATCACCATTAGAACCAACCTTTGGAATGTTTCCTTCATAAAAAATGACATCTCTTCCTATGACCACTTTCTTAGTAGAAGGAATTTAAACTTTGTAAGCCTTGCTCACCTCACTATAACCAACAAATATACCTTTCCCTGAAGATGGATTCTCCTTTTGTCTTAGCATCAAGAGTAATGTTGATATAGCAAATGCATCCAAAAGTTTTGAGAAACTTGACATTTGGCCTTCTACCATACAATATTTCAGAAGATGTCTTACCATCCAAAACAACACTTGGCCTCCTATTCATAAATAATTGGCACACAGCAAAGCCTCACCCCAAAAAGGTTTAGGAAGATTGGCATCTAACCTCATATCTTTGGCTCCTTTACATAATATTCTATTCTTCCTCTCGACCGCTCCATTTTGTTGTGGTGTCCTTGGACTTGTGAGTTCCCTCCTAATCCCATTTGCTTCATGCTTTGAACTTGGTAAAAATGTACTCACCACCATTGTTAAGCACTTAATTTTGGTTGGTGTTGACTTGGACTTCCCTTGCAATCTTGAACTTGACAAAGAAATCAAGAGCATCATCATTTGAGATTTTAACATCAACACCATCTTCATCAAGAGTTAGATTTCCTTGCTTATCACCTTGATCTCTCTTCTTCTGAAGCACTCACTAGAAAAATCTCTTTTGATTCCACAATAGAACATATATCTTAGATCTATCTTTCTTCTTGCCAACAAAAGTAGAAGGCTCATCTTGATCTTATCCTTTTGTGACAAGACAGGCCACTATGCCTCGAAAAAAAGAACCAATTCAAGCAAACTAACCTCACTAATGAAAAAGAGAGTGATTCAATTGAGAGTGATAGGGAGGATTCACTTATGATGTCTAGTTTCTCTTCCTCTTCTTTCAAGAATGATGAATTGTGGTGGATTGATAGTGGGGCTAGTTGCCATATATCTAGTTCCAAAAATTCATTTTCTAGTCTCAAGCCGTATGAGGGTACTAAAAAGTCTATCTATATTACAAATGAATGACACTTAATCCATCAACACATGATCAACCTACAATATCATGAACTTTTGCACTCTCTAAGATTGAAGCACACTCTTGAAAAGTCCAGCAACTTCAAAATTAAGAGATCCTATAAATTTTAGGGTTCCAAAAAAGTGCATATATTGAATCACACAAATTATACTTACAAAAGTTACAAACTTGATATAGAATCTTGATTCTTGAGAAGTCTTGATCTCGGCCACTTCCAAGATTGAATCTTCATGCAATATGACATCTCTATTCACAACCACTTTTGAAATAGAGAGTGTAAAGGCACTAAAGGTCTCCTTGATGGATGAGTATCCAATCATGATCCATGAACTTGGATCATCCTTCCTCCTTGTTTCCAAGGGAATATGTGCAAAGCAACCACTACCAAGTTCACTAAGGTGATCAACCTTAGGCTTCATCTTGAATAAAACTTCATATGGTGCTATTCCTTCAAGAGCTCCAATACTCCTCAAAGCTTTGATCTTCAATGAGAATTGCTTCTCAACATATGCTTTGAATAATAGGGAATAATTATACACCATAATACTTGAAGAGAGAATATATGTGCATATTGTGTGATCATCCTCCTTTGAAAGATTGGAAATATAAGAAACATAAAGAGAGTTTGCACTCTCACTTGGATCCAATTTGTAGATGCCTTCAAATCTTGATCCGTATGCAAGGATCTCACCATCCTTCTTGATCAGACAATTGTCAACATGGAAATTGACATCAAGGCCACTATCAAGAAGTTGGCCAACACTTAAGATGTTCTTTGTAAGCTTTGGGACAAAAAGAACACTGTTGAGAAAGAGATTTTTGGAAGATGCAAGCTTCAAGAGAATAATCCCTACTCCTTCAATATTGCACTCATGCTCACTTGCAATGTATATGGTCTTCTTGACTCCATCATAAGACATAGTAGATGAAAAAGAGTGCTTGGAGCCACACATATGTGAAGATGCTCCACTATCAATATACCATGAGTCATCCTTGTTGAATGTGGAAGAGGAGAAGCTTGATGCCATAAGAGAGCCTTCTCCATGGATAAAAGTGCACTCAGAAAATGCAAATTTCAACTAGAAGTCTGGTGACAAACTGATAAAAGATCTCGAACGATTCGCAAAACTTGAATTATTTCTATTCGAGAATAATTTATGTTGGATCAATCAGGCTCTGTAATACAATGAAATGAGACGAGACAAAATCTAGGCAAAAATGAAAAGAAACGAAGCAAAGCAAAGTGAAGCAAAGTGAAGCAAAACTTAAACAAGCTCTGACATTGATTCATGCTGGAAGCATAGGGCACCTTCGGCATTTTGTAAGGCAGTGTCGTCTTTTTTGCTTGTCACAAATCACATGTAAAAACACAGTGTCACTTTTTTCGTCTTTTTTGCCCATGAAAAAATTACTTGTATTTATGCAGATAGTCGCTTTTTTTGCCTATCTTATTTTACATGTAAATATGCAGACTATGCGACAACAGGAGTAAAAATACAGCATGATTGGAGGCAGATTAAAATAGAATCTAGGAGAGTAGAAGAGATAAATCCAACACCCCCTCTTAATATGGATCCGTAAATGCCTTGATCTTCAGACTAAGCAATGCACAAAACTTGTTGTGTGCATAAACATTTAATGCCTTCGTAAATATATCTGCAACCATGTCTTGCGTTCTGCAGTACATTAAGCTCACCTCCTTGTTGAGAACCTTGCCCGTGATGTAAGGATATCTGATTTCAGTGTACTTACTCCTAGAGTGAAATCTTGGGTTGGCCGATAAGGCAATAGCACTCTAATTATTACAAAATAAAATTGTAGGGCTGTAGTGATACACATTAATGTCTGATAGTAAATCTCTCAACCAAAACGCTTCTTTAATAGATTGAGAAGCAACAATGTATTCTGCTTTTGTAGAAAAAAGAGCGATAGAGGTTTGCTTATGACTATTCCATGAGATAAGACCACCATTGAAGAAGAATGTAAATCCAAATGTGGACTTACGATTGTCTACATCTCCTCCCCAGCTTGCATCAGAATATCCATTGAGCTGATGAAGATTGTGGTTGCTGACTTCTCCATAGCAGATGCACTGGTCCATGGTAGCTCGAATATACCTCATGACTCTTATGAGAGCCTTCCAATGGGTAATGCCAGGATTAGCCATATATTGACTGAGTGAGCTTACAACAAAAGAGATGCATGGTCTTGTACAGACCATTACGTACATAAGAGATCCAAGTATTGATCGATAAGAATACTCTCTCATTTGCTCCTCTTCTTGCTTGGTCTGGGGACATTGGTCCTTTGACAAACGCAGGCTCGGATCTATCAGTGAGTGAGCTAATTTACAATTCATTAGATTGTATCTGTTAAAAACATTGTGAAGATATCTTTGTGGAGTGATATAAATCAGTTGTCTAGCTCTGTCTCTGGATCTGAATGCCCAGACATAAGTGAGCTTCGTCCAGATCAGTCATGTTGAACTCTGAAAACAACATCTACTTAGAATCCTTGACCAAATTGGTATTGTAAGTGAAAAGCAACGTATCATCCACATATAAGATGATGATAATGAAGGATTGCTGCACTAACTTGGAATAGACGTTGCACTCAGCAATGCTTGGTTGAAAATCTTGTTCAATGAGGAAGGTGTTGATTCTTTGAAACCAAGCTCTGGCAGACTCTTTCAAGCCATAAAGTGTCTTATGGAGTTTACAGACATGATTCTTCATACCTTCCAGAACGTATCATTCATACTGAATCATGTAGATGTCTTCTTGTATAACTCCATTCAGATAAGCTGTTTGCACATCAAGTTGATGTACTTCGAGGTCGACAACTGCAACATAAGATAGGAGGGTTCGGATCGACGAATGTTTGTTGACTACTGGACTGAAAGTCTCGCTGTAGTTGACGTTGGAGATCTGAGTGAATCCTCGTTCTACTAGTCTTGCCTTCCTTTGATCAATTGCTCCATTGGCATTGTATTTGATCTTAAAGATCCATTTGCAATCGATGATATTGCAGCCAATAGAAACTTCGACTAGTGACCATGTCTGGTTCTTGATCAGAGAGGAATATTCTTTGTCCATTGCTTCTCTCCAGAGATCAGAGTCTAGTTGGCTGAGTGCCTCTTTGACTGTCGTCTAGCATGACTACGTCTATAGAAAACAAACAGAACATTAGTGATTGAAATCACATTCAATCTGATTACGTAGCCAAACATTAAGCAACAAAACATCTAAAACATAATTTGTCGCAAATAATTCGTGAAGAGCTAGACTGAATTTGATTGATAATCAGTCACGAATTAGTCGCAAAAGACAAGACTAAATATTAGTCGTGAACATCTAGAATAATAATAATTCACTAAGAACAGACTACCAGATTGAGCAATAAGAGAGTCAGATAGAATGTAGAAAAGCATAGCAATATTGATACAAATCTAAATGCAGAACAAACAGAGCTGTTATCAGATTAAGTATAGCAAAATATACAGGTCAATAATGCTATTGAGCACAAGACAATAGCAGACAAAATTGCGTGCTCTACAAAGCTAATCCAATCTATGAAAGGAATAAACCTATTATTGACAATACAAAGAATTGATGCACAAAAGCATCTACTTCATCTATCTCTGATAAGCTTCTGATACTATTATTTTCACACACTTAATGGATATGAAGATGGTATCCAACATATATGCATAATTTTGCAAGTGTGCAGATGAAGAAAGTACAAAGTGGATGTGTCGTCTGTAGGAGATTGTGGGTGGCTGCTGTCGTTGTCAAATTTGTTAGCACAGTTGCATGGGATGAGCGTGAGAAGGCCGCGACATCAACCTTTGCTGAAATGAATGTTGGTGAAGATGCAAAAAATGCGACACTCTACAAATGCCTTAAAATTTGATTTACAGGGTGCCTTCGCTTTTCTGTAAATAGACTCCAAGCAAGAGGAGGATCATCATGATATCAATTGGAGGAGAAGCCATTTCTAGTGCCATCAATTCTAGAGTGTAATAGAATGATGTAGAACCACAAGTTGGAGTGCATTCATTGATTCATTCTTGATACAACAAAATTCTGATCATGCATTAGAGGCTACTCAATTTAGAAAATTTACATAAAAACTAATTTTTTATTCGACGAATTTAAAGTGGCGATTTTTTATTGAGATCTATATATTATTTTTATGTATTGAATATTTTTTTACTGTATTGAATACATTTTTAATGTATTAAATATCATTATAGACAATTTGAATCATATGTTTTTTTAGATATTTCATTTGTTTTGATATCCTAGTTATCATTAATCAAACAACTTACAAAGAATCTAAAAAAAGAATAAAAAATATATATATATTTCAAAGGCTTTTGGCCCATTACAAACTTGTTTTAAATAAAAAACCTAAAAATCATATTGAACTATAGAATCTGAAAAACCCGTCATTAATCATTTTTACATTAAAAATTTATTGCTTAGCTAAGTTTCATTGTCCACTAGCATTCAAAATAAGACTACATTTTATTTCTGATTACTCATGCCAATGATTGATCTTGATAATAGACATATTTCTCAAAAGCTTTTTATTTTATATTGAATCATGTAAAAGTTTGCTATCCTAATATGCAAATGAGGATTGAAAATACAAATACATAGTTTTGATAGCTCTTGTACAATCACTTTCATAAAGCTACATTCTATAATAGCTTTAAATGTTTGTCAAAATTTAGTGATATTTCAAAAGGATCAACTAAAAATCTTGGCTTTTGTACTTGTATAAAAAAAAATTAATTAGTTCTTGTACATTTTACCATGGAAAATATGAATGAAATCAGAGTGCATTTAGCTTATAATACTAACTATACCAATGCATAAGCATTAATGGCAACAATTATATATATACCAAATCATGTGGGTCTCATTACTTGGCCAATATAGCAAATTTTCAAACATTATCTAATGTATTTTATGGCACTCATATTATATGATGTAAGAAAGTCTAAATGAGTCTCAATTCTATTGAGTCAATTGCAACATTTCCAGCTTGTTGTAATAAATATCTCGATTTTTTTTTATGTACTTCATAGAAATTCACTAATGTCTATAGTAAGAAATACATTAATGTATATAGTAGGACAAGTCAACAATAAGTCTAAATACATATGGGCTTGATTACTCTTATTTAGAACATAAATTGAACAAGACGTTATCATATTCTATTTTTTTCTCTTAAAATTAAATACATACAAATAAAATAGTATAATTTGTGACAAAAAGAAATATCCTTCAAGAAAGAGTTAAAGCTCTAAAAATTGAGTCGATATGACATATTTGAATATGTACATGTATGGCAACTAATGCACTTTTAAGATTCTTTGCAAATACATGTCCTTACACACTTCTGAAATGACGCAAAAAGAGAATCTCAAGATAGAACAAAAGCTAAAAATGTCAACTTTTTGTATATATTCAATTAAACTCAATAAGTATTTTTTGTATTTTATAATTTTTCAGTAAGCCATAATATCACATAAATCATATATTAATTCAAAACTTCAAGATTTTATGTTACTTTTTTCAATAAGGTCTCAATCATAAAATGCTTCCATTATACTTGAGATTTTCTTTTTAAGTCTTTTTTGAACAAATTAGAATTTTTTTTTTTTTCATTTTCAACTACAACTAATACTCTTGTCATGTGTAAAGCATCTACAACATAACTCATCCATAAGTGGTGAAAATAAGTGCTAGTTATACAATAGTATGATGCAATAAACATTCTATATGACATACTCATGTTCAAGTTCCAATGACATCACATTCTATTATAACCTCTTCCTCGCCTGTAAACATTGCAGCTTGAAATGTGATCACTTTTGTAACTTATTACATTGACATATACATACTTAGATTTGAATCACATTCACTTATTTTTGGCAATCATGTGGTGAAATGATCCAACTTGACTACTAGAAGGATACCAAAGTGCTTCTATCCACTTTCATAAGAAAATAATATGTGTGTGTGTGTGTGTGTGTGTGTGTGTGTGTGTGTGTGTGTGTGTGTGTGTGTGTGTGTATGTGTGTGTTTCATTTTTGAATAAAGACTTCCAACAAAAGTCATTTGCAATGACAATTCTTATTTGTATTCAATATGATGTGATATCAAACTCTATTTGGCATCATCTTAAGTGAAATAAAAAAATATTTCTTGATCACATGTGCTTTATATTGTCTATAGTTTTCCTATAAAACATATATATTTAGAAAGCATGACTCGTTACATAGTACAATCATACAAAAATATACTAGTTACAACTATTATATAGTTGTAAGAATGGATGATGAACTTATGATTTAATACAAAGCTTGGTTTGTACACGAAAAATTATCTAAGTATTTAAGGACATTTGGTATTTAAGGTTATCAATGAGATATAGGTTCTCAATATCGAGATGATATTTAAATTATCAATAACATTTCTTAATTATCAATAGTACAAAAAAAAATTCTTAAAGAGTGTACAAATTTCTTGTGTGCATGGAGTGCCGTAGGCAGAATATTATCTATCAATTATTCTAAAATGGTCTTTTTGAATCTTATTACAATTACAAAGATTGTACAAGTTTTGAGATTTGCACATCAAGGTGATGCACTTCTTGAAACTCATAATTCCAATGCTAGTCACTTATGGTTGTCACTTTGGAAATTGCTCCACTATCTTCTTGATATTGATCACTCAAACAAAAAAGATGAGTTTAAAGCATGTATTTTATCATGGGTTAGTGTATGGCTTCAAGAAAAATACAAAACACAAGTATAAATAAGCATTATATTAGCACTCAACCAAGGATTTCAATGTGAACGCGAAGTTATAATGGATCAATCGTGAGCTTCATATATAAGCTTAGATTTCCTAATTAGAGCACCCCACTATAACCAACAAATATAACTTTCTTTGAAGATGGATCCTCCTTTGTCCTATTATCAAGAGTAATGTTGATATAGCATACACATCCAAAAGTTTTGAGATACTTGAGACTGTGGCCTCCTACCAAAAGGTGTCTTTCCATTCAAAACAACACTTGGCCACCTATTACATAAATAATTGGCACACAACAGGTTTAGGAAGATTATCAAAACCTCATTGATTTGGCTCCTTCACATAAGATTCTATTCTTCCTCGGCCACTCCATTTTGTTGTGGTGTTCTTGGACTTGTGAAGTCCCTCTTGGTCCGATTTGCATCACAAAATGCTTTGAACTTGGTAGAAATGTACTCATCACCATTGTCACTCCTCAAGCACTTGACTTTGGTGTTGAATGGACTTCCCTTGCAATCTTGAACTTGACAAAGATATCATACACCTCATCATTTCTCTCTAGTAGATGTGAAAAATTGTCAACTAGTAGTATTTTCCTAACTTGAGATTTTGTAGGCCTATGGCCAAATAAAAGTTAGAGATAGGTTCATACATGTATGTAGAGGCCCAAAGTATGTGTACACTACTTTTGAGGTCACATTAATTAGAGGAGGTCGAGTGTGGAGCTCTTCTATTGGCTCATAATTTGGTGCATTCCTATTTGACCAAATTTCTAGGTATATGGGTGAATCCTATTGGACCCCAATTTTAGCCTATCATAAGACAAGTGGCCAAGAGGCACTATGGCTGCTATAAATAGCCATCTCCACGAGTATGTACATATCTCATTTTCATTCTATTGAATGAATGTTATGCTCTTTGAAGGTCCATCTTCTTCTCTCTCACTTTTTTGTTCATATCTTGCATTCTAGCCACTAGAATTGTGATTTCTTTGTTGCTATGGCTTCACACGTGTGAAATGCAGGTTGTAGGCTCTGAAGTACGGACAGGGACAGCAAGTTTCTGTTTGTGGAAGCTTATGATCAGATTTTGATGTTTAGTTGATGTTTAGTATGCTTAACATCACAATTTCTATCATTTTTTCAATCTAGATGTGCATAACTTCCATGGCCAAGATCTTTATGAAACTTTAGCATCTTTTGGATCTGAGTTTTTCACAGTAGATACATCCAAGAAAATCTACTAAAATCATTAATAAATGTTACATACATCTTAGCACCACCATTGCTGATTGTAGTAGCTCCATGAACATCCAAATGCACAGGTTGGAAAGGCCTAGTAGATCTAGATATAGATCTCTTATAAGGTAATCTATGTGACTTTGATAAAGCACATTTCTCACAAACATAATCCATGCTAATTAAAGATTTGGAAAGACGGGAAAAAACTTCTGATACTTAACATCTTAGAATCTTTTGGTCTTCTAGGATATACCCAGTCATCAACTTTAAAATCTCTGGGAGATCTCTTAAGATCGTCATAGTGTTTAGCCCTATCCTGAGCACTCCGGATACTATTCTTAGCCACTTGGAACATCTTTTGCAAATCATGCAGGAAATCAACAACCTTTTGAATCTTAATAGATTTCGTCTCCACATTAACAAGAGATCTCGGTTGAAAACCATACATAACCATAAAAGAACTATGACTTGTAGTAGAATGCTATGGCTACTACGAATACCTGGATTGACAAGAAAGTCAAGCTAGCACGTCATATCTACCTTACAAAAATCCAATATTTTGGACATCTTCTAGTTTAGTTCTTATTTGATAATACCTTGTCTTGAGATCTGTCTTAGTGAAATATTTTTTTTCCACCCATTTATTTTTAATTGTCATCTTATTCAACCCCTTGTAATCCACAAACATCCGAAAACCTCCATCTTTCTTTACTTTTAGAAGAACAAGAGCGTCCGATGGTGACTTACTAGGTTGGATATGTCCCATCCTCTGATAGTTTTCTATTTGATTTGAAATCTCTATCTCTACTTTTTGGGAGAACCTATAAGACTTTCTAGAAATAGATTGACTTCCTAGAATTAACTCTATAATGTGGTCTATTGACCTAGATGGTGGTAAACCATGAGGTAATTATGATGGAAAAACATCTTTAAATTCACTTTAATATGATTTTTCATTGTTTGTTCATGATCCAAACATACTGAATTAAGAATTGTAGAGAATTCACAACTATTTAGATACACATTAGAAATATCCAAAATCACAAAATCACTCAAAGAGTATTTTTCATCTACTTAAGGAGAAGGTTCATCCACTTAAGGAGAGTGTTCATCCACAAAAATGGAGATTGTCAACAATAGATTGAACAGAACATTGTTAGTATTGAATATGCACAAGCCTTACAATCAACAAATGATTAGGTGTTATGATCTAATCCAAAATAGCTTCTTCTCAGCCTCTGATCCTCAATAGACCTGAAATATGATTTTGATCCACAAGTTCAACTCAACAAACAAAGGTTAGTAAGATTTGATCTAGAATGCAATGCATAATCATGCTAGAACTTGATCAAACATCCAAATATCACCATAAATGGAAATCTTACTATATACAGTAGCCAGCCAGCTCTGATACCATGTGGAAAAAGTGGATCTTGAATGGATCTAAGATCCCAAATGTTCTGGCTAAGATCTTTGCACAACAAGCTACAAAAGCTAGAAATGGCAAAACATCCTAATGCTACCTTTGATACTGTTGGCTGATTCTGACAAATCCCCAAGATACTCGAATAGAGCAACTCAAGAGCACCTCTCACCTTAGACCGAGGAGGTCTCTGAGAAGATGAGACTAATAAAGACTGAGAGCCGAGAAATACTAGCTAGGAAAGACATGCAAGAACTGTGTAAGCCTCATGGTGAATCCTAGAAGATGGAATGACCATGTAGGGACTAGTATTTCTAAGCAAATGTGATAAATACAAGTAGACCCCTCTTAAAGAAAGTAGAGTGAGCCACCTTTTGATGGTGACCTCTAGTGGAGAGCATTATTCCACTTATAATTTGTGAAATGTGGAAATTCCACTAGGATGCCACCTAAGGAGCTCTCTTGCTTATTTAAGAGATTCCTCCGGGCTCCTTGATCATGATGGTTTTCTTGAGTGATGCCCCTATGATCATGCCCTTCCATTCATATTGTGTGTGGTTGTGGATATAGAGTGGATTAGTTTTCTTGCTTTCCTAGTTGTGGTCTAGATTTCATGTTTTCTTGTGGATTAATGTAGGAGCCAACATTCAGGTAAACTAAATAGGCTAGAAATGTGGCATAAATCTTGCATATTCTCTAACATTCTAGTTCTTGATGTTCTTGGGATGTCCAAAAATCAGAAGACTGGTTGGTTTCTTGATTCTTGGATTTCTAACATGCTGTAGATTAGTTTTTGTTTCTTGTCTTGTCAATTTATGCAAGTAAAGTAGTGTAGGATCTGATTTTAGTTCATTTTGAAGCAGAGTAGAAGTAGGAATCCATCATTGCTCAACTGAGCAGTAACGTAGATCATTTGTTGAACGCATTGGCTTGCATTTTGGTTGATTATGCATGTGCATTCATTTCAAGAAAGACCCATCCGGATGTCCTCTGACAGGCAAGACAATACTACAATGATTATTTGCCCCTTCTGCCTAATCTGGGCCTAAAACAAGAAAGGTAATCTCAAGAAGTGCCCACAGTCTCTGCTGATAGGCAGAAGAAGAAATAAACAAAGAAGGACTAGCTAACAGATTCTACAAGCTCCGAAGATGTCAACATTTGGCACCATTGCTGCTTGAACTCGACACCTCATAAACCCACACCTGCTGCAACAGTGTTCTTGAACAGATCCATAATAGTTCTCATCTACAGTCTACCTTGCAAACAAACTACCCTACCTGAAAAACGACCTACAAGAAACAACAATCTCAGGCAAATATACTTGCTTGCAAATCCGTCTGAAAACCAACTTGCTTGCACCTGAACCTGCAAACCAACCAACAAGCCACAACAACTGCAAACACAAGTGATCAGACTGCAAAACTAGAGCCCACACCCATCAACTACACTCCTTCAGCCACCCCATCACGTTCCATTTCTTTCATATCTCAGCCGACGCTTTTTTTCATATCTCAGCCGACGCTTTTTTTTATATCTCAACCGACACTTCCTTTCAAATCTCAACCGACAATTTTTTTTCAAATCTCAATCGACACTTTTTTTCAAATCTCAACCGACACTTTTGTTCAAATCTCAACCAACATTTTTTTTAGATCTCGACCGACGGGTTCGCGTCAGATCTCGACCGACGGATTTTCGATCAGATCTCGACCGACGGGTTCACGTCAAATCTTGACCGACGGGTTCGCGTGAGATCTCAACCGACACAGATGGAGAAACTCACCAATGAGTTTCAAGCTACCTTGAAGTCTATCCAAAGCAGTATGCCTGGTCAGTCAAGCCCTGCACGGGTACCTTATAGACGAAAAACAATATGGTGCCCACACTGCCAGGCTATGCATCATGTTGATGCATGTCCTTCATATCTGCCTATCCACGCACATACAGTCCAACGATAGGGAAGAACAACCATCACAATCTGGAAATACCATCACTTATCATGAATATCCACCTGAAAGTCCAGACCCACTAGCCATACAAGATGGCTATGCTGTTATACAAGGGCCATTGCACACCAGATGTTTCATCTGTGGTGAAACTGGCCACTTCATGGTTGATTGTCCAGTCAAGACCAAGTACCATGCTGAGTATCTTGACTGTATCAGAAAACACAGTTTCAAAAACTGTCCAAAACAACCAACTAAGATCCTACATGTCTGTCACGTCAGTTATGAATCACAATAGGATCTTCACGACAACAACACGAGCACTATAGCACCCTCCCGCTCAACCTGCTGCTCACTCGAGAAGTTTCTAGCAAACTTCTACAATACCACACAATACACCAACTCCATAATGAAAAAAGACCATATAAAATACGGAGATCAATTGCCACCTACAATGGTTGATCAGCCAAAAGAAGACCTAACAAAATAGGCGAAACAGCTAGAAGACATTAGAAATTAAGCAAAGAAGCTGAGGAGGAAAGGATGAAAACTTAAGCAACAGATGAGTCAGATCAATTTTGATCAAAAGAAACTCTTTGGAACAATGATTGTTGAATCCCTTCTACAAAGCCCAAAGAGATCCAAAAGTAACGGATCAAAAGAAAGAGCTGCAGAAAAGAAAGATGAAGACAACCGTGAACCTGCATAATAAAGCAAGCTCCTCACCCAACAAGTGGTGGTCAAAGCTCGACATTGCAAGGGTCCAAGGTTGCAACTATAGAACTATCATTTCCTTCACCCTGTCACCAAGCCTTCATCATGTTTTCTCGCCGTTACCAAACCGTCCATCCAAAATTGTTCCTACCTCCAATTTCTGATGAATCCATCCCCTTGAGACTGATAATCAAAGTTTGTGCAACCTGTAGATCAAAGGTTTTCCTTGAGACTAGAACTTCAACTGAGAGAAGAACCACATAAACACCCAGAGGCAAATGGAGGATACAGACCTCCCAGAAGATAGAATCTGTCGAGAAACCAAAGATGAAACTGTCAATGGCAGATACAAGTGACAAAACAAAGAGACACATGGAAAGCACTCGAGCATGCAAGTTGTGAAGCTGCACTTTCCAATTTTGAGAATGTCAACCAATTGCAGCAATAAGACATTCTGGTTGAACTCTGGCAATTCATGAAAAATAGTTTTTGTGATAAAGACCAGTGACAATAAGCACTTGGTTTTATGTAAGCGAACGAGGATCTACGCTTTTCCAAGTGACGATCGAAGATACCAATACAAAGCAGAGCGACATCGTACAATGTGAGTTGCAGTGGGTCTTGCAACACATTAGAGGTGGGATGATGTTGGCTGATTCTGACGAATCCCCAAGATACTCGGACAGAGCAACTCAAGAGCACCTCTCACCTTAGACCGAGGAGGTCTTTGAGAAGACGAGACTAATGAAGACTGAGAACCGAGTATGAGAGCCGAGAAATACTAGCTAGGAAAGACATGCAAGAACTGTGTAAGCCTCATGGTGAATCCTGAAAGATGGAATGACCATGTAGGAACTAGTATTTCTAAGCAAATGTAATAAATGCAAGTAGATTCCTCTTAAAGAAAGCAGAGTGAGCCACCTTTTGATGGTGACCTCTAGTGGAGAGCATTATTCCACTTGTAATTTGTGAAATGTAGAAATTCCACTAGGATGCCACCTAAGGAGCTCTCTTGCTTATTTAAGAGACTCCCTCTTTGTGAAGAGGAGCTTTTTGTGTATTGTATCAACTCCATGCTGAAATGAGAAGAGCCTCCATGATTTAGATGCATCCATTGAGATCCTTGATCATGATGGTTTTCTTGAGTAATGCCCCTATGATCATGCCCTTCCATTAATAAGTTCTTCTCTTTTGCAGAGTATCAGAGTGTCATTCACATATACAGCTACAATGATGATCTTCCCATCTGTAATTCTTACATAAACATTGTAATCAGTTATTAGTGGCTTGAATCCTAAGGATTTCAGGGCTTGATCTTTCTTCTTATACCATTGTTGCGCTGATTGTTTCAGACCATCGATACTAATGTGCATTCTGCATTCATAAGTAAGAAGTGAGTTCAAAATGTAGCCTGGACATTGATCCATGTGGACTTCTTCGTCTAGCTCACCATGCAAGAAAGTTGTCTTTTTGTCTATGATGTGAATCCTGAGATCATAAGCAGCTGCATATGCAAACCAAAGGCATAGGGACGAATGTGTCACAATAGGAGAGAAGGTCTCAGCATAGTCGATGCCATATCTCTGAAAAAAAATCCTTTGCTACAAGTCTGGCTTTATAATTTGAAATATTTCCATTTGGTCCATACTTCAGCTTGTATACCCACTTGCATTGCACAATCTTTTGTTTATCTGGTAATGGCTACAATGTCCATACCTCATTCTTCTTAAGGATTCCATCTCCTCATTTATGGCTTGGATCCATTTGTCCTTGTCTGGACAGTCAATTGCTTCCTCGAATATTTGTGGTTCTCCACTAAATCCACAAAACTCTTCTAATGTAGAAGCTAAGCTGTCTGACACAAATCTTGCTGGCGCTTTTCATTTTCTTGTTGATCTTCTAGGAGATCCTTTTGGTACTGCAATGATCTTGCCTTTGTCTGTTCTGCTAGGTCCATAACCATTTTGGTTTACAGGTGTTGTAGCAGTAGGCTGGCATGCGAATCTTTCTTCGTCTGATTCGTTGCTCGACTGAGGTGCGCGACTCGAACATCTTTGTCTGATTGTTCATCCTCTGCTCCCTCTATCGCGATTGGTAGATCATAATATTGTCTTCCAAGGACTTCATAACTGATAGGATCATTCTTGGCCATTGTTCTACTCTCATCAAATTTGATGTCTATGACTATTTTCACTGTGTTTGTCTCTAGCATATAGATTCTGTAGTATGACGAATGATTTTCATATCCTACAGGATATCCTTGTTTTGCTTTCTCATCAAGCTTCTTTCAAAGTTTGTTAGGAACATGTGCATATGCTGCATAGCCAAAGATTTAAATATGAGTCAAATTGGGTCTTCTACCCCACCATAATTCATGTGGTATTGTATGAGGAACACCAGATTTTCTTGTCCTATTTTGAATGTAAGTAGCTGTAGCTACTGCTTCAGCCCATAGCACTCTTGGAGCCTTTGAATAGGCCATCATACACCTAGTAGCTTCCATAAGAGTTCTGTTCTTTCTTTCTACAACATTATTGTGCTGCGGTGTATAGGATGTTGTCGTTCTGTGAATGATTCCTCAATTATAGCAAAAATCAGTGAATCGGTTTGAGATGTATTCTCCACCCCAATCTGTTCTGATCTGCTTCACCTTATTTCATTTGCATCATTCTGCCCAATTCACATACTCTGTGAATTTGTCAAATGCATCTGATTTATTGTGAATGAAGTAGACCTCGACAAACTTACTATAATCATCAATAAAGGTGATATAGTATTTTGGGCCTCCTACTAAGGTCACGTTCAAATTGTGAAGTTTTTAGCACGTGTGAACTTCACCACACAGCCTACAGGATCTTACTGAGATGTTGTGATTGCACAAGATTGATCAAAGAACAGTATGCTTGAAAAATCTAAGGCAAGAGCACAACGGCATACATCCGATGAAAAAATCTAACTCTTCACTATGAGAAATGAATATTAGAAATAATTCTAAGTGTTCCATATAAAAAAGAGGCTGCTCTCAGGTAGAGAGATAAAATAAAGCATAAACAGCTCGGGTAGAGAGAGAATGAGTCCAAAACACCAAAATCTTAATATTCACAATATGGCAAAACATGCCCAACTTTTCCTACATGAGAAAGACTCGAATTCCTACAGTGGAGTTGCAAGGAAAGTCCAATTAATTTTTCTAATTCACCTACTAGAGATTTGCTAAAATCATACGTGTGGGATGCCCTACACATATATTTTTGATCTCCTAAGCCCAATAACACCATAAAGATCAGACTAGCATTGGTTGTCAATAAGAAAGCTGATCATACAAGCAATATTATTGTGTTACAAGCAAGATCTGTCAACAAAACATAAGACTAAGCATCATAAATGCCTCTACTCGACTAGAGAGAGAAAATAAGAAGTACAAAACTCATGGAGAGAGAGAGGGCACAAAGAGCTTGTCTCCAAATTTGCATTACACACAAATTTCATCATCTTCTCAATGAGAGTACATCACATATATATAGATCCATGGACTCTTCTCCTACTTTAAGTTGAATTGGAGTTGTGAATCCACCTCTCAAGCTAGACTTATTCAAGCCACCTCATTATGTCTAATTGTGGCATGTAAAGTACAAGTGGCAATTCTATGGTAGCTCGAGTTTCTACTTCTACCTACCTTGAATATTTTATTCTATGATGGGTCGTTACTAAGCCAAAAGAGCTCAATTCATCTTTGGCATTTTTAAGACCCATACTCACAACATTAGAAAGATTTTTCAATATTTTGACACTCCTCCTAAAAATGCATCTAATGTGGATCAAGCATTGATCTTGAGATAAGACCAAGATTAGACCTATGCTTTGAGAAGGCACTTTTCAAAGTGGCTTTGTGAGAAGATCAGCAATACACGAAGATGTGTCGACATGTTCTAAGTTGATTTCACCTCCAATGAGCTTTTCCCTTACAAAATGGTGTGCCACTTCTATATGCCTGCTTCTTGCATGAAAAATAGGATTGTTTGCAAGAGCTTGTGCCGATATGTTGTCACATTTGATCAAGGGAAGATCATCCTCTTTGATGCACTTTAGCTCCATGATTAACCTCTTGATCCAAAGCACCTCTTTAGTTGTTGTAGTGAGTGCTTTGTACTCGGTCTCACAAGATGATAGAGATATGGTATCTTGCCTTTGAAAGCCAAGACACAAGATTGCCTCCAAGAAAGATAGTATATGCATTAATGGACTTCCGATCCATTTTATCACGTGCAAATTTGGAATCTGAATAGCCAACAATGGTTAGATCTTCATTCTTGTACAATAAACCATAATTTTGAGTAGAAGATACATATCTTAGAACTCTCTTGGCCATCTTCCAATGTTGGATCTTGCAATCTTGCATAAATTGACTCAATTTGTGCACACAATAGCTCAAATCGTGTCTAGTGATAGTAAGCCAAATTAAAGAGCCTATAAGACTTCTATAAAGTGTGATGTCCTCGAAGGATCTTTCATCACCTTTAATAGGATCTTTTACATGTTGCTCCATGGGAGTATCTATGCCTTTACAATTTTGCATATTGAATTTTCTCAACATAGAAAAGACATATCTAAATTGACAAATAAAAGCATACTCTTCATGAAAATTAATCTCAAGGCCCAAAATGTAATGGATCTCTCCTAGATCTTGCATTTTAAATTCTTTTCCTAATGCATTTTTGGTTTCTTGAACTAGCATCAAACAACTTCCACTAAGAATAATGTCATCTACATAGATTAGAAGAATGACAATATTACTACCATCAAACTCTAAGTACATAGAAGGATCATAGTCACTAAGCACAAATCCTAATGAAAGTAGAAAGTTGTTGAGTCTTGAATACCATGATCTAGGTGCTTGTTTTAAGCCATAAAGACATCTAAATAGCAAACACATCTTAGATTTATCCTTGATAAATCCTTGAGGTTGTTCCATGTATATCTCCTCCTCAAGATAGCCATTCAAAAAACAGTTGGAGACATCAAGTTGAAACAATTTCCACTTAAAAAATGAGACAAGAGAGATTATGATTCTTATTGTCACCATCTTTGCTACAGGAGCAAAGGTTTCTTCATAGTCAAGGCCATATATTTGTGAAAGCCTTTAGCACATAATCCATCCTTGTACTTGTTGATGGAGCCATCATGATTGTACTTGATCTTGAACACCCACTTGCATCCAATGATATGCATATAAGGTGGTGGATCCACTAGCTCCCATGTGTGGTTGGTGATCAAGGCATCATATTCAATCTTTATGGCCTCATACCACTCCTTGGTATTGAGGGCTTCTTGAACATCTTTGGGCTCCTCATGAGAAACAAAATAAGCACAAGTGGAATCAAAATCCACTTGTTTTCCTTTGTCATCATAAGTGAGCCTCTTGGGCTCGGATCTCTCCCTCATGGATCTTCTAGGAGTGAAAATCCGAGGACTTCCATCTTCAAATCTTGACTCCTCCATATGTTGATTTTCTTAAATAACAATAGGTGATAGATTTTGAGGTTGCTTGATCTCGGCCCCTCCAAGATTGGACTTTTCTTCTTCATGAAAAACTACATCTCTACTATCAATTACTTTAGAGGTAGAGAGCATGTAGACTCAATAGGCTTTCTTGTTGGATGAATATCCAACCATTACTTTTTTGCTTGCACAAGGATCATCCTTCTTTCTCGTTTCCAAGGGAATATGGACAAAGCATATGCATCCAAATACTCTAAGGTGTTCAACCTAAGGTTTCTTCAAATAAAGTGCTACATATGGTGACTTTCCTCCAAGTGCAACATGAGGGAGTCTATTGCAAAGATAGTTTGAACAATTGATAGTCGTCACCCCAAAAGTCTTTTGGCAAGGATGCCTCAATTCTAATGGTTTTGGCACATTCACATGGTGTTCTATTCTATCTTTCAGCCACCCCATTTTGAGATGCTATATATGCACAAGAAAACTCCCTTTTAATGCCTTCAAGCTCACAATAATCATGAAATTTATTGGAAGTGTACTCACTGTGAAAAATACAGATCCTAAGTGGATCTAAACTCCAAGATCATTGGCTTGAATGCTTGCACTCCAAACTACATAAGCTAGGAATTGGCAACACATTCTATGCTACCTAGAATGCAAAGAACTTGATCAAAAAGCATTTATCACAAATGGAAACTTCCATAAACATCAAGTGCGGCCCAAAATAGCATTATACAGTCCATAATACATCAGCCTACCACTTTTGGAAAGCACCTAAGATCATACACAATAGCTTGAAGACAATACACACAACAATGCTCTCAATGGAGGAAGAAACAATGACAATGATCTATTGATCTCAATGAAGCATACAAAAGGTTTCTCCAACCTGTTCTCCACGACTTCCCTACTATTTATGGATGAGGAAGATGACTCTCTCTCCTCTCTCTAGAAGGTACTTGACCCTAGATATTCCCTATATAGGAAAAATAGCTAAAAATGGCTTATATGACCAAAATACATCAAAATGGTCTCATTTTGAAGGGTATGAAGTTTGACACTTCATCATACTGAAAAAATATAGTAAATAAAAACATTGTGGCCTGGTTCACACGTGCAAAACTCCAGAACCAAAACTATTTACAATTTTAGCCAATTTAGGTCTCAAACTAGCTAGGAAATGTTGACAATTTTCACACTCACCACCTCCATCACTTCTAAGAGTCTTGATTTTGTAAGAAAATTGCTTTTCAACTAGAGCTTTGAACTTTAGGAAATAGTCAAACACCATAGACTTTGAAGCTAGAAGATATACCCAAGTAAATCTACTAAAATCATCAATGAAAGTTACAAAGCAAGTAGCACCACCCTTGCTTTTTGAAGATGAGAAGTGCACATCTGAGTGTATGAGCTCCAATGGATGTGTAGTTTTGATAGATGACTTTGAAAAAGGCTTCTTATGAGACTTAGATATGGCACAAGCCTCACATGGCTTGAAATTGGAGATAAGATTTGGCAAGCCAATAGCTTTGGCTTTCTTGACCATGGACACCATAGAATTATAGTTAGGATGTCCCAACCTTCTATGCCATAGTTCCTCCAAAGACATGAGTAGCAAAAGCACTATCACGAGAGTTAGCATACTCTTTGGGATCAAGCTTGTAGATTTCACCATATCTAGACCCAAATGCAAGGATCTCATCATGCTTCTTGATTGTACATGTTCAACATTGAAATTCACATCTAGTCCACTATCAAACAATTGCCCAACACTAATAAGATTTTTTGTTAACTTGGGAACAAAAAGTACATTAGACAGAGAAAGAACTTTTGATGAAGAAAGCTTTAAGAGAATGGTCCCTATGCTTTCAATAGCACACTCATGATCATTTGTTGTGTAGATGGACTTCTTGGCTCCTTCATAAGGTGACATGGATGAAAAAGAATACTTGGAGCTACACATATGTGAGGAAGCTCCACTGTCGATATACCACGAACCATCCTTCTTAAAAGGTGATGAAGAAAAACTTGAGACCATAAGAGATCCCTCTCCATCACTTGCATGAGCATCTTCCTTCTCTTCATTAGAAATGTTGGCTTGCTTGAATTGACTCTTCTTCTTGAAGCAATTGGTGGCATAATGCCCCTTCTTGCCACAAAAGAAACACTTGATGTTTTTCTTCTTCTTCTTGGATGTGGAAGCTTGAGAGGACTCATCCTCATCTCCTTTCTCCCTGGAAATAAGATTGTTCTTGCTTGAAGAGGATTGGTGTTGATTCTTACTTCTTGTCTTGATTGTTCAGAAATGAGCACACTTTGGAGTGCTTCCAAACTTGGTAGCTCTCCAATGGCATAACTCTGAACAAGGTTGTCATATTCCTCCTTTAACCCATTAAGTATAACTGGAATGGCTGATGATCTCGGTTCTCCCTCTGCTTTGGAGAGATTAGCTTGGTTCTTGTTTCAATCCTCGCACTCTCTTTCTGATGCTTGTGACATCCTTAACCATTTCCTGCATCATACCTGGACTAACTCTTGACTTGCTCTTTCTTTCGGTCCACCTGACTTGACCGCTTCTACCTCTCCTTGGCTGCATCTTGGATTCGCCTCCTCCGAGTTGAAACACATACTTTCACTGCCTTTTCTTATCATAACCCTGTAATGCTCAAGTGCTGCTTTCATCAACTTCTCTCTTCTTCCTTCTTTTCGCCTTACATCATCATGAACGCCTCTCTTCTTTCCTCTCCCTCCCTGTTATTAACACTTTGGTCAACCATGGCTACTACTCCTTCCTTGGAACATAGAGCTAATAAAAGAAAAAGAGTCAATAAATGTGTTGCGAGGGCATGGCTTCCTGCGCATATAAGCTCATGACCCAATGAGCACGCAAGGCGATTGTAAATAGAAATAATGGACTTGGGCCCCTTGTAATTAAAATAAAACTTGAGGCCCAAAATCATTTTAAACTTAGAAGTCTATTATTTTAGAGTTGGGTCCAACTTGGGATCACAAGAATCTTGTGAATTCTAATGTACTTTTTGTGGACCTTTGGATTAAGTTGGGTCCAAGATGAATGGTTAGGATCAATGTACATATTAGCCAATAGAATTTTGGGGCAAGGGCCTTCCCCATTTATAAAAAGACACCATTTGTACTTTATTTTCATGCTTAATGAGAAGGAGGAAACTCTACCAAATTTTGGAGAGAAGCATCCTCATTTGCTATTCACTACTTGCTAATGTGCTTGATTGTGTTTTTCTTTTGCTCTCAAGTTTGCAAGTTTTTGGTTTCCATAGTTAAAGTTTTTGCATTAGCAAGCACAAGGAGCATTTGAGCTAACCTCCACCCTCACTCTCTCTCTCCACCTTCTCTCTATTACTCTCTTCTTATCTTCTATTCTATTCTTCTCCTTCACAAGATCATGATGAATGTTAGTTTAGCGGAGTAGAGTTAGGGGTGTGTAGTGTTAGTGGTGATAGAGTTAGAGAAAAAGTAGAGAACTACCTAAAAGTAGCATCTATTCGTAGTTAGGCACTATCCAGTGTTCAAACCCTTGTTGACAGGTAGGAGGGCTACTACTACACGAGATCTTCGACCCTACAGTGGCGCCGTTGCTGGGGATAGGTTTCCACTAACTAGGCAACTGCATTTTAGCTATTTCTTGCTTTTTGGAGTAGTTTTAGGTAGATTTTTGGGTGTTTAGAGTTAGTTTTCTATATTTTTTTGTGTTTGGACTGTTCACAGCTAGCGGAGGAGGTGTGAGAGGGTAGAGGAGGCCCTAAACAGCCTCTAAGGATTGAAATCCAAACCAACTAGTAAAAAACCAAAAAAAATACACCAATCTACATTTTGGGAAAAAAGAGCCAAATTTTCTATCAGATTTTGTTTTCTCCAAAACCAGTGAGAATTAACCCTCGCATGACTGGCAACAGCTCTAGGGTACTGTCTCAGACCTGCATAGAAGCCTGCGAGATTTAGTTCCAAGTAGATTGCAAAAATCTGAGAGAAAATCATAAAAATTCAAAAAACCCTTGTAAAAGTCCAAAAAAATTCAAATCTTCATAAGAACTCTCGCAGAGCCCTCTGAAGTTCCATCTTAGTGAGACCAGGACACAGAGAGCTTGCGAGAGTTAGTTCATTGTCTAAGTGCCTGTGCAAGAATTCCCATGGGAAAAAAGATAGGAAAATACCAAAGAATCCTCGCAGACACTAAAATTTTTAGTTCTAGTAGGCAAGAACCCTCGTAGAGAATTATGAAGTTCCATCTCAATGAGACTAGGACACAGAAGAGTCTGCGAGAGTTAGTTTGATTCTAGTGAGCAAAAAATTGGGCTTAAGTGCTAAAAAGTCACTAAAAAGTGAAGATCCAACAAATTCTTCTAGAGAAAACTCTCACAGACCATTTCAATCGATCTAGAATGTCAATTTCCATTAGTGAAGAAGTATGCGAGAGTTCATACTGATTATTGGTGAAGATAAAGCCAAACTAGTGAGAAATTTTCACTTCTTGTGAGAGTTAACTCTCGCAGAAATTTGTAGAATTAGATACCAAAATATGACGGATCATCAGATCTCATCCGCTTCTTCCAAATCTACAAGCAAGCCTATGAAATCTATGGCAGTCAGACACCTGTAGAGAAGTTGATGTTGTTCCCCATGTCACTAGTTGGTTTTTCAATCTGGCAGAGGAAGAAAAATCCACTTGGGAAGTAGTTAAAGCGGGTCTCATCACGTGCTTTAAACCAAAGAAGTTCCTAAAAGACCCATTCCTAAAGCAGGGTCAGGATGGGAAAAAGAGAAAGGGTCACAGACTATATTGAGCGGGTCAAACATCTACAATTCGAGTGCAGTGCAACTCTAATTCCATGTGGTGATCATGTGGTTCCTTGCGGGATTACCACGTAGCATTAGGAGAGAACTGAAACGACGGGAGCAGTATGCTACTCTGCAAGAAGCTATGGAAGATGCCATCAGGGAAGAGGATGAGAGATCAAACGACAAATATCCATCCACCCATACTCCTACTTCCTCGATAGCATCATCATTATCAACTGCTTCCACTCTATTCACAAAACTGTTGATGGAACAAATGACAAAATTATACAAATAGTAGATGGAGCAGCTTATGGTGTAGTTTGATCAGAAACTAAAAGCCTTACAAGGAGCTATAGCAGCAACGCCAAGTCTACCGAAACAAAACCAACTATAGTATCCCTGACGTGAAAATGTATGGTGTTCAGTATGCACACACACTTCCAAGACAGAAGTGAGGTTCACCCAGATCAGTCATGTCGAATTCTGAGAACAGCATCTATTTTGTATCCTTGACCATTTTGGTATTGTTGCTGAAGAGCAATGTATCATCAACGTACAATGTGATGATAATGAAGGATTGTTGCACTGCCCTTAAATAAACGTTACAATCAACAATGTTTGGTTCGAATCCTTGTTCAATGAGAAATGTGTTGATCCTCTAAAACCAAGCTCTGGCATACTGTTTCAAGCCGTACAGTGCTTTGTGGAGTTTATAGACATGATTCTTCATGCCTTTCAGAATGTATCCTTTGGGCTCGATCATGTAGATATCTTCTTGTATGACTCCGTTCAGATAGGCTGTTTGTACATCAAGTTGATGTACTTCGAGGTCGGCAGCTGCAGCATAAGACAAGAGCATTCGGATCGACAAATGTTTGACGACTGGACTAAAAGTCTCACTGTAGTCGACATTCGAGATCTGGGTAAATCCTCGTGCTACTAGTCTAGCCTTCCTTCGATCAATTGCTCCGTTGGCATTATATTTGATCTTAAAGATCCATTTGCAATTAATAATATTGCAACCAATAGGAGTTTCGACTAATGACCATGTCTGATTCTTGATCAGAGAGGAATACTCTCTGTCCATGGCTTCTCTCCAGAGATCATAGTCTGGTTGGCTAAGTGCCTCTTCGACTGTCATCAATTCCTACATTAAGAGACAGGCAGACTCCGGAGTATACCTTGTGGGTTGTGTGCGCACTCATCTTGATGTTCTTGGAGGATTCGACTGATGAACCACTCTTGGAACTTGTTGCCGGGTAGCAACAACATCTTCGTCTGATTCGTTGTCTCGAAGTGGGTTGACAATAGACACGCCTAAGCTAGAAGCTCGGACTGTCATGTCAATGGTGGGAGATGTAAGTTCTTCTTGAGCAATATCCTTGCCTTTGAGGTCGACGAATTGATCCTCAATAAAGACTGTATCCCGGCTATATAAGATTTGTTGGGCATCAGGATCGTACAGCTTTTAGGTGTTATCAGACGAAGTATATCCAGTTAGGATGGTCTTGAGACCTTGGAAGTCCAATTTCTTCCTTGTGTCTTTTGGGATCTGCGTGTAGGCAATGCAGCCGAACCCTCTTAGGTTCTTCAAAGAAGGCTTAGAGCATGTCCACACCTCGTGGGGTGTCTTGTCTGAGAGAGCCTTGGTCGAACATCTGTTCTAGACGTAAGCTGCAGTGGAGATAGCTTCAACCCAGAATCTCTTGTGCAACGATGCATGCGATAGCATACATTTAGCAAATTCGACTAGAGTACGGTTCTTCCTCTCAGCTAAGCCATTAGACTGAGGACTGTAAGGAGTGATAAATTGCTGCTCAATGCCTTGGCTTTGACAATACTCCTTAAACTTGATAGAGATATATTCTCCACCATTGTCTGACCTTAGGGCCTTGATCGTCATTCCAGTCTCCTTTTTTGCATGCTCTATGAAGATTCTAAAGCAGTTGAAAACTTCTGATTTTTTCTTTATGAAATACACCATCGTCCTTCTGGAGAATTCGTCAATAAAAGTTATAAAATACTTGGCATCCTTCAACAAAGGATTTTTCATCGGGCCACAAATATCTGAATGTACAACATCTAGCAATCCTCTAGCAATATGCTGATGGCTTGACTTAAATGGTTTCCTAGTTTGTTTACCAACTAGACACAGGTAACTCAACTTTTTTGTGAGGATAGTCGAGATCAAGGACAATAGATTGTCTAGACATTCGTTGTACAACAGCATGATTTAAATGACCAAGTCTATAATGCCAAAGTAAACTTTTATTTGTATGAATTGAAGTACTGAGAGCCTTACTAGAGGCAGAAAAGCAATGACTTAATTTATACAAGTATCCACGCCTCTTTTCAAGTGCTAGGATCTTGCATGTCCTATCAACTACTTTACATTGATCACATTCGAATTCTACTCTGTGTCCTAGATCTGTGATTCTGCTTACAGAGAGCAGATTCGTAGATAACTTTGGTACATACAGGACTTTAGAGAGTAGCTTAGACTGATCATTCACAAAGCAAAATCTTACAGTGCCTTCACCTTTAATAGCTTGTGTGCTATTGTTGCCAAGGTGAACGAACTTCTGGGCACTGTAAGGTGTATAGGACTCGAAACAGCCAATGAGGCTAGTCATGTGCTGAGTGGCTCCGGAATTGTTGTAAAGCTACCTTTACAAGCTTTACTTTCCGGCGCCACTGGCGCCAGCATTGTCCCCGGCGCCAGCAACGCCCCTGCTACTCCCGACGCCATTGTGACCAGAATCTAGCCGGCGCCAAGTTCCTATGGCTGAAAATCTTTGATCGGTTCTAGTGAAGTCCAGAGAGCTCAGATCGATGTGCAATCACCTCACATGATCTAGGCATGATTAAAGTAAGCCTGGGGATCAATAAATTCTAGAGTGAGAAAATGACTTTCTAGAGAGAGAAAAAATGTGCTTTACCAGCCTGGGTAGAGTGCTTGGTATAAGGGGGGTCCCGAATCCCACCAATACTATAGGGGAGTGAGGGTTGCGACTCAGGGTCTCAGCCTCCCTTGCTGGAATGTTGTCCTGGCACTCACCTTGGCATGCCAGCTCCCGGGAGACTAGGGTCAGTCACACACTTGAATTGTAACCTTCTCAGATTTATCAATAAAGTGGGATTTTTCTCAAACTGACTCTGATTACCTTCTGGGTTTCAGTGTTCGGTAAAAGCGCTAGTTGTAAGGCCGCTTCAAAATTTTTAAGTTGGCACATAGCTGAGGGTCGTATCCCGGGATGCCAGCGGTATGTCGTCGGGACCATTCGATCCGTGGCACCAGCGGTATGCTGTAAGGACCATTTGGTCCAGGAACTGGTTGTCTCCATATCTGTCGCGGCTTATGTTCTGAGTGTTCCTTGCATGAACGTGAATGGGTTAAGCTCTTGGGGAACGGGCTCTAACCTGTAGGCTGAGTTGGATGGCTTGCTTGGGTGGAAGTTACCTGTTTATGGCTGTCCAGTCTGGCGTGGCACCAGGTTGGCTTCCAGCGCTCGTGACGAAGCTTTAAGCTGGTTAAGTATGATGTAAGTCAGACCGCTTGTTTGGAATGGATGTTACTCGTTTGTAACAAAGCTTCGAGTTGGTTAAGTCTGATGTATGTCGGGCGGCTTGCTTGGCGGGAAGTCACCCACATCGAGACCTCCGATCTGGCATGGCGCCAGTTTGGATCTCAATGTTGGTTTTCGGAACTTCAAGTTGGTTAATACTGATCATTGTTGGCGAGTTGGCTGCTTGTATGTCAAGTGGGTCTGGATGGCAAGAGTTGAAGGCTGGAAAGCTAAGTCGTGGTTTCCGACTCCCTTTGGGATGCCTGCGCTACATGTGGTATCATAGCCGACTGGCCGGTCAGCTATGCGGATCTCACGGAAATGGCCATTGTTTGGGTTCATCAAGACAACTGTTGTGCAAGGTGCTGCCCACAGTGTAAGCACGGGTGTGTCCACGATCGGGGTGGTCGGCAGAACGGGGGACTTGATGAGTCAAGGTGCTGCCCTTGAGGTGTAAGCACGGTCAGTTCTCGCGGTTCGGGCCTGGCGCTGTCTGCACGTAGGACAGATGAGACAGTATGCTGCCATTAGGTTGGTGTAAGCACGGTCTGTGCCTTGTGGGGTGCGGGGCGACATATTCGAACTGTACGGGTTAACCATTGATACAGAGATGCTGCTCGAATTCGGGTGTAAAGCATGGGTGGTTAGCTGCCGGTGCGGGATAGCTGCCGATCGTTTTGCTATAAGGGCTATCGACCAAAAAGTCGTGGGGCATGACTGAGGCAATGTGCTGCTTAATGGTGAAAGCACGGATAGTTGGAGGGATGTCCTATGTGGGCTGTGATCAATTTGTATGGGCGCGGTCAGGCAAAGGTCCGTTGGCAGGACCATCTCAAAGGGGGACCTTGTCTTTGTTACCTGTTAGTAAACCTGCCTGAGTGTCTTGCTTGCATGTATTCGTGGTGAGTCTTAGTACTCGTGCTTTGCATGGTTTGCATGATTGCTTGTGATACAAGGAGCTGATGGCTCGAGAAGGAACCTTTCTTTTGAAGGCTGATACCATCAAACAAAGAGAACTACAGAATCTGTGTGGCGGATTTGCAGTTCAAGTACTTGCACGTGAATGGCAACGAAACGACTCAATGTTTGCAAAGGATGGATGGCTAGCCTGTTTCTTGGATTAGTTTCATTTGTGACAACGCCCACCAGACGCAAGCAGGTTGTCAAAAGTTGGAAAGGGCAATTTTAGGGGAGATCTTCTATGGAGCAGTTGGTCTTCATTTGGGACGGCCACCTTCGGAACTGAAACTCATTGATCATATGTGATATCCAGTATCAGTTGGGTTTTTCCTCAAAGGAGAAAGACTAGGATCCTCTTCAAAGATTGGCAACAAGTTGGATCGAGCCATAATCCTAGCAGATGGGAAGCAAAGTGTTGGAAAGGCTTTTTGTCCGAAGAACTCTACTCTAAGTCCGATCAGCTAATTTTATAAGTGGAGGGGGAACTATCACACACACCTCTCTCTTGGGGAAAATTTTGAATGAAAGTTGATCAAAACAGGGGCAAATTCAAGGTGACCTAGCCATACTCACACGAGAAGACTGGCGAACTTTGGACCTAATAAGTTGACAAGTTTTTGTTGTGGAAAGGAAAGCTTGTTATAGGCTTTCTCTGGACCAGCAATGATGAGGAAACATATGAGTACGCTGGCTTGTGTTACGTGTAAGGCAGCTGATCAATGAAGGAACTGTGAAAGTTGAGTCTTGCATGAGAGACTTGGTATTTTGAATGGACGCTAAGGGACAGTTCGTGTTGAGATCGAACTAGTGCAAACTCTGGGTGCATGTGTCTGATTCAAAGAGAGCTACTTGAAGCCAAGCTCGATGTACACTTCTTGTTTTGACTGTGAGGCAACTGACCAGTGATGGAATTGTGAAAGTCAAATTTTTTGCGATAGACATGGTGCTTCAAACAAACCCAAAGAGATAGTTCGTATGCAAATCAAACTGGTGCGACCATTTGGCTCTCCACGAGGTCAATGGTTACATTTGGGCTGATTCAAAGAGCTATCTCAAGCTAAGTGAGAGGTGCATTGCGGAGTACTCAATCTTTGCCTACCTTAAAGAGCCAAGAAGGAAATGTATCAAGATCAGACTGGGACAAGGAGAGAAATCAAGGTGCAGAAGCAACAAGGCACAGAGTGGACCATAAAGTGGACAATCAAACGATAAATCCTTTGGCTCAGGGAGCCTTGATACCTGTGCGGAACTGATCAAATCTGGAGCTCAGGGAGCTCAACACAAAGTGCATCAAGGACAAATCAGGAGCTCAAAGGAGTTCCAAAGTCGAAAGTCAGAAGCGACAGGGGCAAACATTTCAAAGAAAGGCCTCTATCACCAGTTAATAAGGTTCTTGGGTTTTACGAAAGCGATATAAAATCTACGCTTTTTCCAGACAAAGAGATATTTTTAAGTTATGTAATTTTTCAATACAAAGAGTTGAGCCTCCGACTTGTGGTGTGCCAACTTCAATGTTAATAAAAATTGGCCTGTAAATTGAGTACTGTGCCAAGTAGCTTAAATATATAGTTATTTTAATTGGGAGACACCTTTACTTTAATCTGACATCTGATGAGGACATCACATTTTATAAAGGTGGGGTGGATGTTGTAAAGCTACCTTTACAAGCTTTACTTCCGGCGCCACTGGCGCCAGCATTGTCCCCGGCGCCAACATCACCCCTGCTGCTCCCGGCGCCGCTCCTGGTGCCACTGTGACCAGAATCCAGCCGGCGCCAAGTTTCTATGGCTGAAAATCTTTGATCCATTCTAGCGAAGTCCAGAGAGCTCAGATCGATGTGCAATCACCTCACATGATCTAGGCATATATAAAGGAAACCTGAGGATCAATAGATTCTAGAGAGAGAGAAAAAAGCTTTACCAGCCTGGGTGGAGTGCTTGGTATGAGACGGGGTGCCGAATCCCACCAATACTATAGGGGAGTGCGGGGTTGCGACTCAGGACGAGCTCCAACCAAGTCTCAGCCTCCCTTGCCGAATTGTTGTCCTGGCACTCGCCTTGGCATGCTGGCTCCCAGGAGACTAGGTGGGTCACACACTTGAAATGTAACCTTCTCAGATCTATCAATAAAGTGGGATTTTTCTCAAACTGACTCTGATTACCTTCTGGGTTTCAATGTTCGGTAAAAGCGCTAGTTTTAAGACTGCTTCAAAATTTTTAAGTTGGCACATAGCTAAGGGTCGTATCCCGGGATGTCAGTGGTATGTCGTCGGGACCATTCGGTAACTACGACCATGGTGACGAGGATCTCTAAGGCATCCCGTAGATGGGGATCCGTGATGAGACGGATAGTGATCCCGTCATTGGTTTGGGCAATGGTTTTGTTGTCGTCTGTCAAAAATTTTGTGAAGTACTTGGCATCATAGCTGGTTCCCTTTCCATGGATTGTCTCTCCGAGATGAAGAAAGCTGATGCTCTAGAGATCCCCATTGATAATAGAATAGCTGCCACTCTTGGATGTAATCCGAAAAGTTTGGAACTCATCCAAATAGGTAAAGGAGGCTGCTCGGATGAGGCTCTCGCTCTGCTGGTCCCGGAAAAGTGTCAGATTAAAGCCAAGGTTGGTGACGATATCCTTTGCCAATGTGAGCTGCTCGGCATAATTCTTAGGATAGATCATGACTATATCCCCTGAATAAGGACGAGGGGGTTTACGGTGATGCAAGCTAAGCGAGGAATCGCGGGAAGCCATGATAGCAGTGATTTTAGATTGCTCTGAGAATTTTGGCATGAACTTGAGAGCAGCAATCTAAAATGAACTCGTGGAGAGAAGGTGGAGGACTATATATAGACTTTTTTTTGGCAGGAATTCGCAACTTCACCCAGAAATCGTCCTCAGTGTCCACGATTTGGTAAGGATGGTTGCGAATTTTGACGCAACGTTCTGAGGGCCCGCGAATTCTTGTAAGGGATTTTTTTATGCCAAAAGAGAAAAAAAATGTCTGACAGTGCAAAAATGTGTCTGATCAGAATTCGCAGAGGTAGCAGAGAAATCGTGAGGATCAATTTGAGCTGCAGTGAATTGTTTTGCGAATTCTGAGGATGGATATCTCATGAATAAAATTATATTTTTTCTATTTTTAAACATTTTTTTATCTAAGACATAATTAGCAGAGGCCAAAAATGGATTGTGCTTTGTGAAAAAGGGGTCAGGCGAATTCTATCTAAGATGTTGTGAAAAAATTTCTTCTGAAACAAATGACTTTTGTGGTTTTCTCAAAGAAGACTATTGGTATACCTGATCTTATAGTATCTTGATGGGTGGAACAAGAAACCACAGCAAAAATGTTGTCGAAATGGCATGCAAACAATAAAAAGGAAGAAAAACAGTAGAAAAAAAAACAAGCTAATACATATCAAGATAAAAACAGGGTTCATTGTACTTTCTCAGTTGACTCCCATTGACCATAATGTCGAGGATATCGCCTTGAAGGGTTTGGAGTTGGACATATCCAAAGGCAAAGATTTTCTTAATGATGTAAAGTCCTTGGCCAGAAAATTTCAGTTTGCCTTTGAAGGCTTTGGCCTGGTATAGCCGGACCTTATCTCCAATCTGAAAATCTCTAAGTTTCAATGATCGATCATGCCATGTTTTTTGTCATCATTTGTGGACTTGTTGAGCATGGATGCTGATCCTTCGTGTTTCACAAAGTTGCTCCAGATGGAATAATCTATTTGCTAGATTCTGAGGAGTATCGAGCTCAAGGTTATAGGCTACTCGAAGGGAGGGGATATGGAATTCCACAAGCATAATGGCTTCTTGGCCTCATGTGAGCTGGAAAGGGGTTAAGCCTATAGCTCGCTTCGGGGTGGTGCGATAAGCCTAGAGAGCAGCATCGAGTTTGAGTTCCCAATCAGATCAGCTGGATTCGACGGTTTTGGTGAGAATTCCACATAGGATTTTATTGGTGGATTCTACCTGGCCATTGCAGCATGGATAGTATGGGGAACTTTTGCGATGTACCACAAAAATTTGGAAAGAAGATCTGCTATGACAAAGTTAAGGAAATGTGTACCCCTATCACTGATAAGCTCTAGAGGACATCCGAACCAAACTATAACCTGTTCATAGAGAAATTTGGCGGTAGACCGAGCGTCAGCATTGGGAACAGGTCTTGCTTCAGCCCATTTGGTGCAATAGTCCGTAGCTACTATGATGTAAGGAGATTGTGTGTGTCGAGCAGTAGGACTAATAGGTCCGACATAATCAATTCCCCATTTTTGGAAAGCTTGATTAGTGGTTACGGGGTGTAGAGGCATGTAGTCTATTTTTTTAAAGCGTTTGGTGCGTTGGCAGACATCACAAGCCTTAATGTAATTGTGCATATCCTTGAAGAGTGTTGGCCACCAAAAACCGGCTAAGAGGATTTTCTTAGCAGTTGTTTCAGAAGAGAAATGGCCAGCACCAATACCTTCATGAGTGAGAAAAATTACAGAGGGTATTTCTCCTTCAGTAAGACATCGTCGGATAATTCCATCTAACCCTTGCTTGTAGAGTTGTCCTGCGATTAACGTATAAGGTTTAGTTTTGAGGACCAACGCACGTTGTTCAAGTTTAGAGAAGGAAGGGTCCATCTGCTCTGAAGTTAAATATTCGGTAATTTCCTTAGCCCATACAGGTGTAGAGTCAACTTGGAAAAGGATTGCATTTGGTAAATCATCGTTGATGCCTTGATCAGGGGTAGGAAGGTTAGGAATTCGGGATAGATGGTCTGCTAAAAAATGTTGAACTCCCTTATGAACCACGATCCTAAACTCAAATTCTTGTAATAATAGGATCCATCTAGTAATACGGCCTGTGGTGCACGTCTTGTTGATGAGATACAATAGTGCTTGATGATCAGTGAAGAACGCAAAGAATTTTTCTAGAAGATAATGGCAAAACTTCTAAGCCGCATATACCATTGCCAAGGCTTCGCGTTTGGTAGTGGTATAATTGACTTCAGCGGGTATCAATTGTCGACTAAGAAAATGAATTGGGTAGTCCTTTTTGGATTCTCCCGGTTGGGTGAGCACTGCTCCAATGGCATACTTGGATGCATCGGTATGCACGTGGAATTCTTTAGAATAATCAGGAGCCCGGAGGATGGGTGCATTGGTAAGGGCTTATTTGATTTGATTAAAGATGACGTGTTGTTCATCTGTCCACTTGGAAACTACAACTACTTTGTAGATTAAGCGTGCTTTTTGTTAGCAAAATCGAAAATAAAGCACCGATAGTAGTTGGTGTGGCCAAGGAAGGAGTAAACTTCAAGTATTGTATGCGGTTTTGGTAGTTTTGAATGATAAGGATCTTTTCAAGGTCAGTGGCAATGCCATTTTGTGAGATAATATGTCCTAACACAATACCATGGGTTACCCAAATCTGGCATTTTTCAGGATTGAGAGAGATGCCAAAGCATTGACATTGAAAAAAAATTGACCATAGACAGATGTCGTATTTCTTCGGAATGTGCTCCTAAATCATCCAAGTAAACTTCTAAGGTATCGCCCATCTGCTGAGAAAAGGCCGCTTGCATAACACGTTGGAAGGTGCTAGGAGCATTGCAGAGACCAAAGGGCATGACTTTCCAGCAAAAGGTTCCCCATTCTGTGGCAAAGCTGGTTTTGTGTTGATCTTCTTTAGCGATTTGGATCATATTGTATCCGCTAAAGCCATCTAAGAAGGAGTAAGCCTCATCTCTTGCTAGATTTTCTAAGATGGATTCTCCGAAAGGTAATGGAAGATGACCACGTTCAGTGACGACATTAAGTTTCTTAAAATCAACACAGATGCGAAGTTTTCCATTTTTCTTGGGAACAATGACAGTTGGGGAGACCCACTAAGTATGCTCAATTTCATAGATAAATCTCGCATCTAAGAGGCATTGTAATTCCTCTTTGATCTTGGCCTTATAGATGGGATTGCATCTGTATGGACGACTCGTAGTGGGTCTCGCACCCAGTTTAGGCGGGATACGATGCACAGCTACTTGGGGTAAGACACCTTTCAAGTCTTTATAGGTCCAGGCAAAGATATGTCGATATTTTGCAGGAGCTTTTCAAGCCGTCTGCGTTGTTCGTAATTGAGAGGAGCTCCGACTTGGACAAGATATTCGTTGGTTTCATTTGGCTCACTCAGGGAAAGGGTTATGGTTTGTGCGAGGCCTTCGTAGGGTGAGTTACCAGTTGGCTCATGTTGAGCTTGGGGTAATTGGATTGTGACATCCTCAATATAAGTGGATTTCACCTAATATGCACTCTGAATTCCGCTATATAAGGGCTGAATTCGAGTCATTTGTCACCTTTGCTAGCGAAGCTCTGTCGAAATTTACACTGAAATTACCAAGTTCTCTGTTTGCGACCAAACTTCCTACCAGCTATCATCTGATCATACTACAACATTTAGCAGTTCATCATGGTGTGAAAGAATATCAATAAAATTGACATTGATGATAGGTGTATCCAGATCAGGTAATTGGTCGTGATCGATCGGGAGTGGAGAGGTACAATTATCCTTATGCTGAGCATAGTAATCGGCATTCACACAATCAATGGTAGCTAGACTGTGACTCCAGTTTATGATATTAGTAGATTTAACATAATGACCTTTTGCGTGGCTGGACTGGTATGGCTCAAATATTGAGTTGGTGGTTGAGGATCCTTCGTCATGGATGTGTGCAGGTTTGAGTTTACCCATTGAGTCAATGGTGACAGAACTGTCATGTTTGCCAAAAGTGACTCGGCTTTTGCTCCAGTCATGAACGACTCGTGCAATGGTGAGCCACGGACGACCAAGTAGTAACTCATAAAAATAGGCATTATTAGGAATATCAAGTACTACGAGATCAACAGAAAACTTGAGACCTCCTAGTTTGATCAGCATGTGCGGAAGGAAATTGGTAGGTCGGACCACACTTTGACCAACCATCCGAAGCTGACAAGTAGGTTTGGCTAGCTTGTCGCTCAGATTCCATTCCATCATGAGGGATGTGGAAATGATATTAACCCCATAACCTCCATCGAGTACTGCTAAAACTTCACGAGATTGATGATGGGGAGTTGAGATTTTGATGTTGCCTCGTTTGTTGAGTGGATTGGTTAGATGTAAGGGCATTTCAGGCAACTCATCAATAGTGGTGGTATTGGATTGGATCTATTGTTTCCACTAGCCAGTATGCTTCCAGAGTACATGGAAGGGAAGAGTGACATTGGCTTGTAGTAGATCTCCCCAAACTTCGGTACCTTCAAGGGCTTTTGCTTTCAAAGGACTTGGGAGATACTTTATGGGAAGAGGAAGATTGTTGGTCGGCACTGCAGATTTGCTGGCGATACTCATGATGCAGCCGAATTTTTTCAGACGGGTGAGGGTAAACTATTGGGGTTGAATCATTACTTGGAGGAACAGCCTGTGGTTGAGTTTTGCTGGGTGCAAGTGTAGGGGCTTGACGTTGGATTTGTGTCCGAGTCAAGACCCAAGCATGATGTGTTTCGATTGGTAAGGTTTCTACTTGCACTAAACAGACAGGAGCAGCTGGCTTAGATCGGGATGGGCAGTCTTTCATGTGATGTTCAATACCACAGTTTTCACAAGCTGGGGAAAAGCATAGTTTATCTGGGCAACGAATACTAGGATGTTTACCTGCACAAATAAAGCATTCTTGTATTGCGGGTTGTTGATGTGTGGCAAAGACAACTTGGTTTGGATTGTAAGCTTAGGCATTGGGATCCACTAGTTGGACATTCGAATCATAGGTATAATAAACAACCGTTTCAGTAGAGTATTGTGGTTGAGTATTGTCTTCCACATAGTAGGTAGTCGGATCGATGGTATTTGAATGAAGATAATGGATAGCGTTTTGTGGGGTAGGTTGGTTAACAACAAACTGTTGTCATGGGGATTGGTATTGATTTGGTGCAGGTGGTCGTGGTTGGTAAACCCCTAGTCGTGGCACAGGTTGTTGTGGTGGGTAAGGGCGGTAAGCTCGATAGATGGTGGGTCTAGTGGCTGCTGCGAAATGATTTCGCAATTGAGAGCATTCATTAGCAGTGTGATGTTGTGAGCAGATTGGACACCGGACATCTTCCCTTGCTGGAAAGGATTTCTCAGCAATCTGTTTCATGGCAGTTTGGAAATCGGCAATGAGTTTATCCATATGAGATTGTTGAGCTTTTTGCCAGGTTTCCATTTGATGTAGAAGTTCAAAAGACTGAGCAATATTATCAAACTTTGGGTGATTAGGACGATCTGGATTCTTAGTTTTCTTTTCACGATGGTCAAAGTCATCGTCGGAACCTTCATTTTCTTCATGGATAGCATCGGTCATCACATCTTTAAGTTGATCATAAAGGTCAACTGGTTTGAGTTCACGATGGATGTTTTTTTGGCAATCCAACTAAGAATAGTTTTATGGCCATTCATTCGGTGATATTTTTATCAACACATTCTACTTTGAGACGCTTAAAACGCTCAATGTAGTTTCAGATAGACTCTTCGTGATGCATCTTGATATGAGTAATTTGAATGAACGAGCTCTGAATCAGTTTGGATGGTTTGAAACGCTTGATGAGAGCGTCCTTGAGGGTGGTCCAAGAAGCAAGATCAGGAACTTCGAGATTCAAGTACCACTCCTTGGTGGTGCCATAGAGTACCATGGGAATGAGTACAATAAGTTGCGGATCAATGTCGCGTACTCTATGCTATCTCTGAGTGGCTTAAATCTACCCTCTATATATTGGGGTAGGGATTCTCCTGTCGACAACTTGGTTAAGGTTTCCAGTTGCTCTCTTCTCCTCTAGCTTTCACATGGCATGGCTCGAGGGCTAGATTCAAGATTGATCTAGGATCGGTTGGGAGGTTTTGCTCCTATGTGTCTCCTATTGTGGTTTCGTATCCTCATCTTAGGGGTTTTCCCTAGTGGTCTTTACATTGGATATTTGACAAGCATGCTTCAAACTGAAATTAGTGAATCCAACTCCGTACCCTTGCAATCTGTATTCTCTTCAAATAAAAAAGATAAACACAAAAATGGTGTCACATGCCCTTGCATAGACATTCCTAGGGGCTTTTGGTGATAGCAACTTGACTTTAAATTTTTAAAACCAAATTCATTCTTAACTAGTTGGGTCCTTTTTCACTTTGGGCCCACAACTAAGAGCTAGTCTACTTGTAATTCTTGTGCCTTTGGTGGCTTGCAAATAAATTGCACCTTCTATGGGTGTCTGACATTACATTTTTGGTAGATCTAATATTTTTGCCGACTCATCCATGCTTTTATTCTCGTCATCATAAAATATGGTTGTGAGGTGCTGGGCTTTGTTTTTACTTGTTGGCCGGTCCACTACTTGTCAACTTCATTGGTGGTGATGCTCCCCATAGATTTGGATTCTAGAGCTCTCTTTTTCGTCTGTAGTCAATGCTCTTTGTAGTGCTGTGGCCTTGATTCTAGTTTTTGATATCCTTCATACAATTGTAATAGTTGGAATCTGTTAGAAAAATCTTTATGAGAATCTTTTGACAATTAGCTTTGTGATAATGGATCTCCCTAAAGTATCATTAGTTGAATTTGATATTGTTGGACCATCCATGGTTACAAGTTTCTCAAGTGGTTCAAAACTAGAGAATGAGCACGATCACTTTTAAAAATTGTGGGCGAGCAGTCAAAGTCAATCCAATCACTTGGACAATCAAACTAGTGTTCCCAAAAGCTGATGATGATCCTTCAACTGTTGTTTATACCATTGATTGTGAAAATAAGATATTGGGAATCCATTATAATTCACAAATTGACAATGTGAATAAAAACTTAAGCATGAGCAATAGTTGATTATACAGTAGGCTACATGTGTCGCCACGATGAAAGATTGGAACTAAGTATTACACCTCCTAATGAGGGCACTCTTGATGTGCTAATCACATATGGGATAACTATCATGAATGTAGTTTGGATTCTTGTTGATCTAATTCTCAATCCAATAGAAATTGAAATATATATCATACTTTAAAATAAACCATCCAATTCCTAATTACTCAACTAGCCTATATCATATGAATACACATTTTTTCATCAACGTTACATGTTTCTTAAAGTCCAACCCCATGCAAAATACTCTACAATAGTGAAAATAAAAACTAATTTACCAACATATGCACAAGAAAATTATAATAATTCAAATTCTTTTGCTATGAGTGTCCCTCACCTCATTGACCACATAGGAGATAATTATGATGTCTATTATTCATAATAAAACAAGCCCACATATATTTCTAGCTCATGCAAATTTTGGAAAATAGTTTTGACAATTTTAACATCGAACAAAATATTGTCGTTTCACTTTTTTCAATTTTAACATCTAGTACATCAATGTAAAATTTTGAAGATTGACATGAATTGAAGTGAGGTTTTCAGTTGATAATCTGAATCCATGTTAAACATCGAAATTTGTAAATTATGAGTGCTAATTCACTTTCAAGATATATCCACTCATAGACCTTTGATTGATATAAGAAGAGAATCTCAAGACATATTACAACTTGACAAATGACCACCATTTTCCTAAAATATGTTATAGTTTAATTATCAAAACTAATCCAAATTGTTTAGATTGTAGAGGATTTTCAAACACCAAAGATATTACCATGTTCTTATTCAAGGTTCCAATATTAGATGCCACTTTCTAGTATAAAGCTCAAATGTAAGCTAGTTTTTAAGAAATCCTTTAGCTTTTTTAAGTTTTTTTAAAGCTTTGATGGGATTGATTAGCTTTTTCGTTTCACTTTAAATTCATATGATTCTTTTTTATGTATTAAATCATTTAATCATACCTCATCCACCAATAGTGGAAATAGTATAAAAATCATAATTGTGCTAGCTATCACCTATTATCATGATGCATGATGCAATAAATAATTCATATTTATGACATAATGCCATCCAGTATGTTATTACTTATCCTACCACTAAAGCTTTTTTAAGATATGATTTATCCTACCACTATAGCTATTTGGCCACCATTATATAATAGAAAATGAAGTAGAAATACTTTGTGGCCTCTTGAAATGAATAATATATCCATAAGTGTCACGTCAATTAAATCTTGTAGTGAAGGGCTAGTGGTTGATCATCTACTTATTTTTTCTTACACTTATGTTGTTAGTTTGTACGAGTTTGATTATGCTCAATCTACTGACAAATGGCTTTGTGCTATAGAGATATCTGAAGAAACAAAGCTCTGCTAGCTCTCGACTCCCAACTTGACAAAAATCTCAAAGACCTCGAAAATGAAGACCTCAAAAAATGAAATGTTCGCGAACAACAGAAGAAGGTCAAACGACACGAAAGGAAAATGTTCACGACACTCGAGGGTCGAATACTTTGACACCTCATGCACGAAAGAACTGAGAAAATCAAAGGAGTACCATAAAGTACAAATCCCTGATATGATATGATGACGTCAACATAAGAGCGTTAGAACCTGCCTAATCCGCCGCTCTTGTAATCTGAGATTAGTCTTAGATTGTTTAATCTATCTAATCAGGAATGTTACTCTGAATATATGCAGTTGCTAGATGCACTAATGATATACACAGACACAGATAGAAGAAATACAGAACATGGAAGTCTGCCAGTGAGCGAGACAATTTTGTAAGCAGGATCCACAGAGATCCAAGAAGTCCGCTAGTAAGCGGGATACTGTTCATGGGAGACCACTGCTTTCTCTCATGCCAATGCGTTGTGTGGGTCAGTCACACAGTGCAAAAACAAAGAGGATCAATAGATGATGTTGTAGCTGTTATGCACATATTATTCTATTTTTGTCTGATCTCGATTGAATTATTGTCTGCTTATTATTCATGTATCTCATTCGCTTTGTTTTATCTATTCCGCACATTGGTTCAATCTTGTTGAATGTTGAATTAACTAGAGCGTAAGTCAACAGTGTCTGTCTACATTCTAGAGGATTGTAGGAATGATATAGCAGGCAGTGACCAGCAATCACATCCGAACTCCATCCGAATCCATTTGTGTTTCATTTTGTTTCTTCCATTTGATTCGCAACAATGGTATCAGAACCTCAAAGTTGGTAGTCGGAACTTCTTATAGTCTGATATAGTTTAAGAGATATCAAATCCAGGAGACAAAGCATTCAGAACAAGAAACTAGAAACAGCTGAAGAACACGATCTACAACAATGGCATCAATAAGCAGTATACAATCAAAGATCTGCACAATCCTTGACTCATCAAGTCGAACTTCCTAGCATGGAAGGTTAAGACCTCTGTTATATTAAAGGGAGAAGGATTATTTTTCTGGGTAGATGGCACCGAAGAGATGCCTACAACTACAGACAAGGAGCTACATGAATGGGGAGAGAAGAACGACAAGGCAGCCCTTGCCAACAATTTGATATTTCATGCTTCAAGGAGCAAACACATCGAGATTGCACATCACTTCATGAGAGAGAAGCTCATTGGAGGGGAAATCTACTTGGAGCACATTGACACATCATCTTGTATTGCAGATTTGCTCACCAAACCGTTGAGCAAAAATTCCTTCATCAAGCATAGAGCCAATCTTGGAATAATACCAAGATCCATGTTCAAGTCAGCATAGATTGTTTTTAGGAGGAGTGTTGAAAAAGAAAAATCATCTATCTTGACTTTAGGCTTGCTACAAAAAAAAAAAATTCTATGCAAGTATGTTGTTTGATAATGTAAATGTCAAATTTGGCCTAGAACGAACTCGAGCTATATGGGTTTCTCAAGTCTAGTTGGTAGTATACAACTTGCATATACATTGTAGACTTAAAAATGGCATTGATATGCTTGTAGAAACTTGTGGCATATCACATGCAATTGTTGTAAGTGATCCATAGTGACATGCAAGGCATGCACAAAGTGAAATGGACACATGCATTTGCACAGTTCTAGTTACAAAAATGACACTTGTAAAAGTAGATAGAAATGCATGCATGAGATGTGACAAATGTCACTTGGACTCTAGTTTTCACTTTAGATATGGATGAAAGGTGGATGGATGTGGTTCTAGGGAGGTTATTCAAATTGGATGCTAATGTGATGGTTGGAAGTGTGAACATGGCAAGGGAGGAGCTCACTCAAGTGGAATTATGGCAAAAAAGGTTAGGCCATCCTAACTACAAAGCTATGGAGACCATGGTGACAAAGGAACTAGCAAGTGGACTTCCCAAAACCATATCCAAGTGTGGCAAGCTTTGTGAAGCTTGTGGACTTTCCAAATCTCATAAGCTACCTTTCAAGAGATCTTTGACAAGATCTAGCTCTCCTCTTGACCTTGTACACTTGGATGTTCATTCATTTTCACATGAATCAAATGGTGGAGCTCTTATGTGTGTCACTTTTATTGATGATAGATCAAGATACTCTTGGGTTTATCTCTTATCTAAGAAAAGTGAAGTTTTTGAGCCCTTTGTAAAGTTAAAAACTCTTGTGGAAAAGCAACTTAATAGTAGCTTGAAAGTATTAAGAAGTGATAATGGAGGGGAGTACATCTCCAATAGGATGAAAGAGTTTCGTGAAACTAATGGCATTAGGAGAGAGTTTACTTGCACATATACTCCACAACAAAATGGAGTAGCTGAGAGGAAGAATAAGACACTATGTGAGTGTGCTAAAGCTTTGAGATTAGATGCATCACTTCCTATTTCATTTTGGGGAGAAACTATTTTATGTGCAAACTTTCTATGTAATATAATGACTAATAGTGCCATTAAAGGACTTACACCTTATGAAGTATTGTTTGGCAAAAAGCCAAATCTTAGTGATTTGAAAGTTTTTGGATGTACTTGTTATGTACATATTCCTTTAGAAACAAGGAAAAAGAAGATGCCACTTCTTTCAAAGGCATCTTTGTTGGTTATAGTGAAAGTAAGAAAGCTTATAGGATATTTGATCCTATTACCAAGAAAGTTGTTGTAAGTAGAGATGTACTTTTTGATGAATCTCTCCAAGCCAAAGGAAAGGTGACTTCCAACAACACTCAACTTGTCAAGGATCATGTTATGGCTGAGGAGGAGCTTCATGAAGATGAAGACCAAGTGGAACTTACTCAAAGTCCAAGGGTGCCAAGAAGGTCAACAAGGACAAGGATTGAGCCATCAAGGCTTACTTATAGTGACAAAGGGGAGCAAAGGGAAGATTCTCAACTACTCAGCTCTTGTACTTTCTTGACTACTATGCTTGAAGAACCAACTAGTTTTGAGGAAGCAAATAAGTCTCAACATTGGAGGAAAGCTATGCAATAGAGTTTGATGCATAAATGGAAATTCAAACTTGAAAGCTTGTTGATCTACCTTATGGAAAGAAGCCTCTTACTTCTAAATGGATATATAGATTGAAATACAATCAAGAAGGTTTCATTCATAAGTATAAAGCTAGATATTAGAAATAATTCTAAGTGCTCACTATGGGAAAAACAGCCTGCTCTCGGATAGAGAGAGAAAATCTACTCATAAAACATGGGTAGAGAGAGAATGAGCCCAAAACACTAAAATCTCAATATTCACAATATGGCAAAACATGCCAAAGTTTCCCTACATCAAAGAGGCTCGAATTCCTACAGTGGAGTTGCATGGAAAGTCCACTTTACTTAGCTAACTCAATTAAAGGGACCCACATGTAAAACTGCATGCATGAATATTGCATGCACTGCGTGTCACCTCTCAAAATTGCCTAGACATGTGTAGATCATAAAAATTACTTTGCATGTTGCATGCACTGACTGCATGTTGCTTGCATGCACACTGAATGACTTTGCATGTAATCTAAACTTTTGCATGACATCAAAATTGAATCTACCTAATTCAAACTCGACCTATTCTAGAAGGTTATGTGCTCAATTCACATACCTTTATGTACAATAAAATATACAATCAAAATAAGATAGGCATGGCCCCAAAACTCGAGATAGGAAGATATAATTCTACTAATCTTCATAGTTGCTGAGTAACAACAATGTCTTCATGTGATTCACTGTTGACTGTCGACACGATGGAACCTGAGGCTCGAATTGTCATGTCAGTGGTAGGGGTTGAATGTTCAAATGGAACTTTACCCTTTTCTTTTAATAAATTGATCCTCGATAAAGACAATATTCTTGCTGAATAAAATCTGCTGGGTATTGGGGTCGTACAACTTGTAGGTATTGTTGGAGAAAGTATAATCGATCATGATGGTCTTTAGGCTTTCGAAGTCAAGTTTTTTTCTTGTCTACTTTGGGATATATGCGTAGGCGATGCAACCAAATACTCATAGGTTCTTTATTGAAGGCTTTGATCCTATCCAAACCTCATAGGGTGTTTTGCTTAAAAGGGCCTTAGTTGAACATTTGTTTTGGATGGAAGCTGTAATGGAGACAACTTTAGCCCAGAAACTCTTTGGCAATGTGCCAGCATGTATTTTGCAATGTTGTATGTGCTAGCATGCATTTGGCTAACTCGACCAGTGTACGATTCTTCCTCTCATCTAAGCCATTGTGCTCCTTGAATTAGAGATATACTCTCCACCATTGTCAAACCTCAAGGCTTTGATCCTTTTATCGGTTTCTTTTTCTGCATGCTCCTTAAAGATTTTGAAGCACTTGAAAGCTTCAAATTTCTTCTTGATGAATTACACCATTGTCCTTCTAGATAATTTACCAATAAAAGTGATAAAGTACTTTGCATCCTTCAATGAAGAATTATGCATTGGCCACAAATGTTTGTATGCACAATATCTGAAAATCGTCAAGTAAAATGTTGATGGCTTGTTCTAAAAGGTTTCCTAGCCTGCTTACCGACTATACAGTCTTGACAGATAGGCAATTCGACTTTCCTATTTGGATAGTCGAGATCAAGTACAACAGATTGCTTAGACATGTGCTGTATAGATGCATGCTTCAAATGACCAGGTCTATAATGCCAAAGTAAATTTTTATTGATTTGTACAGAAGTACCTGAGAGTCTAATTAGAGGCAGAAAAGCAATGACTTAATTTGTATGAGTATCATGCCTCTTTTCGAGTGCTAGGACCTTGCCTGTCCTATTGATTACCTTCCAGTGTGGTGAGAAACATTGAACTATATCAGTCTCTCAGATAGAAGAACATATACAATGCATATACACAATGCTTTGCACATTAGACGCACTATTGACAAATTTTCATCCATGTTAACAACTCTGAGATCTTGCATTTGCATATCCTTTAAGCATGGGATCTGGACTGAGAAATGGGCATATTGTCATACTCTGCTGGGAAATGGGTGCATATGCCAAACTAGAAACACAAGATGGTTGTTTTGTAGGTACAAAAGAATCAAGATTAGAAGGCCAAGGCCGGAGGGAACATCCAGTAACACTAATGCTCCTGCTATCACTGACACTTGTACAAAATGATATGGATGGTTAGCATCAACCAACCTAAGGGTGTTGATCCCAGAAAAGCAATCTCATCTGAACCAAGCTGCAAAGCCAGAGATCCAAGGTCCGCCATATGGAGACCATACTACCCAGTGGAGGTTGCCAATGTTAGCCGAATTTTTATGGCAAAAATCAGACTAATATTGAGCAGAAAGCGGTTGCAGAGCGAGCGCCAAAATACTACGAATTCGTCGAAAGTTGATATAAAAAAATGGACCAAAAAGAGTCCCAACCTACTTAAAGTGACCAAACAAGTTAGCTATTAATAGATTGTAGATCTTTAAAAACAGTTCTCAGAACCATTGGAGATAATTGACATAGACTATTTTCTTGTAAAACCGAAGAAAAATACCGGTCCATGTATAAATAGGTCCCATCACGCCTAAATGTGGCTAGTCGGAACTTCTACGGCCTTAAAGTTGGCCCGGATATAAAAATGCTGGCAATGTCGAGCAAAAATTTGATGTAATCAAAAATATTTTACTAATACAAAAACCTCTTTGTTTTTCAGGAACGGTCAGTTTCTTCTCAAGATTGCTTTATCTGTCACTTGAAACAACATCAACAACTTGAAGAATCAAAATCCAGTCAGTTGAAATACTGATAGGAAAAATAACAAAATGGCATACATCAGTGAATGGGCATAGTGGGTTTTGAAAATATGGGTACATGACAATTTCAAAACCGCAATCACAGGGAAAAATCAGCAAGGCAAATAGGAATGTTAGAATTAAAAAACAAGGAGAGGCCAACCTAACCAGCCAACTTAAAGAGAAAAAGTTTTGCACAAGTGGGTCATGTACCATAATCATATAATTTAATTCAAGTTCCAGTGGCTAAAAAGGCCAAAAACTAGTTTTCTAGACATGTGACACATGGCATCAATCTATTAATTGCATGAGCCACATCCTTTGGTTAGGTGTCATATCCCATGACTAGAGGACAACTCACATGTGTGTAGGCAAATTTTGACTTCTAGAAGATTTCCAAGTAGATCTCCATATAGAAGAAAAATGGACCAAAAGTGCTCAAAATAGAAGGTTTTGTCCAAGTGTCAGTTTTGCATGACGAATCATCATATGACAAAGCACCCTCACACATGTGGGATCAAAGGGATGATCAGTACCACGAGCTCTCACCCGCGCTAGCCACCTACGATGTAGCACCAGCTGAATCGTCCCGCCAAGCATCTAGCTCCTATAGTCGTCGTAGAATATGCAACAAGATTGTTGCACCCGCCTCACCTCCCGAGTTTCGAAGTCGTACTCAGCCACCCCAATCAGTTGTGCCCATACCCCCTGTTGCTACTCGCTATGCACTACCCATCCCTTCATCCTTTGTTGGATTTATTTCCTCTACTCTCCTAAATCCCATGTTAATCTAGTTACATTCATATTGCTACAAGTTTACTCGCATTGTCACACATCTACAAAAATACTCTATTATGGAAGACAGATTCGACTTATCGGGGAAACCCTACTTGGCCGACTTATCAAGGAGTCTGACTTATCGACTTAACTGACTATCGTCGAAGGCCATCCTAACCCCACTGACTATCGGCAGTGACACGCTCGACTCTGAAAAGTTGAGGCCTTCTCATGCCCACTTCCTATACTTTGCAACCACTTAGACAATGACTATAGCAGCCACGGTCTATTTTAGACGGCCTAAACGACTCCATGCCATCTTCTTGTACCTACATCTGCACAAATGTAAATTGTTTATAGTTGATTATTGTAATCAATTAATGTGTCATTAATACCAGACAAAATCAGTTGATTCCACATACGTTCGAGCTCTCATAGTCGCCAAGATGCCAACTTATTAGAGACAGACTTAGTAGATGCATACAAAGTCATCAGGGGTAATCAAAGCTACAGAAAAAGAGGATGTACCAAATCTTTTTACAAATCTGCTCTTTGTAAGCAAAATTACAGATTTGAAACAAAGTAGAATTTGAATCTGATCAATGTAAAGTAGACGATAAGACGGGCTTGAAAAGAGACATGGATACTTGTATAAATCTAGTCATTGTTTTTCTACCTCCAATCAGGCTCTAAATACTTTTGTACAATCAATAAAAGTTTACTTTGGCATTATAGACTTGGTCACTTAAATCATTCTTTTGTACAACATATGTCCAAGCAATCCATTGTTCTTGATCTCAACTATCCAGATAGGAAAGTCAAATTACCTGTCTATCCAAACTGTTTAGTTGGTATACATGCCATGAAAACTTTTAGATCAAGACATCAACATTTTGCTAGAGGATTGTTAGACATTGTACATATAGACATTTGTGGCCCAATGCATAATCCTTCATTAAAGGATGCAAATTATTTCATCACTTTTATTGGTGAACTTTCCAGAAGGACAATGGTGTACTTTATAAAGAAGAAATAAAAAACTTTATGTCCCATTGCACCTAATGAGTGTGGTAGGAGAATCCAAGGCATGTATGATGTTCGTATTCATCTAGACTAGAGCACAAAAAAATTAGAAAAAGAATCAACCAAATCCTCCACTACAGGTCCTATTACTTATTCTTCAGATTCTCTTTTTTTGGTGAATACCCAAATCCCACAGTTGAACCAGGGAATTTTAGACACATGAAGGAGTGGGTTAAAGAAGCCCAAGCCTTAGATCAAGCCAAAGAGGCCGCCTGAGGGCAACCCGAGAGCAACCCAAGGGTGAAAATGATCAATGGCCAAACACTTCCACCCATTCCTTAGTGAATCCAAGATTGTTGCAATTCATTCATGAGACCAAACATAATTCAAATGAGCATTCTGGTATGGAGATCTCTTTCCATAGCAAGGAGGTGGAAAATGACCAACAGCTATTCTAGTTGATCTATTGAGAGGCGATATCCGGATACCATTAGGCACCCTACTCAAAATGCATCCGACCCTCTGGGAAGGATTGAAGACATATATAGATGGACTGAGCAGCGATAGACCTGAGATGCACTTTGCCAATCTGGTGTCATATGTAGAAGTAGAGGGATCTCAACCAGTCCACCAAGTAGGGGTATGATGAAAAAAAGACGCCAAACATGTAACGATCCCAATTACACATCGGGGGTTTCCATGGGAATAAGCCATAGTCGATGGAGAATCATGGGTGAATATCATCTCCTCCAAATTATACCATGCATGAAAACTTAGTCATATGCTAAGCACTCCTTTTACGATCTGACTAGCTGACCAATCTAGTGTGAAACCATTAGGCATAGTCAAGGAAGTACACCCCAAAGTAGTAGGAATTCGTTTTGTGCTAGATTTTGTAGTCTTGGACTTGCCCAAGTCCCCCCAATCCTACGATGTCCTACTAGGTAGATCGTGGCTCAGAACGTCATAAGCTCTTCATGATTGGGGACAGAATCACATCGTCTTACATAATCATGATTTCACAGTTAAGATTGATCTTGATACTTGGATCACAAAACTGAGTGACCAAAGAGCCATGGTTGCCAGCTCTGCCACAAACCATCCATTCTGACGAGGAGTCAGATGATGGATGTCATTGGAGGAGAATTGTCATACGTGACGATTCGAAAACCGATGTAGTGGATTGGATCAAAGCCTTAGCTACGGTGGATTGTCTACAATTTGATGTCGCATCTGATGAGTAATCGCCAAAGTGAAGGTCTATCATTGATGATTTTGTCGATGAAGACGATATCCCGATAAAGAGACTAGCAAAACCAACAAAGCAACCTAGTGAAGGCCATCAATATTCTATATCACTTTTTATGATGAGCCTAGAGGCTATACCCCAAGAACCACTACAAAAAATTTGCAGTGAAAAGGAAATGGAAGTTCTTCAGGTGTTTACCTTGGAAGAATGTTGTAGTATGAGGAGTAGGATTTTTTTATCCTCACCCTTTCAAGCCTATGCCAAGATCCCAAAGAACTAGGTCCGGAAAGCTGCTAGTGAATGAAGATCTCATAGAAGTAGCAGAACCCCTCAAGGAAATGTTGTAGTAGGCCAAATGATGGATATAATATCCGAAGGAACACAACTAGTGTTCCAATAACCATAAACAATCTCTTGCAAGAATGCATAGATTGGGACCTAGCTGAAGATGAAGCTTTTTACAAGCTAGAAGTCTTGTTGTGAGACAATAGCATTAAGATGGATAAAGACCCAACAGATGACCGTCAATCTGATTCACCAAGGCGTGCCAAGGGAAAAGAGTTGATCACTTTGGATCCCCCATATGGAGGCTCTCCAAAAGGAAAAGCTCCCACCTCCTTCTTGGGTCTAAAGCCATCTAAGAGCGTCAAGAGGCATGGTTTTGAAAAGGATGGGAATCGACAATAAGCCAGTCCGCCCCAAGAACGCAAGCCCTTTATAAGACTAAAACCATTGAGTGGAAGGCCAAGAGCAATAAATGAGAAATCAATACCAAGTTGATGACCACCCAAGAAATGCACGAAAAAATCCGAAAAGATGCCATAGACGAAACCAAGCATGTGCATGACGTGCCACAATTCTTCAAGGACTATGAGATGGATGAAGTGGTAGTGGTCATGCCTAGAGCCAAGAGAGAGCCTGTAGAAGACACCTCCCAAGGGGCAAATGTTTATGAAGGTCCAGCCTATACGAAAGAGATAGATCTAGTAGAGAAGAGAGAAGATAGTCGCTTAGTGTCTGTTGGAGAGAATGTAGAAGGAGAGGAACTTGAGGATCTTCAGGCCCTTCTCCACAAATACTGCAACTGTCTTTCTTGGAACTATGCTAAGCTAAAGGGCACATCGTTAGATGTAGTGGTTCACACCATTCCGCTGGTTGATGGAGTGAAACTTTGCACTACATCCAACTAATTCAAGAAAAATTGAAAAAGCTTCTCGATGCAGGATTTATGTACGAGATGGAACACATGAACTGGGTATCGCCTATCATGGTAGTACTTAAGAAAAAGGGAAATTTTAGAATTCGCGTGGACTTGAAAGTCTACGAGAAGCTCAACTCAGTTACCAACAAGGACCATTTTCTCCTACCATTTACAAAAAATGTGTTGGAGAGAATAGCCAAAGCAGAAGCCTATAGTTTTTTAGATGGGTTTAATGGCTATAACAAGGTGCAAATAGCCCCATAAGATCAGCACAAAATTGCGTTCTCCACTGAATGGGGAATGTACGCTTACAAAGTGATGTCATTTGGATTGTGCAACGCTCCCAACACCTTCCAACGAGTGATGAGCTATGCCTTCAAAGATTTTCTATGGAAATTCCTTGAGATTTTTATGGACGACCTAAGGCTTTTGTTGTATTTGTAGTATTTGTCATATATTGTGTTTTCAAGAAAGATGTGGTATTTGACAAGGCCTTGCCTTGTTGTATTATCATATGTGTATTCTATGTCAATCCTACAAATTAACCAATTTGTTGTAAGTTTTGAAAGACCCTTAAAAGTGTGAAAAATTGTCAACTAGTAGTATTTTCCTAACTTGAGATTTTGTAGGCCTATGGCCAAATAAAAGTTAGAGATAGGTTCATACATGTATGTAGAGGCCCAAAGTATGTGTACACTACTTTTGAGGTCACATTAATTAGAGGAGGTCGAGTGTGGAGCTCTTCTATTGGCTCATAATTTGGTGCATTCCTATTTGACCAAATTTCTAGGTAGATGGGTGAATCCTATTGGACCCCAATTTTAGCCTATCATAAGACAAGTGGCCAAGAGGCACTATGGCTGCTATAAATAGCCATCTCCACGAGTATGTACACATCTCATTTTCATTCTATTGAATGAATGTTATGCTCTTTGAAGATCCATCTTCTTCTCTCTCACTTTTTTGTTCATATCTTGCATTCTAGCCACTAGAATTGTGATTTCTTTGTTGCTATGGCTTCACACGTGTGAAATGCAGGTTGTAGGCTCTGAAGTACGGACAGGGACAGCAAGTTTCTGTTTGTGGAAGCTTATGATCAGATCTTGATGTTTAGTTGATGTTTAGTATGCTTAACATCACAATTTCTATCATTTTTTCAATCTAGATGTGCATAACTTCCATGGCCAAGATCTTTATGAAACTTTAGCATCTTTTGGATCTGAGTTTTTCACATGGTATCAGAGCATTAGGCGGCCAAATGTGCAGGTTTTGCCAGATTTAGAAGAGATTTGTGGGCGAGTTTGCTTTTGTAGCATTCCAATCAAGTTTCTAGCTAAAAATCTTGTTGATTTATGTGTAGAAATTGGATCTTTGTGATCAAAACATCATTTGTATGCATTTCAATTGAAGTAGGGCGAATTCCCTCTGTACTTATCAGAATAAGGAGACAAAAATTGTTTTGGAAAGAGGGAGATGCAAGATCCAACAAGATCCTATTAGTTTTCCATTCTAGCATATAGTTTTTTGATTCAATTTCTTGCTTCTTCATGTCAAAAACTTCAAATTTGATGTAACCCTCTGATTTTCAGTTTGCTGAATGATTCAAGAGTGTATTTCAATCTTAGGAGTGAGGGAAAAGCAAGTATATTGAGGTTTGGTCTTGGTTTGATCAAGAAATCATAAAACTAGTGGCTAAAATTGAGGAAAAAGTGAGGAAAAGAGAGAAAAAGTAAGGTTTTAGGTTCCAAATCTTTGTGATTTCTTCTTGTGTTTCATTTGTTGATTCAAGAGAGTGCTTAGTGCATTGGAACAGGTCAAAGATCAGAGATCAATCATTGCAACATGGCTACAAATGGAGGCTACATGTTGGAAAGCAATGATAGGCTTACCTCCCTCAACTATTCTACTTGGAAAGTAAGGATGGAGTCTTTGCTTGAGATGAATGAGTTGATGGATATTGTTGTAGGTGTGGAGGAGAGACCTTTGGCACCTCAAGAACAATTGAGGTATGACAAGAGGGCAAAGAAAGCCCTTCACATGATCAAGATGAATGTGACAAATGAGCTTATCAAAGAGGTTGGTAAGTGCACATCATCTAGTGAAGCTTGGGAAGCCTTGAAGAAGGTTTATGAATCCAAGTCTACTTCTAGAGTGTTGACTTTAAGAAGGCAAATCTTTTCTTGTATGCAAAAGAAGAGTGAGAGTGGACATGCTTTTGTTTTGAGAGTTAAAGCATTGAATGATGAGTTAGCATGCATTAATGATGGCATAAATAATGAGGAGCTTGTTCAAGTGATTCTCAATGGCTTGTTGGATGATCATGCTAATCTTGTTCAAAGTTATGCTATCCAAAAATGTTTACCAAGTGTTGGAGACTTGCAAGAGGTCTTGTTGGCTGAAGAATTCAGGTTGCAAGCAAGAGTGGGAGCATCTTCTACATCTCAAGGAGGAGAAGAGGAGGCAATGTTCTCTAAAGGCAAGTTCAAGGGCAAAGGTAAAAGCAATTGGTCTAAAGGGCAAGACCAAGGTGAGCACTCTACTTTTGGCAAAAAGAAGGATAGATCTAAGCTAAAATGTTTCTATTGTGGAGTCAAAGGGCATTTTGCTAGTGATTGTTTTAAGAAAAAGAGGGATCAAGGGGAAAAGCAAACCAATCTAACTATTGATGAGGGTGGGGATGAGCTTCTTTCAAATGATGCTTTTGTTATGTCATCTTGCTTGTTGGCTAATCATGGAGACATTGATCCTTGGTGGATTGATAGTGGAGCCACTTCTCATATGACATATCATAAAGAGTATTTTTCATCTTTAATGGCATTTGATGGTGATAGGAAGGTAATCTATACCGCAAATGATGGTGAGTGTGCAATCAAGGGGATTGGCACAATTCCTATTTCACTTTCTACAAATAGGAATATAGAATTGAAAGATGTTTTGCTCATTCCATCCATTACCAAGAACTTACTTAGTGTAAGCCAAATGCTTGACAAAGGATTCAAAGTTGAGTTTGATGGTGATGCTTGCTTGATCAAAAAGGGGTGTAGTATCATTGCAAAAGGGAAAAGGCAAGGGAAATTGTTCAAGCTTGATGCATGTGTTGTTGCTAACCAAGTTGGATGCATGGCAAATGAACAAATGTCAATTCAAGAGGTATGGCATAAAAGGATGGGACATCTCAACTACAAGGCCTTGGAGGTAATAGCCAAAAAGGAGGTAGTAAGGGGACTTCCCAAGTCTCTTACTTGCTTGAATCATGTTTGTGAAGAATGTGCTTTGTCTAAATCACATAGATTGCCATATACTAGATCTATATCTAGATCTAAGATGCCTTTTTCTCTCTTGCATTCGGATATTCATGGTGTTACTACAATTAGCAATGGAGGTGCTAAGATGTATGTAACTTTCATTGATGATTTTAGTAGATTTTGTTGGGTTTATCTACTAAAGAGCAAGGATGAGGTGTTTGATGTGTTTGTCAAGTTCAAAGTTGCTATTGAGACTCAATTTACAACCAAAATCAAATGCTTGAGGAGCGACAATGGTGGTGAATACATTTCTAACAAATTCAAAGCCTTTTGCGATGAGCATGGGATCAAGAGGGAGTACACATGTCCAAGAACACCACAACAAAATGGAGTGGCCGAGAGGAAGAATAGAACCTTGTGTGAGAGTGCAAAGGCAATGAGATTGAATGCTAATCTTCCTAAACCTTTTTGGAGTGATGCTTTGTTGTGTGCAAATTTCCTATGCAATAGATGGCCAAGTGTTGTATTGGAAGGAAAAACCCCTTTTGAAGCTTTGTTTGGTATGAAGCCTAATGTCAAGTTTCTAAGAACTTTTGGATGCATTTGCTACTTCAACATTACTCTTGATGATAGAACTAAGGAGGATCCATCTTCAAGAAAGGGCATTTTTGTTGGTTATAGTGAAGTAAGCAAAGCATATAGGATTTATGTTCCTTCAATCAAGAAAGTGTTCACAAGTAGGGATGTCATTTTTGATGAAAGTAACATTCCAAAAGTTGTTTCAAGTGATGATGGTGTTGTTGCAACTAATGTGCTTGATGACAATGGAGTTGATGACACATTGGATGTGGATGTTGAAGAAGCCTCTTCAAGTCAAATTCCAAGGAGAACTCCAAGGCATAAAGTGAAACCCTCAAGGCTCACTTATGATGGCAAAGGTAAGCAAGTGGTGGATGGATCCAACTATGCTTTCCTAACTTCTTTTGATGTACCTTCATGTGTAGATGAAGCAAGGCAAAAAGAGGAATGGATCCAAGCAATGGATCTTGAGTTTGAAGCACTTATGAAGAACAACACATGGAGATTGGTGGAGCTTCCAAAGGGCAAAAGTGCAATTGGATGCAAATGGATCTTCAAGGTAAAGACAAATCAAGATGGATCTATCAACAAGTTGAAGGCAAGGTTGGTGGCTAAAGGTTATGCTCAAGAGCATGGCATTGACTATGAGGAAACCTTTGCACCCGTGGCAAAGATGGTGAGCATAAGAGTAATCATTTCCCTTGCAACTCTTTATGGATGGGATCTTTGGCAATTAGACATTTCTAATGCTTTCTTGAATGGTGATCTTGAAGAGGAAGTCTACATGGAGCAACCCGAGAGCTATGTTTCTCATAGCAAGCCTAATCATGTGTGTTTTCTACAAAAAAGTTTGTATGGTCTTAAGCAAGCACCAAGGAGTTGGTATGCTAGGCTTAACTCTTTTCTACTTTCTCAAAACTTCACTATGAGTGAGTATGATCATTCACTTTACTTTAGAATTAGTGCTAATGATGTTACAATCCTTCTAATTTATGTGGATGACATTATTTTAAGTGGAGGGAACAAGGAAGATATAGAAGATATCAAGAAAGCACTAAAAAAGGAATTTGAAGTGCATGATCTTGGTCTTTTGAGCTATATCTTAGGAATAGAAGTAATTAGAACTTCTCAAATCACTTTTATTTCACAAGAGAAGTATGCTATTTCTATTCTCAATAGATTTCATATGGTAGATGCAAATCCTATTGATACACCTATGGAATCACATGTAAAGCTAACTATAAGAGGTAATGAAAGATCCTTCGAGGACATTACTCTCTATAGGAAGCTAATAGGTTCTCTTATATATCTAACCATCACAAGACCTGATTTATCTTATTGTGTTGGTAGATTAAGCCAATTCATGCAAGATCCTAGCATAGAACATTGGAAACTAGGAAAGAGGATCTTGAGATACATCTCGGGAACAAAAGATTTTGGCATTGTTTATAGAGGCTCATCACCTAACTTATTTGGTTTTTCAGATTCAGATTTTGCAGGAGACCTTATGGATAGAAAATCCATAAATGCACATGCTATTTTCATAGGTGATGGAGCTATCTCATGGATGTCGAAGAAACAAGCAACTATATCACTTTCTTCTAGTGAGGCCGAGTACAAAGCTTTGACATCATGCACAAAGGAGATGGTGTGGATCAAGAGGATGATTATGGAGCTTCATTTGCTGGATTTTTCAGAGAGTCCAATCATCTTTTGTGACAACCTTTCAGCCCAAAGTCTAGCAAGCAATCCGGTTTTCCATGCAAGGAGCAAACATATCGAGGTGGCTTACCATTTTGTGAGAGAACAAGTGTTGGCAAAAGAGATCAAGCTTGAACATGTCCCATCAAAGGAATGTGTGGCTGATATCTTTACCAAAGCATTGGGAAAGGACTTATTTTTCAAGCATAGAACAAGTCTTGGTGTACTTTCTAAATCTATGCTAAAACTAGTTGAAGAGGGAGTGTGAAAAATTGTCAACTAGTAGTATTTTCCTAACTTGAGATTTTGTAGGCCTATGGCCAAATAAAAGTTAGAGATAGGTTCATACATGTATGTAGAGGCCCAAAGTATGTGTACACTACTTTTGAGGTCACATTAATTAGAGGAGGTCGAGTGTGGAGCTCTTCTATTGGCTCATAATTTGGTGCATTCCTATTTGACCAAATTTCTAGGTAGATGGGTGAATCCTATTGGACCCCAATTTTAGCCTATCATAAGACAAGTGGCCAAGAGGCACTATGGCTGCTATAAATAGCCATCTCCACGAGTATGTACACATCTCATTTTCATTCTATTGAATGAATGTTATGCTCTTTGAAGATCCATCTTCTTCTCTCTCACTTTTTTGTTCATATCTTGCATTCTAGCCACTAGAATTGTGATTTCTTTGTTGCTATGGCTTCACACGTGTGAAATGCAGGTTGTAGGCTCTGAAGTACGGACAGGGACAGCAAGTTTCTGTTTGTGGAAGCTTATGATCAGATCTTGATGTTTAGTTGATGTTTAGTATGCTTAACATCACAATTTCTATCATTTTTTCAATCTAGATGTGCATAACTTCCATGGCCAAGATCTTTATGAAACTTTAGCATCTTTTGGATCTGAGTTTTTCACAAAAAGTTACAACAAATTGATAAGATTTGTTTGTGATTATAATTTTGTATAATCCACGATTGATTATACATATGATTGTATAACTTTTGAACAAACCTATGGGATTGACTACACTGAGACATGTAGTCTAGTCGTAAGACTTCAGTCAATTCGATCTTTATTCGCCTTCGCAGCTGCCGAAATCTGGACGTACATTAGATGGATGTTCATGCAGACTTTTTGAATGGACATATACAAGAAGATATCTATATCTATCAACTTGAAGGTTACGTCCTTCAAGGCCAAGAACACAAAGTATGTAAGCTGTAGAAAGCTCTCTACGGGCTAAAGCAAGCTCCAAGGGCCCGGTTTGATAGAATCAGTAAGAAGGAAAAGCTTATCCATGTCGAATTTGAAAACAGTCACTCTTTATTCGAATAAGCAGCAACTCTAGAAGAAGAAATCTTTGACGGACAAGAAGACAAAAGCTAAGCAAACTGAGTGTTCAAGCATAACGAAGCAAAGAAGAAGATGCAGTAGGATGGAGGATCTGATTCTGCCAAAACCTCTCTCGAAAAACCAACACTGCTAATGATACAAGACAAACCCATTAGAGATGCATTGGATTGGTATCTCAATTATGGTGCTTCTTAGCACATGACTTCATGTAAGTCCTTATTTGAAGACCTCACACCAGCAGATTTGAAGTATGTCTACTTCGGTGACTCAAGTACACTACAAATTGAAGGCAAAGGATCTATTTTGTCTTCATCTTCAAAATGGTAAATTGACCTTGCTCAGGGATGTACTATATGTACCCAAACTGACCAAAAAATTATTGTTAGTAAGCAAGCTCACTGATCAGAAACTGCAGAGCCTTGTTCAATTCGAAGCAATGTACCATTTTGGACAAGAATGATAAAAAAATCTTCTCTGGAAATAGAGAAGGTAATTTGTACATTCTGGGTCACGAATATGCACTTTATACTAATGTGAGTACTTTAAATGCCCAATTATGGCATCAAAGATTAGGACACTTAAACATGAGATTGATCTTGTATATTCATCATAATAGCATGGTCAAGGATTTAAACTTAAATGCTGCCTCTACTGACATTTGACATGTCTGTGAGATGTGCCTACTAGGCAAACAACCTAGATCAAGATTCTCAAAGGGACAAGCCACTAGCTAAGTCCATTTTAGAATTGATACATAGTGATCTGTGTGGCCCTATGAGTACTCCCTCTAGGTTCAACACTATATTTTATCACTTTTATCGATGATTATTCAAGATTTACCAGCATTATGCTCATTACCTTCAAGGCCAAGAACACAAAGTATGTAGGTTGCTGAAAGCTCTCTATGGGCTAAAGCAATCTCCAAGGGCCTGGTTTGATAGAATCAATCGATTCTTGTTGCAGCATGACTTCATCCCGAACTCTGTTGACTGTAATGTTTATTTCAAACATAGAGGCTCAAACTATGTCATAATAAGCTCTATATGTTGATGACTCACTAATCATCAGTAATTCAAATCAGTTGCTTCATGAGACGAAGACACTTTTGTCGAAGGAATTTGAAATGACAGATTTAGGCCATGTGCACTACCTTCCGAGAATCAAGATAATTAGGGACAGAGCAAAGAGACGTATCACGTTAAGTCAAGAAAAGTATCTAACCAGTGTACTCTACAGGTATGGCGTGAAAACCTACAAGTCGATAGACTTGCCTATGGACCCATGATTCAAACTGTCAAAGGGTATGCGCTCGAAAATTGATGCAGAGAAGAAAGAGATGTGCAAATACCCCTATCAGTCAATAGTCGGATCGATCACGTATGCCATGGACTGCACTAGACCTGATCTAGCATTTACAATCAGCACATTGTCACAATTTATGTCAAATCTTGGCATACCTCACTGGAAAGCTCTACTCAAAGTACTAAAATACATTCAGGCCACTAAGCACTATGTTTTGTGTTATAATGGAAATACAGAGGATGCTTTGACATTACTTACTTATTCTGACTCTGATTGGGCTGGTAATGTAGGCACAAGAAAATCCACATCTAATTATCTTTGCTTTCTAGCAGGAGGACCCATTTTGTGGAATAGTCGAAAGCAAAAATGTATTTCTTTGTCTTCCACAGAATCATAATATGTCGTAGCTACCTCTATAGTGAAGGAAATTATTTGGCTCAAAAGATTGCTTCAAGATCTTATGATCTCGCAAATCAGTCCAACTATACTCTATTGCGACAATCAGAGTTGTATTGCTCTATTTCTGAACCCATGAACTCACTCTAGAACTAAACACATTGAAGTTCAATTTCATTTTCTTAGAGAGAAAGTTCAGAATAAGGATGTCCAATGAGGTTACTGTCCTACTACCAATATGTTGGCTGATATCTTGACTAAGCCTTTGTCAAGAGAAAAGCATGTTGCATTATGTAGCTTGCTCAATTTCATTCAGGATCCTAGGAGTTAAGCTTAAGGGGGGGTGTTGGAATTAAACATCACTCCAACTCATCAGAATTCGAGTCATCAGAACACGAATCATTCGAGTTCGTCTCAAATCCTGACCACCAATACACTATGTAAATATGAATTCTCTCTCTCTCTCTCTCTCTCTCTCTCTCTCTCTCTCTCTCTCTCTCTCTCTCTCTCTCTCTCTCTCTCTCTCTCTCTCTCTCTCTCTCTCTCTCTCTCTATAAAATAGCACTACAGTCTTACTGTCTGAAATTGAACGTCAGTGCAATCAATCAACTAGAGTAGAAGCAAGATCGATGACGAACTCTTAGAATTCGAGGTCTTCGAGTTCTACATCTTCTTCAACCTCCTTCGAGTTCAAGGTCCACATCATCCACACTGACCCGTCCGACGCAGACCACATCATAGTTCACTTTAGTACCTTGTCAGTAACTGCGTTGTTTCACGCTCGTTGCCCATGTAGTCATTGTAACTGTTCCATGTATATATACATAATGGCAACTCATGAGACACAAGATGAGTAGATGTTGAAAGTGGAGAAGAGTGAATCGGAGTTCATGCACGAACTCCATTGTGTCTTAACTATCTGATTCCATAGAATCAAAGATATGCGAGAGAGTGAAAGCCATTCAAGAAATAGAGATAGTTACTTAATCTGTAGCTAGCCAAGCAAGATCATTGCACATAGTGCACCACTACTGTGAACCATTCTTGGGCACAGGATTGTGATTTGATCATTGTATTCACAAAAGCTCAATTCAGATTCTCTATTTCCTTATGTGTATTGCACTACGAATGCTTTCTAAAATTTTCTTTCTCAATTGACACTCACTCAATTCAGAATGTCTAATCTCGAAGGAAGCATAGTTGTCTCAGACGCCTAATTGTTTTGCTCCCTTCGTGATTGTCTCTAACACCTACTAAGACATTCCTCCATTCGATCTAAGTCAATGTTGATGTTGTAGTTTGGTAAAGTTCATGTTTAACTTCTCTATGTTGGAGCTCTGTTTCCTATTCCACATTTAATCTATTTGGGAGCCCTCCAACAATATCCGCCTTAGAGAGGTTGCACACGCAGAGCAACGAGCAAATTAGAAAGCTCGCTACCGACCTTACCACGTAGATCAGAAGCTGAAAGGCATGCAACTAGGACCTATCCACGCCTATCCAAGGAGAGAATCCACTTGGTGTCCACACTGCTCTAACAACCATAGAGGAAATGAGTGCCCGCAATTGAGACAGAGATATTTGCAATATGAGCAATCACGATACCAACGAATGTTAATGTAACCTTAGGAACCAAGCAGCCTGACCAGCATTGAATCTCGTTGCATTGGCGCAATGACAAGGTGCCATACCCCAACCACCGCCTAAATTGGCATTACCTCCCATTCTCCCCAAAACCCAAGGTTTAGTAGTATGAAATCCGCAACTAGCCGCTCAACGGTTGAATATGATCGAGGTGACCGAAGAACCCTACTACCATGGAGAGGAATCACATGACTCTATTCCAGTGCATTTCATAGACGGAGAGAACGGTGACCAAGTGCCAATCTACGCCAATTACCTTAGAGGTACTGGATTTAGAGCTCTCATCAAGTGTTACGGATGCGGAGAAAACCACAGATTCACTGAGTGCCCTAACAAGCCACAAGGCAACTTTGTACCACTATGCCGAGATTGCGGGTACGGACACCCATCTCATGTGTCCAACGAGCAAGGAGAATCACGGAGAGGTCTCTGCTCATGTACATGTGATGAGTATGGTAGGAGAGCCCAAGGCATCTACGATGTCTGTATTCATCCAGACTAGAGCCCAAAAAACAAAGACTTTCTCACTTCATTGCGGTGTCTGTGACAAGTTGTATCCACTGATCAGGCACGCAGGACTATCGCTGCTCTGATACCATGTCAATAATCAGATATGGAACATCAAGCATTCACCATAAGCAATCCGCACAAGAAGGCGGAAGAAGAACTCACACAATCACTCTATCATACTAGATCATACTAAAATGTAAAATGTACAAATGAACCCTGAACCCTGTTAGAGAGAGAAAACCTACGAGTAGATTAATAGACTAGCCTACGGCTAATTACAAATGGTAATAGCTGTCAACATTAATGTACATCGTAATCAGTAACAGAATGAAGTTTGTCATTGATTTCTAACACGGCCTACTGCTTTTCATCGCTTTTTAGTAAATCCTAGGTTACTACAATGCATCCGCGAAACTGGACAGAATGCGAATGAGCATTCTAGTTTCAAAGTCCCTTTCCATAGCAAGGAAGAGGAGAAAGACCACACCGTTGTCCTAGTTGATCTATTGAGAAGTGATGTCAGAAACCTCCTAGGCAGCTTACTCAAAATGCATCCAACCCTCTAGAAAGGATTGAAAACTTACGTAGACGGACCAGGCAGTGAGAAACCTGAAGCACACCCTACCGATTTGGTGCCAGATGAAGAAGTAGAGAGATCGCAACTAGTCCACCAAGTAGGGGTAGGATGGGAGAAATATGCTAAACATGTGATAGGAACCACTATAAAGATTATGCAGTGAGAAAGAGATAGAAAGTCTTTAGGTATTTAGCCTGGAAGAAGGTCGAGTGTACGAGGACGAGGATTTTCTCTAATATGTAGATCCTGACCATTTGAAGCCCGCGCCAAAATTTTGAAGTACTAGATTCACAAAAGCCTCTAGTGAACGAAGATCTCATCGAAACAGCAGAGCCCCACAAGACAACGCTATAGTAGGCTGAATGGATATGATAAGCGATGAATCCACGACTAGTATTCCTATAACTGTTCACGAAATCTTGCGAGAATGCATAGATTGGGACCTAGCTGAGGACGAAGCTCTTTATAAGCTAGAAATGTCATTATAGGACAATAACATAAAGAGGTAAAAGATCTGAAACCTGATCCATGATCAGAGTCACCAACATACGCCAAGGGAAAAAAAGCCGACTACTTCAGATCCCCCATTAGGAGGCTCTCCTAAGAAAAAACCTCCCATCACCTTCGTCGATCTAGGAATGAAGCCATCCAAGAGCGTCAGAAAACTTCGACAATCAGCCAACCACCAGCCCGCTCCGAGAATATAAACCCTTGTATAAGGCAAAAACCATTGAGTGGAAAGCCAAGAGTGATAAACAAGGGATCAAATCTGAGAGTTGATGACCAACCAAGAAAAAAAATATGCCAGGACGCCATAAAAGAACCCAAGTCTGCGCATGACATACCACAATATTTCAAGGATTACGAGATGGATGAAGTGGTAGTGGTTATGCCCAGAGCGAAGAGAGAACCCATAGAAGAAACCTCCCAAGGAGCCAATGTTTATGAAGGTCTTGCCCGTATGAAAGAGATAGATCTGGCTAAGAAGGGAGAGGAAAGTCGTATGGTATCTGTAGGAGAAGATAGTTCGCCGTTGTCGAAGCCACCTGTTAAGCGATTCTTGTGTTTTTCTACAAACTATGTAGAAACACAAATAAAACTACAAAAACTGGGTAAATGACTGGATGTAGATCAACTATAGAATTATGGGAGGATAATACAACACTAAACGACTAATGTAAAATAATTTTTTGGCAAGATTTGAAACCAGTAGAGCATTTTTATTGTTACATTTTTGTCCGGGACCGAGGTGAACCTTGAAGTTTTCAATTATTTGATTCCTATGTATGCTATCATCACACACCAGGAAAGACCTGAACGTTTGAAATATTGTTTGGTTTAGGCCAACTGAAAATGGCCTGAACCTTATTTGGATCCATTTTCATCCCATGTTTCGAGATTATATGGCCCAAATATGTTATTTCTTTGGTAAAAGACTCACATTTAGGTTTCTTTACCAATAACTTATGCTTTTTGAGCAAACGTAACATCTTTTTGATTTTTTATGTAACTAATAGGACATGCGCTTCACAAATTCTTAATGTACACAAAATCTTCAGTATTAAACATTTCGTACTCCTCATCCATGTCCATTTCACTCTATCCTCTCTGAAAATGAATTGCTTCTTCTTCGAGCTCTTCTATGGCTCTTCATGAGGAAGTATCCTCGTGAGTTGTCATTTTGGAGTTCAAAGATGTAAAATGTAAAACAAATTGAAAGAGAAAATGACAAGGACTTAGCTTTGTCGAAGCCCACTTGCCAAGGTGAACACCAAAGATATTTCCTCAGCCTCTTCAAATTGCTGCAACAAGGTTGTTGACTTGGAAGCTTTACTACACTCCTAGATGATTTTGTTCTTTCATTGCAGCGCCTTTGCATGTCGTAACAGAGAGAAGCAAAATGACAGGCAACAAGCGAAAGATAGAGATGAAAGGTAGAAGATACTTTAGCTTGTTGGAAAACGATAATGTATGCATGGAAAATCGTGCCAATACACCTATGAATATACGCTAAAACTACTGCCACAGAATTTATTGAAAATTCAGTATTTAATGCATTCATAAATGTGTTGGAAAATCAATATGTGCTCAAAAATTCAGAATGGAGGTCGTTGGAAAATCAGAAGGTGAATGCCCAAACGATCTTGCAATGATGCATTAAAACCCTGATGAAAGTGCGTTAGAAATTAAGATCAGAATATGACATTTGTAGCCCATGAAAGTTTGCTGGACAAGGCTAATGTAGGGCACTGAAAATCTGTTGTCAACAACTCATTGAAAAAGGAAGATTTGCGCTAGAGGAGACAACAATATTTGTGTTGGAAAAATCAGAATGTAGGGTGCTAAAATTGCTTTTAGCAATGATGAAAATTGGAGTATTAAATGTGCTGGTTTAGGCTAGACCTAAATCACTGATGAGGTTGGCTGAAATGTGTCCAATTGATGGTGCAAAAATGCTGAGATCCTCTTTACTCTAAGTGCAATGAAGAGAGCTGGACCTCCTCACTGAAAATACCTTCATGCACAGATCACTGCATCCAAATTTGCTTGATCATGGAACCACAAGAAATTGACACACTATAGGCAAGGATGGCTATGGCTCTGATACCAGTGTTAGGAACAACATAACCATAGGAAAGGCAAAGCTAGTCTGATCCACCTTGCCAATGCATTCTCTTATAGAATTCCCCTCGTAGCCTAGCATGGGTTTGCATGTGGTCAGTTGCAATTAACACTCACCATTCATGCTACATGCATGGGTTATTGATGCATGAGGAGTCCCGGTCCACTATTGAAGGACTACATGCTCCTAACTGACATGCATGTCACTGCATGGGCATTACTGGCCTCAGACCTACTGCATGGTATGCATGCATGCCACTGAACTCCGCCCTCTGCCCTCTGGTGGTTTTGGCACCAATTTGCTGATAATGCTTTGTTGTGGAGATGTTGATAGAGGTACACAGAGATTGCTCAAAAAATTTGGATACAAATAACCCAAATTTGGAGACAAATGGCCAAGTTATGTCCCACCGAAGCTGATTAGGCCCGCAAATTGGAAATGCCAAAAAAATTTACGAAGTGAGACTTTGGGGGGCAAGGACCCAACTTGAATTTCGGTTTGGAAATTTTTAAAAGAGGTTCATCTTTTATTGGCCTTTAGAACTTCAAATTTTGAAAAATGGACCCCAAACAACGTGCATCGTTCATCTTGCACTTCATTTGTTGTTGCAATTGTCGTGTCTTTAGGGGCATCGAGATCGAGCTAATTTAGCTGAGAGAGAGAGAGAGAGAGAGAGAGAGAGAGAGAGAGAGAGAGAGAGAGACGGACGTGGATGCTACAAGAAGCCAAGAGCGCCTTGTGGACGAGCGAGAGAGAGAGAGAGAGAGAGAGAGAGAGACGGACGTGGATGCTACAATAAGCCAAGAGCGCCTTGTGGACGAGCGACCAATGCACACCAACAAAAGGAGCAGGAGGGTACGAGCCTTCTTAAGTACAGTAACTCACATATATAAGCAAGCGCCTTCGTTAGTTGCCCCGTTACACGCAGACTGCAGTAGTGGAAGCAAGTCCTCAAAATCCAGCCAGTTCAGAAAATAAATGGATGCAAATTGTATGATGTGGCACAAACTGTGGACTGTATTGGGCGTAATCTGATGAGGATTCTGATCCGTGCTAGGACGCGACGAGGATGATCTGCGATGAGGATGTTGAAGATCAGATCATTCATTGCACTGCGGAAAGACCTAGTATGAGTTTCCGCTGCCGAAGAAGAGCAGATTCTGTTGTGTTGCAGATCTTGTCTTTCTCAGTTAATTGTGATTGATTTGCGAGCAAGATTGTAAGTAAATCCTCACTTTGTGAAGTTTTCTTGAAGCTTTTGTAAGTTTTGTTTGTAGATTTGAGCAAAGGTTTGTGCAGAAGCTTCAAATCTATGATCTGAGGGTGGTTTTGCACACTTCTGAGTGTGTTTTTGGAGATATTTGTAAGTTTCCCTCCTTATGAGATTTTTTGTTTTCTCAGGTTCAGAAACTCCAGAGAAAGATCACATTCACATTCTGATGGATCAAGCTTTCAAACACACAATACAAGCACAAAGATGGATCAAACTACAGCACTAGTTTCATCAGACCCTCAAATCTGACACATGGATCAAATCTTTGCGCAGATCCGCTTAGATCTGAGCTCCAACGACGCCATCAGGCAAGCGCAAGCGCTCCTCGCAGCGCTGCAGCATGCTGCAGGCGGACGGGACATATCGTCGGTTTCGAGGGCAGCCTGTGAGGAGATCATTGGCAGCCCCTCGAGTGCTGTGTGCAAAAAGTTGGCATTTGACCTAATTCGCAGCACAAGGCTCACAGCAGATCAATGGGAAACCGTTTGCCGAGGCATCAAGAACGATTTTGACTTCCCTGACCCCGATGTTACTGCTGCAGCAGTCTCATTCTTGGCCGCTGTCCCAAATTGGCGGGTAGGTAACCTCATTATGGATCTGAGCAAAGAAATTACAAACTGTATATCCAGTGATAATGAGAATCTTAGGTCAGCGATCGTCGAGACGCTGGGCTGCCTCCTTGCACGCGATGATTTTGTGGCTCTGTGTGAAACGAGTGGGCAGCTGCTGGACAAGGCCTCGGCATGGTGGAGTACAATTGGGCAGAGGATGCTCGATCCGTCGGATGTGGTTTCCCGGTTTGCATTTGAAGGTGTTGCTCGGCTGTTTAGCGAGTTTTCCAGCAAAAGGATGAGCCGCCTTGCAGGAGATAAGCTTGTACCTAGTGAGGCGTCACTGGCGATCCGATCCAACTGGATGACTGCCATGTGCCGGTTTGCGTGGGAGAAGCGGGACTTGTTGATGTCGAGGTCACTGATTTTGCCGGTCGAGAGCTTCCGTGCCACAGTCTTTCCTCTTGTTTTTGCTGTGAAGGCAGTGGCCACAAATCTGGTGGAAGCCCTTCCAGCAGGGACTGGAAGCGCTTCCCAGGAATTTTTCAATGCAGAAAGGATTTTAGGGGTTTCTGATGTGGTGTCCCATTTAGTTCCTTTCCTGTCTTCTTTGGACCCTGCTTTGGTGTATGAGGTGACCATTAATCTGCTATCTCTTGCTGATGTGCCCGGGGGGAAGCCAGAGTGGGCCTCTGCCCCCATCACAGCCCTGCTCACCCTCTGGGACCGACAAGATTTCAATGCAGGCCGTGAGAGTATTGTGCGTGCAGCAGTTAAAAATCTCCAGCTCCTTGATCTTCACATGCAGGTGCAAACCCTAAACCATAGATGCCCACTCCCTACATTTTTAAGGTTCCACATTACTTGTATGTATAACCCGGTTTTGTTCCATGCATACGTAATGTTCTAATCAATAAATTGTTTTCTTGATTTTTTAGAATTCTTCTGCGCACAATTTTTGAATTTCGATGTGAATCAAAATGCAGGTGACCCTATTCAAGAGGCTGCTGCTGATGGTGAGGAATTTACGTGTTGAAGCTGATCGCATGCATGCATTAGCTTGCATTTGCCGAACCGCTCTTTCAGTCGACCTTTTCGCCAAAGAAAGCGTCAGAAGAGGGCAGAAAGCCCTTCCTGGAACAGACATTGCCTCGCTTTTTGAAGAACCCAAAATCAAAGAGGATCTTTTGAGTGTGACCAGCCCAAGCCTTTTCAAAGAAGAGCTTGTGGCCTGCCTTGTTGAAAGCTGTTTTCAACTTTCCCTGCCTTTAATGAAAGCGAAGACCTCAGGCTCAGAGAGCAGGGTTTTAGGGGCATTGGCTTATGGCACAGGATATGAAACCTATAGCTGGACTCAGTCTGCTCTGGAGGTGGTGGAAGTCTGCAGACCATGTGTGAAATGGGATTGCGATGGTCGGACATATGCAATGGATTGCTACTTGAAATTGCTGGTGAGGCTTTGTCATATTTATGACACAATCGGGGGTGTGAAGAAGGCCAAAGATGGAGCATCGCCTGAGCAAATTTTGAATGAGACTCGATTGCAGATACTACAGCGTCAACTAGCTCGGGATCTTTCGGAGGTAAGAAGACATGGCATTAAAATCATGGTTATTAGGACTAGAGTTTGAGCTTTTGTTGCTGGTGTTGGTTGTGAGCTCTTTGCTTCTTGTGTGGTTTAGGGTTTATGGTATATGGTTTATGATTTACTGTTCAGGGTTTAAGTGCTATGAGACCATGAGTAGAAGCTTAATAAGTTCTAAACTTCTAAACTAGGAAACTTAAGCTTAGAAAGCTTTAAGGTTTTGGGTTTCATAGCAAGTAGATCAAAATATTTTTATTGATCTGTATACTCATTGTCTAATTATAGGTGGGTACTCCAAGATTACGAGCGCGTTTGATATGGGCGCTCACAGAACATTTCGACCTAGATGGCTTGGACCCCCTCTTGGCTGATGATCCTGAAGACCCATTAAATATTATAATTGCAAACATGCACAAAGTGCTGTTCAATTCGGATGCTCCACTGGGTGCAGCTGCTAATAGGCTTCAAGACGTCCAGGCAATTTTGCTATGTGCACAACATTTAGGCTCTAGATACCCTCGTGCAGCGCAATCTTTGACTAAAGAGCTGGAAGATTTTAGAAACAGCAACTTGGCAGATTCAGTGAACAAGCATCAGTGTCGGCTTGTTTTACAAATTTTCAAGCATATTGCAAAGCATCCAGAGTCCAGGTAAAGCATGCACCTTCAAGATCAGCTGTATTTGCATTCTGCTATAATGCCCCTTCTTGGTTCTATTTGTGTATATCCTGTAGATGAAAGCTCAGTGCACTTGCTGCTTGGACCCATACAGTAGCTTTGCTAGACGAGACTACGTGTTTGTGTAGTTGCTCTCTGAGCCAATTCAGATGTGTCCTCTCAGATGGACCGGAACTGCTGCTGCAACGGGAGACTATCCATTCAGCCACCACAAACTATCCGTTCAGTATTATGACGTATCTGCTGCACAAGACAGGAAGTTGGAGGATTTAGTTCATACGGCTGTCCAGGAGCTTTGGAAGCCAGCCCCTAATCCCTTGATAGCTACCAAGGACTCTCATGCATCCCTCTTAAAGACTCCTCCGATTGCTCGTACACTCTCTGGAAGCAGTGATCCATGTTATGTGGAAGCATATCATCTTACCGATCCCCTTGAAAGAAGACTTACTTTGCATTTGAAGGTATAGCCGTCAGTTAGCAGAGCTTATGCTTGGGTACTGATGAGACATAAGCAATGCTGTTTGGCTAAGATTTTTGTTTATTGAATTCTATATTATTGCTTTGATATAGATCCTTTGACGTGTATATTGTTTCTAAGCTTTACCTTATGATATCACTGGCTTCTCAATATGAATGTTAAATTGGATATATTCTAATTTCACAGATAGATGTATTAGTCAGAGTGTCTGTATGTTCTGCTCTTTTGAAGTACTTACGTTCATTGTTGATGAACGATTGATGTTTGTTTTAACAATGCTTTGTCCAAAAGGATGGCTTATCTAGTGATGAGTTTTTTTTAAAAAATTCCTCGCAAATGTATTATTGAAACCAATGGAGGAAGTTAGCATAAATTGACACCAAGCCAACCGTATAGACCAAGAATGCCATGTGAAAGTAGCAATAGACAACTTGTTACACAGAGCTAGACCACAAGCTAGTCGTATGGCTAAAGAATCCATTGAGAAGCAGCAGTACACCACTTAGGGGTTAATGATTTCATGATAAAGCTGTATTAGTGGCCATAGGACGACCATCAAGAGCTACAAGTGTATAATACCCTAACACGAATATGATACCAACACTAAATTAATAATCAATCTAAGTAAGAAGCAAGAAGAGAACAGTCTTCCTCTTCAAGTGCAGAACAAGGAGGAACATTTGGACGATGTTGATGCAAAATTGGCGATGCAGACTATGTAGGAGTTGATATAAGCAAGGTTTTGACACGTGAGATTCTAAGAGTGTGGAGGAAACACAGAAGACACAAATATGGAGAAACATAGTGATGGATGAAAGGCGGAAAAGATGCTTTGAACGGGGACAGATTGGTGATGAAAAAAGTGCACCAATGCTCATAAGGAACACTCCAACACGGCACATGAGCCCATGCTTCATATGATGCTTAACAGATACAAATGGAGGTGGAACAAACATGGGTTAAGGTCCAGGAACATGTTGCTGGAATCAATAAAAAGGCCTCTCAGATGTATCATGCACCAAAGGTTCGTCATAGCCCATATCTTGAGGGTGTCTAAATGCAACAAGAGCAATATAGATTTTATGCACCAAATTCGAGCAACATTTAAGTGCAAAACACATGCAAGAAAGCTATTTCAAGCACCAAACGAGATGTAAATAATATATAAAAATCGTCAAATTATGAAATTATCAATATATGCAGCAGAATGTAAGGAAAATTCAGGATTAATGAATATGGTGGGTGGATCTTTTTAGCAAGCATAATGCAACAAACTTCTAAATAATGATAGATCTCTTAGCTCCCACAACTAGCAATCAAAATATATTTATTGAAAAATATAAGGATCTATCATAGGGCCAGAAACGCGCCAGCCGTGGAGGAGGGATTATTATGCATTGTGGGCAATAGCAGGCGGGTCACTGCGTGTGAACAGTCGGCGTCAATCTGCTCAGCAATTCGGAGGTGGTGCACACGGTGCCAGGGGGATTCGAGCAGTGTGGAGAGCGAAATCATCGATTTGTGTTATTTGGTAAGTGTAGGCTTGGTTTTTTGCAAGTGTTTACATTGAGCTGTAGGCAACCAAATCGAGCGACGTTTGGCTCTAGACCACCTTTCTTCATGCCCACAATAACTCCTACAGTGTCAGTTTCAGCCGTTACGACGAGTCTAGCAAGATTTGAACGCCACACTCCAAATGCATGTGTATTTTTGCCATTCTCATGAACTGGGCTATAAGCATCTGATTGAGGTTATGCTGAGCCTAGACTGCATTTCTACATGCCTGCAAAGACTCCTGTGACCTCCGTTTTGTCCGCGTCTTCGTCCAAACTACAAGTTTCATTTTCCATGCCCTGATTCCATGTGTTTTAGGGCCTAAATGTGGAGCGTCGTGTAAGCATCTGCCTGGGGCGTGGTTTAGGCCTACACTACATTTCCTTACGCTTGCACGGGCTCCCAGCATTTGCCTGTTATCACTCGTACTGAAATCATTCAATCTTATGCCCTAATCCCATGTGTTTTTTGGCAATTGCTATGATATGATCTGCAGAATGATTGTGATGTATGCTTTGATGTTTTGCAATTCAATGCAGTATATTTTCTTCTACTGAACATTTGCTTGTTTATTTTTTTTTGCAGGTTTGATCTCATATTGACACGATGCCGGTGCGGGGCCGAGGCCTTTGGGCCGAGGTTGATCTTACAGAGGGGGATGTGGCTACACAGGAGTCCGCAGATGGAGATGCTTGCATTGTGGTGGGCTCTTTACAGGATCACTCACCAGGGTTAGGGCTACGGCTCAGAGGGCCAGATGGGCGGGCATTAAATTGGGCATATCTGATTGCCCCAGGATTTCTGATGAGGAGATGCAGAGGTTGATGGACATGTATGGGCCCGATGGTACATCCACCCACCCAATGAGACCATCACAGGGTTTTGGACAAGGACGGGTAGCAGGGGCAACTGTAGGCTCACAGGCAGGGCCCAGTACAGCACGGACAGGGCCTACTACGGGTGTAGGGCCTAGTACATCACGACCAGGGCCTAGTACAACACGATCTAGGCATGGTTTAGGTGCTGTGCATGGTCCAGGCGAGGCCACTCTAGTTCCATCCGCAACAGCAGGGCCTAGATCAGAGCCACGAGTTGTATGGACACCATGTGCCGCACATTGGATAGACCTCCTCATTCATGACCTGTGTGCACTTCCATGGATCAGAGAGGTATAATTTTTTCCATTTGCTTTGCTATCTTCCTTGACGCTTGCTCCATGCTGCTAAACCCATCTCAACGGTTGTCTAAACTTTCTATTGGATGTCTGTGTTGCAGATCACTTTTCAGGCCATGTGCGTGGTCAGTTTTGTCACCAGGAAGAAGAACGTGCTGGCCCTATTCCACACCTTCTCGCCACTAAACCTAAAGAAGCCAGCACCCACTGTTACGAGCTCATAACCAGTGCCGAACACTAGGGAACGCAGATAGGTCAGATACCACAGTCAGGGTCGTGTCCAGCGTACATGACCAACAGGGCAAGACAGTGTGAGTAGTGTGCCCCAGCACGGTCCATAGCCATGGCGGGCCTAACAAAGCCTAGGGACCCTGTCAGCAGGATAGGGCCCTCAGTTGGGTCCCGACGTGCAGTCGGCCACGCCAGTGCCACGTGGCCGACACTTGGCAGTTGCATGCTACCAGTCCTCACACTGGGCTAGGAGGGGCTTACTCTATATCAGGGAGTAGGCAAGGTTGGGTGGATCAGTTAGTGTTTGCCCTACTGTGGTATTAGGATTTATTACACTGGTATCAGAGCCATCTCCATCCTAGGGAGTTCAGGAGCAGCAGTAGAGAAAGCTATCAGAAGATAGGAAAGATCTCTGAGTTTCTCAGAAAAGATTAGAGGAGGAGAATCGCTGTAGGAGCAGCCTTCAAACTTCTGATTTTCATTGAGAAATCACAATAGAAAGGAGTCAGATTCTTTGTAGAGGTAACTCGCTGGATAGACAGCTGTTTTTTCCAGATTTCAGAGGGTTCTCTACGGATTTCCCAGCGGAAATAGAGTAGGCTTTAGTCAGTAGATCCATCGCTGTACATACAGGGATCTATCTCTAATTTCAAAAAGGGATTTCAATAAAGCTGAGTGGAGTTTAGTCTGAAAATTCCCAACAGGGCCAGCGCTGGATAGGGAGGTGAAAAATTGATTTTTCATCACTGTTTTTGAGGATTTTTCAATAGTTTGAACTTCAAACTAGATTGCCACAGACCAGCGACCTACTACCTGAAGTCAGATCAGAAATTCAAACGAGTTTTGGGCCTTAAATTTCAGATAATTGGGCCAGATAGGTTGCTGTCCAGCTAGCGAGGGCAGGGATACAAAAAATTCCGGATTTTTTTTTTGAAAAATTTCGGTTATTACTCGGTTTGTTGGAGCCCCACACCTGAAATCAGATCAGTCAGCTACTCAACTCAAGAGCCAGGAAATTTGGCACCGTTTTGAAGCTTCAAACTGGGATTTTCCGGGACAGCAGGTCTGAAATCTTGGGTAAAAGAGTTGAGAGGGTTCCTTTTCATCTTTTCTTTGGACGTACAGTCATCAGAAACAGCTAAGTCATCTTTCCTTTCCCTTGTACAACTGTAAATTAGTCTTTTAGACTTTTTTTCCATCAGAAGTTAAGGTACCTCTCTTTCAGTTCCGAAGATGACCACTCCTCAGGGACCTGATCAACCCCCGGAGAGAGGCGTCGACGAACTTGAAACAAAAGCCTTGGCTTATAGTAAAGGGAAAGAACCCATGGAATTGGAAGAACAGGAACAGTTCGCCGAAGAACTCGACGAACTGGTTACCAAGGAGCAGTTTCTCCAGTTGGTAACAGAAGTGGATGAACTGAAGTTGGCATTAGCCAATTTCAAGTCCAGTGTGGATGACTCGTTCGCTGAACTCAAAAGCTTGATTTTCAGTTCCGCGAAAGGAAGCCTTCCCTCCACTAGTGTTTTTAAAGATTTAAAGCCTCCTAGTTTTAATGGGGAAGAGAAGGATAGAAATGCAGACATTCTACAAACCTTCCTCAGCAAATGGAAGAACATTTATGCTCTTAAACAGACCCCTGACCATTTGCAAGCTATTGAGGCCAGTCTTTCTTTAGGGCTTATGGCCTATAAGTGGTGGTTAAATCTCCAGGAGACTGGGCAGACTCCCCGGTCATGGAAAGCTTTTGAAGAAGCTTTCCTAAGAGAATTTCTACCAGAAAATGAACTTGATAGAGCCTGGGAAGCCTGGGAAAGAACAATAATGGACAAGTCCCTCATCCAATATATCTCACAGTATTGAGAAGCAATTTTACAGATTAAAAATATGGATGATTATCAGAAAATCAGGGGATTTGTCCGTGGCCTCAAAGATGAATATAAAGTAGAGGTCCAGAGAAACTCGCCTACTACCCTTGAGCAAGCTCTCAGATATGCTCAAATCTATGATGATTCAGTGGGTAGGAAGAGGGCGACCATGAGAGTCTCAGATACCTTTGCAATCAACGTGAGCTTAGAGGTCGGAAAGCTCGTTGGGCAGAGTTGATGCAAGAGTTTGACATGTCTATCAAATATAGACGTGGAAAATTCAATACAGTAGCAGATGCCCTTAGCAGAATGCCTATGATAAACGAGCTGAGTTTTACTCAGATTCGTAATGAGTTACTCGAGTCCTTGAGAGGGAAATGCCAGCATGATGCATTCTTCTCTACTATCTGGAACTCAGTCCAGAGCAGACAGTTACAGACTCCAAAACCAGTTTCCGGGGCTAGTGCCAGTTCATCCAAGAATACGGCAGCTTCCGTTGAGGATGATGATGAGTCCGAGTATATGTCGTCAGATGACGTTGAGGATTCTGAGCCTGTATTACCCAAGCAAACCCCAGTGGTTGAGGGTCAGTTGACTCAAGGATTCAAATGGAAACAATATTCCATTCAGGATGAGTACTTGCTCTATAGAGATAGAGTATGTGTCCCCAATTCAGAGGATTATAGGCAGCAGGTCCTATATGAATGTCATGACAATCCTAGTGCGGGACACCCAGGCATACAGAAGACCTATGAGCTTCTTCGTAGGCAATTTTTTTGTCCCAGTATGAAAAAGGACATCCACGGGTATGTAACCAGTTGCCAAAAATGTCAGGTAAACAAAGCAGAGCGTTTAAAGGCAGGAGGGTTGTTGCATCCCTTAGAACTACCAGCTGGTAAATGGGAGAGTATCTCCATGGATTTTATAGTAGGCCTGCCTAAAACCCAAAAGGGTAATGATGCTATATGGGTCACAGTTGACCGTCTGACCAAAATGGCTCATTTTATTCCGACCAAAACAACCGTTAGAGCTCCAGAGTTAGCGAGGTTGTTTGTAGACGGGCTATTTAAATTGTACGGTCTACCTTCCGGCATAGTCAGCGACCGGGACAATAAGTTTACTGGAAATTTTTGGAGGGCAGTATTCCATCATCTCCATACTAAGCTTAATATGAGTACCACCGACCATCCACAGACGGACGGTCAAACAGAGAGGGTAAATCAAGTGCTGGAGGATATGCTTCGTGCATACGTCAGCAAGAAGCAGACTAATTGGGAGGAGTATCTCTCGATATTAGAGTTTGCTTACAACAGTACCAAACATTCAGCTACGGGATACAGCCCATTTATGTTGATGTACGGTTTTCAGCCACGCTCACCCACAGCTGTAGGGTTTAAACAAGAAAAAGTTGAAGCAGCCAGAAACTTTTTAAAGGACCTAAACCAGATGATAGAACATACTAAGCGCATTAGGCAGTCCCAGGATCGAGCCAGGCATTATGCAGATCCACACAGACGGGATGTGCAGTTCTCCACTGGTGAGAAAGTCTACTTGAGAGTCCAAGTCGACTCTAAAACCCTCAAATCAGGAGTGTGTGCTAAGTTGTCTCTCCAAGGTATTGTGGTCCCTTTACCATCAGTAGGAGACTAGGCGAGGTCACCTATGAACTAGAACTCCCACACAGCAGTAAAGTTTTTCCAGTCCCTCATGTAAGTCAGTTACGAAAAGCCTTAACCAGATCAGACAATCTGGTAGGGGACAGTGTCCTAGTTCTCCCATTGGATCCTCAACAACCTCCACATGAACCAGAGGAGATTCTTGATAGTAGAGAGACGCAGACTCGTCATACTCTATATCGAGAATATCTGGTTAAGTGGAATGATCAGCTTGTTGAGAAAGAGGCAGCGTCCTTCGCAAGATTTTTCCAGACTTTGTCTTAGAGGACCAAGGGGGAGGGAGTGTTACGAGCTCGTAACCAGTGCCGAACCCTAGGGAACACAGATAGGTCAGATACCACAGTCAGGGTCATGTCCAGCGTACATGACCAACAGGGCAAGACAGTGTGAGTAGTGTGCCCCAGCACGGTCCATAGCCATGGCGGGCCTAACACAGCCTAGGGACCCTGTCAGCAGGATAGGGCCCCCAGTTGGGTCCCGACGTGCAGTCGGCCACGTCAGTGCCACGTGGCTGACACTTGGCAGTTGCATGCTATTAGTCCTCACACTGGGCTAGGAGGGGCTTACTCTATATCAGGGAGTAGGCAAGGTTGGCTGGATCAGTTAGTGTTTGCCCTATTGTGGTATTAGGATCTATTACACCCACCCACTTTGCCTACTACTTCTTGATTCTAGAGTGATTGATAGCAGTAAAGGACCCATTGCGGCGGATGGTTTCTAGCGAGGCCTTTGGGGACTTTAGAGGCATCAGTGCAGATGCGACATTTTTCCAGGCCACTGTGTTTGGAGATGAGTTCTGGACACATGCAGAGGAGCTTATGGGGGTTCTTCGACCCATTTTCTATGTGCTGCGCCTGGTAGACCGTGAGGGGTGCACTCTCGGTCTCATTTATGAGTTCATTGACCGCATCGGCGAGGCGATTCAGACGTCGGCCTTGGACGAGGACAAGTATGACTCTTCAGTGTCTAGTATGTTATTTCTCACTCAAGTTTGTTGCGTTCTCTTATGCTACAGTGCATTGATTATTGTAATTTGTCTGTTGCAGGAGGGACGAGATCTTGCAGATTTGGGAGGCCAGATGGGACTACTTCCACCGACCCATCCACGCCGTAGCCCACATGTTGCACCCCTTGTGGCGTTTTCTCAGGACTTGGACGATCGGGAGCTACACAGGGGATGGGTAGATTACACTGAGCGCGTATGGCTCGGAAATCGCTTGGTAGTCTTAGTACTGTAGTAGTGTACTCATTGCTAGTGTGTGGATTCAACAGACTTACTCGTGCCATGTTTCTTTTGCCAACATGTCCGATGCTCAGGAACATAGCACGCTAGTTGATCACCTTTGAGCGCTCCCAGTTTCCATTCGATGGAGAGCAGTGTCAGATGAGGGAGGATATGTTGAGGCTTGTAATGTGGTGGAGCATCCACGGGCGCAGCACAGGTGACTTGCGGTGACTGGCCGAGAGAGTCCTCGCACAAGATTGTTTAACATCCGCTTGTGAGCGGAGTTGGAGCACCTGGGCCTTGTATCACACACAGAAGAGGAACAAGCTATCCATTGAGTAGTGAGGCCGTTGGTGTTTGTGAACACCAACGACCGTATGTTGAGGCACACACGTGGAGAGGGCCAGATGATCGAGGTAAGTCACACTATTACCCCATGCTCCAACTATGCTTTGACGAATTGAATTGCTTTCGAAATATGCAATGAATTGCAAAATATCTTGACAACAATGTTTGTTTCTGGTTGTAGGTGAACCCAGACTCTTGCTTGGTGGACTCGGCAGCAGCAGCTCCTCAGGCAGCACCCACGCAGGACGAGTTGGATGATGAGAGCCACAAAGAGTTTTATAGATAGGCACAGGCTGACGCATAGGCTTTATGGCGGCAGAGGAGGGCACAAAGGGGGCAGGAGTGTCAGAATTTGTGATACAAATTCTAGATGGAGTTACTTTGTCCTACTAGCACTCACACAAACCAAGCATAGAGATTAAAGAGAATTCAGATTATAGGAGAATTGAGCAAAGTTTTAACATATTGGAATGATCTTGTGGTGGGGCGCCAGCCTACATATATAGTTTTTCTAATCTATGTAAAAAGCTAAAAGCCTAAAGCAAATAGCAAAAGAGCAAAATCTAATTGCTAAACTTACTACCTATATTGGGTAAAGACACAAGGTGAATTTCTAAGTACTAAAACAGGTCCTAATCTAGTATTAGTGCACCCACCTACATGCATAAGCAATAAAAAACGAATTTACTATAAATACTAATGGCCCCTATAATAACATGTAGGCATGGCTAAACCATCATTAAGGGGTATCAAATAAACGTTAATTCCTAACACTCCCCCTTAATGTTTACTTTGTTATCTATTACTCCTAGAAGTTCTCTAAACTTCTAAAATTTTTCTTTGCCAAGTCTTGTGGTAAAGATATCTGCAACTCTTGCTCTTCTGTAGGACAATAGATAAGCTCCACTTCACCACTTTGAATCTTCTCTCTGATGAAGTGTTGTTGTACTTCAATGTGCTTTGTCCTGCTGTGAAAAACTGGATTTTTTGCCAATTTAATACAACTCTGATCGTCGCACTGAAGTACCGTAGATGAATCTTGTACCATATGTAGATCATGTAGAATCCTTCGTAACCATGTTGCTTCACTTGCTGCACTCGTAGTAGCTCGATATCCGGCCTCTGTAGATGATAATGCAATAGTATGCTGCTTCTTTGAACTCCAAGAGATAGCACCAGAACCAAGGCTAAAAACAAGGTCACCCACATACATCACTAGAATCACCAAATGACCATCCCTAATCAAAACATAAAGTGTATGCTTCGAACTACTCCTCTGAAAGCCACGCTCCTCAAAGTATGTGTCAGTCCTCGTGTACCATGCCCTGGGTGCCTGCTTAAGTCCATATAGTGCCTTGTCAACTTGCAAACCTTGTCTTCATGTTCTGCTACTATATATCCCTTTGGCTGCTCCATGTAGTCTTCTTCCTCTAGAAATCCATTTAGAAAATGCACTCTTCACATCCATTTGTTGAATATCCCATCCAAACTGAGCTGCCAAGGATAAAACTGTCCTCATTGTAGTTGACTTAGCAACTGGTGCAAAAGTTTCTTCATAGTCAATCCCTTCCTGTTGAGCATAACCTTCCCAATCTTGCCTTATGTTTATCTATAGTACCATTTGGTTTGTACTTAGTTCTATAGACCCACTTGCATCCAATGACCTTGTTACTTGTAGATAACCGAACAAGTCTCCAAGTCTTGTTCTTCATGATTGAATCGTACTCCTCATCCATAGCTTTCCCCCAAATATCCTCTTTTTCAGCCTCTTTGAAAGTAGATGGATCCTTGGTTTCCAATACTGTGGCCATATATGGAAAATGTACATCCCCATGTTCGTGATGATCTTCCTATCGATCTTCATCTTCATGATGCTTTTCAAGCCTAGTCGATCTCCTAGTTCCATGCGTACTAGACTCTCCCTGTTCCATGACACTATCCTTGATAGTTTTATAGTACCATCTAGGCAATCTTCTAGCTTTTGATGTAGGATGGTTCCTGCCTGGTGAAGTAGGAGGTGAATAAGTATCCCATATACTTGATCTCTCCTTCCTTTTTCCTTCCACAACCAAGGTTACTCTAGGTACTTGGATTGGCGTAGGTGATATATGTGTCGATTCAGGCTCCTGTAATAACTCGTCACATCTTATCATAGGGTATCTCTGTATCTTTATGAGTTGCCTCCTCATCAAAGATTACATCCCTACTTATGATGACTTTCTTACCCTCCAAGTCATATAACATGTATCTCTTCTCTTGACTATCATATCCAAGCAATAAACACTTGGTCACTTTAGAATCCAATTTGCTCCTGGAATCCTTAGGTATGTGAGCATAAGCAGTACTACCAAACACTCTCAAATGACTTACATCTGGCTTCCGGCCCGTGTAAGCTTCCTCTGGAGTCCGATTCTCTACAACCTTTGTAGGACTTCGATTCAAAAGATAAACCGCCGTCTTAACTGCTTCACCCCAAAACATATTTGGAAGATTTTTACTCTTGAGCATACTCCTCACAGTTTCCACTATAGACTTTCTTTCCGCAACTCCATTTTGTTGAGGCGTGTCCGTGTTTGCAAATTGTCTCTTTATACCATGATCCTTGCAAAACACCTGAAATTCCGTAGAAATATACTCCCCGTTTGTCCGAGCGGAGTATCTTGATTTTTCTATCCGTTTCTTTCTCCACCTGTGTCTTAAACCATGTGAAATACTTGAACGCTTCACCCTTATTCTTCAGAAGATAGATCCATATCTTCCTAGAATAGTCATCCACACGATGAAGTAACTTGCTCCCCCATAAGATTGAGTCCTCATAGGACCACACAAATCTGTATGAACAAGTTCTAGAACATTTCTCTCCCTGAATGTACTAGGCGAAAATTTCTTCACATGATGCTTGCCTAAGACACAACCTTCACAAACCTTGTGAAACAACTTGAGGTAAACCTGTAACGATGTTGTATTTCCTCAAGGCTTGTCGACTTTTGTAATTCAGATGTCCAAACCTCTCGTGCCATAACTTACTCACTGATCCAATATCCGCAACTCTTGCATGATGATCCACCACTTGAGCCTGAAGTTTGTACAACCCCCCTGCAAGTATGCCCTCAGCTACTACTTCATTATCTTTCTTCTTGATGAGACACCGCTCTTCATCAAACTGCACCACCGTGTGTTGCTTTGCAATAGCTGATACTGAGAGTAAGTTTTTCTTGATTCCTGGTACACAAAGCACATCCTTTATGTCTCCAATCTTCCAAGTTCCTTGAAGGTAGCTGAACTTGTACTTTTGCAACTCCTTTTATATCATGTGTGTAGTTGTCTCCCAACTTCACATTTGACCCATCATCTAATTTTTGAAAATTAGATAGCCACTCTCGTCTAGGTGTCATATGCTTCGAAGCTCCTGAATCAATATACCAATAGTATTCTTCCTTCGAAAAGCCACCACTAGAAGATGTTGAATAGTCTTCAAAGCACTCAATTTTTCATTAGATGTTTCTTCTTCTTTAGCAAAATTCCCATCCTGTTTTTTCTTGAACTTGTTGTGCCAACACTCCTTTGCATAATGTCCTGATTTTCCGCAAATAAAGCAGTTTTCTTTTTGAGCCACTTTCTTTCCATCTTCTGATCGATTGGATTGATTCTCCTCCGTATCTAGCTACTGCTTCTTCTTCTTCTTCTTCCCTTTGCCACCCTTCTTGGAACTTTGCTCTTGCTTCTTTGCCAGGAATGCCTGTTTCTTTGAAATCGTCCCTGTTAACTATATTGTGTCGTCTCAATTCTTCCTATAGTATGGCATTCAGCTCATCGAAAGAAGGTCTCGTTTCCCGTAACGATAGCATCATTACAAAGTTCTGATAAGCCAAAGGTAGACTATTAAGCATAATGGATATTAAGACTGAATCTTGAACACTTTCTCCAACCGCAATAAGTTGCCCTCTAGGATCTTTCACCCGAGTAACATAGTCCGTTACCGATTCACCTGTACCCATCTTCAATGTGTGTAGCTTATTAGTCAAGAACAAGATTCGTGATTGATTTACCGTCTCATACAAGTTCTTCAGTATATCCCAAGCCTCCTTGGGTCCAACAACATCTTTGATATGACGTATGATCATATCTCTAACGAACAAGTTAATGATGTGATGAACTTTTCTTCTACCTCTTTGATACTCCCGCAACTCTCTGTCAGTGGTAGGAGGTGTCTCAACACCTGTGACGATCTCCCAATATTCTCTATCGTGGAGAATATTCTACATCTTGAACTTCCATATGCTATAGTTCGTTCCATCTAGCTTGCTAGACTCCGGCAACACAACATCATTCAACCCTGCCATTGTACTGATCTTTAGCAACTTCCAACGTCTTGATTTTCTGTATATTATGAAACTTAAGTGAGCTGTCTCGCAACTCAGTGATCTGATTCTGCTCTGATCCAGGTCTTCTTCAGCGAACCTATCTGTAGCAACTTTCAGAACCTTGATTTTCCAGCAAACATCTATAGTATCAAATCTGCAAATTTGCAATCCTGTCAGCAAACAAGTTCTGCTACACTCCAGCCAGTAATCAGATCTGTATGCAGTGATTTAACAATAGACACCTAGCAACAATAAACACCTAGCGATCTGTAGATCTGTCAGCGATCTGCATGTAATGATCTGATTTCAGCTCTGCAACCAGGTCCAAGTCTGATCCAACGAACAAGTCTGGTAGAGAATAGATCAGCAGATTCAGATCTGCAGTGAACAGATTCACTGTTCAGGTACTGCAACAATCAAATCCCAGAGTCCAAAATTGCTGCCAGAATAAAAATCTGACCATAGTTTCTTCGAATCACGATTCGTTCAAAGAATTGCCGTTTCGAAACGGTCCGATTCGAACGGACTGTTCGATCGGTTTTTTCAAAACAGGACTGTTTTTGCCTACATGTAAGTGTGAAAAAACAGTTTCAAACCGTTTTAGAACGGGACTATTTTTGCCTAGATGTAAGGGTGCCACTCAAGCTTCATGAACTTCAAAAGGCAACCCTCACCAAGCATAGAAACATACATTTTGAACTAGAATAAGACTTGTGTTGTGTACGGTTTGACTGTGTGTGTGTGTGTGTGAGAGAGAGAGAGAGAGAGAGAGAGAGAGAGAGAGACCATGCTGAGGGATGTTACATGACACTTGAGCCATCAATGTATGTAACAATAGGTGGGGCTTGGGAATTATGTATAAATCATGACAATAGGTGGGACTCAGGAGTTGGATTCAAGGTTGATCCTTGATTAATTATAATGTACATTGCAAATTAAACACTAAAAAGGCACTTATTTTTGCTACAATAGAAGGCTAGGAAAAAGTTCTCTAAAAAAAAAAACTTGAAAGTGATTCCCCGTTTCTTTCCCAAGGTTGCCGATTCTTTCCCGTTTCAAACCCTTTTTGAAAAGGCGTTTCGAAAAGGTCCATGAAACATTGAAACTGACCACTCTACTGCTGGAGCCAGAAGATGCAAATTAAAGTTTTTCTCCCAAGATGTGCATATTATACAAGCAGCAAATCTGATGCACTGGAATAAAAGATCTGTTCATTGAACCAGGTGTACTCACCTCTTCATTGGGAAAGTGATGCCAAGTCTCATAATCCAAATATACACAAATTCAAATTGGCAAGAGATTGTACATGTACAGATCAATGAATGTAGAACAATGAAAACTAATGGTAGGCTAGTAAATTTCAAGGGTATGCCTTTATATCTAAGCAGAATATAGGTCAGTTAAGCTCAACTGATCTAATGTGTTTTAAGAAGTATTGTCTCAACTATGACCACTGATTATGAGGCTTACATGCCTATTTATAGTTGTCACTTGCAAATAACTTATCCACACCCTATTTGAGGGCTCCAATAAACGAACTATTAATAATAAATTTCCTAATAAATGACACTAGTAATTGAAGGGTCCAAAATATCTAAAGTTAGTACGGTCCATAATGTTTAGAAACCTTAAACAGGCCTTTGACAGGGATATCCAGTGTCCACCCATGTGTGGGCAGGGAAATTGAACCTTTTTCTGCAAACCTGACCCTTTGTGGTAACTGTAGCTTCTTTTCTTTAGTCAACTCGATGAAGATTTGCTAACTTTTTGTTTTGAGGCCTTTGAAAAGTATCCAGGGCCATATGTTGAAGCAGTGGTCATTCTTGCTCTCTAAGTCCATTGAAATCTCCTTGAACCGATCTGTGTCTTTCTAAGTTTGCCGCATTCAGTAGTTTACTAGATGCTTCTATGAATGTACTTTCTGATGTGCTCAACTTTTCAAGGAGCATGTTTGCCTTAACAGGTAATCAATATGACCGATTTGGAGCTGAACCGTGTTGATGTACGGGTTGGTCTGGTTGGATCTCTGCATTTTATGGATGGCCACCCACAGGCAGTACGACAATTGCAACATCTTCTTTCTCAGGTTTAATTTGGCAGCTCTAGAACAACTATTTCCTCATTTTGTATTGAAAAGACAGTTAATTACTTTGCCATTACTGGATGAGAAATAAGCATGATACTCTTATGTAAATGAAAATCACTTGTTGACAAATTTTCTTATTGCTCAATTTTGACACTTGTTTATCATTGTTTTTGATATTTGCATGTCTATTCCAGAATCTCAGTAAAAGAGTGTCAAATATGAAGTGCATGCTCTGCATTGTCGACAATGCAAGCACTGCTAACTGATGCGTTTTCCTTCTCTTATGGCCTATTGAGGAACTTCTGGATGCTCTAACATGCCTACATTTTGTAGCTGTTGAAGTTGCATTGGGTCATTGAGTTGTGCGATTTTTATATGGTCACTGTATCAGTTGGTGAAGCCAACTAATTTTGCAAATTGTAGCTATGTTATGCATAGATGAAGTGAGTGACAGTGAGCTGACTAAATTTTCATTTCCTGTTCGTTGCTCTGGAGGACTCAAGTTTCAAAGCTGCCAAAAACTCATTGAAAAGTCAATGTAGATTGTGGAATTTCATGTAGGTTGACCGTCTTCTCATAACTTCAAGTTGCATTGTTGTTGCTGGGATCTTCTGCATTTGAATTTGTTGCTTGCTGGTGAGAACATGCAGTTCCTTTTGTGTTAAATCAATTATTTGCATTTTCCGTACATTATGCAATGGTGGGAAGTAATCTGGGAATTAGGTAACACTGCTCCAAAGGTGATCATATCCTGGCGGTTTTAGCCCTCTTTGACTTTTTAAGTATGCAAATAACAGGAGAAATTGTGGTGCATTTTTCCTTTTTTGAACTGTACATGCTAACATACTTCGATGCCGTCAAGTGTGTGAGGTGTGAGAAGTCTCAGTGGTATGTCAGAGGTCCAGATAATCTAGGATTGGACGTTCTGTTTGACATTTGGGATTGTTCATGTTATGTAGTTCAGGCATAATTAGTGCACAGGTCTAAAGCCTAACCGTTAAAGCCTAAACCAGGGTCCAGTTCTGAGCTTTTTTTTTTGGCTGATTTTAAAACTTGTCGTAGCTAAAATTTGAAGTTTGGGTACAGCCAAGGGAACATGAGCAAGCCCTGATAATGGTAATGCCGGGTTCAAGGTTTTAGGGTTTTATCATTTCTTATGAAAGAGAGGGTGTAATGAAGTAAGATTCATTGGAAAGCTATTATTTGTATACGAATTAAGTTTCCAAGTTTCTAATTTCACTATTATTTTCATGTAAACAGGATCCAACTCAATGCAGTGTGACAGTGGGAGTGTCAAGATTCGAACGCTGTGCTTTATGTGTGCAGCTTCTGTATTATCCCTTCTTTGGGGTTGCAGCAGGCAGTGGTGATGAGGTTGATTTTGGGGATGAAGAGACGTTAGGTGGTGTCAGACATAGAAGAAGTGGTAAACCTGAGTATGGTGAGCCGATCGTTTTGAGGTGTCGGTCATATAAGATTCCTTTGATAGAGCTTCTACTTCCCCATGAATGTTCACCGGTCGAGTTCTTCCGGCTGTGGCCAAGTTTACCTGCAATTTTCGAGCATACAGGAGCATATATGTATGAAGGTGGTGGTCTGAAAGCTGGTGCAGCAGCAAAACTCAATTTCCTAGATGGGTTCAAATCGCTTGCATCTAAACCTTTCCACAAAGTCTGTTCGCACATCTTGCGCTCAGTGGCAGGCTTTCAGGTGTGCTTCTTAGAAACCTGTCAACATGTATTATTTTTTCCACAGTTATGTTTTGCGTCGAAGACTGTTATTAACTTTGTTCTATTTGCTACAGCTGTGCTATGCTGCCAAAACTTGGTATGGTGACTTTCTTGGAATGCTGATTTTTGGTGCTAGTGAAGTGAGTGGGAATGTTGATCTTGGTGATGAGACTCACACTATGGTGTGCAAATTTGTGCTACGCTCATCTTCTGCATCTTTGCTCGACGAAATTGCCACAGACCTACAAGACTGGTTGGATGATTTGACTGATGGAACCATCGATGTAGTTCCTGAAGAAGCAGTTCAAGCAGCAGCAGCTGAGAAATTAAGGCGTTCAATGGAGCTATTGGCACTTCCGAAAGTGACACTTCCTCCAGTGACACTTCCTCCTGTGAAAAAGGAAGATGACAACCTCATCCAGGGTGTACAAGCTTCTTCAGAACCTTCAACGTTAACAGCTTTTTTGCCCGAGGAAATTGAGCATAAAGCTTTGCAAGCAGCTGTTCTGCAAGAATGGGAAATCTTTCGATCAGAGCCGACTATTTTTTAATATTGTGAACACCAAGATATTTTGGTATAATAGCGTGCTTTTTGCGGAGTATTGCAAAACCTGCGTGCCTATGAAATGAGCTTTGGGATCCATGTACTTCACAGCCGTTGTCGAAAGCAGCGCCTTAATGCTGTAGTTCACAACAATTTGGTAATTTAGTATGTATATTCTTTTTGGTTGATAATAAAACACACAGCATCAGATAAGCAATAGTGAAAAGTTCAAATTGAGCTCCTGCCAAATGGTTCAAAAACCCTAAAACAGTTTTTAAAAAAAGGTTGGGAAAAAAGGAGGGAATTTCAAGATTTTAGCATAATTCAATAAATTTGACTGAAAATTTGAATCCATTTGAAAACAAAAAATCATTTTTTGTTTTTTCATGAAGAAAAGGTGCCTCATTGAACGTAATTTTTGCTCCTTTTTTTTTTCCAATTTTTTTTTAATGCACCTTCTAGGATGCTGAAGGTGCATGCGAAAAAAAAAAATTATGGCCAAAAAATAAAGTTTTCACGCCGCGGAAGGTCACCTCCTCGGCCATTCCGCCGTGGGAACGGCCCTACGTCTCGGACTACCCTCTGCGGTTTTACTCGTATTGTCTTCGTTAGAAGCTTGGAATATCCTAAGCACTCTCTATGATATTAGAGATGTGACTGCCAAATTTCATTTGAGGAAAAAAAGTCTCATCCAAAATGGTTGATTCAAATTCGATTTTGAATCACTTGAACAACTTCAAAAAAATTCTTGAGCAAATGTTTGCAAGTGGTGCAGAATCAATGATTTAGATGCCGTCATGACTCTCCTATCAAGCCTTTTTGATGCATATGAAAATCGGGTAATCATTATTTCTACTCAACAAAGTCTTCTACTAGGTCTATGCTACTGCAGGAAGAGATCCGGAGAAATGGATATTCATGCTTTCATTCGACACCAGAATCGGAAGCTCTTTATTTGAAGAAATTTGAAAAGAAGGCGAAAAAAGCATGAAGTTGAATAATAATTCGAATTTTGAATAAGACAAATTCGAATTCAGGTTTATCGAAATCGAAATTTTATTGCAGATATTGCAAATGAATCGAACATTTGCTGGAGGATTGTCAAAGGTTCTAAAGACTCTAACAAAGAAGTTGATCAAGTAGCATTTTTAGTAAATGAAGATCGACAAGATATCAATTCTTGGTATTTGGATTCAGGTGCTACTCACACGATGAGTCAATGAAATTGGTTTCATGAGTACAATCAAGCTACGACTCAGAAATATGTGTCATTGGGAGACAACAATACTCAAAGATTCATTGGTCAGTCTCAAGAGAGGAGAAAGTAGAAAGTTGAAGATGTCGAATCAACACTTGATATCGCATTAAGCTCGAATATTGACTCTACTCTAATCAATGATCCGGAAGACAACTCGACACAGCCACAACAACAACTAGAAAAGCCAATTCTTTGAAGATCGAATCGAAATAGATTTCCTCTTGACAGATTTATCGACAACGCCATTGCCACTTGTTATCTCGTCGACGAGCCAATCAGTTATTCAAAGGCAATTTCTAGTTTAAATGCAGATCAGTGAAAATCAGCAATGGAAAAAGAGTATCAATCTCTTATAAAAAATTAGACATGGACTGTTATAGAGTCGGTAAAAATACCATTTTTTGCAAATGGGTTTATCGAATCAAATACAAAGTCGATGGTTCAGTTTAATTGATGGAAGGTGAGATTAGTTGTTAGAGGATTCTCTCAAATCCTGAATGTTGATTATTCGAAAACTTTCAGTCCTGTAGTCAAATCAGACTTTTACTTTCATTTGCAAGCGTGGCAGATCTAGAAATTCACTAGATAGATGTACAAACTGCATTTTTGCATGGAGTTATAAAAAAGGATGTCTATATGTCTCAACCTAAAGGCTATGAGTTGAAGGGAAACATCCATCAGGTATGCAAACTTTGAAAAGCTCTCTATTGGCTTAAACAGCCATCGTACATAGTTTCGATGAATCAACGAATTCAAGACTTTATACCAAGTTCAGTTGATTGTTATGTTTACTAAAAATCAGTGAATTCATCTTTCATTATCATTACATTATATGTTGATGACACATTATGTTTTAGTAATGACATTCGAATGTTGAAAGATGTCAAAGAGACGTTATCGAAGGAATTTGACAGATTTAGGGGAATCCCATTTCTGCCTTGGAATATAGATCTTTAAAGATTGTGACATCGATTGATTTATATCAGTCAACAGAAATACATTCGTAATCTTTTATTCATACATAAAATGGTCGACTGTAAACTAGCCAAAACTCCAATGGATCCAGGTTCGAAATATTCGAAGGACCAATGCCCTCAGTCTTTTGAAGAAGTCGAGCAGATGAAACAATATCCTTATCATTCTATTATTGGTTCTTTCATTTATGCCATGATATGTTCTAGACCTGACATTACTTATTCAATTAGTACACTAAGCCAATATATGTCGAATATATGTTTCATTCATTAGAAACCTCTACTTAGAGTTCTTCGATATTTACAGTCGACACAAGATTATTGCATTTGTTATGTTGGAATGATGATTCGAATGGCCATGCTAATCTTCTTCAAGGGTTTATAGATGTAGATTGGGCTAGAGATGTTGACAGCAGAAAGTCGACATCAGGATATGTCTTTGTATTCAACAAAGGTCCTGTCTCTTGGAACAACAATAAGCAAAATTCGACTACATTATTTTCAACAGAGGTCGAATACATTGCCATCGCACATGTTGCAAAAGAAGCTATCTGGTTAAGGTATCTATTGTCGGACAACAAGCTTAGTCGGCTACAAGCAACTTTCGTCTTTTGCGACAATTAGAGTACAATTGCTTTATCTATTAACCCCAAATATAATTCCCAGAGCAAGCATATTGAGATAAAATATCATTTCGTCAGAGACAAAGTACTCGAAAGAGAGATTTTCAATCTTTTGTGGAACAAAGTTCATAACATGAGATATATTCACCAAAGCGTTATCATTCGACATTCGTTCTAAGTTTAGTATTCTCAACTTAATACCTCAATTTTTAGAAGTTCACATTAAGGGGGAGTGTTGCATTTCAGTCCTTCAATCATTTTGTAATGTGGAACTACTTGCTCTACAATTTTATTCGTATTGTCGAGACAATGTTGAAGAGTCAAAATCCGTCTACAAAAATACACATACTATCGACATAGAGTCGAGCAGACCTAAACTATGGAGTCTTATCCATTTTTGGTTCAATCCCTCATCTCCATGTGGCATCTACCAGGTGAATGACAACGCATTCCATTAGGGCTGTGCCACCAACAACTATAAATAGATAAGTAGATTTGTTCTTTTCAAGTTTCCAAGTTATCAATCAAGATTTAGGAGCATTTTTCTCTTTATCCTTCTATTTTGCCATGGGCATAGACTGATTGTTAATAAGCTATCGCGAATACAATTTGTGTATGAGCGAAATTTATAGCAGAATTAGATGCGCTATTATTGTAATGCAATTAGAGTAGACAACGATTGTATTTTCATCATTCGAAGTCCAAAAAATAGAACACTAATACATACTACATTCGACATTTGTCTTGTCTCACTGTTTCTATTATTCATGCTATTCGATCTAAGTTCTGATCATATTGACAATAAGACAATCTAGTTATCATTCATTTTCTGCACTTGTGAATGATAGTAGGTTGTATTTATGACAGTATCAAAATAGTTTTGTTATTTCGTCGAATGTCATTACTAAAGAGTAATGTGTCAACAACATATAATGTAATTTTTGAAAGTACAATACAAAGGACCATAAATGAACCTACATAAGACTCCAAGAGTGATTGATTGATCCAAAGATCCATCATTGGAAGATGACCAAGAGAGTGCTAAGGTACATATCTTCATCTCATGATTATGGTTTGCTTTATAAAAGTGAAGATCCATCCATTATTGGCTACTCGGATTCGGATTTTGCTAGTGATAAGGTGGATCGAAAATCCACAAGTGCATATACTATATTTCTTGGAGGTAATCTCATATCTTGGCTTTCCAAAAAGCAAGATACTATCTCTCTTTCTTCATGTGAGGCCGAGTATAAAGCACTCACTACATCAACAAAAGAAGTGCTTTGGATCAAGAGGATTTTATTGGAGCTAAAGTGCATCAAGGAGGATGATCTACCATTGATCTATTGTGACAACATCTTGGCTCAAACCCTTGCCAACAATCCAATTTTTCATGCAAGGAGCAAGCACATCAAAGTTGCACATCACTTTGTGAGAGAGAAGTTTATTGGAGAAGAGATCCATTTGGAGCATACTGATTCATCTTCATGTATTGCCGATCTACTCACCAAGCCACTACTCAAGAGTTACTTCATCAAACATAGATCCAATCTTGGATAGATTCCAAGATCCATGCTTTTCTAGATTAGATATCTTTTCAGGAGTGTGAAAAACATAAAAAATTATCTATGTTGATTTTAGGGGTGCCATAAAGTTTTGTAGTCAGACATCTTGATGTCATTAGTTGATAGGGCCATTTTTGGCTTTAGAGGTCAAATAGTCAAGTACACATGTTTTATCATCGTTAGGCCAAAATTCAATTATGATGTACCTCGAGCTAGTTAGGTTCTCAACAAGATTATATACTCTCTACCATCAATATATTGATTTTGCTTGTCTGCCTGATTCAAATTTGGAGATGATGCTCATATTTTCATTCCAATGTGAAGATTGTGCTCATGTCAACCAGTGGAGGGAATGCATATTCGAATTTAGACAAGCTAAACTCTTTTGTAACATCAATTCCTACATTTTGCTTTTTTTTGCTGATTCAAATTTGGGGATGGCGCTCATATTTTAGATCCAATGAGAAGATTGCCCTCATCGTAACCAATGGAGGGAATGTATATTCAAATTTAGACAAGTTAGACTATGAACAATTTAGAGTTCTTAACTGTGACTGTAGACACTATGGTTAGAGCATTGGGAGTTGGGGAGGCCTCGGGAGTGGTGGGGGCAAGCAAAATAAACAATATTATCCTACATGGCATTCCTTGTAGAGTCTTTTTGATATTTGAAACTCCTCTAATGTTTGATTGACATGATCCACCCTCTCGTCGTCGTCTTCCCATAGACCATAAAACTCACATGATCTTTCCTTCTTGTGTTGCTCTCACTTAAGACCATGATTGAATAATTCATTGTAGCCCATGTGATGTTAGAACCTTCTATAAGATTTTATTGATCCAATCTCACAAATGGGCATGAAAATTCTCTTTAGCAAGGTCCGTGGTTCTCTTCATAAATTTCATGAAAAATATTGCATCATGTTTTCCTTGGCTCATTATTACTTTGTTGCTCTTCTCCGAAGTATAGGATTTCCTCCTTGGGAGGCCTTTTAATTCCACTGGTATCTATGAACACATCATCACCTATTGAGATTCCTTCAAATCCCATGTCTCCCTTTAAACTTGTGAAGACACAGCTCCCACGATCACTAGACTAAAAATTTGACATTGTTTGCTCCATGGTGGAAGCTTTCTTTTTTAAGGACAATGAGAAGGTTGCAATGCTTTTCCATACATAGGGCTAATCTTTGGGCAACAGCTGAAGTACATTAAGGACATATTTCTGATGTGTGTCAAAGCCCATAAATCAAAAGGTAGTTTATATAAGCATCACATTTTATTTGGATGACAAGAAGGATTGACACTTTGATGTGATTTTGTCTTGGCTTGGTTAAATAGGAACTATTATGGATTTATATTTGATGATTTTTCTTATGGTTTGGTAGTTTTCTTCTATACCGGTGATCTAAATTTTGATGGTTCATTTCCAAGGTCGTTTTGGAAATGGGATTTTTTCATTACTTCTAATAATCCATACAAATGGTTTTCAGTTCCTAATGGATCATGTCTTTTACAAGTAGAAGTGAGGAAGTCCTCCAAATCCAAAGTAGAGCCTCCAAATGTCCTCCAAGCAACCTGCAAGCTCCAAGATGCTCCCCAACTCCAAGCTAGGATGCCTCCACCTGCAAGCATCCAAGGATCTCTCCTCCACCTGTGTCCCTACTCTTAAACACAAAGATAGATAACAAGCTCTACTACCCTCATATAGATGGCCCATGGACCCCTCCAGTGCACTATGGAGTTCCATGCCCATCCAATGAGAGAGAGAGAAGCCTAGGGGAGTTAAAGAACCTCCATAGGCTTATGGAAAGTCAAGAGACTCCTTCCATAACCTATGACTCTTTGAATGCATTTCTTGTGGGAGTTGGGAACTCATTAGACCCATTGGAAGTGCGCCCTCCTACTAGGTCCCAATGCCCAAGTTGTGCATGTATACTTTGGTCCTAGACCATTAAAGTGATATGGTTCAAGGTTGAGGCCCAAGGTTTAGAAAAATAGTCATCCAATGACTTTCTAGCACCTCTCTAGGTTGTTAAAACTGAAAACAATCCACATTGTTTTTTTGGCTTGCTACAAATATTGTACCATGCAAGTATGTAGTTCATAAATGCAAAATGCCAAATTTGGCCTAGATAGAACTCGAGCTACATGGATATGTAATATCTAGATTGATGAGTACAACTTGCATATAGTTTGTACATATAGAATTAGCAAAGTTATGCTTGTAGAAACTCGTGGCAATTCACATGCATTAATTGTAAGTGATCCATAGTGACATGCAAGGCATGCACAAAGTGTGAGGGACACATGCATGATGATTTGTACATTTCTAGTTAGAACTGACACACTTAAAAAAAGTTGGTAGAGTTTCATGCATGAGAAGTGACAAATGTCACATAGACTCTAGTTTTCACTTTAGATGAAATGATGGATGGATGTGGTTCTACCTCGAGCTACCTCAAACTCCATAAATATGTGTAGCTCTCCTCATAATCAATGATGAAGAACCAAAGTTTTGTAGCTATCTCATGCCATTTTGGATCTAAACAATTTTGCTTGTTATCTCTCTATCTTTCTCTCTCTAACTCGTGTTGAAGCTAATGCTTATACACTGATATCTTGTACTTTTGCTCATTATTGATTCATTGCTATAATATTCTGTTGCTTAGCATGCTAGATTGTGGTTAAGCCATATCTTCTGAACTAGATCTTGTTAATCAATCTATAATCAGGTTACTGTGCTACTCACAAAGCTTAATTAGATCCATCATACTTGGGGACATTCCCCACATGTGTGAATTCTAGAAATTTTGTCATGGTATCAGAGCCAAACTAAGCTTTGCATGCTAACATCTCTGATTGTACAAAAAACTGAGAGCTAAATCAAGCAAAAAAGTAGTTTTGCACTTTTTTTCACCTTTCTCTGAAGTGTATTTGGATCAAATCGGATTGGAACTGAATTTTCAGACCTGAAAAGTGGTACTACGAAATTCTGGAATTTCGCACGTGTGAAAATCAGAGATTTTTAGTCCTTTTGTTCTCCTTGCTAATAGATCCAAAGATAGCAGTGTTATAGCTTAATGGAAAGCTTATGATCTTTACTTTTCATAGAAATTGAAACCAAATCAATCTGATGTGTCTATCAATAGTTATAAGCTCTTAAAGAGGATAGGGATAGGTTCGAAATCCGAGTGACAGCATTTTGATTTGATTCAATCTTGCTTTGTTCTGAATCCATTGTTTTGAACATCCTACACAAGAAACTGAAGATCAAGACTAAGTTTGAAGTAATGAACACCTTTTGAGCCTTCTGAGAGTCAATTGTGTTTTCTTTTAATGCATTTCACACATGCCAAAAGTAGAATTCAAACTAGCCAAAGTGTCTCAATCCACTTTGTGTGTCTGATCTAGATAACTTGTTTTGTGGAATATTTGAGAGTCATCTCAAATACAGTTGCAAGTGTTTCACATAGGAAGGTAGTACGTCCTTGAAAATACCTATAGTGAAAGAGAGCAGCAACTTTAAGTCTAATTGGAACAAGCTCAAACATATCTCAGTCCAATAACTAAGAAGTCTTCATTAAAATGGCATCTCAGGGAGGATATCTTCTAGAAGCCAGTGAAAGACTAAACACCTCTAATTACTCAATTTGGAAGTTCAGAATGGAGTCTATCTTGATACTCCAGGATGTTATGGATATTGTGCTTGGTGTTGAGGAGGAGCCTCAAGCACAGGCCGAAATTCTTAAGTACAAGAAAAGAGCTAGAATGGCTCTACATTTCATTAAGGTGAATGTATCTAATGAAATTTTGAGAGAGATAGAATCTTGCACTACAACCAAAGAAGCTTGGGATGCACTAAAGACCATCCATGAAGTGTGAAAAAAGTACAAAAAGGACCAAGAGTGGATCCTAATCCGATCCTCAAGAGGGATTGGTTGTCAGATTACTTGATCTATCAATCTACTTCAGATTAAGATCAATCTAGATCAATTCTAGACACAAAATCCTAACAAGAACAATTATTAATTGAAGGTAAGTGTATTTTATGGTTTCACACGTGTGAAACACTGTCTGAGTACGGACTCCAACCTGAAAATCAAGTACACATTGATAGAACCTCAAAACAATCAAAACAAATGTAGACAAATGGAGAGAATCACTCAAAATTGCTTCCAAAACCAAGACTGGTGTCTCACATTGATTATGGCCAAATCTGGCTCTATATATACAATAAGTGGGAGCTCGTGGTACTGATCATCCCTATGATCCCACATGTGTGAAGGTGCTTTGTCATATGATGATTCATCATGCAAAACTGACACTTGGACAAAACCTTCTATTTTGAACACTTTTGGTCCATTTTCCTTCTATATGGAGATCTACTTGGAAATCTTCTAGAAGTCAAAATTTGCCTACTTCAGCTTATTCCACACATGTGAGCTATCCTCTACACATGTGATATGACACCTAACCAAAGGATGTGGCTCATGCAATCAATAGATTGATGCCATGTGTCATATGTCTAGAAAACTAGTTTATAGCCTTTTTAGCCACTAGAACTTGAATTAAATCATATGTACAACCTATATGATTATGGTACATGACAAGTACATTATTTTCACATGTGGGAACAGGCTCCACACATGTTTAATCATCTATATACAAGATTTTTGGCCTCTACCGAGCTTATTTTTGCATTTTTCACACTCCTCAAAAATCTAGCTTGATGGAAAACATCATGATCTTGAACTTGACTCCATGGGCTGAATTGGTCTTTGCTGGTTCAAAAGGTGTGAAGATCAGCCAATGAGCTTGATGTTGATCTGAAATCACCATATCCATGATAGTGCTTCTTTGATGTTGACATCTTTGATGAGCTTGAGAGCTTTGCACCATCCTAGCACCTCCAAAATTGATTCCTTCCAATTGTCATGTAGATGCTTGACCTTGAGGCTTGCTCCTTCACATGAGATATGCTCCTCTTTCCCTTGAAATGTGAGCCACATGGGTTCAACCATGTTTCTTGAGTTTCTTTTTGGAATCACAAAAAGAGAAGGTCTCTCCTCCTCAATCCTTGGCACACTTGAACCTTGAGATGACTCCTTAAGATCCTCTTCATGATGCTCCTTCTTGATGGAAATCCGAGACTTCCATGTCTCATAATGATCACAACAAGTATGACCATTCAATATGCACTTCCTATGATTATCAAGATTACTTATGCTAGAAACATAAGTCCAAAAATCACCACAACTTGGCATGATTTTTCCAATATTGAAATTGAAAGGTATCTCCATCTCAATAAGACTAACTACTTGCTTATGGATATAAGTGTCCACTTTGGATGCTTCACTTATTCTCATAAGAAGTTTACAACTTGCTTTTAGGATTGAAAACATACAATTTTCATCTTTATGAATGAACACATCATTCATGATCTTATTGAAACCAAAAGATCCTACGTTATGAAGATATTTCCATTTCCTTGACTTCATAACTAATGTAAGCTTACAAGGAAAACATATTTTGCTATCTATTAAGGCATCACACTCAACTAGTATTGCCTTAATCCACCTTTGAGATACAAAAATCTCTTCAAAGCAAAATGGTTCTTCATAAGTTGACATGAGAGCATAAATGAAACTATTTTCATTTTGTGATTGCTCCTTATTATTGATTGATTTCTCTTGGATAATAACAATAAGTTTGAACTTATCTAAAGTTCCAAGCAAAATACTTTCCAAGGACATAAAATGAATCCAAGTTACTTTCATGAAAGTGACATCTATCTTTGCATCTTGAACCAAACAATGCACTTTCAAATGAAAAATTTCAAAAGATTCAACATGTGTTGTGATGGACTCTTGAAGACAAATCTTGCAAGTCCTTGTGAGACTCCAAGCCTCATTCACCTTTCCACAAAGGAAACACCTTTCCTTCTTGTATTTGCATTTTGAACTTGAAGCTCCATCCTTCACCTCGGCCCCCTTGCTTTGGTTCTCCTTGGATGGATTGGTCTTCTTTTGTAGCATCTTGAGAAAATATATCCTCCCTTGCCACAAAGGTTGCACTTAGGATCCTTTCTTTCCTTCAATAGGATGCCACCTATTGATGCCATGTGAATAAAAACCTGTGATATGATTCTACAAATGTAATTTGTGACTTTCAAGAGACTAGATTTGAACATCTTCAACAATCTAGAAGGATCTACAAAAGGTCTAGCTCACAATCCTAAGAATCAATCTTCACAGTAATGACTAGTCACTTGGAAACTTTGCTTTGATAAAGCACACAATCTTTGAATCAAATCACTAAAGAAATCAGATCCAATCTCCTATTGGACTCATCAAATACCAATGATTCTTTCTTTTGAAAGTTGAAATGGATATGAAAAAGATTTGACACCTAGATTTTCCTTTTCACTTGACTAGTTCTCTCAACACTTGAGATTCTTGAACAAAAGATGGGTTTTGTTCCAAAGACATGAAAATCAAACTTAATCACTTCTTTTGGACTCACTCTTGACCCAAATAATCTCACACTTGAGTTTTAGAATGAATTTGATTCGATTTGACAACAAACTATACCACCAATTTTTCACAAAGCTTAAAAAATTAGACAACTAGAGATTCACAAAGATCTCAACCATGCATGAATACTCAAATATGGACTCCTCCTCATTCTAGGCATCCAATGGGATCTCAAATTACCCTCACACTCTCACAAAGAAAGTTGAATAGAACTAATTTCATACATACTATGTCAATTTTTGCTCAATAAATTGATTCAATCAACCCTATTGGATTCCACCAATTACTCTACCTCTTAAGACTTGGAATGAAATTCAAAATCAAAGTGGTGATTTTTCTCAATAAGATATTGTGCGTCAAAGAGCTAATGCCACTTAGAAAGATTTGATCACCTAGGAAGAGACAAACTCTCCACCAATAACAACACATAATGAGCTTCTAGATCTTGCCCTCTACAAAGGAAGGAACTCTTAGAAAATTGGATCTCTCTCTACACATTTGCCATAGACACCTTAATGACTCTTTTCAAACCTTACAATCACTCAAACAAATTCAGTAGGGTTGAACAATGTGACTTGGATCTCAATATCTTTTCTAGAACTCTCAATTGAAGCCAATCTATGTCAAATTCTACAAAAGATTTGCATAGATGCTCTATATGCACTAGAAACTCTAAAAGGTTTCACTTGGAGGACAGATCCAAAGATGTTTTCTAGCAGATTGATGCTTCTAAACTTGACCCTATCACTCTTGAACAAATCTAGAGTGATGGTACAATGGATTTTAACCTCTCACCTTGCATATCACTCCTTAATCTATGATTTTTAGCAAAATCTCTCTTAACTTCAACATACACTCAAAAAATCAGAGAAGATCAATTAATGCACCTATTTCAAGCTTCAATTTTAATTTTTTGGCTGTTCTAATCCAAGAACTAATCAAAGGATTAGATTTACTATAGAAAATGCTTGATTTTGCACTAAAAATCACTCAAATTGGGTATGTGTTTCAAATTCTACAAATTTTTGAAATTTATCGGCCAAAACCGGAGCTGTACGGCCTCACACGTGTGAAAAGGGTTCCTACAGCCCACAACAAGATCTGGACCAAAAATTTTGAGAATAGCTATCAAATCCAACTCGCTACACAAAATTTGACTAGTTTTCAAAAAACTGCTAATTTTGGCTTTGATTTGGATTAACCCTATCAATTTCAACAAAACCTCTTCTACTTGGCTCTGATACCATGTGAAAAAAGTACAAAAAGGACCAAGAGTGGATCCTAATCTGATCCTCAAGAGGGATTGGTTGTCAGATTACTTGATCTATCAATTTACTTCAGATTAAGATCAATCTAGATCAATTCTAGACACAAAATCCTAACAAGAACAATCATTAATTGAAGGTAAGTGTACTTTATGGTTTCACACGTGTGAAACACTGTCTGAGTATGGACTCCAAACTGAAAATCAAGTACACATTGATAGAACCTCAAAACAATCAAAACAAATATAGACAAATGGAGAGAATCACTCAAAATTGCTTCCAAAACCAAGATTGGTGTCTCACATTGATTATGGCCAAATGTGGCTCTATATATACAATAAGTGGGAGCTTGTGGTACTAATCATCCCTATGATCCCACATGTGTGAAGGTGCTTTGTCATATGATGATTCATCATGCAAAACTGACACTTGGACAAAACCTTCTATTTTGAGCACTTTTGGTCCATTTTCCTTCTATATGGAGATCTACTTGGAAATCTTCTAGAAGTCAAAATTCGCCTACTTCAGCTTATTTCACACATGTGAGCTATCCTCTACACATGTGATATGACACCTAACCAAAGGATGTGGCTCATGCAATCAATAGATTGATGTCATGTGTCATATGTCTAGAAAACTAGTTTATAGCCTTTTTAGCCACTAGAGCTTGAATTAAATCATATGTACAACCTATATGATTATGGTACATGACAAGTACATTATTTTTACACGTGGGAACAGGCTCCACACATGTGTAATCATCTATATACAAGATTTTTGGCCTCTACCAAGCTTATTTTTGCATTTTTCACATGAAGCAAAGAATACTTCTAAAATACACACTCTTAGGAATCAGATTTTTCAAAGTTTTCAAAGAAGTGAAGAGAGTGCATCTAACTATGTTCTGAGAGTTAAAGATTTACATAGAGAGCTTTCTTGTGTTGGTGTTACTATTAACCAAGATGAGCTAGTTCAAGTCATACTGAATGGCTTGAGAGATGACTATGATAATCTTGTTCAGTCTTTTGCTATTAAAGAGTAGTTGCCTTTATCGTTTCATTCACAAAGTGTGTTTCGCGATTACTTAGGATCTCGATAGGACATCCACCTTCTTGCCACAGAAGAAACACTTCACTCTCTTCTTCTTGGTCTTTGAGTTAGAAGGATGAGATGTTTCATCCTCTTCACCATCTTTGTCTCGATCTTTGGCTTTGTCTTTGTTGGATGCTTGAGAGAACTGATTCTTACTCCTTCCTTTATGCTTGTCTTTGACAAAGAGGGCTTTGTCACTTCCACCATGCTCCAGTTTGTTCATCCTGGAGAGTTTATAGCTCTGTCTAGATTCTTCATAAATAAGAATTTGTTGGAGACTTTCTAGATTAGGCAACTCCTCTTTAATAGCAAAAGACTGAACAAGATTATTATAGTCATCTCTCAAGCCATTCAGTATAAATTGAACTAGCTCATCTTGGTTAATAGTAACACCAACACATGAAAGCTCTCTATGTAAATCTTTAACTCAGTCTTGACCTTCAATTTCTTGTGTAGGATGCTCAAAACAATGGATTCAGAACAAAGCAAGATTGAATCAAATCAAAATGCTGTCACTTGGATTTTGGACCTATCCCTATCCTCTTTAAGAGCTTATAACTCCTGCTAGACACATTAGATTGATTTGGTTTTAATTTCTATGGAAAGTACAGATCATAAGCTTTCCATTAAGCTATAATACTGCTATCTTTGGATCTATTAGCAAGGAGAACAAAAGGATTGAAAATATCTGATTTTCACACGTGCGGAATTCCAGAATTTCGTACTACCACTTTTCAGGTCTGAAAATTCAATTCCAATCCGATTTGATCCAAATACACTTCAGAGAAAGGTGAGAAAAAGTGCAAAACTACTTTTTTGCTTGATTTAGCTCTCAGTTTCTTGTACAATCAGAGATGTTAGCATGCAAATCTTAATTTGGCTCTGATACCATGACAAAATTTCCAGAATTCACACGTATGATTGATCTTAGTTAAGCTTTGTTATTAGCACAGTAAGCTGATTCTAGATTGTTTAGCAAGGTCTAGTTCAGAATTAATGGCTTAACCACAATCTAGCATGCTAAGCATCAGATTATGATAGCAATGAATCAAAGAATGGACAAAAGTACAAGATTTTAGTGTATTAGCATTAGCTTCAACACGAGTTAGAGAGAGAAAGCTAGAGAGATAACAAGCAAAATAGTTTAGATCCAAAATGGCATGAGGTAGCTACAAAACTTTGGTTCTTCATCATTGATTGTGAGGAGAGCTACACATATTTATGGAGTTTGAGGTAGCTCGAGCTATCCATTCCAAAATGACAACTAAAGTGACATCTAGAGTCTATGTGACATTTGTCACTTGCCATGCATGAAATTCTACCAACTTTTTACAAGTGTACTAGTTCTAACTAACAAAGTACAAATCATCATGCATGTGTCCATTATACTCTGTGCATGCCTTGCATGTCACTATGGATCACTTACAATTAATGCATGTGAATTGCCACGAGTTTCTACAAGCATCAATTTCCAATTCTATGTCTACAAACTACATGCAAGTTGTATTCTTCAATCTAGACTTTACATAACCATGTAGCTCGAGTTCTATGTAGGCCAAACTTGGCATTTTGCATTTATGAGCTACATACTTGCATGGTACAACATTTGTAGCAAGCCAAGAAATCAATATGACTTGTTTTTCCAATTTTAACAATTTTTAAGTTGAATTCTTATGAGAATGCAAACCTTTGTGAAGTTGCTTTGATATCTAAGGAGGAGCTGTGGCATAGAAGGTTGGGTCATCCTAACTTTAAAACTATGTTTTCTATGGTCAAGAAAGTGAAGGCTATTGGTCTTCCAAAATCTCTTTCCAAAGATTTCAAGCCTTGTGAGGCTTGTGCTATTGCAAAATCACATAGAAAGCCATATCAGAAGTCTTTTATAAAAACTACTCATTCTTTGGAACTTATACACTCGGATGTACATTTTTCCTCTTCTAAAAGTATTGGTGGTGCAACATGTTTTGTCACCTTTATTGATGACTTTGCTAGATATACTTGGTTGTATCTACTTTCTTCAAAGGCTATGGTTTTTGATCACTTCCTAATCTTCAAGCTTATGTTGAGAAACAATTTTCTTTCAAAGTTAAAGCTTTAAGATGTGATGGAGGAGGTGAATACATCATAGTTTCATGATTACTGAGAAGGTGAAGGAATAAAGAGAGAGTTTTCTTGTGCTTATTCTCCATCTCAAAATGGAGTTGTTGAGAGGAAAAACAGATCTTTATGTGAATGTGCTAAAGCAATTCGAGTTGAAGCTTCTTTGCCTATTGAATATTGGGGTGAAGCTATAACTTGTGCAAACTATTTGTGCAATAGATTACCTCACAATGCACTTGCTGGAAAATCACCTTTTGAAGTCTTGTTTAAGAAGAAACCTAAGGTAGATCACCTTAGAGTTTTTGGTTGTGATTGCTTTGTTCAAGTGCCCTTGGAAACAAGGAAAAGAGATGATCCTAAATCTATTAAAATAATCATGGTTGGATATGCATCCAACAAGAAAGCTTACAGAATCTATGTTCCCTCTACCTCAACTATAATTGAGAGTAGGGATGTTATATTCCATGAAGATCAAAAATACATTCTTGAGGAGGCCGAGTTCAAAGATTCTCACAAAGATACTCCAATCAACACCCTTGAAGACTATCATGGAGAGATGGGGCCGAATTGAGGAGGAGTCACCTCGAATCTTTTCACCAAGGAGATCTCAAAGAGAAAGATCCTAGCCTAGAAGGCTTACCTATGAAGATAGAGGCAAGCAAGTGGAAATCAACTCCACTAATTGTGCTTATTTTTATTTCTCATGAGGAGCCGAAGGATGTATATGATGCACTCAACTCGAAGGAATGGTATCTTGCCATGACGGAGGAATATGATGCTTTGATGGCCAATAAGACATGGGAGCTTGTGGATCTTCCATCCAACAAGCACACCAATGGTTGCAAGTGGATTCTTTGAATCAAGTATAATCAAGATGGCACCTTCAACAAGTACAAGGCTAGGCTTTGTGCTAAAGGTTTTGCTCAAGTTTATGGACTTGATTATGAGGAGACTTTTGCTCCGGTTGCAAAGATGGTATCAATTAGAATCATAATTTCTATTGCTTGTTTTATCAATTGGCAAGTTCTTCAACTATATGTCTCTAATGCATTTCTAAATGGGTATCTAGAAGAAGAGATTTATATGGATCAGCCTATTGGGTTCATCCATGACAAAAACAAAGTTTGCTTGCTCTTCAAAAGTTTATATGGATTGAAGCAAGCTCCAATCCTTCCTCATATGTTAGGTTTTTTGATAAAGATATTGTCATCCTTCTTATGTATGTTGATGATATCATTCTGACAGGAAGTTGTATCAAGTTAGTTGAGGAAACCAAGATTGCACTTGGAAAAGAGTTCAAGATGCAAGATCTTGAAAAATTTCACTATATTCTAGGATTAGAGATTGACTTTCTTAAAGATAAAGCTTTTGTATGTCAATCCAAGTATGCTCTTTCAATGTTAAAGAAGTTCAATATGTTGAATTGTAAGAGTATAGAAACTCCTATGGAGAAAAATGTAAAGGACTCTAACAAAGGTGATGAAAGATCCTTCATGAACATCACACTTTTTAGAAGTCTTATAGCCTCCTTAATTTGGCTCACAATAACTAGACTTGACATAAGCTTTAGTGTTCATAAGTTGAGCCAGACTATGCAAAATCCTACTATTTATCATTGGAAAATGACCAAGAGAGTGCTTAGATATATATCTTCAACTTTTGATTTTGTTTATTATATAAAAGTGAAGATCTTTCTATTATTGGTTATTCTGACTCGGATTTTGCAAGTGATAGAGCAGATTGAAAATCTACAAGTGCTTATGTCATATATCTTGGAGGAAACTTGATATTTTGGCTTTCCAAAAAGCAAGATACTGTATCACTCTCATCATGTGAAGCTGAGTACAAGACACTCACTACAACAACAAAGGAAGTGCTTTGGATCAAAATGTTACTAGTGGAGCTAAAGATAATAATGGAAGAGGATCTACCTATGATCATGTGTGACAACATTTTAGCCCAAGCCCTTGCCAACAACTCAATATTCCATGCAAGGAGCAAGCATATCGAAGTTGCACATCACTTCATGAGAGAGAAGCTCATTGGAGGAGAAATCAACTTGGAGCACATCGACACATCATCTTGTATTGTTGATATGCTCACCAAACCTTTGAGCAAAAGTTCCTTCCTCAAGCATAGATCCAATCTTGGAGTTATACCAAGATCCATGTTCAAATCAATATAGATTATTTTTCCGAGGAGTGTTAAAACTGAAAACAATCGATATTGATTTTTTTGGCTTGCTACAAATATTGTACCATGCAAGTATGAAGTTCGTAAATGCAAAATGCCAAATTTGGCCTAGATAGTCAATATGGAAGTTGAGGATGGAGTCCATCTTGATACTCCAAGATGTGATGGACATTGTACTTGGGATTGAGGAGGAGCCTCAAGTCCTTCAAGAAGTACAAAAATACAAGAAGAGAGCTAGGATGGCTCTCCACTACATTAAGATGAATGTCTCTAATGAGATATTGAGGGAGATTGGTGATTGTTCTACATCCAAGGAAGCTTGGGATTGTCTCAAGTCCATCTATGAGGCTAAGAACACCTCTAGGCTCCTCACTCTTAGAAATCAAATCTTCCAAAGTAGTCAAAAGAGTGATGAGAGTGCATCTAATTATGTTTTGAGAGTCAAGGATATTCATAGGGAGCTTGCATGTATTGGTGACTCAATCAATCAAAGTGAGCTAGTCCAAGTCATTCTCAATGGCTTGAGAGATGAATATGACAACCTTGTCCAATCCTATGCCATTAAGGAGGAGCTACCAAGTTTGGAGGCCCTTCAAAGTGTGCTTATTTATGAAGAATCAAGACAAGAGTACAAACTCTTGAGGATGGACAAGCTATCACTCAATCATGATGATGGCAAAGTTCTATTTGCCAAGCACAAAGAGAGGAGTAAGAAGCAACACCATCACTTCTCTAATGACAAAGCTAAAGACCAAGATGGAGAGGAGGAGGAGGATACCTCTCATGCTTCTACTTCAAATCTCAAGAAGAAGAAGATCAAGTGCTTTTATTGTGGCAAGAAAGGCCATTATGCCACCAATTGTTTCAAGAAGAAGAATCAACTCAATCAAGCCAACATCACCAATGAGAAAGAAGACTATATTGCAAGTGATGGAGAAGGCTCTCTTATGGCATCAAGCTTCTCCTCTTCCACCTTCAACAAGGATGACTCATGGTATATTGATAGTGGAACATCTTGACATATGTGTGGCTCCAAGCACTTTTTTTCATCTATTTTGCCTTATGATGGAGTCAAGAAGACCATATACTTTGCAAGTAAGCATGAGTGCAATATTGAAGGAGTAGGGATTATTCCCTTGAAGCTTGCATCTTCTAAAGATCTCTTTCTCAAAAATGTTCTTTTTGTCCCAAAGCTTACAAAGAACATCTTAAGTGTTGGCCAACTTCTTGATAGTGGCTTTGATGTCAATTTCAATATTGACAATTGTGTGATCAAGAAGGATGGTGAGATCCTTGCATATGGATCAAGATTTGAAGGCATCTACAAATTGTGAAAGATTTCAGATCCTTAAGATCCAATCTACTTGAATGATCTTTGGTTAGAAAGAGAAATACACTATCAATTTCACCAATGTAGAAAAATCAGCATCTACACGCAATTTGAGATGCAAACACTAATAGAACTTGATCAAACTTGAATGAAATGATTATGTACTGTTGCTGTCCATACAAAACCAACAAGCTACTGTATTTCACATGTGTGGATCCAAAAAGAGCAAATATAGATCATCATTTTGTTGCTTCTCCAAGATCTATGATTTCGTAGTTTTCAGACATCTGATTCTTCGTGTCCTTGATTAACATCAAGGAATTTCCTATCATTAGCGAATCATCCACAAAAATGGTCAGTATCACAAAATCCTTTCCTACTCTTTTGATGTAGACATTACAGTCTGGTTGAGTAGGATTGAAGTCTAGGGACTTCAGAAGACCATCAAGCTTTTTGTACCAGGCTCGTGATGCCTATTTTAGACCGTAGATGTATCTCTGTAATCGATAGACATATTGTCTGTTGTCGGGGTCTTCATAGCCTTCAGGTTGCTTCATGAAAATTTTCTCCTCTAGATCTTCGTAGAGAAAGGCTGTTTTCACGTCAATCTGGTGAATATCCAGATTGTACTGTGTGGCGTATGCAAGGAGCAGCCTTATGCTTGTCATCTTGACCATGGGCAAATACGTGTCGAAATAGTCGACACCATATCTCTGCGTGTAGCCCTTTGCGACAAGCCTTGCTTTGTAGCGGCCAATGGTGCCATCTGATTTCAGCTTCTTCTTGTACACCCATTTGCAGTCTAGTACTTTTCTATTTTCTGGAAGTGGCTCTAATGTCCATGCCTCATTTCGTCTCATCGACTCGATCTCTTCTGACATTGTCTGTTTTCAGAATTCTCCCTCTGGACTCTAGATAGCTTCTTGGTATGTAGCTGGCTCTTCTGTGAAACTGCAGTAATTGAACCGCATGTCTTCGCTCCATTGAAGATTGTCAGAATAGCGGTCTGGAGGTCTTCTTTGTCTTGTTGACCTTCGAGGTTCATTTCGTCGCTGCTTGAACATTTCTTGTTCGTGGGGTCGATCCTCTGCTTCCTGTTGCTCTGGAGTATGGGGTCCTGCATTCTGATTTGATGACTGTCCTCGATTTCCCTCTTGAATAGACAGCAGTGTGAAGATCTCATGGTCTATTTTGTCTTTCAGTCCAGGGAATGTGGACTCATCGAACTTCACAACTCTACTCGAAACAACCTTCTTCGTGGTTGGATCGTAGAGTCTGTATACATGTGTTCCGTTCGAGTAGCCGACCATGATTGTTTGTTCGGATTTGTCATCGAGCTTGCTTCTCTTTTCTTTTGGAATGTGCTTGTATGCTACACATCCAAACACTCGTGTGTATGACAGATCAGGCTTTCTGTCTGTCCACATCTCGTACGGTGTTTTGTTCTCCAACGCTGTCGTTGTTGATCTGTTCTGTAGATGTACTGCTGCAGCTATTGCTTCAGTCCAGAATTGGCATGACAATTGAGCCTGTGCCATCATGCATCTGGCTCCTTCGACTAGCGTTCTATTTTTTCTTTCTGCCACACCGTTGTATTCTGGTGTGTATGCAGGAGTGAACTAGTGTTTGATCCCTTGTTCTTCGCAGAATCTTGAGATTTCTGTGCTTCTGTATTCACCTCCATTGTCAGATCTAAGGATCTGTATCTTCTTCGAGGTGTGTCGCTCTGCAAATGCCACGAACTTCTTAAAAGAATCAAATACTTCCGATTTCTTCTTCAAGTAGTAGATCGTGGTCATTTGACTGTAATCATCTATGAACATTAGAAAATATTTCGAACCTGAGAGCGAATCTGTTTTCATCGATCCACACACATCAGAGTGGACAAGCTCAAGAACTTCCTTGGCTCTTCTTCCTTCGTGTGTAAATGGACTCCGATGTTGCTTGCCTTTCTGATAAGCTTCGCAAAACTCAGTCTCGGGCTTTGATATTTTGAGACCTGTGACAATGTCCTTTGTGCTCATGTCATACAGGCTCCGTATGTTCAGATGATACAATTTCCTATGCCATAGTTGATCTTCGTTTTCTGAAGCATTTAATATGCTATCAAAGTTGCTGATTATTTTGGCCTGGTAGAGGTTTCCTTCTCTGCATCCGACCATCAACAACTTGTTTGTCGACTTCTCGATCATACGACAAGTGTTGCCGTCAAACAAAACTCGAATGCCTAGATCTGCCATCTTGGAGACAGATAGCAGATCTTTTCTGAGTGAGGGCACATAGAGTGCTCCTGGCAGCTCTGCTTGGCCTGATAGTGTTCGTAGCTATAGAGAGCCGATGCCTTTGACATCGTGTCTGCTTCCATCGCCTAGAATTACTGCTCTGTCATTTTCGAGTTCACAAAAGTTGATCAAGATCTTCTTGTTGCAGTTTATGTGAGTGCGCGCTCATCCTTTCTGATCCATTCAGCTCTCCTCGAGTCTCCCTCTGGAGGCTGCACCTCTGAGAGCTCGGTCACCGACCAGATGCCTTCGCCCTTCAGGAGTATTTTGATTTTGAATTTCCAGATTCTGTAATTTGTGCCATCGAGACTGATTGCTACTCTGGTCTGGACTGTCGTAGCCATATTATGTTGTCTGGAAGAATCACTGTTGGGATATCAGTAGTGACAACCTGTCGGCTCTGATACCATGTCGCGGGAGCGCGTGCGTGAGACTGATTCGTGTTCGTCCTCACTTCGTCTTCTTTATCACGAACACTTTTTTGTCTTTTAAATTTCTTTTGTGTGGAAGCCCTTACAGGAACCCAGACACTCGACTATGCATCACAAAACACATTCTATTCTAGCAATCATGACACACAACATAAGACGAGATGCACAAAAATAGAGTGACTGAATTATCAGTTTTAGTTCAGAGTGAATTCGTCAGTGTCTCGCTCATTGGCGGAATGACATTCTACTCTTTCGTTGTGTTCTACTCATTGGCAGATTTTCATACACAGCTATGATGTCTTTACTTTCTTACTCTATTCGCTACGTCTCTCTCTGTCTCTTACAGATCTCTGTATCAACATCTCGTATTCACTACTTTCTTTATGATCCAGAGAGGATCGTTTATACCTCTACTATGTGGAGTTTACAAGATAGCTAAACATAGAATCACATCACTAGTTAATGCTAATCGACTAGTTAGTTAGTCTGTGTCGTTGCTACTCGTTTCAGTTGGGCATGAAGCCCATTGAGCTGCCAGTTGGCAGCGCAAAAGATTTTCCTTCGTCTGTTTCATAATTTCCCATTTGCTTTCGTTCTTTTCGTAGTTTTCATTTCGCAAATCGTTCGTGCTTCGAGTCAAAGACACGTTGACTGTCGCGAATTGTTCTCGTTCGTGCTTTGAGTCAAAGTCATGTTGACTATCGCGAATTGTTCGACCTTCGTGTCTTGTTCGTGCTGCGACAAAGTTGCAGGAGTTCATCATTTCTGACACCCTTGCCCCATCAGATTGGTATCAGAGCGTAGCTCAAATAAACCGAGAGATTAAGTTTGTTCTATTTGTATACTGTTATCATGTCTCATGTAGGTAGCTCTTCATCTTCATCACTCAGTGAAGCTAGAGTCATTGACAAGTTCAATAGTTCTAACTTCTACATTTCCCGCCCCTAATGACACTTCATTACGAGCAGAAAAAAATCCGTCTCTAAATTATATAATTTTAAATTCACAAGGTGTGTGTATGTGCGTTCGTGTGTGTATTTTTGTATGTATGTATGTATAGTATACATATAGTATAGTGACCCCATGCGTTAATTCTATATGTAGATGGTACACATGTTAAATGGAATTTTCATTGCATGTATTTTAGGGGCGAGAAAAAACCCGCCGTTAATGACACTTCGTAAGGGGCAAGAAAAAACCCGCCAAGAAAAAACCTTGACACTTGATAAGGGGCAAGAAAAAACCCACCTCTAATGAACTTCATTAGGGGCAAATGGAATTTTCATTGCATGTATTTTAGGGGAGGGAAAAATCCGTTCCTAATGACACTTGATAAGGGGCAAGATAAAATCCGCCCCTAATGACACTTCATTAGGAGCATGAAAAAACCCGCCCCTAGATTACATTTCTAAAATTTTAAATTCACAAGGGGGGTGTGTGTGTGTGTGTGTGTGTGTGTGTGTGTGTGTGTGTGTGTGTGTGTGTGTGTGTGTATTTGTATGTATTTATGTATAGTACATATAGTATAGTGACCCCATGCATTAATCCTATGTACACATGTTAAATGAAATTTTCATTGCATGTTTATTAGGGGCGGGAAAAAACTTGCCCCTAATGACACTTCATTAGGGGCAAGAAAAAACCTGCCCCTAATGACACTTCATAAGGGGCAAGAAAAAACCCGCCTCTAATGACACTTCATTAGGGGCAAAAAAAAACCACCCCTAAATTACAGTTTTAAAATCTTAAATTCACAAGGTGTGTGTGTGTGTGTGTGTGTGTGTGTGTTTGTATGTATAATACATATAGTATAGTGGCCCCATGCATTGATGATATATGTATACGGTACACATGTTAAAAGCTGCCCCTAATGACACTTCATAAGGGGCAAGAAAAAACCCGCCCCAGATGACAATTCATTAGGGGCAAGAAAAAACCCACCCCTAAATTACATATTTAAACTTTTAAACTCACAAGGTGTGTGTATGTGCGTTCGCGTGTGTGTATTTTTGTATGTATGTATGTATAGTATACCCATGTATTAATCCTATATGTATATGGTACACATGTTAAATGGAATTTTCATTGCATGTATTTTAGGGGCGAGAAAAAACCCGCCCCTTATGACACTTCATAAGGGGCAGGAAAAACTTCGCCCCTAATGACGCTTGATAAGGGGCAAGAAAAAACCCGCCCATAATGACACTTTATTAGGGGCAAGAAAAAACCCACCCCTAAATTACATCTGTAAAATTTTAAATTCACAAGGTGTGTGTATTTTTGTATGTATGTATGTATGTGTATGTATGTATAGTACATATAGTATAGTGACCCCATGCATTAATCCTATATGTATATGGTACACATGTTAAATGAAAATTTTATTGCATGTATTTTAGGGACGAGAAACAACCTGTCCCTAATGACACTTCATAAGGGGCAGGAAAAAACCCACTCCTAATGATACTTTATTAGGGGTAGGGAAAAACCCACCCCTAAATTACATCTTTATAATTTACATTCGAAAGCTGTACTGTGTGTGTGTGTGTGTGGGTGTGGGGTATATAAATAATGTTAAAATGCATTTGTGTAGTAGTACATATGTAAATTAAATGTATGCGCTTAAGATTGGGTTTGAGCTATTTCAATGAAATCTAGATCACACATTCATGTATACACATATGCTCGTAAACTCTAGCATAAAAATGAAGGGGCACAATACAAATTTTGCCCCTGATAGCTGTCTCTTATGCACAAAAAGGGGCACATATAATATCCCGCCCCTTCTAGCCACCCTTGATGCAGAAATAAGAGGCACACTTTATAGGAATGGGATGCACTATTGAATTTCATGTTAAAATTAGCACTTGTGCATGTCCACTCTTACTTTTAAAAGGCGAACTTAAATGAACACAAGTAACTGCCCTTAACTTACACGTTTACTTTAAAATTGGCTTTCTCAAAAACTCCGTTGACTGACTTTGGCAAGGCCAAAAACTCTCAAAACACAATCCATTTGCAAGATGTTTGAACTCAAGATATACGACAATTTTTTCTAGGTATTCAGTAAGCGCAGATTACCATCTACAAGCATATAATAATTGCCACAAGACACGCTAACTTGCAATTTCATTGGACTAAAATAGAAAACTATATTCTGATGCTTCATATGAATTAAATTGTTTTAGGTAGGAATATTTATATAGCTGCTACTGCAATAAGGGTGAAAGCTCACAATGATCAACTAGCCAACATTGACTAGTACAAGAATCCTCAGTCTATCTTTCAACATCTTCTCCTCGTCATGAAGCATTCCTTGGGCCAATATGAACTAGGTCCTGAAACAATAACAAGTTAATAACCAGACTAATTATTTCCAAATAGGCAATTAAAGCTTGGAGTATGGAGTAAGGTGATAGTACAACCAACTACCATGATTACAGCAGAAAAACTTCTCTGTTCATAGCTTGCTTCTCTTGCTTTAACCCTGAAGAGTGCCGTCTTAAATTGACAGTACTCTCATCCTTTGTACATTCATGGGTTTCCATCCTTCATTAAGAAAAGCAGGATTTTGCTTTGAAGAGGGCAAAATTCTAGCGTAATCTGCATGGCTCACCTTTTTCACGACATTCAGATAAAAAGCAAGTCACTCTGGTTGAGCAGAATGAATGTCAAATTTTCAGATTGTTATTGCCACACTAGATTACAAAACTGATCGTTCTAACTCCAGTCCACATATAATGAGAATAAAATATAATTCATGCAATACTTCTTAGACTAGGTTGCCGGCAATTTTGCTGCAGCACTGCGGAACCTTAATTGACAAAAACAGTAACAAATCTTGTGACTTCAACTCTAGGTGGGAGTCCTATATATCCTCACCCACATGGATAAGAAAAATACCAAAAACACGCAATGAGCAGTTTAACTCATTGACTGGATTGCTTCAGCAATGCTTCTGATGGAACTAGCAATCTCGGCTATAGATTTGCAAATCAAAGCACTGCCCTTCTCATCACAAGCTATACGTTGGCGTTCAATCTGGAGTTTTTTTTGCTCTATACGCTCAAAGCTCTCTATCAGGTGCTTGGTATCATCGACCATGTCCTTCTTAAACCCGGGAGATTTAGGTTCCAGTTTGCGCTTCCGCCCTGCTGTTTTTTCTTCAGAGGACATGGATAACAAGTCGTCCTCTGAGTCATTTAATTGGTCCTCTTCCTCACCTGAAATAGATTGCATATTAAATTATGCTTTTCATACTTAAAGTACTTGAGAGAATATCGAAGCCAGTTGTGCATGTGAAGTTAGGGCAATTACCTTCTGGATTTATGTGATCGTACGAGAACCTATCTGACATGGCTTTATAGACATCTCGATTGAATGAGATTGGCAGAGCTTTATCCTCACGCCTCTCCCTGGAAAGATTCCAATAGCTCTCATGGGTGGAGTGGAAACGTTTCTGATAATCATACACTTTTCTGAAGGAAGTATTCAGCTTTTCCCACTTGTTCATACATTGTTGAGCAGACTTGCTTACATCATTTGCCTGACAGTATTGCGCAATTGTTGTCCACCTATCATCTGAACTTCGAACCTTCTTGGACCCACGACCAGGAGCGCATGCGGCATCATCACGCCTCTTTGCATCCAAAAGCACAATAATTTCATTAAGAGACCAGTTCACTCCACGATGATTGTTATGAGGAGTGCGATGTACAATAATCTGAGAAGGATGGCTTCTACCATCAAGGGAACTCCATTTGGGTACAGGACTCCAAGTTGCCGGTTTAGGTCCTGCAGGTAAGCAAGACTAAGGAATGTTCAACACAAATTCAGATCGCTGGCAATCCAATCAGCTATCAACAAAAAATCACATATCTCTGCGATATTGAAATATCTCTAGCTAGGTTCACAAACTCAAAATGAGATGTCACTAACGTCATTAGGAAATTCTTAGAAAAAGTATGCAAAACCCCTAACAAGATTCAAAATACCAAAATAATGGGTCTTAGCCAGAAAGCATCGATTATGGTTTTGCCAGTACGCAAACATAGGTTGCTATCTTGGTTTCCAGACAATCTAGGTTCCACTGGGGGGACCCAGTGCTGACTAATAGTAGGTGTGTAATCAACAAGAGCAAGCTAAAATGTCTGAGATTAGAACGAAATTAAAAGAAAAGAAACCATTTTCCTATCGTTTTTTATCGAATATATGCTGCAGTCCTGCATTACACCACAGCTTGCTTGTGGCAATACAGCGATTATGTACAAAGACAAATGAGAAAAGAAGTCAGAAAGTCTTACAGAAATGTAGATTACATACAAGACTCAAGTCTCAATTCGTTGCTTCAAAGACTTCAAGCAATACCTGAAAATCAAACTGGTCAGAGGATCAAGGCCCTACGGTTTGATTCAGGGGGAAAGTTCTTGTCAAATGAGATGAAGGACTACCTATCTTCATGTGGCGTGCAGCTAATCCAATACACACAATAGCTGTTATGTTAAAATGGGGAAAAATGAGATTCTAGAAGAAGTATTCAGACTATATTAATTAGCTTGCCAAGCCTCAATACGTATATACAACAGGGAGCCTCCAAGCTCAATCTGTGTCATGGATACTTGCAAGTCCCACTATGTTTTTACATTATGTTTTCACACTTGAAGTGCCCAGCAAGTCCCTAAATTAAAAATGAGTTCTCCAATAGCTTCATTAAAAAATTAAGGGCATTTATCTTGAGTTGTTACCATCTGTGTTGTGAAGACAACTTTAAAAAATGGACCAATGGCATGACACGGATTCAAACTCGCCAAGCAGCTTACAGCACTCCATTCAGCTGTAACGTGTGAAAGAGTAGATTATAGAATCTTTATTCATCTTTGAGTAGATCATGCTCACTTACTAGATATATTTAGTCAACTGATTAGAGATTATTTATAAAACGTCCTGCTCGAAATCTTAACCGACTAGGAGATCTCTTAAATTTTATTATATGCATTAATCTTGCAAGAAATATTTAGCCTACTAAAAAATTTCAAGCTCCAACTGTTGCATGCACAAGAGGCATTTCTTCATGATAGATCGTAAATTAAGAAAGCAAACAGTGTTTCGTACAATAATGTCCACTTCCGTGCTCCAAGAAATATTTAGCCAGCCAACTGAGCAGCAAGCAAGTTTATCATTAAGTAGGAGATAACATTTATGGTTTGTGCAAAAGGATTAACAAATAGAGCAAACAATGTTCCGTACATTAGTGTTCATTTTCCAAACCTAAGAAATATTTGGCCAATCAGGTAGTAAAACTCAATCAATTATCCACTAAGCCATAAGCAATAATGTTTAGTCCAAGCTTAATAACAACTAGAGGAAACGATGTGCGATAGAATCATGCTTATTTCCCTACAACAAGAAATATTTAGCTAGCTAAGAGGTAAGAGATATTATATCACCAACTACGAGAGAAACATTAATGTTTCGTCCAAATAGATCAATAAATATACAAATAGCAAAAGTTTCCCTTTCGTGATGCTTGATTCAATCATACCACGATTGAAAGAGTTCTTACGATCCTGTACCTGCCTCGATTGTCTGCTTTGCGCTGCTGGCCTCTGGATGGAATAGTCCTGCGCGAGTGCATTCGTCCACAAAAACAGCTGGAAGGCCAGCGAGGATGAGCGTGCTCGGGGCGGAGCGTGACAGTGAATAGGAGGAATGGATCAGATTGCTGGCCAGCTTGTCCCGAATGCTCTTCTGCGAAGCCTCATCTAGCCTGTGCTGAGAAAAGAAATTTTGCAGAAATGTTTCGAGTGAATCATCCAAAGGAGATGCAGAAGCAGATTTGGCCACCACGGCAACCGGTGTTGCGGAAGGGGTTGCGTTATGGTTCTGGTTCTCATCCGAAGGGCTTTCAGATATGGCATGGCCAGCGGTTTCCATGAGCGTAAACGCTCCAAAAACATTTACATTCCTTTCCTTCAGCAACTGCTATAAATTTTAAAATTGGTAGTAGCGGATGGGAAAACCTTCTGGAGAAGGAAATGACTGCAAATGGAAAGAAAATCTACAAAGAGATAAAACAATCAGCAGCAGATGGAAAACCCTCTACAGATGAAATGGCTGCAAAAAAAAAAAAAAACTAGCAGCAGCAGATGGAATAAAACCTTTTGTAGATAGAGTGACTGCAAAAGAAAAGAAAACCTACAAAAGATAGAAATAGCAGCAGATGGATAAAAGCCTTTAGAGAAGAAATGACTGAACTGGAGGATTACGTGACCGCAATTGAATCTGCTATAAACTCGAAGCCTTGAACTGCCTGAAACTAACTAGTCATGGCGTTCAACCTACAAGACATGATATTTTGAGAGACTACACAGCTACATAGACAAACAGTAAACTCACAACAAAACCATCAAGCCATAATATTTTGATGCACAGCTAGATAGAGAAAGATACAACAGAGTCTATAAGCCATAATATTTTGATCCTACAAGCCATAATAATTTGATACTACAAAGCTAAATTGACACATACAACAGAATCTATAAGCCATAATATTTTGATACAACACGCTGCACAGCTAGATACACAAAGACACAACAGAACCCACAATAATTTGATCATAATATTTTGATCATGCACACCTACATAGGCAAACGCACACCTGATGTCTTGTCACAGCACTCTCGAACCGGTCAAATTTCTGTGACAGCTCAGTAAACTTAAAGCAAGCATTATACTAGTACATAAAATAATTTCAGTTTTCTGTGACAGCTTAGTAAACTCAAACAAGCATTTAATTATACCAAATGAATGCAGAAATTGGCGACAATGATGTCAATGATCAACCCAAAGAGGGTTGCATCAATAATAAACAGGCATGATTTGCAAAGATCGATCATAAAATACGAAAACAAAAACAGTTTGGAAAGCCATCGCCCTCCTCCAGAGAGAGACGGAAGAGAAGTGGGACACAAAAATGTCATTTTTTTTGGGGGGGGGACATGGGGCCCCGCGGGGTCACCCGACGAAAAGGATGGGCCGCTGGCCATCTTGGGGGCGACCGCTTTTCAGATAGAATATTTAGCGGGTTGGCGGGTAGTTAGGGGAGTGACCATAGTCACTAGTGGTTGGCAGCCTGGCACGACAGGTCATGTGCCGCCACGATTTGGCACGACGGTGACCGGTACTGGGCTGGGCCAGGCCCCAAACCCAAAGTGGCCGGGCCTGGGCCTCTGGGCCCTAGGGCCATGCCCCTGGGCCTGGGCTGGCCGGTACTTGTGTGGCTTTTTATTTTTAGTAGAGTACAGATTTTTTGAAGAATATCTTATTTTTTTATATTTGAGATTATGTTGGAATTGGGTAAAGCTGTATTTACAAGGGTATTTTGGGTTTATCTCGTGAGCATTGAGGCAATACTCATGTCATCTTGCCACACAATCCAATGGTGGTGGCTGCTTGCAAGCACCCATCAACATCGAGGAGTAGTATACTTTCAATCGCAACGGAGATGGCTGTTGAGGGGCCATGTAATCCAACGATAGTGGAGGCTAGATGAATGATCGAGAAAAAATGCTTCCACTCAAAAAACTCCCATCGCCAAAGGAGAATCACGACTGACAAGTAGCTGTAAGAAATTTGTTCCCCACCAACATCTCTACGACACCACCAATCCTTTCCACAACCATCCATGGATGCCTATAAGCTCATCCCACCTTGTTGGCTTGCCAATACTTCCTTGCAAGTTGCACTCAAAGCATGGCCATCCTTAAGAAAAGTAACCACCCACTTGAAACCATGATAATGATGGAGTAGAGACAATGGTTGTAGATGCACCTATTTTGAAAGCAATGTCGATACTCCATAATTCAAAGTCATCTACATGGACATGGGTTCATGGACCAAGATGGTTCGTTCATACTTGAATATGCCATTCAACTCACCAAGAATTCGTTTATATCTCTAACTAGTCAATAACATTCATATCCATTTTAGTTGTCACAAGTTTATATTGCTACTTACCATACATGATCCATATCATTAATCTTATTAGCATTCATATTACCTATTGTATATAGCTTCTCAACACTATCCTTATCATTAAATCTATTCGACATTCATATTAGTGATTCCATGTCGCTTGCCAGACAATATATATTTTCTCGCATAGACATCAAAAGTCAACCTACTAGATTCAATCCACACAAATATAGTTACATGCATATTTGAATGGCTTGCACAATATCATTTTTGTCATCCACATAATAGCATTTATAAAGCTAGATAAAACTTGGCATCCATAAATGGCTGCCTTGGAGTTGAAGTGTCCACTTTGTTCTTGTGCTAGGGACGATGTCACATCAATACCAACTTATAATTTTTTAAATGATGTGGTGGATGACTAAACTTAGCCAACCATTTAGGTGGATATTATTCCACAATTTGTGATGTCACCTTCATATGAATATTGGCATCCATGTGCGATTTAACCTCAAATGCCTTTTGTTAGCCTTGGCCTTAAGATCTTATGTGTGTTCAAGTGGTCAAATAGGTACTTCTTGAGAAGCTCAATCTTATTGCTTAGTTATTGGTGATCATTATTGATGTTGAGTTGTAATTATTACTAGGTTGGATAACTAAGCCTATGCGTTTAGTAAATGAACACTTATGTGCCCCAATGTAGTTGAAGACCCAAGCTTGAGTCCTAGTTGCTACGAAAGAGGGAAAAGTTGCAGTTAAACTATAATGTACATAACAATGCTAAATAAAGTGACGCTGCCCAAAGAAAAAGTATGATAGAGGGATACATGAATGATCGCAATGTATGATGATTTGATGAATTTGAAGCATTGTTATTCATACAATCCTACATTCACCTCTCAATGTAGTAATGAGACTAGCATTGCTCACTACACATTAAGTTTTTTAAATGCCTATCTATTCCACTAGATTCCTTACTAGATAGTAACATCATGTTTTCTAGGTTGCCTTCTATTCTAGTTCCACTCCAAAATAAATCTTTATGAGTTATAGTGGTGGTGGTGGAATCGGGATGTTCTGGCAAGCACAAAAAGGTGAAATGTGTTGAAGGAACCAAGGCTTTTGGTTTAATCACTTCCAATAGGCACTAGTCCTCCATCCAATTAAGCTTAAGAAAAGGCAAGCATACTGAGTTATGAGTTGGTCAACTTAGTTTGATTGTTTTGTGGAAATAAGCATTCTTGTGATTATGGCTTTAGGGAAGGTGGAAGAATTGATGTGTACTTGGAGCCATGTGTTGGAAATTGTGAGTAATGAAATTCACAATGCAATTATGATAATGCTTGATAGCAAAATGACATTAATCTATCTCTAATCTTGCCTTTGCAATTACCAATAGTAGAAAAAGATAATTGATAGTAATTTATAATAAGTTTATCGAATTTTGAGCTATGTCATAAGACATAATGCCTTTAATATTCGTTCATGCCCTTGGAGAATGTGATAAAGCATGGGCATTGTTCATTAAAAAACCGGTAAAATGGGTAAAGGGCCATAGCAAGGCTATCACAGTCCGACACCTGCAACTTTTACACAGAAATGAATCAGCCGAACTACTCAAAGCCCGACTATTGGAGCTTCCGGCTCAATCTTCTTTACCGGATAAAAGGATAACCATTCATGCTCTTTTCACATTCAAATGTTGAAGAACATTGAAGAACTGGCCATCTTCAACAACTTCAACAAGTCACTGTTTTCAAACAGTCTGCAGAAATAAACCGTCTTTGCAATGGTCTGCAGAAATGAACTGTTTGTCACACAGTTCGTATTTTCCCAAAATGCGAAATGTGACTATTTTGACATCAGACTCATCTCCTTTGCTTTTTCCCAAAAAAGCGAAAACTATGAAGCATGTGACAAACCCACGACAACGATCTCGAGTCATCTGACCATGTACACCCAATAAAGATGATGGTGTACTTCAAATATCTTTAAAGTACAACGAAGTACATAGTTAAAGTTAAACTAGTCTTGTAATTATGGATTAGTTAAACATTTCTTGTAATTGCAAGGATGTTGGTTATAAATACATCTCTAGCTCACATCAATCGAGAATGCTCCGTGATGCAAACTAATTCGTCAGAGCGGAAGATAGTCATCATCCAAGTTATGCCTCCATTCTGGTTGTAACAATCACTGTTGTTTGAGATTTCTGTGTAATATAGAAGCAGTGCGTTCTTTCTATCCGTGTCTAATGTAGATATCTGTGTTGTGATTTGATTACACTATCCTACTGCTAGTTCACGCTCATTCACTCACTCTGATCAGATCACCGACGCCTACAACTCCTTTGAATCTGATCAAATGACGGAGGTCTTTGATGCTTGAGGAATCATCATCATCATACTGCACTATCACCCAAAATTCTGCACTAAACTTGTTGAACCCTTTCCGTGCTTTCCTAATCGGTTAGATCTAGAGGGCAAAAAAGGGGTTCTGGACCTCCAATTGGGTGAGTTGTCATGTAGCAATCCAATGGGGAGAGGGCTAAGCGAAAAAATAGGAGTGGAGATTTAGGCTTGCTAAGATTGTCAGTCTTAGCTTCGGATCGTATCGTGGAAGAGAGAGAGAGAGAGAGAGAGAGAGAGAGAGAGAGAGAGAGAGAGAGAGAGAGAGAGAGAGAGAGAGAGAGAGAGAGAGAGAGAGAGAGAGAGAGAGAGAGAGAGAGAGAGAGAGAGAGAGAGAGAGAGAGAGAGAGAGAGAGAGAGAGAGAGAGAGAGAGAGAGAGAGAGAGAGAGAGAGAGAGAGAGAGAGAGAGAACCCACCAACTGTCCCGCAATTAGTGAAACTCTTCAGGGGCAGTTAGCTCCCCGTAAGAGATAGTTAGCCAAAAGACAATCAACATCATGAGGTAAAGAATACGACAAATTCTAAAAAAACTGCGAGATCAGTAAATTGTTGATGATAAGACATAGTTTATCCCTTATAAATCCATTTTCTTGAAAGGCATCAATCAAAATTATGACTTCTTTTAAGAACGTATCTTGTTTGTTACAACAGCACAGTGCGGCAATGACCTATGAAACAATAATCCTATATGAATTATAGATTGGTCTATTTGAAGCCAGATGTATATATTGTAAAAATGGAAAAGGTAATTCTCTTATTTTGTCAAACTTTGAGAGGTGTGTCAGACTAGAAGTTTGATCAAAGGCAACAAATATATTTAAATAGCTGGTAGTGTTTCCTTTTGACAATTTTTTTTCTATTTTTAAAAAGTCTAGAGGGTAGATCCAGATGGGTTCTCAGGAGTTCTTACTTGTGTTTCATCCATATAGAGCTGAATATAAGGGTTATTGATGAAACAAATGTCATCAATATATCTGAATGAGTGTATGGTCATTCATAAAAGTGGTACGACCTAATCTGGCAAGTCTCTTCATAAATTGTGCTTCAAAAAAGGATAAATACCAATTACACCACGTTGCTAAACATGAAAAACCCATAGGTATATTTGTCTCCAGGTTTTGTTCCCTATTCTGACGATACAATTATCGATTAGGAGATCATTCCATTCATAGAGTAAATTAATATCAAGAGTGTGCCATTCGTGTATTGCTTTTTATCCCATGACCATTTGAATATCTCGCGTGTGTGATTTCACTACATCCCTAGCATGTATATGAAGCCACATGAAGAATGCATTCATCTGATTTTGGAGAGAAGCACCAAGAAAAAACTTGGGTAGGTTATTCATCATGAACCAGATAGCATGGTCAAACCAAATGATGGAAGAGCTATTTTTGCATTTTTCACCACATCTACACTTGAAAAAAGGTCTTTTCCAGTTCCAGAATTTGGCTTGATGTAGGTTCATTCTATTGAAGCCGGTCTCAAAGTGGCCTCTAACTCTGGCCCAGGTTTGCTCAGAGGGACAACATGATGGTTTGAATTTGTTCATACGAATGATGGTATCAAAAGAAACAGGGGTCTCAAGTGAAAAAAATTTATGCAAGGCACCCAACTTGCAAACTTTATTTCTTTTTTTGTCAAATGAGTCATCATGATCCAAAGATCGATAGGGATGGGTGCGAGGAAATTGACAAAAGACAGACTCTAAAGTTTATAAGACATGAGGGTGGATTTGTACTCAATAATTCTGCTAGGAACAAAGGGTACTTGACAGCATTTAGATTGGCAAAAGTCATAAGAAGAAAAGTCACCAATGTCGCAAATGTCTTGAGAAAAGATCTCGAGCTGAGAGGCACTATCCTCATCAAGGTCATCAGTAAAGACTAAAGGATGCGGTGATAGAGGAGTATCAAAAACAGGTCGGGAATGGATAGCAGGAGTAATACCATCAAGCACGCAAACACTTTTTTAATGTTCATATTACAAAACTTTTTCTCTTCATCGAGTGTCTTTCTTGCTCGTTGAATCTTGTTCGTTGAAGGACAATTATCAACCTTAGTCTCCCCCTTGGTATTGCACTTCCCAATTGAAGGCTGCGTGGTTGCACTTTGCCTCGGACTTTGTGATGGTTGTCTTCAAGTTGCTCTGTTGACACAGGCTCTCTTTGTAATTCATCAACACAAAATCTTTGCAATGATTGTGCCAAGAGACTTGGTAAAATCCTTTAGGCTTCATCGGTTGCCAATTTCTTGACTTCCTGGGCTACTATTGGCTTGATAGATTCTACCAGCTTTGTCTTTTGTACGGTTTGCACGTGGGTGCATCTGCGTACCTTGAAACTTTTGTCAGATTGATTTCTCCCTCTCTCATTTCATACCCAGGTGGCACAAAGAATTTTCGCTTATAGCACGTTAAGTTTGTGTGTGGACTGGACAACACAAGTGCATGTCGATCTACATATGCCAAATGCCTCCTTGCTATTTGTGAGTTTTGCATTGGACAATCCAAGCATGGATGGTTAAGTCCGCATTGTACACACGTAGGTTCGAATGTTGATGAATCACCTCGATGTGGACATTTGGCGACAAAATAGGAGTGGGAATCTAGGCTTGGTAAGGTTGTTAGTCTTCACTTTGGATCGGATCGTGGAATAGCCTAGATTTGTGCGACATTCATCTTTGTTGTTTTTTTTTTTCTCTTTTTGGTCTTTTCTAGATTGGTTTGTTCGTGCTAGCAACAGTAGAAGCCTCATAACTCATTCAAAGAACAGTGGATTGTGTAAGAAACTCATTTGTAGATATTTTAAGAGGGTGAACCACAACATCAAGGAGTGTCGTATTCGCATCTACAACGAGGCAAAGAAACAACAACAACAACATCTGAATTCTACTAATGCGACGAAATTTAAGGAACACACCTCTGATGAAGACAAACCATCAGAACTGTTAATGGCTTACAATAGTAGCGATGTAGACTACGATAGATGGTATCTCGATAGTGGTGCTACCCAATACATGACTCCTAGTACGTGGCTTATATAGAGATCAATTCTTCTGCCTCAGAAACTCTAGCATCATCCCCGTGGAAGGCAAAGGGACTGTCAAGATTGCATTCAAAATTCATTCTCTATTATGTTCCAAATGTTCTTCACATAACTCAGTTATCTAAGAATTTGTTATCGACCTCTAAGATGACTGATGAGGGCTACAGTGCTACTTTCTCTTATGAACAATGTACAATCTCTGACAAAGAAACTACTTTGACTACTTGCAGTCGAGTTGGAAATATATACATACTTTTTGACTCAATCGCACTAGCTACTACTCATGAAAATGTAGACGATGATGTTTTATTGTGGCATAGTCATTTTGGACATGCTAATACAAGATCCCTTTCTTACATGCGTTGTAATACTTTAGTTGATGGATTGTATTTCTCTCCTTCATTAGATAGGAAATCATTTTTCAGTGAATCTTGCATTTATGGCAAACACTCTAGAAGCAGATTCCCCAAAACACATTCCGTCAAGTCAAAACATGTATGAGATCTTGTACATAGTGATCTTTGCGGTCCAATGGCAATTCCATCCTTAGGAGATGCACTCTATTTTATCACTTTCATAGATGATTATTCTAGATGGTTTACAGTCTTGTTCATAAAGCATAAATCAGAAGCCTTTGAATGCTTCAAGAAATTTAAGGCCATGGCTGAGACCTAAACATCTACAAAGGTGAAAGCACTCTAAATTGATGGTGGCAGTGAATACATCTCTAAGGAGATGTTTGATTATCTAGCTGAACATGGCATTTGAAGACAATTTGTAACTTCCTACACACCTCATTAGAACGAAATTGCAGAAAGGAAGAATCGAACGCTTCTTAACTCAACTAGATCTATGCTACATCAATCGCACTTACCTGTGAAATTTTTGGGCAGAAGCTACTGCCAGAACCTGTTATGTAGAGAATAGATCCAACACTAAAGCCGTCAATACAGAACTCCTTATCAAGTATGGCATGGACACAAGCCTAGTGTCAGTCATTTTAATTTTTTTGGTTTTATATGTTTTTTTCATGTTCCTAAACAGCCTAGGAAGAAACTGAACGAGAAACATAGGACATTCAAGATGCTCAATTACAAAGACATTTGCATTGTAATTGAAAAAGATAAGCATTGATACTAAATGTTTTGCAAAAAACATCTGCAAAGGTATCTTTATTTACAAATATATCACAAAATATGTACATCATTGGCATGTTTCAAAAGCATCATTGCTCTACATGTTATCAGAATCAAAATCTGTTTGTACATCACGTGAACCCAATGTCTTCGAATGTGCTTCTCCAGAACATTGAGGTTTTGAATCTAGATCTAAAGATTTTACGACCTCAAGATAAACTTTAGTAAGTGCTATATTTTCTAGAGTATCTATCGAAATAGTTGTTTGGGCGACCACTGACGTTCAGCAATGGTGCTACATAGTATAACAACCTAAACAAGCACCCCGCCCAATTAGGAGCAGAGAAGGACTCAACAATGTTGCTCAAGCATGCCCAGTGCTTTGCTCTCTTTTTGTGTGTGGGCTTGCATATCACAAAATATTTCGCTTTTCTGTTGTCGCCAAAGCACAACCGCAAAAATCTGAATTCGGTATGTCCACAAGTGCTCGCATCGTTAGGTGCCTCCGCATTGTACAGAACAAATAATACAGGCTGCAAATTTTGTATTGTAGCATTACCCTGTTTTAAGGGAGTAGCCATCTCGTAATATCCCTCAAATACTGAGAGCTTTGTGTCATGCATTGACTTCAGGCTTCCTTTTATCCTCTCTTTGATATTTTGTTCCAAAAACAATACTCTGTGCTCCATCATTAGAGATTTCAAACAATGTCGTACCAACGACGTGATGTAACTAGAATCCAGTGATTCAATATTATCAAATATGTACAGGGTGGGACACTTAAAATTTGCTTTGCACAGGAACACAGATCATGCTACACAGTAACACAGACAGAAAACACTCTCCACGGCAAGCTCACATAACAACTGTATTTCTCAAAATGAAATTACATTGTCATATAGTTGTTCACTTAGGCAACCCATGCATGACCCAGGTTGCCATTGGCGGGACGCGTGTCCTGTCGACTTGCCTCGTGGCGAGGCCAACTGATCCTTATCCACTGAAAGGACCCACAATACAGTAACACAATGATTATACTTTAATTCTAACTTTCTCCCTTAAAGTAGAGTCTACTTTTTATACAGTCATATACATAGCTTTAAAGTTTATAAAGCTTTGATCTAAACTTATCAAACTTTTCTCCAGCAAGTGGCTTAGTGAAAATATCAGCTAGTTGTTCTTCTATGCTACAATGAACAACATGAATTTTACAACTCAGCAGCCTCTCACATATAAAGTGATACTGAATCTCAATGTGTTTAGTTCTCGCATGGAACACTAGATTCTTTGCTAGCTGAATGCCACTTTGACTGTCGCATTGTAAAGTCGTGGGATTTTTCTGCTTCATGCCAACTTCTTCCAAGATTTGTCTCAACCATATAACTTCTTGTGCTGCACTACACATTGCCTTATACTCTGCTTTTGTGGTGGAAAGAGCAATTGTACTTTGCTTCTTACTAGACCAAGAAAAGCAACTACCACAAAACTGGAATACATACCCTGTGGTAGATCTACGATCATCATAGTCACCTCTCCAATCCGCATCCACATAGCCACGTAGCTCAGGTAAACCATCATGCTTCCTGTAAATCAAGCCATACTCTGAAGTGCCTTTCACATAACGCAAAATGTGTTTAGCTGCCTTCCAATGCATTTCCATAGGTGCTGCCATAAACTGACTTACAATGCCAACAACATAGCATATATCTGGTCTAGTTGTGGTAAGGTAAATCAAGCTCCCTACTAACTGTCTATACAGCGTGGCATCAAATGACTGTGACTCATCAAGCTTAGAAAGCTTTTTACCTGGTTCAATAGTAGTGTTTACTGGTTTGCAATCCTGCAACCTAAACCTATGCAGCAACTCTTTGACATACTTCACCTGTGTTAAACTCACTTCGTGTCCTTTTTGCCACACTTCTACTCCAAGGCAGTAATGCATCAGGCTGAGATCTGTCATCTCGAATTGTTCCATGAGGTCTTTCTTGATCATGTCTATCATCTCTTCATTATTTCTTGTAATAATCAAGTCATCAACATAAAGAGCAATCAAAGCAACCATACCATCAAAGCATAAAAATATAGATTTGGATCAGAATGTGTTCTCACCATCTCCTTTGAATGAAAGTAGGCATCAATCCTGCTATACCACGCATGTGGTGCTTGTTTAAGACCATAAAGTGCTTTCTTCAATTGACATACTTTATTTTCCTATCCCTTCAGGTTGATCCATGAACACTTCTTCTTCTAACTCACCATTTAGAAAAGCAGATTTCACATCCATCTGATGCAAAGGCCAACCAAAATGTGAAGCTAAAACAACAAGTAGACGTAGAGTATTCCACTTACAAACCGGTGCAAAGGTCTCCTCATAGTCGATGCCTTTACTTTGTGCATACCCTTTGATCACCAATCTTGCCGTGTGCTTTGCTATACTTCCATCTACATGGTACTTAGTCCTGTATACCCATTTGCAACCAATGGGTTTCTTGCCAACTGGTGGTTCTACTAAGTCCCATGTGCTATGCTTAGAAATTGACTCCATATCCTCTCCCATGGCCTTGACCCAAATGTCATCATCCTTCGCTTCACCATAAGTCGAAGGTTCTTTGCTTTGAATAATGCTAGATAAGAGAGCATAATTTTCTTCATACCTTTCAGGTTGAGTCTTCTCTCTTGTTGATCTTCGTAGCTCTCCCTGGTTAGATGATCCTGGAAAGTCATCCATGTCGCGGCTCTCCAACAATCTCTCAAACCACTTAGGGAGCTTCCTGTCAGGTGATCGGTTTCCTGGTGAAAATGTATCCCACGATACATCCTGCTCCTTGCGTTTGTTACCTGCAACTTCAATCCTTCTTGCACCAAAGGTTTGTCCCTACCTCTCCAACCTGTCTCTTGAGGTTGAGTAGTAGTATCTTGAGATGTATCCTCATGTTCATCACTCGGAAGGTCAATGAATGGATCATCATCAAGTGGTATCCTCATTATACCATCTTTCCCACTGGATGTGTCTATCTTCTCAGCATCCTCGTCTTCATACATCTTGGATTCATCAAAGATAACATCACGGCTTATATGGATTTTGTTTTCCACTAGATCAAAACATCTATAGCCCTTCACAAGATCATCATATCCTAAGAATATGTACTTGATAGCTTTCACATCAAGTTTATGTCTCTCTTCCTTAGGAATGTGTACAAAGGCCTTACATCCAAAGATTCGCAAGTGGTTCACCTTTGGCTTCTTCTTCGTGAATGCTTCCTCAGGTGTTATCTTTGGTATGGCAATGGTAGGACTTCTATTTTGAAGATAGACTGTCGTGCTACATGCTTTTGACCAAAAATCTTTTGGTAGTTTCATCTTAGCTAGCATAGATCTGGCACTTTCCACAATCGTACGATTCTTGCGCTCAGCTACACCATTGAGAGCAGGAGTATGAGCTTGCGTAAATTGTCTTTTAATCCCACATTGACCACAAAGATCATTGAAGTCATTAGACTTGTACTCACCTCCACTATCTGATCTTAGGACTTTGATCTTCCTACCTGTCTGATTTTCGACCAATGCTTTGAAGCTCTTGAGGTTATGAAATGCATCTGATTTCTTCTTCAAGAAGTAGATCCACGTCTTACATGACATATCATCAATAAAGGTCATGAAATAGAAGGCTTTACCTAAGGACATGGTCCTCATAGGCCCGCATAAATCTGTGTGGATTAAATCCAGGATGTTCTTTGCTCTTGCAACACCCCCTTGTTAAAAATTCACAATTCTAGCTTGACTAGTTTTGGTCATATGACTCGTAAATAGTTAGATGGTCATGATGTGGCTTGTCACACGTGCCAAATAGCATAGGATTCCATTCATAAGGATGTTCTCAAGTAGACCTAAGTGTTAGAACCTTTGGAATGAGTCCAAATTATGCTTAGATACAAGGGAGAAAAAATAGGAGCTATTTTTGGTAATTTTTGCATTGTTGAGGGATCTCCAAGATTCCAACCCTAACTTGGTAGGGATGAAAGATCCACCAAAATTAGCATTAGGGATAGGTTTAGGGCTACTCATACCTGCCCAAAACCGTGATGGATCATGTATATATAGGTGATGATATCTCACCAAAATAAATCAAGCAATTTCATGTTTTTTCTCTCATAATGGTGCAATTGCTCTCTATGTTCATAATTGTTTGAGTACTTGTGATTACTAATGATTATAGGATTGAATGTAGGTATGGTGTAAAGTACTCAGACTGTGGGAGGCCATACTTTCACACGTGTGAAGCCTTCTTCAAGGATTTGGGCCATTTAGTGAGGTTCAAGCATAGATTTTTGATGGATTTTGATGGTTCAACTTGTGCTAATCTTATGAAATCATAATCTATTGTTTCCCTCATCATTTCAAGTGTTTTAGGATCCTTATTTGCTGTAATTTTTACACCCCTTTATTGAACTTCTCTCGATGCTGCTTCCCATATACACAAGATTCGCACATCGATTTCTAGTGATCTTCTATGGTAGGCAATCCTGTTACCATCTCCAATTTTCTCATCAGACTGAGGCTTTCCAAGTTAAAGTGACTAAGCCTCTTTTGCCACAACTTAGTTTGCGATGGAATGGACGATACAAGTCCATGTTGCCCCTTAATTGTAGCATTCAACCTGTACAATTTTGTATTGGGCTCTCTTACTCCATTCACAATAACTTTGAACTTTTGGTTCACATCCTTCACAAAGCAACAATCATGGGCAAATTCTACTTTCAACTTTTGATCAGTAATGACTCCAACAGAAAGTAGATTTTTCTTCAAACCTGGTACATAAACTACCTCCCTGATTATCCTGCTTTTGCCATCAGGTAGTTGGATTGAAATGGTGCCTATCCCTTTGATCTTGCACACCTCACCATTTGCTTGTGAAACGGATGTTCCATTATCCAACATTTTCAAGCTGCTAAACCAATTCTTGTTACTAGTCACGTGTCTTGTGGCTCCCGAGTCAATATACCATGCTTGATCATCTTGATTAGATGACAATACAGATATGAAAATGCTAGAGCCTTTAATCTCACCTTCATCGACAAGGTTACCTGGTTTTGGTTTCCCCTTGCCTTGTTCCGCCAGGAATTTGCGACATTCACTCTTCCAATGGCCCTTTTTACCACAATGGAAACACTTGCCTTTCTTCTTAGTCTTACTGGAAGATCCCTCGTCCTCCTGAGACTTGGCAAATTGTTGTTTAGACTTCTTCTTGCCCTTGCCCTTGCCTTGTTGTTGGCATCTCGCAAGTGCCTAATCGTCAGTATTTTGACATCTAGCTTTCACCATTTCTCGACGTTGCTCTTCCTGCATCAAGATTCTTGTGAGCTCGTCAAAGGTTGGCAATCTTTCTCTTGATGCTATTCCGCTCAAAACATCTGATAGGGTTCTGCAATGCCACACAATGCATTGTGCACCAGATCCACATCACGCATGCGCTCACCAATAGAATGCAGTTCATCCCTCATTGTCTTGATTTTGGTCATGTACGTCTGAATGTGCTCTCCTTGCTCCATCCGGGCACTATTCAGCTTTGACTTCAAAAACATGATTCTTGACGGATTTGACGTCTCAAACTGCTCCTTTAGCACATCCCATGCCTGTCTGGGTGTAACAGCATCACAAACGTGGGTAATGATGTGATCCTTCACTGACAAGTTAATGAAGGTCAAAGCTTTCCTCATCTTTTTGTCAAACACTTTGATATCCGCTTCATTTAGCGGCCTTCTCTCATCACTTGTGACGACTTCTCACATGTCTTTCTCCATCAGTATGTTTTTCATTTTGAATTTCCACATTGCATATTTGGAAATCCCGTCCAATTTGCTACTTTCACTCAAAATGGACTCTCCCATGTTTGCCATCACACAACTGCTTGAAACTTCTGCCGTAGGCTAAAAAAGTATGCCGAGGCCAACAGTATGTTAGAAGTTGAAAATAATGTATCATCGTGTGTGTTTGAGAGAGAGAGAGAGAGAGAGAGAGAGAGAGAGAGAGAGAGAGAGAGAGAGAGAGAGAGAGAGAGAGAGAGAGAGAGAGAGAGAGAGAGAGAGAGAGAGAGAGAGAGAGAGAGAGAGAGAGAGAGAGAGAGAGAGAGAGAGAGAGAGAGAGAGAGAGAGAGAGAGAGAGAGAGAGAGAGAGAGAGAGAGAAATCACTAGTCATTTGTCTGTTGGTAGTTTTGTGTGTTCATTAAAGTTTGTGCACATAATGGTTGGATCTTGTGATAGAGAATCAATATAATCACTTAACTCTTGGAATGAGCAATTTCCAGAAAAGGCACCTGGCGAGCTCTAAAGTTAGGCCATCCTTCGATTAAGTAGGGAAGTGCAAGAGAGATGGATATACCTAAAGGAGGTGATTTGGTTGGAGCTTAAGGAGCACATTTTACAGCTACCTACATGCTTGCAAGAGGAAATCCATAGCCATCTTAGGAAGTACTACTATAACTGATGGGACCTTGATGAAGCCAAGGCAGAAGTTACATGGAGCCAAGCCGCATGCAACCAGTATCAACGGAGGGCGCTTGCATTTTTTGTTGCTGTGGGACTAGTGAAAAGCTTGAAGGCAGAGATGACATATAGCTCATCAATTTGGTACTATGGACATAGGGTGGATATGGAATGGCCTGTGGATGAATATGATACATTTATGGTTCCTTCCACCCTTCCTACATAACAAATTTTTTGGATTTCAAGCTCTTGACCTTGTAGACGAGTCCCTCCCAACATATTAGAAGTAGTTTTTAACAACATGAAAGCCCAAGTCTGAAGTAACCATTTTAGATATGCATGTAATTTCTTTCCATTCTTGTAAACTTGTTCTAAGTAGTATAATATTCAATCTACATGCTGCATTGTGTGGACCGATGATTTCGAGATTTGAAAAGTCGTTCAAGAAGATTCTATCAAAATCTCGATATCCTAAGTTAGAATGAAGTATTTGTTCAATATTTGTATCATGAATCACACCTTTTGTTGTTAGTTTTTTTATTTTGGAATGTACATTTTTGCAATCTTATCTAGATGGAACTAAGCACTTGGTGAATAAGTACTTTGATTGCCTTAAAAAATAGGTTTGTTGCATGTTGTGCAAAATTGAGTTTATAATAATTCCCATTTTGCAATGTGTTGATATGTATATTTATTAGAAATAGGCATCATGCGTCGTGTTCCAAATTATAGAGTTGGGTAATTAAGTTCTTTAGCATATGTATCTTGAAATATTCCAGTGGGATTTTGACCTTTACAAAGATGAACAGTTTTCATAATCAACAACATATTCATCACCTGTAAATGGGTGTATTAGCGTGTCATCCATAATAACTTTCTCATTATTAGTTTCATGGTCTTTGGATTCATCTACAATTTATGAATATAAATGTTGAGCAATGTTGTCAAAGTGTGTTATCCATGGATGGTTAATTTCAATTTCTAGTTTTTGGTATAACGTCATCTTGAAAAGATCAATAAGAGTAGTCATTAGTTTCATGGGGTGAACTTTACCAACCATGTAGTTTGTTTTATATTCAAGTTTTCTTTTAAGGCCAATGATTATAACACTGTCATTTTAAACAAAACGTGGCAATATGCTTTGTACTTTGTCAAGATTGGCAAGCACATCTATAATGCTTCCAGTTGCTCCAAGCTAATTCAAATGCAATTCTAGGAGCCAATAAATGCTCTTCTAATTCATTGAGTATCATAATTGAAGGTATTTCAGAATTTAAAGACATATTTATAGGTGATAAAAATTTGGGCACTTTGTTTTGTAATACATTTTATAAGAAAAGCTCCTTAGATCCTGCTTACAAATCCTAAACACAATAGGATAACACACTGTGGAGAAACCACCCAACCAAGTAGAAGCATCCAATCAATCTCTAGAAGCCTCACCCCCAAGCCAAGGAACAAGAAGCAAGAATGTAGAGTGAGAGCCTGGCAATGAATCAAGAACCATGATGTGTAGTAGGGCAAGTTTGGACCTCTTATATAGAGCCCAAAGCATCCTGGGCACATAGCCATGCATAGCCCTATGTTCCCTATACATAGATTCACCTAGAATAGAGTCCTATGCATGGACCAACTATTTCTATTGAGGATATTAGTTACTTTCGGGTCACATTCAATATGAGGTGGCATAACTAACAGCTTGTTTTACTGGAGTACCGTGTATCCAAGACTAGGAGTATACTGTATCCTATGTACTGGTCATGGACATAACATTCTTCCCTCCTTAAACTGTTTCTATCCTAGAAACTAAAATTCGAGAATTTCTTCTTTATGCTATCAACTTTCTCCCACGAAACATCATCCTCAATACGACCCTTCCACCAAATTAAGCACTCAGAGATAGAATGATTTCTCAATTGTTTATCTCTGGTTCTGAGCACTTTCTCAGGTTCCAAAGGTACACTAAGCGATAAATCTTCCGAATGGGATTATTCCTCGTCCGATCCAACTGTATCACCATCATATAAACTTAGATTCAAATGACTTACATGAAACAGTGGGTGTGCAGTCGATTTTCCTTGAAGATCGAGTTCATATGCCAAAGAACCAATTCTACGTACAATCGTGAAAGGTCCACAATAACGGGTAGACAGCTTAAAATGCTTCCTTGTACATAACATCTTAGAATCTTTTGGAATCCTAAGATATACCCAGTCATCAACTTTAAATCTCTTGGAGATCTCTTAAGATTGGTATAGCATTTAGCTCTACCCTGAGTACTTTGGTTACTATCCTTAGCCATTTGCAACATTTCTTACATATCATGCAAAAAATCAGCAACCTTCTGGATCTTAATAGACTTCGTCTCAACATTTACTGGAGATCTAGGTTGAAAACCATACACAAGCATAGAAGGACTGTAACCTGTAGCAAAATGTTTTCTACTATTATATGCAAACTCAACCAATGGGAGATAATCTTCCCAATGAGATTGCCTGTGAGAAACATACGTCCTCAATATATCTTCCATAGTTTGATTAGTCCTTTCTGTCTGGCCATCTGATTCAGGAGGATCAAAAGAACTCAAACTCAAAGAAGTTTCCAGTTTATGGAATACTGCTGACCAAAAGTGACTTGTGAGCTTAGGATCTCTATCACTAACAATGTCACTTGGCAAACCATACAACCGGAACAATCTCTCAACAAAGATCTGGGCTAAATCAGAAGCCTTTATAGTTGACTTGATTGGTATGAATGCAACTAACTTAGTTAACCGATCCACTATAGCCCAAATAGAATCATTTTGTTGTTGGGTCTTTGGAAGTCCAACTACAAAATCCATAGATATGCTTTCCCATTTCTTATCTGGGATATCTAACAACAAAGCACCAGCCTTATGGCGTTTAGCCTTTGCTAGTTGATAGGGCTTGCATTTAACAACATATGACTTGACATATGGCTTGACTTTGGCCAATAAAATTTTCTCTTAACTAAGTCCAGAGTCCTGTGTATACCAGGATGTCCTACACAGGGTATGTCATGACATTCAAACAAAATCTTCCGTTTGAGCTCATCATCACCAGGTACGCAGACTTTCCCATTCTGAAATAGTAATCCATCTCGAATGGTGAACTGTTCCACAATCTTCTTATCTTTCTTAGTTAGTTGAGTCCCATGTGTTTCTGACTCAACACTGTCCACATTTCTTTCGGTCTGAACAATGTTCCAAATGTGACCAAAATGAGAATCTGATTCATATTTTCCTCTCGGCAAAAGATATAAATCCATAGAAATCTGGGTGAATGACAACTCGTTTAGTTCACCGATCTGACTAAGAGCATCTGCAACTTGATTAGAGCTGTCTCTTATGTAACGGATTTTATGATCGAAATCTTGCATCAATTCAGCCCATCGAGCTTTTCTCCCTTGAAGATCACGTTGATTACAAAAATACTTAAGATGCTGGTGATCCGTACACACTACAGACTTACTACCATACAAGTAGTGTCTCTAGGTTTTAAGTGCATGCATTACAGCAAACAATTTCTTTTCCTGTGTAGTATAACGCAACTGAGGACCAGTGAATTTTTTGCTTTCAGACGCTAGTGGCCTATCTATTTGTAATAGAACTGCTCCAACTGCAACATCACTTGCGTCTGTTCTCACGACATAAGGTAAATCTGGATTTGCAATTTGTAACACAGGATCTGAAACAATCATTGTTTTAAGTTTCTCATATTATTGATTCAATTCCTCATTCCAAACAACAGGCGGACTAGGTTGATTCCTCTTTTTCTTTTTATTAACAATTCCTTTTGTTAAATTATTAAGCGACGCTGCTATCTTAGCATAATCCTCAATAAATCTCTTGAAGAAAAGTGTAAAACCTAAAAAAGACTTTACTTGCCTCACAGTTTTTGGAATTGGCCACTCAATCACAATCTTGATTTTATCCTCGTCAATCTTGATCCCATTTACTGTGATCTTATGACCGAGATAAAGCAACTCTTGCTTAAAGAATTCACACTTGGACTCTTTAGCTTAGAGTAACTACTGACGGAGCTTCATCAAGACGACTTTTAAGTGTTCTACGTGTTCCACCAAGGATTTACTGTAAACGAGAATGTTGTCTAAGAATACTACCACAAACTTCCCCAGATATGGACGAAATAAATCACTCATCATTTGTTGGAACGTTGCTGGAGCATTCGTTAATCCAAATGGCTACAGTAGAAATTCATAATGACCAAATCTAGAACGAAATCCTGTCTTTTGGACATCTTTTGGCTTAATTCTTATTTGATGGTGCCCTGTCCTGAGATCTATCTTGGTGAAATACCATGCTCCACCCAAGTGATCTACAAGGTCATCCATCCTGGGTAATGGATATTTACTCTTTATAGTCACTTTATTAAGCCCCTTCTAATCCACACACATCCGGAAACCTCCATCTTTCTTCGCTTTAAGAAGAACAGGAGCGTCCCATGGTGATTTACTAGGTTGTATATGTCCCATTCCCAGATAGTTTTCTATTTGATTTGAAATCTCTATCTCCTCTTTATGAGAGAACCTATAAGGTTGTCTAGAGACAGGTTGACTTCTTGGAATTAACTCAATCATGTGGTCTATTGACCTAGATGGTGGTAAACCATGAGGTAATTCAAATGGAAAAACATCTCTAAATTCATTTATGATCTGTTCTTTCACTGCTTGTTCATGATCTAAATTTACTGAGTTAAGAATTGTTGAGAATTCACAACCATTTAGATTCATTTCAGAAACATCCACAACTGGAATAGCATAAATTGAAAAAACTTCATACTCCGAATAATCCAATGTTTCCATTTTATTAATTGTAGAAATATGATCCAACAGACGTACAAAATTACTGCCAAATAATGTAACTACCTTATCACCCTCTTTGAAATTGAGAACATGCTTCTCAAAATTAATTAACAGAGAAGGCGATTTACTGAATAACCATTCGTAACCTAATATTAAATTAGTACGAGCTAGGTCTAAAATATGAAAATCAACTAATTCTATGTGTCCTTGCATCAAAACTGGGAGCTTCGGGACTTTTACGTTCCAAGTCTCCAACTCTACTCCTGAAGCTAGATAAACTTTACGTCTATGGGTGCTGGCTTCAGTTTCCAAGCTGAGTTTCTGCACAAGACGAGAATTAATAAAATTATGGTTGAACCACTGTCCAATAAAATACTCACTACTTGATCTTTAACTGTGCCAATTAAACGAAAAAGTTCATTAGGCAAGAAAGAAGTAGTACTAAAAGAACATTCACACTCACAATCAGTCAGGTTAATTTCCAAAGTCTTACCATTGCCTCCTAGGATTTCAATCATGTGAGCAGACCCTTTCTTTTTCTGGACAAAATTTCATCATATGTCCAGGCTTCTTACAAACAAAACATAAGTTCTCTTTTTAGCCTTTTCTCGGGACATAGATTTCTTGAATCTCTTTTTCTTCGGCTTTCTAGGTTCCGATGCTGCTTGATCTAATTTGTCAAAGTATTTTGCTTGGTTTGGACTGCACTTCTTAATCTTCTTGGTTTTCAAAGTGGTTGGAATTTGCGCAAATTGCTTCCTAGATGCCACCACTATGGAATCATATGCTTTCGCAATCCAAAACGCAACCTCGAGGCTTTGAAGCACATTTCGCCTACATTCGTTCTGATAGTCAGCTGACAAACCTAGGACAAACTGCCATAGTGCCAACTTCGCATCGAATGATGGAACCCTATTCCATAGGTCCATGAATTCTTGGATATAAGAGTCTAAACTCTTTGTACCCATCTTGCAGTTCACGAACTTCAGGTAGTAGTCCACGTCATCAGCAACTACGAAAGCTTTTTTGAAAACTTTCGCAAACGCATCCCAAGTAGTTGGCTTCATCGGTAAATCTCGCCACCACGATGACGCTTTGCCGCGTAAGAACAACACTACACTTTCAGTTTTTTTTTCATCAGGAACACCATGCAGATTGAAGTAACTATTCCACTTGGCCAGCCAGTCCTCGACGACTTCAGGTTTCTTCTCGCCCGCATAAACCTCCGATTGAAAACCGAGATTGGGTGAAGACATCAATGAGACTTGATTCAAAGAACCTTCTGATCTCTCATCTGATTACGATTGTTCATATCATTGAGTGCCGTACTCAACTGCTAACAAGTCGCCATATAAGATGGCACACTTGGATTTGCAGCTTGATTTGAAGTTTTTTCGGCCATTTCGATATATCTATCTTGGAAATTACTAAATTTAGTTAATATCTGATTAACTCATAGTGAAATACTGTTGACCAAAAACTGACTGAAATTGACTCATCACTATTTTTAGTCAATTTCATAGACATTACAAGAAACTAGAAAAAACTAAAAATTTCGAGTTTTCGCACTTTTAATTTAAAAAAAAAAAATTTATGTTTTCTAAAACTTCATAAAAAATCACAGTCAGTTATCAAGCAATCGAAATCAAAAATTCAATTCACTGTTCGATTTTTAATTTTACTTCATTAATGTCCATCAGGCATGTAAGACATGCGACATTAAACCAATTTTTTACTTTACATAATTTTACGTAAAAATTCAGTTCTACTAAAATTTGTCAACTGTAAAATACAATTTTGTATCTAACCGTCAGAGTACATGCGTATGACCACTCAAAACAGATCTAACCAACTCATGCATGTCAGAATCACTCAGAGAAACCACATGCAGACATTTCATGCAAGCACAGTACCTCAAAATAGGAAATTGTCATGCATGCAATCAGAACAATTGGAAATTTTACCAATTTTGCTCACAAAATTGCAAAACTTCAGATGCTCATAACTTTGGCTACAGGACACCAAATTGGGTGCTGTAAAGCTCAATATAGAAAGAAACTCAGTGAACAAGACACTTGCCATGTCAGCCTGCCACCTAGGATTCACACGTGCGAGTTCAGAACAACCAATTAAGCTGTAGGAGGGCGCACTTTTTCAAGAAAAGTGATGATTCAAACAGTCTTAAAATGGTCTCTAAGAGTTCCATGAAGCCCTCATACAGATCCTATGAAGCAGTATAAGTTGAGAACCATGAATTCTTGGTTTCTAGAAGTCAAAATTGCTACAAACTTGATGGAATTGAAACATAAGCCTCTACCCATCAATTTACAGGTCCGATAGCTTGCTGGGAAGGTAAAAAGAAATACAAATCATGCTGGAAAAAATCCAGAATGATCCCCTTATGGATTTAGAGAAATTCATTCCCCAAAATTCACCATAATTGGTCAATTTTTGACACTTTTTGACTTCCTACAAACCCAATTGCTGGAATTCTTGGCTCTAACTTTTAGGACAGCTTCAAAAGACTATGATTCATCTTTTCCCAGCTTCAATTGATGTTCAACAACCTCCCACCATCCAATTTCATGAAAAAACAAGCAAAAATCATGAATTTTAGCCCTTTCTAGGTATTTTCACATGCACAATTGGAAATTAATGGCAAGAACGTTCTCCAAATCCACATGCAATCCAAAATATAGATTTGCAACCAATCAATTGATTTGATCTTGCTGGATTTTGATTTCTACCCTCCATTTTGTGCCAAAAACATGGAAAACAAGCCAAACTTAGCCACAAAAGAGCCTAGAATCCAAATACATGGAAAGATCCAACATGCAAACTAAATTTCAACTACTTCAAAGTGAATTAACTTGCTGGAAATTTCAGATCCTTCACTAGTTTTGAGGTACACATGCTAAAACTCCAAAAAAGAGACCGAAATTGATTTCCTATCACAATTCTCCATAAACCACAATGAATTTGAGAGAGATATGGAACATGCAAATTGAATTTGGGAAGATCCACCAACTTGCAACCTTGCTCCTCTCCTTGGATTAGAATACTAGTTGAATACCACCAGGCTCCAATGAAAAGCACCACCTCTCCAAGCTTGTAAGCCTTGCTCTGATACCACTATAAGGGAAGCTCCTTAGATCCTGCTTACAAATCCTAAACACAAAAGGATAACACATTGTGGAGAAACCACCCAACCAAGTAGAAGCATCCAATCAATCTCTAGAAGCCTCACCCCCAAGCCAAGGAACACGAAGCATGAATGTAGAGTGAGAGCCTGGCAATGAATCAAGAACCATGATGTGTAGTAGGGCGAGTTTGGACCTCTTCTATAGAGCCAAAAGCATCCTGGGCACACAGCCATGCATAGCCCTATGTTCCCTATACATAGATTCACCTAGAATAGAGTCCTATGCATGGACCAACTATTCATAGAATTGCTATTGATAACTCTACACATGCATACACTGTCTCATACCTTGTCTAAACTCCATTTAGTGTGTTCTGGGCCTCACAAGGATAGTTACTTTCGGGTCACGTCCAGTATGACGTGGCATAACTAACAGCTTGTTTCACTGGAGTACCGTGTATCCAAGACTAGGAGTATACTGTATCCTATGTACTGGTCATAGACATAACACATTTCTTCGACAATCTTTACAATATGAGTTTGAAAATGGAAGCATGTGGATTCACAAGTAATACATAGATAAATAGGAGCATCTTCAATATGTTCATAGTATTTTATTAAATCTGAGTCACGATTATTTGATTGTTTATTTGCTTGATTGCTAGCTATTGGTATGGAATTAGTCTTTTCTGGCTTGTTGCATAGTGTCTATCGAGTTCATGTCATTCTATTTAAAATACTAGTTTTTGTACATGTTGCAGTAGGAAACATATCTAAGAATTGAGTCATAAGTTGTTTTGTTGATAGCATAGGGTGTGTTGGTAAAATTAATTGTTTAATGACTCCGCACATCACCTGATTACAAACACAGATTACATAAAAATATTTTTGCAATGATGCGACAACTAGGTCCACCAACATTTTTAATAACGTTATTTTTTGCCGAACACAAATGGTCGCCACTCATGTGTTGTTTGCAAAAACTAAATTCAAACATTTCACAACGCGATTTTTAGGAAAATGAAACATTCAAAAGTGAAAATGAAATTTTTAGGAGCTTGATCAGACATGATTCAACAACATGTGCAAGATACTATATCATAAAAATTAATGCACTACGCACATTTATATTAAAAAAGACAAATATTTTGGGAAACATTCAAGATTATTTTTTTGTCATCGAATTTCAGAATCGTGGCAGTCAACATGAACATGCATTATTATGGCTTTTGAATGCACCGATCTACAATAAAGAATCTAAAAACAAAATTTGTTAAATTTATTGATATGTACATTTTATGTGATAATGCAAAACTCAATATACAAAACCTAGACATACAAACTCATCATGATCGATTGACATGCTATAAAACTCGAACTACTACACAATGTTGCTTTAATTATCCATGACCACCAATGCCATACACCACTATTTCACATCCATATTCGAAGGAAAAATCAAATAAAAATATCGAAATCTATATCATATTATAAAAATAAATCCATATCCAAAATCTATATAATATTATTATTATATAAAAGCAATAAAAAGCAGCTTAAGAAAAGCAACAATATTTCTACAATGCAATCCAAAAGACATATACACAAATAGTTTCAATCCATGCATAAGTCAACTTTGGAACGTGAACATGGATTTGCGATATATTCTTGACCTGTATGTAACTACAAATAATATCTTGTACATCATATTTGACAAGAATTGGTGACCCACTATTGCACAAATGAACAACACAGTAGTGAGACAAAAATTGCACTATGATTAATATCAACAATGAGTACAATGGCTTGAAGTAATAACTTTAGCTTGTTAAGCGTGATTACGCTGGCTACAGAAGAACTCTGATTGTATGTTAAAACTTGATTAACACTTACATAGCTTGATTCAGCTACTGTATATATTTACAAGTGCCAAGAGATAAATATCTTATAAGCCTTAGATGCCATTTACACTAGTTTTGTAGATGTACAAAAGTTGCCCTTGGGATATTTGGTTGTCCAGTTGTTTTTGACAACGTCGGTCCGCCATTATTGAAAGCCCAAAAAACCCGAAAGTGCCCTTAGACTGAAGGCATGTAATCCCGAAGGTGCCTCTAGAGTGAAGGCAGGAAAAATGTGGAAAAAGATGAAGGTGGGCCTGAAATGGATTCCAAGACATTCTGGCCACTATGTCGCATTTTTCGTGAAGGTGAGAAAAAGGCGAAGGCAGGCCTGAAATGGATTCCAAGGCATTTTGGCCACTGTGTTTCATTTTTTGCGAAGGTGCCTTAAAAACGATTAAGGCACAAAAATCTCAAAGGGAAAAAATGCGAAGGTTCTAAACATGTAGTCGGCCTTCGGTTTTCAGGATGCTCATTACTTGAACGATTTGTTTAAGGCTAAGCATAAGAAATCTAACAGTGATGCACAGAAAATGAACAAATGCAACAAATCAAATTTTACTGGAGGCACTAGAACTAGAAAACATTTACCTTGCTTCTTCTTGTGCAAGGTTTATTGCATCATTATTACAGAAACAACACAGAATATATAGAAAATCCAAGAGCATTAATGATGACATATACAGGAAAAGCAGATTTAATATTCATTGAACCGCAATACATTCAACTTAACATTTACTTATAAACACAAAAGACCTGACTTCCCTTTTTGGTAAAAAAATTATATGCATTATCAATTGAAGACAAAGATTTACAACTCGTAGTTCTTGATGAGGTTTCTTTAATTTGTGAAAGAACTTTCATATTTGCAGATCAAAGGCTTCAAACTATCGAGCACAATCCATCACAATTTTTTGGTGGCATTGATGTTATAACTTGTGACGATCTATTTCAAACAGCTCCTGTTTTAGACTCTTGGATTTTTAAACAATTTGGCTGCATAACTTGAGAAAATAATTTGGCTACACTTAATAATTCATGTTGGCACACCATGTTCACATGTTATGAACTTCAACAGGAAATGCAACAACAAGATATAGATTTCATGAATGTTCTGAACAAAATTAGAGAAACCACACATACATGTATAGATATTGATTGGTTAAATGAACATTGTCATAAAACACTACTCTTTGTGCCCAATTTACCGCATTTGTTTTACACAAACAAAGAAATACAACAATACAACAACCAGATCTATGATATAGTCACAGGTATAGAATTTTCTTCATAGGCAATTGGCATGCATAATCCTAGCTACAGTGCTATAGTATTAATACCACAAGCACCATCATTGACAGAAACAATTTATGTCAAACAAGGTATGTAGAACCTTGTGCAAAAAACATAGATGTTGAAGATGGACTTGCGAGCAGACGACATTTTCCAAACTAGAACCATGACCTCTATAGAGGACATTGTATGGATACAATTCGACAATTTTGAAATTGGTAAAAAAGCCCGACAAAATCACCTACACATATACAAAACCAGTAACATGAATCGAACATGAACTCCAATACATCGAATCACAAAAGAATTCCAAATTGGCCAATCTATATTTAATAAAGTTACAAGAAAAAAATTCCCAATTAGAAGAGCAATAGCAAGAACAATACACCGAGCACATGGTCTAACAATAACTGAACTAGCATTTCTTAATCCCAAAAGTGTTTCAAAACATGGTTTGATGTATATAGCCCTAACTCGAGTTAAAGAACCTGAAAATCTATACATCACATCGCCATTGACTTCAAATCACTTTAAAATTGATGTACAACAAGAAATGACACGCCTAAGAACAACAACAAAATGGACTTTCCATATTCGCACTATGTATACCTACGCAAAAACACATCTCATTATTCAATTTCTAAACACTATATCACGATACAAACATAATATTGTAAATGATCATAATCTAATGACATCACACATGTTATGTTTAACACAAACACATCATCACAAACTTTATTTCACAACCACCTTCAAAGCCATTGACAATTATTCTTTTATAGGATTGACAATGTTGTATCGTAAAACTCAACACCTTGAACACGTTCAATTATTTAATACATTGCACACCGAAATAATTCATGCTATATTTATAAAACTTATGGTCTACACATAATTGCAATATACAGACAACCAATTCTAGTATTTTCACGTTTATTGAACAACTAAACATACTACTCAACAACATTCCCCAAACCACACCAATTGTTATAATCAACGACATGAATATTGATGCATTAAGCATAAACAAAACAATCTAAAAACTTCAATCGCTTATGTCTCAACACGATATACGAAACCAATAATGTTATTATATCACCTCCCTATTAACACTATTATATCAAATACGAAACTGAACATGTATTCTATTATCTTTACCAAAACATGCATTTCTCATTTTCTCTATAGACAAATTCCGAAAAACTGTAATAAAGTGCAGTTTAGCACATATTGCAAAGGCAGGGCCTTGTGGCTTGGCACATCAGTCTTGTTTTCTTTACATTCCTTCCATATAATCTATAGGCAACTTGTTACTTTGAGCAAGTAACAATCTTTTTTCTTGCGTTTAAAAGCAACAATAAACCTGCCTTAGACTAATTCTTTTCTCAAGTTATGTGTACGATCTATAGACTAATCTATACAACTTGTTACCTTGAGCAATTAACAAATTTTTTTCTTGTGTTTTTATAAAGTAACAATAATCTTGTCATGGACTAATTCTTTTCTCAAGTTCTGTGTGATATAAAACATTACCAATCGACAAAATCATTATGTAATTTTTCGATTTTTAAAATCTTTTCAAGCAAAAGCAACTACATCCACATTAAAGAAAAAATATACAATGATATGTATAATTAATCATGGATTATGTTGTTACACAACAAAACACAAATCTTATTGATTTGTTGTAACTTTTAAATATCTATTCAAAACTTACAGCAAACTAATATGAAAATTGTAGGATTCAAAAATTACAACAAACTAATATCAAAATTGTAGGATTGACATAAAATAGAAATATGACAATATGACATGGGAAGGCCTTAATGGTACCAATACCACACATCGTTCTTGTTGCATATATGGCTTTGCACACGGTCAAGAATGGATAACACCCATTCACTCACCCCACAACCAATCAATCTGACTACTGAAACCATATGGACTATAGGCGTCCACCTCACCACTCATACGACCAATAACATATGGTATTAATGTTATTGATAGAGGATTTCCAATAAAATATGCTCCGAGCCTCGTATGTATGTTATTGTTGTTGTTGCTTCACTTGCAAGTAACAAACAAACAAGCAAACAAAAGCCATTTTCTTTTCTTCCATTTTCTTCCATTCACCAAATATAGCCCCCACTTTCCTTCCTTGTCTTTGGAGTCTAGATGCTTCTCGAAACTCCCTAAAGCACCGGCGCCCGCCAGTTCTTATCTCGCTCACCGGCCCAGGCGGTGCTATTTACAGTTCTGTTCCCATTTTGCTCTCCGGCCTAGGCAGTACTACCCCCGCCCTCCTCATATAGAATACTTTGCCCTAAATCTCAGAGGTTTTGCGGAACAGTGGCAGCAGAAAGCAGAGAGACAGAGAGAGAGAGAGGGGACGGGGAGGATTGATCGATCCATGCTCGAAAGATTGTTGTAAGGATCTCCAAAGAAGGTGCTTTAATTGCTGGATCGTTAATTTTTGGTGGATTGTTAATTTGTTAAACTTTTGGAGGTGCAGTGTGAAGCAAGGGTTTTGAGGGCCTGGTTTTGTTGGCAAGGAAAGATGGCGATGGCGGGATATTTGGTAACTAGGATTCTGAACAGAGCAGCTAGATCTTGCAATGGGGTTGCGCAGCTTGACAGGACTGTGAATGTGGTAAGCTTGCACTGGAGCTCTCTCTTACCTTTCTGTGCATGGCTTGTGAAATGGTTTTTGCAGTGGGTTTTGTAGGTAATCTTATCTTGGCTGTGTAAATGCAGCTTTCACAGAAATGCTCTGCATCGCCACCAGCTTCATCGATTTTGCGGCATCTATGGGCTCCTTCAAGAGCTTACAGGTAATTTTCTTTGAGATCCTTGAACCAGGCTGCCTAAAGGCGCGTCGCTCATATGGCTTGATATTTCCACTGGTGACTGAAAACCTGTTTATGCATTTTACTGCCCTAATCTGTGATGCATCTCACTAAATTAACTCGGTGGCGATTTTTACTTTGCGCCTGCAGTTCCAAGGTTGGGGGTTCTGATGTAATCGGCATCGATTTAGGCACGACAAACTCTTGTGTTGCTGTAATGGAAGGGAAGGTAAGATGTTTGTTTTTAACTCTGTATGAAGTCACTGAATCACAATTGGATAGGGACTGAACCCGGATTCGAAATTTGTTCAATTTAGATTGGAAATAATCCGGAGTAATGTGCAAGAAAAATCACAATTATCTTACATCAGATGCAAAAAAGGCTTGCTAATTTTTGTTCTTGCTGATTCTTTTCAATTACAATCAGCAGAGTAGGATTTTGAGTAAGATTGAATTGTGAATTATCCGATTCAGAATAACACTATTCTTAGTCCGTGGAAACCTGAGAACTATACGTGATTGGTTACATTTGTTTGTAAATGTTTAGTAGTTTATTTGAAGGCACTTGTTTGAATGCCTGTGCTTTTCTGGGTGGCAGACTCCGAGGGTAATTGAAAATTCAGAGGGAGCAAGAACAACTCCATCTGTTGTAGCATTCACAGCAAAAGGGGAGCGTCTCGTTGGTACCCCGGCAAAACGACAGGCTGTGACCAATCCGACGAACACACTTTTCGGAACGAAAAGGCTTATTGGACGCCAATTTGATGATCCCCAGACCCAAAAGGAGATGAAAATGGTTCCTTATAAGATTGTCAGGGCTCCAAACGGCGACGCATGGGTAGAAGCTGGCGGTCAGAAATATTCACCAAGTCAGGTCGGCGCTTTTATCCTAGGAAAGATGAAAGATACTGCAGAAGCGTATCTGGGAAGGCCTGTTTCAAAGGCAGTGATCACAGTGCCTGCTTACTTTAATGATGCACAGCGTCAAGCTACAAAAGATGCAGGAAAAATTGCGGGGCTGGAAGTGTTGCGGATTATCAATGAACCCACAGCAGCTTCACTTTCATATGGGATGGACAAGAAGGAGGGACTGGTGGCTGTGTTTGACTTGGGGGGCGGGACATTTGATGTTTCGATTCTGGAAATTTCAGGTGGCGTTTTTGAGGTGAGCATGGTGAAACTTCTTTTGTTTTTCTTTTTGCATTGCTATTTGCTAGCATGAGCTTTCATTATGCACAATATGTATACTGCACATCACATTTAGGCCTCACTTTTGAGGTGAGTATGTGAACAAGTTCTGTTGTTTTTGCAACTATATTTGATATCATTAGCTTTCATTTTACACAATATATACAGTGTACGCCCTTCCGTTTTTTAAAGGTAAGGGCTCTTCTTAGTGGAACGATCTTAATCCAAAACTTTCTTGCCATTATCTTTCAAATGAGTTTAGAAAGGCCTTTGTTGTGTACTTCATGATACTCAAGACTGCAAGAAATATATTAATTGTGAAATGGGGAATCAACAATTAGATAACTATACCCAAGAATATATGGATTTGCCATTAAACATCAATTTTTAGGCCTTGTTGTTGAGGCATGAATGTGAGAAACTTGTGTTGTCTTCCTCCAAAAGTTTTCTAGCTTTCATTATATACAATATATACACTGGACATTCACATTTAGGCCTTGCCAAGATTGGAGCACAAGGCTTGTAGGTATCCATTTCGGAAACCGGGACCCGAGCCTGAGTCTTTGCAAATGCAGCTGGGGATCATCTGTTTTAAAAAGTTGCTGTCATGGAAAACGTGGGTTTTAATGGTTCTGCTTTTTCTGTCAGGTGAAAGCAACCAATGGTGACACCTTTCTGGGCGGTGAAGATTTTGATAATGCTCTTGTGCAGCACCTTTTGACAGAGTTCAAGAAGGAACAGGGTATTGATCTTTCCTCGGACAGGTTAGCTTTGCAAAGATTACGTGAGGCAGCTGAGAAAGCCAAGGTAGAGCTTTCTTCCACCACTCAGACTGACATCAACCTTCCATTCATAACTGCTGATGCGTCAGGTGCAAAGCACCTTAACATGACACTGACCCGTTCAAGATTTGAAGCACTTGTTAGTAATTTGGTTGAGCGAACCAAACAGCCGTGCAAGGACTGTCTAAAAGATGCTGGAGTCACAGCTAAAGAGGTGGATGAAGTTCTATTAGTTGGGGGTATGACCCGCATGCCAAAAGTACAGGAAATAGTGAATAATATTTTTGGTAAGGAACCAAGCAAAGGAGTCAATCCTGATGAGGTGGTGGCTATGGGTGCTGCCATTCAAGGTGGAGTTTTACGTGGTGACGTCAAAGATATCCTATTGCTAGATGTGACCCCTCTGTCTTTGGGTATTGAGACCTTAGGGGGTGTATTCACAAGGCTGATAACCAGAAATACAACCATTCCTACCAAGAAGAGCCAGGTCTTCTCGACTGCTGCAGATGGCCAGACTCAGGTGGGTGTCAAAGTGCTTCAAGGTGAGCGCGAAATGGCAGCTGATAACAAGCTATTAGGTCAGTTTGACTTGGTGGGGATCCCCCCTTCTCCTCGTGGTGTGCCACAAATCGAAGTGACGTTTGATATTGATGCCAATGGAATTGTTAACGTTTCTGCTCGTGATAAAGCGACGAATAAAGAGCAAGCTATAACCATACAATCATCTGGGGGCTTGACGGAAACTGAGATTGAGAAAATGGTCAAGGATGCAGAATTATATGCGCAGAAAGACAAGGAAAGGAAGCAGTTGATCGATGCCAAGAATGACGCTGATACTTTTGTATACTCGACCGAAAAGAGTCTGAGTGAGTACAAAGATAAGTTGCCTCGAGATGTTGTAGATACCATTCAATCGTCCTTGGAAGATCTGAAGAAAGCTGTTCAAACTGATGATGTAGATGACATCAAAGGAAAGCTTACTGCAGCACAATCGGCATCCATGAAGATTGGTGAGATTCTAAGTAAGCAATCAGGGGACAGCACATCCAGCAGTACATCTAGTACTCCTGGCGAGCAAGCAACAGAAGCAGAGTATGAGGATGTGAAGCAGGAGAAGAAGTAGAGTATCATTTTCTTTAGTAGCTGTAGTGGATGATATTTGAATTTTGGCTCCCAATCGTGCTTAGCTTAAAAATTTTGTGTTGGTCCATTGAGTAGATTTTGAATGATAGTCCATCTTTTGGCATGGGGCCTTCAACCTTGAAAGTCTAGTGTCTGAGTCCTTTCAAGTGACAATTTTTGTTCATAAACTTTGGGCCAGATTGTGGTCTATATACACCTGAGATTGGTGGTCATCCTTGGATATGAATTATGTGATGGAAACTACATTCTGAAAGCTTTCTGTGCTATGCTTCTTGTCCAGGTTTGAAGCTTTCTCCTGTTCTTTATCAGATGCTATTCTTGTATCACAAAATACTCTAGTGAATGTTTGAAGCTTATACGAACAATAATTGTAACAATTTCCTTAGATCTTGTTTCTTGTTTCTATCCTGAAAATTTTGTGCTTACTGAAACTCAGCCTGTAATGCTAAAGATTACAAGAACATTCTTGAAATGTTTGCAATTAGCATGGAAGTTACACGTCATATTTTGAACTACAGTCTGTCTGAAAGTCATTGTTAGATTGCTTTGTTTTTTGAGTATGGTAAAATCTCCTGCTCGGGGCTGTACCTGTTGTAAACAGTGAAGACTTTTTTTCCCTGCCTGGGCCATTTTGAGCATAATTCCCTCCCTGGGATCACCCCAGGGCATAATGCTGCATAATTCCCCGGAGTTTTGAAAGAGTGCAAAGGTTGGAGGTGTTTATCAAAGTGGAAATGCTTCTCTATAAAACAGAAACTTACAAAACAACAATTCTGAAATCAACATATTTGGTGCTATAATCTACCACTGAATCCAGTATGCCAAAGAGCTTTTTAGTGAATCAAAGTGGTTCGTTTCTGGTCTTTAGTTTACAGAATTGGTCATGCCAACTTTTTCCATCTGTTTTATGAAATTGATCAAACTTGAGCTGCTGGTATTGCGGCAGTCTGTTTACAGGTTTTTGGCCTCTTCCTATATTATGTCTACCTCCTATTTCAAAACTTGAAATTTTTCTCGCATGATGCTCTTGGAATGCCATTTTTGTTGTTCAACTGGGAAAATAACTAGATATATTATGTACATGTTGGAAAAAATCTGCATGTACAGGATTAGATGAGCCATCGATTTTCAGAGAGTTGTGTATTCATTTCGCCTGCCATGAAACTGTAGGCATCTCTGGTCTAAATTATCAACTTCCTTAAGGTAGGAGCAATTGACAATGCAAGAGGATAAAGCAAATGATAATGGGGACCAAGTTGATGCTTGATTTCATAGGCGACAGCATTGGCAAATATTGTAGTTGTTCACTTTTGCATGTCGATTGACCTAGTATTTGGGACAGCTGGAAAAATGGAGGAATATCTTCAAAAAACGGCATGAATTTGGTATCAACATAAATGCACTTAAATAACATGTAGCATTTTCAGGGGACTTGTATCAAGTAGCCAAAATAAAGATTTTCAAGAAAATCTCTTTTCATCTTATGTCAAATGTATGGGAGCATAATTGGATCATCATAACTTGCTGACTGAGTAAACCATGTTCTTAATTTGATAGATAATGTCCTATGATTTGACTGCATCAGTCATGAATGTGGCTATCCTGACACCAAATCGGGAAAATTGTCTCTATATCCATGTCAACATGGTCAGCTGTTAGTTGGTTATAGGCATAGCCAAGTGAATGGGAGAGTTATGATTTTCTCATCTACAATATAGTAAAGTTTGGGTACCTGCTGAAGCTACTTTCTATGATTATACTGTCAAAACCTTTTGACATTATAACTACCTCGATCATTGGTCTATGGTTTAAATGATCAATGAACACACTATCATAGGAGAGTGGAAAGGCGGTTGATCTTGCAACATGAATTTAATTTTGAAATCAGAATCAACCTCATTACAAGCTAACCACCTATCATGCTAACATTTTTGAGAGCATATTACTGAGGTGGGAGATGGATATATATATGACAGGTCTTGTGGTATGGGTTTGGCGTAAATGCTAGAGCATCATATTTTGAAAGCTAATCATTTCAAGACGATAAGGATCTACGCGCAATCACCTTGTGGCCTACCAATTGCAAGCACATTGTTGATTCTTCCAGATTTGTGATGTACACCAACACCATAATGAAATAGTGCATAACAAAATTGATGTGAAGCCCCATGTATAAAGCACCAACGCTGCCTATTGTTGGCATTCATGAGTGGTTGATTCCTTGTAAAGATGTCTATCTACAGCCATCTTGTAATTGCTTCTAAGTTAATTCCACTCCACCCATAGTAAAGCACCAAGTGGTCTCAAGTTCACTTTAGGTCCAATATAATTAGTATCTAACATTAATTGACTTCCTAACCCATATTAAATTGCCCACTCAAGTTATTGATTTAGCTGAACTTGTCACCTAGTGAATGATTTGGGTTTTGCTCTTGGCATGGTGGTCTGGCTCCTTGCATCACCTAAAGATTTATCTTCTTGCCCCGTTGAATTGTTTCATTGTACTTAGAAAGTGAAAACTGTGAATTTCTCCTAGAATGGCACAAAAAGGCATGTCTTAGTGTTGATTGTGATATCTTAAAGCAACTATGGAAGTTTCGGTGGTAATGATGGACACCTTTTGTATATGCTCGATGGAACAAACAAAAGGCAGATGAAAAATTCATCTATATATTTGTCATATGCCAAAGATAATTTACAAGTATTACTACAAAAATTTAGCATCAAATTGAATAGAAAATTGTGGATGGTCAAAACGTCATGAACATTCATAAATTTTTGAAATTGATCCAAGAAATCATCACATTAGAATCAAACAAAATTTGAAACATTGTTCACTAATAAGAGTTTGACAACACTTGCGTGAAATCAATGGCATTGTATGAATCCATACATAATTATGTTCTTAAGATAAGCTTCAAACCCTCAAAAATCTTAAATTAGATAAGTGAAACAAATTCAGCCTAACCCTTGCTATTAATGTTGGCTTAAACATCGATTCAAATGAACAAATGGTTAACTAGTCATACTACTTGATTGCATCTAAGTATCTTTTGACAAAGCCCAACGATACAGTGTAATTGGGGGTAAATGACTTCTCAAGAATCATAATTTCAAATCTAAGGTGACGTATAACAAGCACCTGACACCTATACTTAGGCATTTTGCCTTAAAACATCATTCAGAAATTGATTGTTTATTGTTTAAGATTCAACTACCATTAACTTAAGAAAAATTAAAATTGGTGTATTGCATTAGTTGACTCAAGCAATTTAGGGCTTTATTTTAGAGTTGAGATATCCACCCAAGAATTGTGTTTTGGGGTTATAGTGTCCTTTTCGTTACATAAAAAATAAACAAGAAACCAAATTTGGAAAATTTGTTAGATCTCTGTATGGCCTCAATCAATCTTTGAGAGCTTGGTATCAATGCATTGACTCTTGTCTTTTAAAGTCTAGATTTGTCGAAAAGTCAAGAAATACAAGTGTTTATATCATGTGCCACCAATATCTCTTTGTGATATTAGGTTTATATGTCAATGATGCAATCATTTTTGCAAATGCTCCGAAATACCTACAAGTAACCAAAAGTAATTTGGCTACAAAATTTAAAACGACAAACAATGGACCTATTAAGTATTGTATCGTTATTCAAGTGGCTGGAAAGAAGAAGAAAATGATAAACACCTATCTCAAGAGTACATACATACATGATGTTTTCAATTGTTTTGGCAAGGAATCTTGCAAATTGGTTTATACATGGATGCAGCCAGAAGTAAGCATTCCAAGGAAATGACTCTTGAAGGCACAAGTGACCGAGAAGAAATTAGAGATATCTTTCTCTTTCTCTACTGTTTTGGAAGCTTGATGTACATAATGGTTTGTACTTGTTCATATCTAGGCTTTAGAAATAACGTAATGTGTAGTTCAAGGAAAATCTTAGAATGAAACATTGGCTAGGTATAAAGTGCCAATTGTAATAATTGCAACCCACAAACAATTGTGAAAAATGAGATATGGTTATCAAGTCAACTTCAAACACAATCCAAGGTTGGTGTGATGCCACTTGGGCTACATATATTTATAATTGACTTTCTGTCACATGATATGTCTGAACCTTTGCTCCTATAGCAAAGATGGTGACAATAAGAATCATAATCTCTCTTGCCTTATTTTTTAAGTGGAAATTGTTTCAACTTGATGTCTCCAACGCTTTTTTGAATGGCTATCTTGAGGAGGAGATATACATAAAATAGCCTCAAGGATTTATCAAGGATAAATCTAAGGTGTGTTTGCTATTTAGAAGTCTTTATGGCTTGAAGCAAGCACCTAGATCATGGTTGTGAAAGCTTGAGAGGACTCATCCTCTTCTCCTTTCTCCTTGGAAATAAGATTGTTCTTGCTTGAAGAGGATTGGTGCTAATTCTTACTTCTTGTCTTGTGCTTGTCTTTGGTAAAGAGGGCTTTACCATCAATGTTGAGAGACAGTCTCTCCATTTTCAAGAGTTTATACTCTTGTCTTGATTCTTCAGAAATAAGCACACTTTGGAGTGCTCCCAAACTTGGTAGCTCCTCCTTAATGGCATAACTCTGAACAAGGTTGTCATATTCCTCCTTTAGCCCATTAAGTATGACTTGAACAAGTTCATTTTGGTTGATGGAGTCTCCTATGCATGACAATTCTCTATGGAGGTCTTTAACTCTCATTACATGAGCTAAAGCACATTCATCACTTCTTTGTACACTTTGAAAAACCTGGTTTCTTAGTGTTAGAAGTCTAGAAGTATTCTTTGCCTCATAGATGGACTTGAGAGTATCCCAAGCATCTTTGGCATTAGTACAAGCACCAATTTCTCTTACGATGTCATTTGAGACATTCATCTTAATATAATACAGAGCCATCCTAGCTCTCTTTTTGTACTTTGGAATATCTTGAGGAATTTGTGGTTCTTCTTCAATTACAAGTACAATATCCATCACATCTTGTAGGATTAGAACGAATTCCATCCTAACCTTCCAAATTGAGTAATTGGAGGCATAAAGAATGATGGAAATAAAAAAAGATGGATGAAAAAATTGCTTATCTTCTCACTTATAGGAACCAATCAAGGGCAAAAAACCAAATCCTATGTAAGACAAAGCAAAGAACTGTGAGATAAATCTCACTAGCTTGACAATCTCTCTAAAACAAGATTTGAATCATCAAAAAAGATGAAGTATGGCAAAAGTTATGGTTCTCTGAATTTCACACATGTGAAATACTCCAAAAATGTCAAATTGACTCAAATACAATCTATTTATATGAAAAAGTTTGCCTAGAACCTATAAATTTTGTCTAAATCACATATAGATGAGATTGGTCAACTTCTGGATGATTTTTGTGATCATTCAAGCAATAAATGACATGTACTCACGATTTGCCACAGGTCTAGGCGCCCTACCTACGACTCTTCAAAAGCTTATAACTTTTGATTGGCTTATCCAACTGTCATGATTCAAATTGCATCAAATTCTACACATTTCTAGTTTCTAGTGGGATAATTTGCATGAAATTTGGATCTAAGGTGAGAGAGAACCACCAAACTGAAAATGGACGGATTTCACACGTGCCAGCACCTGAAATTCCGTACAGTACCTGATCTGGACCATTCAAAGTGGTTTGAAGCTCTAAATCACCAGAAAACTGCAAACTAGCTAGAAAGTAGAATCTAGACAATTCCTAGCTTGAAATTTGATCAAATTTGCAAACTTTTTGATTAGATTGGCTTGTAAATCTTAGGTAGGCTCTGATACCATGTTGAATTCACACGTGTGGGACGCCCTACACATGTACTTTTGATCTCCTAATTGATCTATGTAAGTCATTGTAAGAAAGTAAGGTGGAGAATATGTCCTTTTGATATGTCATGTGGGAACTTGCCCCACTATCAATCCACCAAGAATCATTGGTGTTGCTCTCGGATGATGGTGGTTTGTTGGAAACCATCAAGGATGACTCTTCATCCTCCTCCTCCTCCTAATGTGCAATGTTGCTTTGTTTGCTCTCTTGTGCCTTCTTCTTTTTGAGACATTCTGATGCAAAATGTCCTTTCTTTCCACAGAAAAAACATTTGTACTTTGACTTGTCTTTGATATTGCCCTTTGAGCTTGAAGCCTCATCCTCCTCCTTGGTCTCCTTGAAGTGCTTCTTCTTGCCATTGGTCTTCTTCTTGCTTTTGAATGAGAAATTAGCTTTCTCATCACCATTTTGCAGAGAAATAGCATTCATTCTTGCATTGGTATGCAACATCATATACTCTTCAGCTACTAATACACTGTGTAGCTTTTCTATAGTAGGCAAAGTGTCTTGGATTGCAAAGCTTTGGACCAAATTTGTAAAGCCACTCCCTAGACCATTGAGGACAATATGAACAAGCTCACTATCTTGAATCTTCTCTCCAATGGAAGCTAACTCCCTATTGAGAGACTTGATTCTTAGCACATAATCTTGTGCACTCTCATCACTCCTCTTCATGCTTTGTAGAATCTGATTCCTAAGCATGAGAACCCTCGAAGTGTTACTAGACTCAGAGATAGATTTCAAAGATTCCCAAGCCTCTTTAGTACTCTTACATGATGATACTTCCCTTAAAAGATCATTGCTTACATTCATCTTAATATAGTGAAGTGCAAGCCTAGACGTCTTCTTGTATCTCACTAATTCCTGTGCACCTAGAGGTTCATCTTTATCATCTATTAGAAACTCATAAAGATCCTGGAGCACCATTAGTGACTCCATCCTCACTTTCCAAATAGCATAATTGGTAGAATTTAACCTCTCACTAGCTTCTAGAAGGTAGGCTCCCACTGATCCCATCTTACTAGCAAGATTCTACACACAAGATATAGATTTGTTTGGACCTGAAACTCACAAAGGTTTCTAACTTGCAGTGTTTCACTCAAATGTTGACTTCTAATCCAACAGATGGATTTGTAATCACAATTCTATCACTCCCTCACAAAGCTGGAATGAAGATAAGATGAGATGAAAACTACACTCAAGCAAATCTTGCCAATCTTGGCTATTCTTGGACAAAAACTGACTCTATCTCTCTCATTCACTTTGATGTACTTTCAAGACCTGGTTTCCACTTTAAGAAGGTCTGAATTCAGCCTAGATTAATTAGTTTTCATGAAACAAATTCAAAACTAACCAATGGCTAGCTTATCCTAGGATTTGCACCAAAAATTACATCAAACTGACACCAGATGAATTTTCTATGATCCAATGAATATGGGTTATTAAATGCTGGTTCAGAGATGCCCACACGTGTGAACAGTACGGATTTTGATCCTGAATAAGTTTGGGATCAAATCCCCTCACCAAAACCTGGATACCAGCTCGCCCTTCCAATACTAGCTTTTTGCACCAAAACCTGCTAAAACTGGATTAGATTCAGACACAGATCATTGGCCTTGTACTTGGCTCTGATACCATGTGAAAAGTATAGTACTAAGGACCATAAATAGATCTTTGAATGATCCACAAGGTGATTGTATGCTTGTTAAACAATCTATCAGAAACTAGTCATCAGAAAACAAGATCTAGTTTAGCAGCTTTATAGGAAACAAGTAGAGACAATCAAAGCATTGATCAAATAGTATAATCCAACTCCACACGTGTGGAAATAAGGCTGTAGTACGGCCTGTAGACGGTGTTTACAAAGTGCCAAAGCTGGGTTTCATTGGAAATCAAGAGTAATCACCATACAATGAGAGGAAACTCGAGTTTCTCCTTGAGGCTCCAAAAAGTTTCTATCTTCTCACTATGGAGAATGGGAATGCATAGTAAAACACACTTCCTTTGCAAAGTTAGGTGAAAATCCAGCATGTAATAAGGAAGTAGACTCCACTTTCTTGCCCTAATGTGAAAACCCTAGCCTAGATCCAAGAGTCATGCTTGGTAGGTGCATGGTAGGTACAAATCTCATCATAAATCATGGTCTAGATCCTACAAAGTAGGAATCACTACCAAATAGACACAACCACTCCTCTTGACTCGTGGTAACCTACTTTAGGTGTGTATGTACAAGTGGCACTTTGGCCATTGAAGTAACCAACAAACAATATTGATAAAATGTACAATATTCTACATGGCTAGATTTGCCAATGTAGGCAATTTTTCACAAATAAGATGATGATCGCCAAGTATTGGTGGCCTACCATGTTTAAGGATGTCTCCATTTATATTCGATCCTGTGATTCATGCCAAAGATCTGGTAAACCAACCAAATCCATGAATTGGCCGTTGACGCCAATCATACCACTTGCTCTATTTGAAAAGTGGGAAATTGACTAGGTTGGTCCAATAAAACTAGTAACTCAACACACTAAGTGTCGATATATTTTGGTTGCGATGGATTATGCAATGAAGAATGTTGACACGGAAGCGACAAAACAAAACAATGCAAAAATTGTCGCCGCTTTTCTATTCAAATCTATTATCACACGTAATGGTTGCGCTCTTGAGTACATGTGATGGCTCATATCTCATCAAGCCAATCATATTTAGAGATAGAGAAAAAGGGGTCTAATCATATGGAAGCTCCCCTCACCTCGAGATCCTATTAGAGGGCTCACTTAGTTCATTATGTACTTGAGTTTTTGAGAGCAATCGAGATTTCTACATTTTTGAGCCATATTGGATTCTCTCTCAAACTCCCTTACTAGCTATTTTTCCTCTCTTCTAGGGAGTATCTAGATCACTTAGTTTGATCCTTTGCCTACAGATCTAAATGGTTCTATCTATCCTCTAAGCCCAATATCAAATTATACCTTTGTTTTATGGGATATGTCAAATAATTTGAATTTATTTAAACTTAACCTAAGGGAAGATTGCTCTAATCCCATACTTAAGAGAAATCCATTTACTTTTATTAATGAGCTAGATTTGTTCAATCTACCTTACCCTGCAACTCTGAACCCATGTTAGCACCAACTTTAATTCGATCTAAGTAAACTAATTTCTTGGCTTAATCTAATTCCAAATCTATGTTTCTGGTCCTATGAACTAATTATGATATTATGTCCTAAGCTAGCTATCTAATCTAAGGCTATGTGATTGATAGAGGATTTAAGCTCAATCTATGGAAACTATGCTAGGGGATCTAACCCATCTACGCTAAAATAACAATAATTTGCCTATGTAATTCTAACTAAATTGAGATTACTCAATCTACACATTGTAGCTAAATAAGGCTTCCTACATATTTCTAGATGACTTTAGTCTAGGCTTCTACATGTTTCAAGATCACTCTAGTCTAGGTGATCTAAGTATAATCATAAGCTATCCAAATAGATCTAAGATATTCTCCTACAATCTACATGACCAGAATATAAAACATCCTAATAATTTAGATTGAAAGGATCTAAGTTATCCTAGTTTCCTACTAGATCTATACTAAAGGCAACTAATTCTATGTGAATTAAGTAAGAATCATTATGGATCTAACTGCTCATCTCGTAATTGTACATTAGCTGTATAGTAGCACCTTAATCTGCTCCCATTGATGGGTATATTCACGAGGTTTCCTTGTAGATTAGTAACCACTACTACTCTGTTGGATCAAATTTCAATTACCCTATAAGGTTTTTCTCCAAGAAACTTCATATAGCCAAGTCACCCTTTTCAAGATCCTTAATCTTGATACTGTGATCATGCCCAGATTTTTTACATTGTTTCTCCACAACTAAGGCATGGAGTGCAAGAAATTGGGTTTCATGTAGTTGGACGAGATTGTGGAGTCTTTCTTTGGTAGATTCCTTTATGCTTGATTTTTCCTTGATTGCTACCCTCAAACTTGGTACAATGAACTATGTGTGCATTACAAATTCTTGATCATACCATCATTTGAAATGAATTTTTCTTATGCTTACCTTGAATGTGGTCCTAAAAACTCATAAGGCTACATGGAGCTTGCTTAATCTAAAAGGATAATAATCCCTACTAATATAACAAAAATAAAAATCCAAAGTTCTTATCCATTCTAGTAGTCGAAAAAAGTCATATAGGTGTACAACAATCACGCTATATATTTACAATAAATGTATATATTGGCTCAATATAGAACTTTGCATTGGCCAATTAGATGCAAATATGGTTAAACTTGTAAGAGGTGTTGCTAGCATTAATTCATTTAGAAAATTGTGGTTCTATTGGAATGGAAGCTTTAAAACAAGATTTATACTTAACAATATGTTGGCATCTTTGTCCAAAAGATCAGCTAGATTTATGTTGAGTTGCAATTGAAGAGCTTTCAATTAAAAGACTCTTTGCTCATGCCAATTAAGAAGGTCCATCTTGAAGTTGGCCCCGCTTCTAAAAATACACTTTGAAAGTTGTACATGGAAATTGGCAAGGTTGTATTTATGGGCTATGAAGTACATCTTAACATAAATAATTCTCAATAAGCTTCTATTTTTGAGGAGTACTATGTCTCTAGAATGTGACCTAGTGGTGGCTTGTTCTTTCCTCTCCTCAAGGTCAAAAGTTCAACCCCATTTGTATGCAAGTAGGGAAATTAAAAAAGTGTTTGGTCATTATTCAAGGTTGGGTGTTAAAAGGACATGTTATAAAATATGAGTGTTTTTTGACAATTGAGAAAAGGACATGTTATAAAATATGCATGTTTTTTGACAATTGTATAGCAGCTCTAAAGTTTTTGTAAAGAATTCACCAGTCTTATTCACATGTCTACATTATTAGAAAGATATACTAATAAGCATGTAGACAAGTCAATTTTAGGACTACTACATCAATCTTTATCTAGCATGAAACTTGCATTATATAGATATTATATGGATGCTTTATCTCATTATCAATGTATGGTGGGATCTCACTCTATAGCCATGTCACTTCATAGTTTACATTTCCTTCTTTTTTTTTCCATTAATACTTACTAGAACTAGCATCATCATGCACAATATGTACATTGTACATCATAATTAGGCTTTTGCCAAAAAGGGAAACACAAATTCAAACTTTAACATGGCATGAGGCTGAAACTGAGGCAAACCTTTGTGGGTGCATGTTCTTCTCTTATTCAATGAAAACAATCATGAAGGACATAATATACAGTTACTTCTAAATCATAAAAGTAGCAGAAACATCCATGTTGATGGTTTTTAGCATGTTCACTATATAGATGAATAAAAATTGGATAGAATAAGTTTAGCAATGTGATTCACTTGTCTACACTTCATAACAAGACATTCTAATAAGTATATTAACAAGTCAATTTTAGAGCATCTACATCAATCTCTATCCAATCTGCATCATATATAGATATTATATGGGATGTTTCATCTCATTGTCAATTTATGATGGAATCTAAACATTCACATGTCACTTCATAGTTTACATTTTTTCCTCTTTTTTGGCATCCGTCGTTACTAAAACTAGCATCATTATGTGCAATATGGAAATTAGACATCCCAATCAGACTATGCCAAGAAGGAGAACATAGATCCAAACATCAACAACACATTGATTGTTGAGACTAAAGCCTCACCTTTGTCATTGCATGGTTTTCTCTTATCCAGCTCAAGCAACTATGAAGGGTGTAGTTTACTAGCATATTCATGTGATGATTTGAGCATTTGCTTTGTACACAATGAACTTTGATTCTATGCAAGAAGATACTATGATCAATTTGTCTAGGATTGCCATTCTAAGATACATAAATTGTTGCTATGTGATAAAAGACACATTCCAATGTATCAAGAAACAATTGTATTCTATAAGAAAAATTAATTTCGATCTATAAATTCGAGTTGTTAGGCAATAGTAAAAGTAATTGTACAAATAGCTACTTGATTTAGTAACAAGTTATTTCATCATGCTCGATTCATTACAAGTCAAAAATTGGTAGTAGCACTTACACGTGAACTAGTAGTATTGTTTGACATGCTTTACAAAAATATGAAATTGCCTAGGTAACCAGCATTTCCTCACTTAAAGGACCTAGTTCATGTGGATGAGGACGAAGTGCTCAATCAGCACATAAGAAGATGAAAAATATATTTGATGTTTCATGCAAGGATGTTGATCGCCAATTCAAAGATGTTAGCTACTTTCATAAGTCTAGTTACGAATAGAGCCACAACTGATCTAGAGCTAAGCTACGAAAGCATCACATAAGCAAGACTTAAGCTATGAAAGCAGCACATAAGCAAGACTTAACCCTAGAAAGCAGGAAAGAGAGAGATTAAGGAGACTAAAGAGAGAGATCAATATCATCAGCTGAATAACAAATGACACAGTTTCCCTACTTATAGCCAAGAGGAAGCCCTAAAAGGAAGCTTCCGGTGGCTAGGGCCCAACTGGGAGGGAAAATAGTGCGTCCTCCAAGAAGGCCCCCACTCTCCAGTAATATGTCCAAATGGCCTAATAATGAATAATAAGGCCAAAGGCCAACCATATAGTCTAAGTGTCACTAATGAATAAAAAAGGGCCCAAGGCTTGCTTATGCATAAAGTAATGTAAATGTAAATGGACGCAGCAAATGTAATGAGCCGAGTCCATAACTATCCTTGGCACAAAAGAAAAAGACCCAACTGTCGAAAAGAAATTGGATCAAGTAGCAGCAAGCCCTGCTGCATCAACAGCTAGAACAACATCTGATGTAGAGGATCAACAAGTGTAGCAAGAGCACGAGCCTGATCCGCAAGTGATGGCGTATGATAAAAGACATCAATAGGATCCCATGTGGCCTCCTCAATAGGATTGCCATCCCACTGGACCAAAAACTGAATCTGTTGGCAGCGTCGACTATGGTATAGACGAACCTGTAATATAGCAGCAGGTAAAAATGGAAATAACTCTGAAGCAGTAGGAAACTCAACATCACAAGGAGCGTCATCCTCAATAGCAGCACGTAATAAACTGACATGGAATACATCACAGGCGCGTGTGAAAGCAGGAAGTTGTAAGTGATATGTAACTGGACTAAGAACCTCCAAAATGCGATAAGGCCCATAATAACATGGTGCAAGCTTCTCAGTAGAAGCATGGCCCTGGACAAAATGATGACGTGCAAACCGTAGGCGTAGATAAACCATATCTCCAAGCTGAAACTCAACATGGCGTTGGTGACGATCAACTGAGGTCTGATAACGCTGTTGAACATGTTGTAAATGAGAACTGGTTCGGGTACTAAGCTCTCGAACACCAAGGTATCCAAAAAGCCCGAGAAGGTAGAACTGCATCAGCACCAGGAAGCCAATAAGAAAACTGGAAAAGAGATGGACACTCATCGCGAATAGCCGCATGATATACGTAACCATCAACCATATGTGCAAGGTGCCCCAAGAAAAGATAGCAGCATCGGAAGACTAGCACCAAGGAGATCATCTTGACAAAGGATAGCTTAAAATGGAGAAATATGCACCAACATGGTCAAAAGCCCAAGGTATCCATAGGGCCCATGAATGAGAAGTACCAATGGCATACGGTACCCTCAAGGCCCATACCATGAGAAGAGAAGCATGCCATCCAAGAAATCAATGCATCATCTAAAAAGACATGATGCATGAAAATAGTAGCAACAAATCTAGAAATAGTAGAGGCCCCAACTTACAAACTATAGCCGAAAAACTCATCCAAAAAGACCTCATATGGACATACCAATCCATCATAGGATACACCAAAAATGGATGGAGAATCGGATGACCCATCGGAACTGGCCGCAAGTGTAATCCCAAAGTACACACCAGGTGCACAAGTGAGGAATAGAAGAAATGCACTAGAACGAGGAACAAGTTTCACAACATCAGTAGCAAGCATCGGAGCAATATCCACGTGTAGCTGGGAATGAGTATCAAAGCACATATGAGCAACACTGAAGTATATGGCGGCAACATCCCCAAAAACTATCCAAGAGAGGAGAAGGAATTCTCTCAAGGTACCCTGATGGTCTCGGAACACCAGAACAAAGTGGCAACTCAGCATCGGAGACCAAGCAATATGGAGCAACCTGAAATGACAGGGAACCTGAAGATCACCCAGACAAACAATAACTGGAACGGAGGCAATAACCCAAGCCAATAGGATATGCCAAGCCTGATAATGAGCAACAATCCAAGGAGCTGATAGAGAGCCACATGCATAATCATAGAGATATCTGCACCATAAACGATCAGTAATATGGAAAAACCAGCACCAATCAAAAGGTCCAAATGAAAACCAAGCTATATGTAATAACCAGAAATGCCATATATCCATAGCATCGACATGGACTGTAGCAAACCTATATGTAGAAACACCAGGAGACGAAAGGATGTCCGTGTACTCATCTAGAAAGATCCCAGCATATAAATACCCTAGATAAGTAATAGTGACCATCTGGCAAATATCCTCGGATGAAAAATGTGTAACAGTAAGGGCCAAAGGCGGAGGAATCATGTTAGAAACCGTAGAAATATCATGACGCAGATCACAAACCTCAAGCAGAGATCCATGGAGTAAAGCGAAAGAAGATACAACCTAATCACCAATAGCGAGGGAACCATCAAACGTGGACCCATGAAGAACCCCATAGAAATCAGCCATAACAAACTCAAGAGATGGAGATATAGAGACCAATGGAGAAGATACTGCACCAACCACCGAACCAGGAGGGCAATCTGAAGTATGCGCAAAAGCAATAGTAGAAATACCACCAAGGTATGCGGTATCAATATCAATGAAACCAGGAATGACCACTAAATACGATATACATATTTATGGAGTTTGAGGTAGCTCGAGGTAGAACCACATCCAACCACCTTTCAATCACATCTAAAGTGAAAACTAGAGTCTATGTGACATTTGTCACATCTCATGCATGTATCTCTACCTACTTTTACCAAGTGTCCTATTTCTAGCTTAGATTTGTACAAATCATCATGCATGTGTCCATTTCATTTTGTGCATGCCTTGCATGTCACTATGGATCACTTATAATAAATGCACGTGATATGCCATGAGTTTCTACAAGCATATCAATGCTATTTCTAAGTCTACAATCTATATGCAAGTTGTATTCTACCAACTAGATATGGAAAATTCATATAGCTTGAGTTTCATCTAGGCCGAATTTGGCATTTACATTTATGAAACAACATACTTGCATAGTAAAAAGTTTGTAGCAAGCCTAAAGTCAAGATAGATGATTTTTCAATTTCAACACTCCTCCTAAAAATAATCTATGTTGACTTGAACATGGATCTTGGTATTACTCCAAGATTGGCTCTATGCTTGATGAAGGAATTCTTGCTCAAAGGTTTGGTGGGCAAATCTGCAATACAAGATGATGTGTCGATGTGCTTCAAGTAGATTTCCCCTCCAACGAGCTTCTCTCTCACGAAGTGATGTGCAACCTCGATGTGTTTGCTCCTTGCATGAAATATTGGATTGTTGGCAAGGGCTTGTGCTGAAATGTTGTCACACATGATCATAGGTATATCATCTTCAATGATTATCTTTAGCTCCACTAGCAATCTCTTGATCCAAAGCACTTCCTTTGTTGTAGTAGTGAGTGCCTTATACTCAACTTCACAAGATGAGAGTGATGCAGTATCTTGCATTTTGAAAAGCCAAGATATCAAGTTTCCTCCAAGATATATGACAAAAGTGACAAAATTTCCAGAATTCACACGTGTGGGGAATGTCCACAAGAGTGACTGATCTTAATTAAGCTTTGTGATTGGCACTATAACCTGATTCTAGATTGGTCAACAAAATCTAGTTCAGAAGAAATGGCTAATCCACAATCTAGCATGCTAAGCAACTGAATATAATAGCAATGAATCAATAATTAGCAAAAGTACAAGATATCAGTGTTTAAGCATTAGCTTCGACACGAGTTAGAGAGAAAAAGATAGAGAGATAACAAGCAAAATAGTTTAGATCCAAAATGGCATGAGATAGCTACAAAACTTTGGTTCTTCATCATTGATTGTGTGGAGAGCTACACATATTTATGGAGTTTGAGGTAGCTCGAGGTAGAACCATATCTATCTACTCCAAAATGACATCTAAAGTGACATCTAGAGTCTATGTGACATTTGTCACTTGTCATGCATGAAATTCTACCAACTTTTTACAAGTGTACTAGTTCTAATAGAAATGCCCAAATCATCATGCATGTGTCCATTAAACTTTGTGCATGCCTTGCATGTCACTATGGATCACTTACAATTAATGCATGTGAGTTGCCACGAGTTTCTACAAGCATAATCATGCTAATTCTATGTCTACAAACTATATGCAAGTTGCATTTATCAAACTAGATAATACATAACCATGTAGCTCGAGTTCTATGTAGGCCAAACTTGGCATTTTTCATTAATGAGCTACATACTTGCATGGTACAACATTTGTAGCAAGCCAAGAAATCAATATGGATTGTTTTCCAATTTTAACACTCCTCCTAAAAATGATCTATATTGATTTGAACATGGATCTTGGTATAACTCCAAAATTGGCTCTATGCTTGTTGAAGGAACTTTTGCTCAAAGGTTTGGTGAGCATATCTGCAATGCAAAATGATGTGTCGATGTGCTCCAATTTGATTTCACCTGCAATGAGCTTCTCTCTCACGAAGTGATGTGCAACTTTGATATGCTTGCTCCTTGCATGGAATATTGGGTTGTTGGCAAGGGCTTGAGCTGAAATGTTGTCACACATGATCATAGGTATATTTTCTTCCATAATTATCTTTAGCTCCACTAGTAACCTCTTGATCCAAAGCACTTCCTTTGTTGTTGTAGTGAGCACCTTGTACTCAGCTTCACATGATGAGAGTGATACAATATCTTGCTTTTTGGAAAGCCAAGATATCAAGTTTCTTCCAAGATATATGACATAAGCAATTGTAGATTTTCGATCTGCTCTATCACTTGCAAAATCCGAGTCAGAATACCCAATTATAGAAAGATCTTCACTTTTATACAATTAACCAAAATCAAAAGTTGAAGATATATATCTAAGCACTCTCTTGCCCTTTTGATAAACTGAAGGATTTTACATAGCCTGGCTCAACTTATGAACACTAAAGCTTATGTCAGGTCTAGTTATTGTGAGCCATATTAAGGAGCCTATAAGACTTCTAAAAAGTGTGATGTCCTCGAAGGATCTTTCATCACCTTTGTTAGGGTTCTTTACATTTTGCTCCATAGGTGTTTCTACTCTTACAATTCAACATATTGAACTTTTTAACATTGAAAGAGCATACTTAGATTGACATACAAAAGCTTTATCTTTAAGAAAGTCAATCTCTAATCCTAGAATATAGTGAATTTTTCCAAGATCTTGCATCTTGAACTCTTTTCCAAGTGCAATCTTGGTTTCCTCAATTAACTTGATACAACTTCCTGTCAGAATGATATCATCAACATAAATAAGAAGGATTACAATATCTTTATCACAAAACTTGACATATTAGGAAGGATCATAGTTACTAAGATTAAATCCTAGTGGCTCAAGAAAAGTGTTAAGTCGAGAATACCATGACCTTGGAGTTTGCTTTAATCCATATAAACTTTTGAAGAGCAAGCAAACTTTTCCTTCATCATGGATGAACCCAATAGGTTGATCCATATAGATCTCTTCTTCTAGATAGCCATTTAGAAATGCATTAGAAACATCTAGTTGAAGAATTTGCCAATTGAAAAAATAAGCAAGAGAAATTATGATTCTAATTGACACCATCTTTGCAACTGGGACAAAGGTCTCCTCATAATCAAGTCCATATACTTGAGCAAATCCTTTAGCACAAAGCCTAGCCTTGTACTTGTTGATTGTGCCATCTTAATTATACTTGACTCGAAAAACCCATTTGCAACCAATAGTATGCTTGTTGGATGGAAGATCCACAAGCTCTCATGTATTATTGGCCATCAAAGCATCATATTCTTCCTTCATGGCAAGATACCATTCCTTTGAGTTGATAGCATCATATACATCCTTCGGCTCCTCATGAGAAATAAAATAGGCACAATTAGTGGAGTTGATTTCCACTTGCTTTCCTCTATCTTCATAGGTAAGCCTTTTAGGCTCGGATCTTTCTCTTTGAGATCTCCTTGGTGAAAAAATTCGAGGTGACTCCTCCTCAAATCTCGGCCCCATATCTCCATGATAATCTTCAAGGGTGATGATTGGAGTATCTTTGTGAGAATCTTTGAACTCGGCCTTCTCAAGAATGTATTTTTGATCTTCATGAAATATCACATCTCTACTCTCAATTGTAGTTGAGGTAGAGGGAACATAGATCCTGTAAGCTTTCTTGTTGGATGCATATCCAACCATGATCCCTTTAACAGAATTAGGATCATCTCTTTTCCTTGTTTCCAAGGGCATATTAACAAAGCAAGTACAACCAAAAACTCTAAGGTGATCTACCTTAGGTTTTTTCTGAAACAAGACTTCAAAAAGTCTTTTTCCAGCAAGAGCATTGTAAGGTAATCTATTGCACAAATAGTTTTCACAATTTATAGCTTCACCCCAATATTCAATAGGCAAAGAAGCTGCTACTCGAATTGCTTTAGCACATTCACATAAAGATCTGTTTTTCCTCTCAGCTACTCCATTTTGGGATGGAGAATAGGCACAAGAAAATTCTCTCTTTATTCCGTCACCTTCATAATAAAACTTGTTGGAGCTATATTCACCTCCTCCATCGCATCTTAAAGCTTTAACTTTGCAAGAAAACTGTTTTTCTACATAAGCTTTGAAGATAAGGAAGTGATAAAAAACCATAGCCTTTGAAGAAAGTAGATACAACCAAGTGTATCTAGTAAAGTCATCAATAAAGGTGACAAAACATGTTGCACCACCAATACTTTTAGAAGAGGAAAAATGTACATCTGAATGTATGAGTTCCAATGGATAAGTAGTCTTTATAAAAGATTTCTGATATGGCTTTTTGTGTGACTTTGCAATGGCACAAGCCTCACAAGGCTTGAAATCTTTAGAAAGAGATTTTGGAAGACCAAAAGCCTTCTTCTTCTTAACCATAGAAGACATAGATGTAAAGCTAGGATGTCCCAACCTTCTATGCCACAGCTCCTCCTTAGATAACAAAGCAACTTCACAAAGGTTTGCATTCTCATAAGAATTCAACTTAAAAATTCCACCACATCTAGTTCCATCAGCAAGGATCTCATCTTTTCTCTTGATAAAACAAGTATTGGAGTTGAACTTTACAATACAACCATTATCAAGCAACTTTTCCACACTAATTAAGTTCTTTGTAAGTTTTGGAATGAAAAGAACATTAGAAAGTGCAAGAACTTTTGAAGAAGCAAGTTTCAATGGAATGTTGCCAATTCCTTCTATTGGACACTCATGATCATTAGTTGTGTAAATAGATCTCTTGAGTCCTTTGAAAGGTAAGATTGAGTCAAATGACTCCTTTGAACAGCACATATGTGAAGAGGCTCCACTGTCTATGTACCAAGCTCCATCTTTTTTGAAAGGTGATGAAGAAAAACTGGACACCATAAGTGATCCTTCTCCATCACTTGCAATAGAATCTTCTTCAATATCTTTGGAGAGATTAGCTTGCTTGAGTTGGTTTTTCTTCTTAAATCAATTAGAGGCATAGTGCCCCTTTTTATCACAGAAGAAACACTTCACTTTCTTCTTCTTGGTTTTTGAGTTAGAGAGATGAGATGTTTCATCCTCTTCACCATCTTGATCTCGATCTTTGGCTTTGTCTTTGTTGTATGCTTGAAAGAATTGGTTCTTACTCCTTCCTTTCTGCTTGCCTTTGACAAAGAGGGCTTTGTCACTTCTACCATGTTCAAGTTTGTTCATCCTGGAGAGTTTATAGCTTTGTCTAGATTCTTCAGAAATAAGAATTCCTTGGAGAGTTTCTAGATTAGGTAACTCCTCCTTAATAGCAAAAGACTGAACAAGATTATCATAGTCATCTCTCAAGCCATTCAGTATGACTTGAACTAGCTCAACTTGGTTAATGGTAACACCAACATAGGAAAGCTCTCTATGTAAATCTTTAACTCTCAGAACATAGTTAGGTGCACTCTCTTCACTTCTTTGAAAACTTTGGAAAATCTGATTCCTAAGAGTGAGTATTCTAGAAGTATTCTTTGCTTCATAGATGTCTTTAGTGCATCCCAAGCTTCTTTGGCTATAGTGCAAGAACCTATCTCTCTCAAAATTTTATTAGATACATTCATCTTAATGAAATGTAGGGCCATTCTAGCTCTCTTCTTATATTTAGGAATTTCAACCTGTGCTTGAGGCTCCTCCTCAACACCAAGCACAATATCCATAACATCTTGGAGAATCAAAACAAACTCCATTCTTAAATTCCAAATTGAATAATTAGAAGTGTTTAGTCTTTCATTGGCTTCTAGAAGATATCCTTCCTGAGATGCCATTATAATGAAGACTTCTTAGTTATTGGATTGAGATATGTTTGAGCTTGTTCCTATCAGACTTAGAGTTGCTGCTCTCTTCACTATAGGTATTTTCAAGGTTGAACTACCTTCCTATGTGAAATACTTGCAACTATATTTGAGATGAATCTCAAATATTCCACAAGACAAGTTTTCTAGATCAGACACAAAAAGTGGTTTGAGACACTTTGGCTGGTTTGAATTCTACTTTTGGCACGTGTGAAATGCTTCAAAAGAAAACACTATTGACACTCAGAAGGTTCAAAGGGTGTTCAAAAACTTCAAACTCAGTTTTGATCTATAATTTCTTGTGTTGGATGCTCAAAACAATGAGTTCAGAATAAAGTATAATTGAATCAAATCAAAATGTTGTCAGTCAGATTTTGGACCTATCCCTATTCTCTTTAAGAGCTTATAACTCTTGCTAGACACATCAGATTGATTTGATTTCAATTTCTATGAAAAGTATAGATCAAATGCTTTCCATCAAGCTATAACACTGCTATCTTTGGATCTATAAGTAAGGAGAACAAAGGGACTGAAAAACTCTAATTTTTACATGTGTGAAATTCCAAAATCTCATACTTCTTCAATTCAGGTCTAAAAATTCAGTTCAAGTTCGATTTGATCCAAATACACTTCAGAGAAAGGTTAGAAAAAGTGCAAAACTATTTTTTTGCTTGATTTAGCTCTCAGTTTCTTGTACAATCAGAGTTGTTAGCATGCAAAGCTTAATGTGGCTCTGATACCATGACAAAATTTCCAGAATTCACACGTGTGGGGAATGTCCACAAGAGTGACTGATCTTAATTAAGCTTTGTGATTGGCACTATAACCTGATTCTAGATTGATCAACAAAATCTAGTTCAGAAGAAATGGCTAATCCACAATCTAGCATGCTAAGCAACTGAATATATTACCAATGACTCAATAATTAGCAAAAGTAGAAGATATCAATGTATAAGCATTGTGAGAAATTGGCAAAAATCTAGCTTGGTATTTTTTATGATAGAAGTTTGTAAGTGAATCTCACATGTGTGGAGGATGTTCCCACGTGTGGAGAATTGTAAAGTAAATCAAAATGTTTGATATAGGGGTCTCATAGAATCTCATAGTCAAGCATTTAGGTGTAGGATGTTGATAGGGTCAAATTTGGCATAGATGGCAAATTATCCATTTCCACTTGTAATGCCACTATTGAGCCAAAATAGAGTAGGAGGCCAAACTTGTTCTAATTAGAGTGTAGACAAGTGTAATGCTTTTGTTTGATGAAGTTTAAGAGGTCCAATAGGATTTAGAGGTGGAACCATGTGTGGTCCAATAGGAATTGGAGGTGTGCTTGAATATAGTCCAATAGAATTTAGAGGTGCATGGATCAATGGTCCAATAGGATTAAGAGGTGGAAAAGTGTGATCCAATCATAGTTAAACATAGTGGTAGCTCATGAATCTACTAATATCATTGTACTCCTCTTTTGGATCTAATTGATTTTGAGATTGAGTGGATTTTGAGTGTCATTGAATTTCTAGCTTTCTCTCTCTACCCGAGAGCTCATGATGGTTTTTCTCTCTCTACCCAAGGAGCAGCTTGTTTTTACTTAGAATACTTTTGGAACACTTCCCACATGTGTGAGTGAGAGTTGGAAGTGATTGAATGCATGTAGTGGTGTGTTTTTGCCATAGAAACAAAGATAGATCTTGAATCTCAATCTAGTCTTGATCTTGGTGCATCTACACACCTTAGGAGATCACAAGTACATGTAGTGGACCGTGTGAATACAACAAGCATTAGCTTCAACACGAGTTAGAGAGAGAAAGATAGAGAGATAACAAGCAAAATAATTTAGATCCAAAATGGCATGAGATAGCTACAAAACTTTGGTTCTTCATCATTGATTGTGTGGAGAGCTACACATATTTATGGAGTTTGAGGTAGCTCGAGGTAGAACCATATCTATCCACTCCAAAATGACATCTAACGTGACATCTAGAGTCTATGTGACATTTGTCACTTGTCATGCATGAAATTCTACCAACTTTTTACAAGTGTACTAGTTCTAGCTAGAAATGTCCAAATCATCATGCATGTGTCCATTAAACTTTGTGCATGCCTTGCATGTCACTATGGATCACTTACAATCAATGCATGTGAGTTGCCACGAGTTTCTACAAGCATAATCATGCTAATTCTATGTCTACAAACTATATGCAAGTTGCATTTATCAAACTAGATAATACATAACCATGTAGCTCGAGTTCTATGTAGGCCAAACTTGGCATTTTTCATTAATGAGCTACATACTTGCATGGTACAACATTTGTAGCAAGCCAAGAAATCAATATGGATTGTTTTTCAATTTTAACAAAAAGCACTTGTAGATTTTCGATTTGCTCTATCACTTGCAAAATCCAAGTCAGAATAGCCAATTATAGAAAGATCTTCACTTTTATATAACAAACCATAATCAAAAGTTGAAGATATGTATCTAAGCACTCTCTTGGCCATTTTCCAATGATGAATAGTAGGATTTTGCATAGCTTGGCTCAACTTATGGACACTAAAACTTATGTCAGGCCTAGTTATTGTGAGCCAAATTAAGGAGCCTATAAGACTCCTAAAAAGAGTGATGTCCACAAAGGCTGATCCATATAAATCTCTTCTTCTAGATATCCATTTAAAAAAGCATTAGAACATCTAGTTGAAAAACTTGCCAATTGAAAAAACACGCAATAGAAATTATGATTCTAATTTTTTGCACTTTTTAATGCAGCCTCAATTTGAGCACTAGACAATATTTGATCAGAAGATCCAACATATCTTGTTACTTCATTTGCAGTACCATCTTTGCAACTAGAGCAAAAGTCTCCTCATAATCAAGTCCATAAATTTGAGAAAAATCCTTTGCACAAAGCCTTGCCTTGTACTTGTTGATTGTGCCATCTTGATTATATTTTACTCGAAAAACCCACTTGCAACCAATGGTGTGCTTGTTGGATGGAAGATCCACAAGCTCCCATGTCTTGTTGGCCATCAAAGCATCATATTCCTCTTTCATGGCTAGAAATCGTTCCTTTGAATCGAGTGCATCATATACATCCTTTGGCTCCTAATGTGAAATAAAATAAGCACAATTAGTGGAGATGAGTTCCACTTGCTTGCCTTTATCTTCATATGTAAGCCTCCTAGGCTCGGATCTTACTCTTTGAGATCTCCTTGGAGAGAAAATTTGAGGTGACTCCTCCTCCATTCTCGGCCCCATCTCTCCATGATAGTCTTCAAGAGTGATGATTTGAGAATCTTTGAACTCGGCCTCCTCAAGAATGTATTTTTGATTCTCATGGAATATAACATCCCTACTCTCAATTGTAGTTGAGGTAGAGGGGACATAGATTATGTAAGCCTTCTTGTTGGATGAATATCCAACCATGATCCCTTTGATAGAATTAGGATCATCTCTTTTCCTTGTTTCCAAGGGTACATGAACAAAGCAAGCACATACAAAAACTCTAAGGTGATCTCCTTAGGTTTCTTCTTAAACAAGACTTCATATGGTGATTTTTCAGCAAATGCATTATGAGGTAATCTATTGCACAAAATTAATAGTTTGCACAATTAATTGCTTCACCCCAATACTCAATAGGCAAATAAGCTTCAACTCGGATTGCTTTAGCACATTCACATAAATGCTGAATTCACACGTATGGGACGCCCTACACATGTATTTTTGATCTCCTAAGCACAATAACACCATAAAGATCACACTAGCATTGGTTGTCAATAGGAAAGCTGATCATACAAGCAATATTATTGTGTTACAAGCAAGATCTGTCAACAAAACATAAGACAAAGCATCATAATTAATAATGGTATAGGGTGCAACTTTATATTGAAATATTGTCTTCCTCTCCAAGTCATATCCTTCAGAATATATCTGATCTTTGAGATAAATAATAACGTCAGAATATAAAGAATTCGTAGAAGATATCTCGAATAAATTTTCATTTGGAAAGTCGTCATTCAATGGTTCTTCAATCCTTCCCGTACTAAGTCGTGAAAGATAATCAACATTAGTATGATACTTTCCTTGATGAAGCTCAACTTGATATGTGAACTCTTGTAGCAACAAAACCCAACGAGCAATTCGGCTAGATAAATCAGGTTTGTTAACAAGATACTTCAAAGCATATTCATCAACATGGATTATAAAAGCATATCCTAGCAAATAATGCCGAAATTTTTTTACAGTAAAAATCATTCCAACTGCTTCCCTTTTTGTTGCCGAATAATTTTTCTCCGAGGAACTAAGCTGGCGACTTGCATAGTATATTGGATGGTCTTTCTTTTGTTCATCCTTCTAGCTCAGACAAACACCAATAGCAAATGATGACACATCAACATAACAATGAAATAGTTTCGTCCAGTTAGGTGGTCTCAGAATTGGAGCATTAATCAATCTGTGCTTAAGTTCTTTGAATGCTTTCTGTTGTGCTGCCATCCAAATATAAGCAACGTACTTCTTAGGTATTCTGGATAAATCTTCGATAATAACCAGTATGTCCTAATAAATCTCTTAGTTCATGTAGATTCATTGGTATCAACAGATTCTTTATGACTTCAACTTTATCTTTGTCGACTTCAATTCCTCTGTTGGATATTTTATGGCCCAGAAGTATACCTTCTCTCATACTGAAAAAATATTTTTCGGGGTGAAGTGACAAACAAGTGTCCCAACACCTCTACAATGTAAGCTTCAGTTTCTGAATATGAGACTTGATATTACTAGAACACATAAATCATCAATGAAAATTTTGAGAAATTTTCTTAGGAAAGCAGCGAAAATTAGCATCATAATTTTCTGAAAAGTAGCTAGTGCATTCCAAAGACCAAAGGACATTTTATTATAGGCATAAGTGCCCCAATCAGTAGTAAACGTGGTCTTCGGTCGATCCTCCTTCCTTACTCCAACTTGATTGTAGCCAGAGAAGCCATCATAGAAACTATAAAGTTCTTGCCCTGCAACCTAGTCTAGAATGGAATCCATTGAAGGGTGATGGATGATCTTTCTTTGTAGCAGCATTCAATTTCCTAAAATCTTGGCAAATTTGAATTTTGCCAGTTTTTTTCTTTGGAACTACAACAATAAGAGACACCCATTCACTACTTAAGACGAGATAAATAATACCTATCTTAAGGTCCTTGTTGAGTTCATCTTTTACCATAAGAGTGTATTTCGGATTGAGATGATACTATTTCTACCAGACAGGAACAACATCTTCTTTAAGATCAATGTGGTGCTTGCCAAATTCAGCAGGTATTCCCTTCAAATCTTCGAGCGACCATGCAAAGACATCTTGGTACTCCTTCAATAGTTCAATAAATTCTGCTAATTCTATCTCTTCAAGGGACTTAGAAACATGCACAAATTTTCCAGGTGCAAGTTCAATTAGCTCTGTAAAATCTGGCAAAATTATATCTTCCATCATACTGGCCTAAGTATGGCCATGAATTTCACATATGGCTAGCTCCATGGATTTATTTTTGTCGTTAGCCTGGTCTTTATTTCCAAATTATTGTTCAGATTCATCAAATTCGTCATTTGTATCTTCATCATCCCATTACAGAGATCAACAACGACTAGTCAACTCTTGAAGCCAACGTGTTCCACTAGCAAGCCGACCACCACAACACCAAATCCAGTTCATCAATGATGAAAGGGCCAAATCTAGGGAATCCAAGCCCGACATGGCCACCCATCCAACAAGCAACAACACTTCAAGTATCAAAACCTTGTACTCAAGCGGTACTCTTGACTGCCACAAAGTCTTCAAGTTCAGGCATATCATGAACATGTGGATCGATTAAGCAGTCAATCAACCCTATCCTATCTGTTGTATCAATTAAGCGAACCTTCGACAATACCACCGATAACAGTTACACCATTCTATGAAGATCCATGCCAACAAGTGTTATCTTGGGAGCCAATTTTCAATGACGACAGTTATCCATTTGTCGAGCAACAAGGTTATCAAGAATGGCCACCAGACTTTTATTGAAAATTGGGCAAGTCCGGGTTCTTGTGATACCATCCATCAATAAAGCATCAGGTTTTATGTAAGCGAATACTTATCTACGCTTTTCCTGGGGCAAAACAAAGAATATATATATATATATATATATATATATATATATATATATATATATATATATATATATATATATATATATATATATATATATATATATATATATATATATATATATATGTTTTCTACAATTGTGACAACGCCATGGACTCATCATCAACAAACTCTACCATCCCAAAGATCAATCACAGGCAATGCCATGGGACTGGCACCTATTTGGTTGTGCAAGGATGTTGTCTGATTCTGGGAATGACATGAAATATTTTAAAAGCTGGCAAAAGGCTCCTACAGTAAGCCCAAAAGCTACATGAATGTGGTAGAGAGTCGAAGGTATTAGAATTAGGCAACCAGTTGACATTCTGCGCATATAAGTCCAACATTGGGCCTTTAGCCTAGAAAGTGCCATGTGCATAATATTTAAATAAAATATTTTTAACTTAGATTTTGCAAGTCCCTAACTTAAGAAACACAACTTGCACCCAAGAAACACAAAGTGATTCGGACGTTCAAGATTGTGATCCTGATGAAACTTCAGTAGCCAATGGGTGATGGGGAGGTTCCACTCTCACTCTTATAAAAAGGGACCATTTTCCTTGTATTTCCGTCATTAGAAGAGTAATAGAACTCTCTCTCTCTCTCTCTCTCTCTCTCTCTCTCTCTCTCTCTCTCTCTCTCTCTCTCTCTCTCTCTCTCTCTCTCTCTCTCTCTCTCTCTCTCTCTCTCTCTCTCTCTCTCTCTCTCTCTCTCATGGGCTCTGTTACATACATATATCGCTTTATTCGCTTCGCAAGCCTCTGTGGAATGTAAATGTTGCGTACTAACCTTATTTACTAGTGGGGGCAAAAAAAATGCCTTACTATGATAAAAGACCCCACATAATAGAAAAAGTTTTTTTTAAAAATGGTGGGAAAGTTGTGAATCTTTCAATGGCCAGGATCTGTGCACATTATGGACAGTTAATCTAACGGTGGGCAACAATTTGCACTTAGTACACCTAAGTGTCCTCTGGCTCTATAAAAAAGAAAATCACACAACCCTATTCACTTTCCCTCATGTTTTCCTGCTCTCTCTCTCTCTCTCTCTCCCTCCTTCTTGCTCTCATGGTGCTCAATAATACTAGGATTGTGATCGAAGAGAATGCTCGTGATTGCTAGTGGAAAAGCATTGGTGGTATAATACTGCAAACAAAGGTGAGTTTGGTTCAAGTTATGATAACTTGCTGATAAGGAAAGGTATAAGTGAAACCTTATGATGAATGCTTGTGATTTACCATGTATATCTTTGTGTAATAATGGACAATCAACCTATATACTGTCATTGGATACTCTCACGATTAAACGATGTTCCGAAGAACAAAAGTGGGCAAATTTTTAGGTAGCTTGTAATAAGTGCTGGACAACAAGATCACTGTTCATGATCAGTATCATACATTATACGGAATGGATGGCCGCTGGTCAGCGCCCTCACTAAGGTGGATTTGAACGCTGGCCAGCGCTGAGATATTACTCATAAATGTATTCATTTAGTGCGATTTGTTGTAGCTCGTGGTATGAGCCATATTGCATGCATTTTTCATCAAGCTATGCTTCTGATAATGCGATTTGAGCGTTGTCCTTTCAACGTTTTCAGGGAGATATAATAAGCCATAGCATAAACATGGTTGTTTAGAATGCTCGCATAAAACTCGGTTGGCTGTAACCCTTCACGTAGTATTGCTTTTGCTAATGCTCTCTTGATGTGATAGTAACTAAGATATTATCCACCTGTGATAACCTATATGATAGTATCTGTGAGTATGGAAAAGTTAGCCGTACAAAGTATGCTTTGTATGATTATATGAGCTTGAGATAAATGGTTATGATCATTGACAATCTGTATGCAGTGGGGAATGCACACAACCCAAAAGTCACGTCACTAATTTTCAGAAAAGCAAGCAATTATTGGTGATGACACTATGAAGCTTTAAAAAGTACATTATGGGTAACCCTATACTTTCGGTTTGAATGCTTTTAGCACGTAGGTGATTTGAGTAAGCAGCTGAAGATGGATAGTTTGCATGAGATTACTTCAACTCACATTCAGATATGATGCAGTATGGAATATCACTGATACGATGAGCAGCCTTACTCATTATTATTCATGCATTGGTCATGATACTATAAATCTTGCTTGTAATGGGTTTCGGGTATTATATCTGATAACTGATAGTCATGCATGCGTATTGATTAACATATGCATGAGTTATTGAAGAAATTTTTTCTTGGCATCTTAAGTCCAGTTATTATAAGTTAAGTCACGTACTCTTACAGGACTCGACTATGGTACACTTGAATGGCATGGAATTGCCCAAGCAGTTCGGTACTTGGATTCCCAGATAAAGTGATACGGGGAATCCATGGGGCTAGTATAGCACGGAAGTGCTCTAGTACCTAGCACTGTGACCAACGTCAAATCATTGTCCATCTGTGTAATGAAAAATAGTTGCTTACATATGGAATGCACTTGTGAACCTAATATGTTCCTTTTTGCTGTTTTACTGATCAGTATGGCTTCTGCCCTGATACGGCTTCGTTAAAGAGTGGAACATGTTGCTAATTTAGAAAGTGAACGATTGGGAAGATTGGACGTACTTGTTGTTAATTCTTAGCTGATAAAGTAGTGAATCTTGTTTCGGACATGGATAACAATTGATGCTCAGCTATGACACCCTCACGCGACTAACTTGTACGGTTTTGTTGTGTGGGATGGTGGCAGATAACAGCTGGGTGTCTTAGAACTTGCTTCGCTTTATGGTACTCTGTACTGTTATACTTTATACAACTGTATTTTTTACCTGTTATGCTATGAATTGAAGGGTTCAAAGGGTTTGTCTTGACTTGTGAAGAGGGACTATGTGAAGACTTGTTACTCTCTCTCTAGCATCTCTGATGCCACCCCGGCTACCCTTTGGTCGGGGTAGCACCAAACCTTTACCTCTACTTGTATTTTATGGCTAACAAGGTCTGTTGTATGATGTAGTCCACAGGATGGTTTCATGATGCGGTGACTCTTGGCTATGGGGAGCCCCTTCCTCCTCCTAGTCCTTTTGTTCAGACCATTATATGTTGCATGAAGAAAGTTGTTGAAGTTCACAATTTGATTACTGGTTATGATATGACTACTTGTAATGCTGCTGGCCCGGATGATAAAATTCTCTGTCTTATTGATTTGATGAACATCATGAATTGGATCAATATTTATACAAATTTTATTAAAAAGAAGGAATCTCTTAGCATCATTGAAAAAATTTATATGGACCTTTCCAATTATGCTAAACGAATTGCTGCCGAGGAAAAATTTTGTAATACGCATATTTGGAAAGTATTTGCTTGCCTGGATAGAGAAAACGATGACTCCTCTATTGATACCCTTGTCCCTTCTACTGCTCCCACTTCACCGCACCCTCTGATTTTTACTGAGGACCTTGATGAAGATAGTGCTTCTCAGTTAGAGTCTTTCTCACAAGAAATCTGTGATGTGGGAAAGCAATCTGCCTTTGAATTTTGTCAAGCCAATAGTTGCCAAGTACCATTGGTACCTAGTCGTATCATTGAGTTTAAAATCTACAAAAATTGCTTATAAACTTTGGAGCCTTTCCTTTGTAAACTTCCTTGCACCTATCTCTATTGAACTCTGGATCGCTCTTGCTCATCTTACTAATGAAGAGGTCCAAGCTTGCAAGCTTGCTGCTTTGCATAAGAGTCCTTCTTTTGATACTGTTATCAAGATGAGCAGATTTGAACCTTCATGATGTCCTTCTGAGCAGACCTGGGCTAGAACTAGAGGCCATTTTGACACTGGCTTTAATAGAATGAACCTTCATCAAGCTAGAATCTGGAACTGGAAAAGACCCTTCTTTAAGTGTAGATGCAGTGATAAATGCAAAAACAATTCTTCTATCATATGGTTTGATCACTCTATATGGTATATAGTGAATAACCTTTCCATTTTCTTTCTTGGTGCATCTATGCAAAACCAGCTTAATGCCTTCTTTCTTTAGTTGCATACTTTTGCTACTAAAATACCTGATTTTCTAATAGAGAAAGAAGAATTACCTTTTTTGCTTTTCAAAGCACACAAAAACGCATTCAGATGGATTACAAATGCACGTGACTGCTATTTTTCAAAGGTGGCCACGTTTATTTCTGGAGCTCTTGGTATACTGACTCCTCTCCTTATGGAGAGAGCAGGCCTTAAGGCAACTTCATATCGGAGTATCCTAAATGTGGATACTAACCTATTCTGGCAGTGCGACTCATCCACTGAATTTTATCTTAGTGTGCCTAACAAAATCACTTCCATGTGGTCCACTGACATTGCAAAATGCTATGAAAATATTCCTCTTAATGATTCGGATGGGCTAAAAATAATAATACGAAAATGATAAGGTATGCATTCAAGTCTTGTAAAAACAAAAAACTTGCCTATCAATGGAAATTGAGCCTTAAGCAATTTGCCTGGAATGGGTGACCAATCAGACTGATAATTGGACTGTGATTGACATAGAACCTCTTTGCCAGTATAATGATATACTGATTGACAATTGCATAGTAAGATTAGAAAATAGAACCTGGAAACAGGTCTGTGGTATTCCTATGGGTTTTGTCTGTTCCCCTACTTGGTGTAACTGGTATCTGTCATTCTTTGAAATACTTTTCATGAAAAGACTGGCCAGGCTTGGAAAAGTGGAATACCTACGTGCCTTCAAGCATACTTTCTGTTATATTGATGATATTTGTTTCATAAACAACACAGATGCTCCTGTATTTCTAGACAAGGAACAACCTCGTATCGATGATAATGTCTTATGGATCTATCTCTTGGAGTACCTCACTATTGAAAAAGAAGACTCTTTGGATAACACGGTTAATTTTTTGAATATTACCACTACCTTTGATTCTTTATCAAGAAAGTTTCATATGAAAAAATTTGACAAAATACGAGAACTTCTGTTTTCGTTTTTTCAGTATATACACTTAACGGCCAGTTGGCCAATTATGAACTCGTATAAAGTGATTGTCGCTCAAATTATTGCTACCATGTACTATTGTAGCAAACATGATACCTTTATGGATGAGGTCAAAAACATTGTTCTTGCTTTTCAAAATAATGGCTTCATGAGAGGATGATTGTATGAAATTTTAAACAACCTGTTTCTACACGAATCGTTTCCTGGACTCAAGTTTACTTTACCAAAAAATGCTAAATTTCTTTTGGTGGGCAGTTAGCACTCCATCTCAGGGGTGCTAACTGCCCCCTGAGAAACTTTGCTAGCTGTGGGTATGGTTGGTGGGCTCTCTCTCTCTCTCTCTCTCTCTCTCTCTCTCTCTCTCTCTCTCTCTCTCTCTCTCTCTCTCTCTCTCTCTCTCTCTCTCTCTCTCTCTCTCTCTCTCTCTCTCTCATGGGCTCTATTACATACATATATCGCTTTATTCGCTTCGCAAGCCTCTGTGGAATGTAAATGTCGCATACTAACCTTATTTACTAGTGGAAGCAAAAAAAATGCCTTACTATGATAAAAGACCCCAACAATAGAAAAAGTTTTTTAAAAAAAATGGTGGAAAAGTTGTGAATCTTTCAATGGCCAGGATCCGTGCACATTATGGACAGTTAATCTAACGGTGGGCAACAATTTGCACTTAGTACACCTAAGTGTCCTCTGGCTCTATAAAGAGGAAAATCACACAACCCTATTCACTTTCCCTCATGCTTTCCTGTTCTATCTCTCTCCCTCCTTCTTGCTCTCATGGTGCTCAATAATACTGGGATTGTGATCAAAGAGAATGCTCGTGATTGATACTAGAAAAGCATTGGTGGTATAATACTGCAAACAAAGGTGAGTTTGGTTCAAGTTATGATAACTCGCTAATAAGGAAAGGTGTAAGTAAAACCTTATGATGAATGCTTGCGGTTTACCATGTATATCTTTGTGTAATAACAGACAGTCAACCTGTATACTGTCATTGGATACTCTCACGATCATACGCTGTTCCGAAGAACAAAAGTGGCAAATTTTCAGGTATGCTATCAACTCTTTTGGCTTGTAATAAGTGATGGACAACAAGCTTACTATTCATGATCAGTATCATACGTTATACGGAACGGATGGCCGCTGGTCAACGCCCTAACTGAGATGGATCTGAGCGCTGGCCAACGCTGATATATTACTCATAAATGTGTTCATTTAGTGCGATTTGTTGTAGCTCGTGGTATGAGCCATATTGCATGCATTTTTCATCAAGCTATGCTACTAATTATGCGATTTGAGCGCTGTCCTTTCAACGTTTTCAGGGAGATGTCATAAGCCATAGCATAAACATGGTTGTTTTGAATGCTCGCATAAAACTCGGTCGGCTATAACCCTTCACGTAGTATTGCTTTTGCTAATGCTCTCTTGATGTGATAGTAACTATGAGGTTATCCACCTGTGATCACCTATATGATAGTATCTGTGAGTATGGGAAAGTTAGCACTACAAAGTATGCTTTGTATGATTATATGAGCTTGAGATAAATGGTAATGATCGTTGACAATCTGTATGCGTTGGGGAATGCACACAACCCAAAAGTCACGTCACTAATTTTCAGAAAAGCAAGCAATTATTGGTGATGACACTATGAAGCTTTAAAAAGTACATTATGGGTAACCCTATACTTTCGGTTTGAATGCTTTTAACATGTAGGTGATTTGAGTAAGCAGCTGAAGTTGGATAGTTTGCATGAGATTACTTTAACTCACATTCATATGGTGAGTAGCCTTACTCATTATTATTCATGCATTGGTCATGATATTATAAATTTTGCTTGTAATGGGTTTCGGGTATTATATTTGAATTAAAATTCTATTAGGATTTAGAGCAGTATGCAGATCATATCACACAATCACCATAGCCACTCCTCACAAGCTCTCAAAGATGGCACAACAAAAAGTTAATAGATTAAAAAGAAACACTATACATATAGAGTATTCACAAACTGCATGAAAAGGCAGGAGACCTAAAATTGGCCTACCACCTGTCAAACTAAGGTCGGGCGCAATATGGCCAAATTTGACCGACAAACTTGGGACATGTCCCCAAGTATAGCAAGTACTATATATAACTCTGTACAGGCTATTTTTTCCTACGTCTGGCTACTCAGCTAACCCAAGTAGCCGTCTACGGGATCAGTGCCCGATCAATATATCTAACGGGTCATGTCCCGATCACAACCATATACAGTAAACCAAATAAACTGTACACTAATTACATCATCACATTTAGAGCTTATACTAATGAATCAGATCACAAGCTGATTTCTAACTCTCTCCCTTAAGCTCAAATGTGATAAGAGTGAGAAACAATAATTTGTAGCAATGTCTGGAGTGTCCAAAAGATGTTATGCATATCCTGCTACTCTGTACTTGACTCACACTCAAGCACACCAACAAACCACCAGGTTTGACTCACAAAGTATCATGCAACCACAATGCTCATACAAAGAGTCTACCACACTCTCGACCAACTGACTCATCCCCAATCCGACTTGATCACAAGTGGACCACATGAGCGACATGGCTCAAACTGAGGAAATCTCACTGCCACCATGAGACTTACAGCCTCCATCTAGCTAGGCTGACATTCTATCAGACACTTACAAGCACAAACCTGTAAAGTTGACATAAATGAGCGACTGAGGCTCAACCTGAGGTAATCTTACTACCACCATAAGATTGCACCCTCACCAGATAAACAGCTAGTAGACAAGGACAAGTCAATGAGCATAAAATGACTACTTTGTTCCTGACGTAGCAAATGAACAACCACATATAACTCTGACTCAGATCTAGACTCTCGTGACAAGGTAACATGCAAGTCCACACACACTCATGCAAACCAACACGAATGATAAAGCGTCAAATACATGACCAAGGCCTGCCCATAAGTGGTATCCTGTCGTACCAACACCTGTGCCACCTGTACATCCGCTGCTACACCACTGGTCACCAAATCAGGTCCTCAACCATGGCCTGCACCTGTACCAAGATTCTCTCACGTCCAAGCATATACATCTGGCAAATTGACTTGACTTACCCAAACTGGCAGTTGAAGTGTATCTCCTCGATGACAAACCTGATACACTGCCCCACAGCTACAATGGCTTGATCAAAATTGACTTACCTACTGCAAAACCGCAAAATCATCACACTCACCACTCACCAAGTGCATCCAAAGTGTGATTATCGACCCGTTCTTCATCCTCTGCGTGTCCCACACACAACTCGTCCCATGCAAGTACGCTATCTTGCCCAATGGCTTTCAACCGTCACCACCTCGCACTTCCATCACCTGTGACCGCCAAAATGTGTATGACTATCGATGTGGATACTTAGAAAATCTGGTGTAAATCGTTGAAGAATCATCTTCTTTCTAAGAGATAGGTGTTTCTCTTGTCTATTTGAGGACCTATTTTGCAATGCTTCTATTGCAACGGTTAGAAAGTACTACCAAAAGCAAAATCACTTCAGACCTGTGTTGTGCTATTCCTGCTTTGATCTCTGTGGGCCATTTTCATTATCAGGATTTGCTCGACAAGCATAGCTATAAAGCTAAGCTTGACAGAATGTTCACCTATTGTTAAATATTTCTGACGATTCGGAGGCTGGCCCCCAAATGAAGGATTATAAAACAACCCCCAAATAGGCTACCAATCTAAGGGAATACTAATGGAAGTCGGTCTATACCACAATTATAACTCAAGCTCCATTGGGTATGGAGTCGAAAATACATCGTTCATGACCACATGCTCTTTCAATGGCAATCGGCAAGGCAAATTCAAACAGTCTATAGGCAATTTTCAAATAGCCTATGGAACTTTGAAATGGACAAGAGGTCACGCATGTAAGCTCTGGCTTTTGAGATACCCATGAGACGTACAAGCATGGCTTGTATATAAGCTGAGATTCACTTAACGAGTGAAGTAAAATAGGGTTAGATTTTGAATAAACGCCTAATCTTCATCTGAACCGTTTGCATAGGCTTTGAAAATATTTGTTACTAGTGGTAGTATGATCATTGATTGGACCATAAAGATGGTATAAAGATTCACAAGTTTGGATTCATGAGAATCTCCAAAGCTAAGAGATACACCCTATATCAAGCATCGTAGGGCCAAACTTGATAAGCCACAATCCGGGGCAGCGATGGTCAACTAAGAAAGGGTTGCACATAAGTGATGGAATGCCGGCAACAATAGGAAAAAATAGGGTTTTGCCATAAACCTAGGCAAATCCGCATGCACTAAAAATAAGCAATCGAAAGACGGGCACAGGTAAGTAATGGCAGGGGAACGGGCCATAGACAATCAACGAGCAACCCGCAGACAGTCAGGGGCAGAAATAGGCACGTTACCAGTGCAGATGGGGTTGCTGGTAGAGAATTGCAAGAATCTACAAGCAAGAAAGTGGAGAAGGCCGTAAACAGGCAAGGATTGGGATGCATCCACAGGCAGATCTGCAGAGGGCAACGATGAGAAAGAGGCAAAAGGACAAAATAGGCCGTTGGTGAAGGCAAAACCCACACCAGAAAGATAGGGAGCCGCAAGCAGGGTCACAACGTAGATAGGGTCGCTGGTAGAGAACCGCAGAAATCTACAGGCAAGAAAGTGGAGAAGGTCGTAGACAGGCAAGGATTGGGATGCACCCACAGGCAGATCCGCAGAGGGCAACGATGAGGAAGAGGCAACGAGACAGAATAGGCCGTTGGTGAAGGCAAAACCCACATCAGATCTGCAAACCAGAAAGGTAGGGAGCTGCAGGCAGGGTCAGAGCGTAGATAGGGTCGCTGGTAGCAGGAGAGCGGATAGGCAAGGTATTGTGGCAAACCTGTAGACAGCAGATAGCAGAGGTAGGGCGCGCAAATCAGGTGGACAGGGTAATTCGTAGGAAGAGGGAGAGCGAACTGTAGGTAGGGTGGGCACAAACCCACATGCAAGGCAGCAAAGAGGGGTGATCGGCCTTCAGAATGAGCTGCAGGCAGAGGGCACAAATGGCACGGAAATAACTGCTTTCCATCCAACGATAAATCAAAGAGGGAAGCACATTTATAGAAGAAATAGAGATTCATAGAAAGTTTGGTAAGTAAAGCAAAACCTTGAATCATTGTCCAAACCACAGACGAGAGATAGATCCACATCTCTAAAGAAAACACACAATGACAAAAGTAAATTGACATGATGGAACCATAACACTCGAATTTGTGTGAATACCAAGGCCTTGAATAAAGTGACGAGAAAGGATCACTTTTCGTTACTTTTTACTGAAAGCATTTTGGACCGCCTTGCTGGAACAGAAGCTTAAATTTTTTTAGATGGATTTAGTGGATACAATCAAGTCAAGATTGTACTTGCAGATCGCCACAAAACAGCTTTGCAACATAATGGGAGGCTTATGTTTATAAAGTAATGTCGTTTGGACTCTGTAATACACCTAGTTCATTCCAAAGAGTGATGCAGTTTGCTTTTAAAGATTATCTTCAAAAAATCCTTGAAATTTACTTGGATGACTATGGAGTTGAAAAAAGTATTTGATCGTTGCTGCAAGTACCAAATTTTCTTACATCTAGAAAAGCGTCAAATATGGGTTTTTTCTCATGGAGTTGTTCTTGGGGATGTGGTATCAAGGCATGGCATTGCTACAGATTATTCCAAAATCAAAGTCATTGTTGAATTACCACCACCAGCAACAATTCGTGGAGTTTATGTCTTTATGGGTCATGCGAATTATTATCGATTTTTTATTATCTTCTTTGCAGATTTTGCAAGACCTATATACAAATTGACTATTGTTCCTATTTGGACAGTTGTGGCAGTAGAAGCCTTTGAAAAATTGAAAAAAACATTAGCTTTGGCACCAATACTACGTTTTTTAGATTGGACGATTGAATTTCATGTTCACACTGATGTCTCGAAGTATGCTATTGGATCAGTTTTGACACAGCCAGGTGAATACAAGAAAGACTATCCTATATGATTTGCAAGCAGACAGCTTACAGATTCAGAAAAAAATTATTCAACAACGGAACGCAAAGCGTTGGCCATCATCTTTTTTGTAAAGAAATTATGACTTTATCTTATGGAAACGCACTTTGCATTTTATGCAGATCACCAAGCGTTGTTTTATTTGGTAAACAAGACATGTAATACAAGGCGTATTGCAAGATGGTTACTCTTATTAACAGAATTTGACTTTCGAGTTGTGGTTCACAAGGGTAAACAACATTGTCTAGCTGACCATGTTTCAAAAATTGAATCCGCACCAGTCAATACTGAAGTGGATGATGAATTACCAAATGTTACATCATTTTATTTTGAAGCAGTACATGAGTGGGCAACAGATATTGGTGAGTATCTGATGTTAGGACAACCTAATGACTCCTTGAGACAATTGATTCATAAGGCTCAGTCTTATCAATTGATTGCGGGACAATTGTATCGTTGCAGAATGAATGATATTTTTTGAAGATGTATTTTATTACATGAAATATTTGAATTAATCATGTTTTCACATGATGGAATGGACAGAGGGCATTTTTCTACAGATATCATTGTTCGTAAGCTTTTGCAATCAGGGTGTTGGTGGCCTACACTCCATAAAGACACCAAAAATTATATTCAGTCATGTGATGTTTGCCAACGGGCACAACGTCCTACTCGTCAGAACTATGAACCCTTACATTCGGTTTTACTGCAAGCACCATTTGAGAAATGGGGCCTAGATTATGTTGGATGTCCTTGCTCTTCTTTCTTGCTTCATCTCTCATGCTTCATTTGGATTTTGATATTGTTTGGATTTGCTAATTGTTGGTATTGAATCTTGTTATACTTTATATAAGAGAGAGAGAGAGAGAGAGAGAGAGAGAGAGAGAGAGAGAGAGAGAGAGAAGTAAGTTTAATCTTTGGTTGGGTAGTGTTATTGGATCATAGTGTTAATTGTGAAGTCATAAGCATGTGTATAAATCTGAACTATGCTATCACTCTCATGGGAACGAATCTCCGTGTGACAAGTTATAATCCTCTTCATCTCTTGATGCTTTGCATGTGCTATGATAGGTTTGAAGGTGGATAGGAAATACCCGCTACAATATGGAACCCATGGAAGCCATCTTCCTTTGAGAAATTGAATTTTAATGGATCCAGTTACAAAAAAAAGTGTTGCTTCTCTCTCAAATAAGGATCCAATAATGGTGTCCTACCAACTCCAACTTGAGATCTTGCAACCAAAATGTGAGACCAATCTCACTAGCTTTGTTAATCTCTCTCAATCTAGGTCTAGCTTCTCTTTAAAGATGAAGCACAACAAAGTTTTGAGCCAACTTTTTCCAAGCATGTGTAAAGCACTCAAAGGCTCTACAAAAGAATCAAATGCACTTGATTTTCATGAAACTATGTGGCTACGGCCTCAAAAACACACCTAAATCTAAGTTAGACTATATTGGCAAGCACAAACATGAGTTTGTTTTTGATGAAACAGGTTATATGTGACTCAAACTTTATGTGTCCAACCAGGTTGGGTGCCCCTACACACCTCACTTTGGAAGTTCAGAACCTCATCAAGACACATCCAACTAACATGAAATTAATTGCACAAGAAACTAGACTTCACTAGCTTTCCAACAAGCAATCAAGCACTAGATTTCGATCTACCTTGGAGAAACACCAACCATTAAAATTTTGGTGATATCACATGTGCTTGAGAAGTGTAGTCCGTACAGTATCCATCATGGATCAATCCAATGTGTTTTTTTATCCAATTTGACCCAAAAATCCCCTTGCTAGCCATCGAGAGCCAAGTAAACCTCCAAAATCTAGTTTTCAAGCAAAAACTCCATCAAACATGATGCATGTAATCCATCACACCTTAAATGGCTCTAATACAATTGTACTTTTTCGCATGTGTGAGGACTCTCAAATCAATGTGGGTGATCTTCTTAGATGGGTGTGATTGCACATAAATCAAGCACCCAAGAGATAGAATCAATCTAGCTTGACAATTCTAAGGCAAGGGCACACAAAACCATGCATCAATCATTCAACATGTATCATTCACTATGAGAGACCACTTTTGAAGAAAAAACTAAGTATGGAATTAGCTTGCTCTCGGGTAGAGAGAGAATGTACATGAAACACTCGAGTGGAGAGAGAAGATGGAGACCAAACTAGGTGTAGAAGCTCTCAATCTTATCAAAAAACTTAGCACAAATGAGCTCTCTTACTCTTTAATAGTAGTTTGGATCCAAGAGTAGTAAGCAAGTAAATTGATTGGATCTCTTACATAGCACCTCAAAATTTGATTGGTCTAGTGAGTTGTCCCCTCCTACATGTGATTGGACCAATTCTATGCATCTCTCTCTTTTGATTGGTCACATGACAAATATTACAACACAAAATTAGATATCACTAGCCCTCTACCATCAAGCCAAGTGTCAACAGCTTACATTACCTCGAGCTAAGTCAAGGCTACTTTTGGCATAAACACCTACTACACCTACTACCATGTGTACAAGGGGTATTTTTGGCATAGGATCCCTAAAAATCAAGTTAAAGGCCTATTGGCTATTCAAGCTTGACATAAATGAACTAAAATGATTATGCCTACTCTCCACACATGGGAACATGTTGAGATTTACATATGTGCACGAAATTGCAAAATACTCAAGCTAGATTTTGCCTATTCTTCAAAAAGACTAGTGTTTTGTTCTGTATAACTAGACCGTAACCATAAAACAAACATTGTGATTTTAAGAATTATGACATTGAGTGTAATTATGTGTCTTGAGACTATGAAAAGATAAAAAGAAAGACCAATTACAAAGAAAGGAGTTTCAATGGTATACTTGTAGAAACGAATATTTTTTGAAGGACTTCAAGAGAGTCAAAGTCTTGTTTTGGGTGGAAGTAAGGAAATTGTTTTTCTAGGAGGTAGAATTGGATTGTCCAAGATAAATTTTTGAAGCTCTTTCTCTCTTGAACCCTTGTCCTTCTTGTCATTTATTTAATCTTGTGGCTCACCTGTTCTTCCATTGTTATGCTCCGCTTTGGAAGATTGTGACTGACCTTTTTATTGCTCGTTTTCATACCAGGTTTAAGAGATTCAGCCACTCAAATTTATTGCTGAATGCTATTGCGTTTGATGATGGAAAGGCCAATTCCTTCTGGCAATGTATTAGGATCACAACCTTGTACCACATTTGGTTAGATACAAATAGTAGAGAACTTGGGAATGGTGATTTCTACACCTCCCCTCTACTCCTCTTTAAAGAGGCTAATAAGCTTATGCTTTTTTAAGTTTCGTTGATTCTCTGTATTTTGTAGAAAGTCTATAATCTATGGTCAATTTTATTCGAGAGAAAAAAATCGTGTGGCTATGTGGCCTCTCCCACCCTTGTTCAAAGCTTGTTGTTAATGAACATGTTTTTGCATTCTACATCTCTTTTCCAATCACTCACAATCCCCATGTTTGTTGTCACAATGTCCACCTTGTCACCTCATACACTCCTTGTTGCTCTATATTTGCTTCTTGATGAGCTATTTCCACTTCTCTTGGTTCATTTGCTATCCTCATGGCTTCGTTTCCGCTGACGGCACCTCCATCGCTCAATGCCACCACTTTAATCTGTTTTTTTTGGGGCCAAGGTTTCATATTGGTTGATGTTGTAGGAAATAGTAAGCTCAACACAAAATTTAAAAGGCTACTGGGAAACCAACTATCCCTTCATTATGACAATAGCCTCTCTCTTGGACATATACCATCAAGTTCAATTTTTTTTTTAAAAGATGATAATGATTGGGGCCACCAAACTTATTCATTTATTAATGATTGAGTTCAAAAACCAAGACCAAGTCCAACCTGTTTTGAATGATTATAGCCTCTCTTACAACTTGGAAGGTAGCTACTACATTATGCTGGTAACTGAATCTGATTCTTTTTTTTCCAAGTAACACTCTTTTTTTATTATGGGAGCAACAACATGTGCTTGTCATAGCTAATTTGATAAGGATGTTAATTTAATCGAGACCATGATGGTGTATTGTACACTGTATGCATAGATATGAGCCATTTTTTGCATGCGGGTGAGTGAGACTAAGTAAGGAAAACGAAAGAATCATTCATATTGAAACAAGATATTTGTCATTTTAAGGAAATCCGCTGTCCGAACAGCAGTCAAAACTGGATCGTCATGCGGACGCCACTCCTTTCCGCGTACGCCTCTTCTTTTCTACTTTTTTAAAATGTCAACCTCACAGTTTTCTGTCGTGGCAAGAGCTACTAGTAGATACTTTCGCTGCTCTCTACCTGGGTCCATGAACGTGAAAATTGTGAAAGAAAAAATACGCAGAAAGAATGCGTGTAGACTAGACGACTAGACTTGGAATTTTAAGTGCAGAACCTTCTTTGCAATGAAGGGTTTATTTTTATTCCCAAAAGCATTTTTTACTTTTTCTTCAATGAAGAAAATGGAGAATCTGTGCTCTAGGCTTATTTTTATTGGGAAAAGCATATTTGCTTTTTCATGAAGAAAGGTGAGGTGACTCACACAAAGTAACCTTTTTTTTTTTCATTTTTTTTTATGTATTTGTGGCTCTCTTGTAATATAAATTTATATGAGTAGTCAAAATACATATAGAGTAATAATGTTATTACTGAAAAGAATACATGCAGATCGAGTTTCATCCAGCACTTTAGGTAGTATTTGAGCTAGACAACATTCTAGGCCTAGAGTTGTCCCTTACGAGACACAATCCACATCTTTTTGGATGAGTACGATAAAATATTGTTCACCATGTTTGTTCGTATCTTTTATTTGTTTGTATTATAAGTTGGCTCACAAGACGCAACAACATTTGTGATCCGCCAAGTGGCTTGTGATCCATTTTCGCGTCCATGGATCGGGGCATTTCTAAAATCTCTCCAAAGAAGATACTGCATCAAGATATTTAGTTATGAATATTTTTTTTTTAAACATTGAGAATAAAAAGTTGTAAAACTAAATTGAGAAAAATGGTCTACTACAAATGAAATTAATGTGAAATTATTTACTTCCTGAGCTCTACGAGCACATGCTAAATATTTCTTGCGATCTATGGGAGGTGCCTCTGGCAGCCAACTTGGTCAATCCTTTGACAAAACCATTGCTACATCCATAGCATAAATACATTACTAAGGTTCCATAAAAACCATGATCACTAACAGACAACATCAAGAAACAACAACAACAACATAAGCTACAAGAAGAAAAGTTAACGAACACACGTATAAGTAAAAAATTCTTAACATAGTTGATTTCAGTATGAATATGTACTTTGACTTGTCAAAAATGTAGGTGCATAGATATACTTTTAATAAAATCAAATCAATCTCAACTAGATGATTAGGACATACTGCATTTATAGGTTGTACTTGAAACTCAATTGCTTCTTCAATGTCCTAATCGTCTCTAAGATAGGTAAGACTCTGTTCAGTTTACTTTCCATATTTGCATTGTCAAGTTCTTTCACTTTTTGACTATCATTAGAGGCCTATCAGTCAAGCTAGAGAATAAAAGCTGTTTCCCACCCCAATGTAATAGTGGCACAATGTACATTTCTCATATGCAATCAAAGAAAGGTGGAGAGTCTACCATCTTGACATTGGATGTCTATGCTTATCCTTCTCCTACACCCCTCTCATGTTTATTCCTATCTCACTATATATTGGATTTGCTTGTTATTGCTATACTTATGAGAGAGAGAGAGAGAGAGAGAGAGAGAGAGAGAGAGAGAGAGAGAGAGAGAGAGAGAGAGAGAGAGAGAGAGAGAGAGAGAGAGAGACCACACTATTGGGTAGGCTCCTCCCAGTTTTCCAATTAGATTTTTCACTCTACATGTATTTTCCCACAAGGATTACTTATCCTTTATCTATATTCAATTCAACCATGCAAGAATCTTGGCTGAATAATCTCTCTAAAATTCTTTAGGAAGGCTTGCTTCAAATTGTCCCAAATATTGACAATTTGTGATTCTAACTGTTATACCAGATTCTAGCATGTTTTCATAACAAAATGAGTAAAATATCAAGTTTATCATTATTCTTATAAGCTCATCAAATGTGGGCATTCTCTCCCTTGATACTAATCCACTTAAAAACATTTGATACTCTCTAATGCTGCATAGTGCATTGTGTACCAGCTCAATGTCGCGTATACGCTCACAATGGAATGTAACTCAACCCTCAATATTTTGACTCAAATCAAATAGGTACAATCCAAGTGTCCTTCGTTTGGAAGTCACAATCTGTCAATTGTCCAAAAATGGCCCTAGAACAAGAAAATTAGGCCTTTTTCGACAAAATAAACAATCTTTCAGATTGAAGAAAACTCTCCCTTCAAAATAAAATTAAATTTTAGTGTCCCTTCAACATTGTCAAAATGAAAAAATTTAAAGAGCTTTTAAGGTGTATTGCCCTTCGGGACCCTTCAACTTCAATATAATGGTCCTACTAGATCGAATGGCCTAGAACACGCCATCTCAAGATGTTGGTGTTTATGAATCCTGACCTGAATGAATGCATTGAAGCAAATTCTTGTGTGTGCTAAACACTCTTGTACACTGAGACTTGAGTTGTCAACCAGATTGGGCACACGATCACCTAAGAGAGACAGAGACAGATAGAGACAAAGACAGAGATAGAGAGAAGTGTGCCTTCAAGCTAGATCTTGAATCGATCTGGCATATTTTTTAGTAGATTTCAATTTGGTGCACTAAACTTGATCCTACAACTTTGGTTTCCCAGCCTCCAATGATAATGTTGATCCCTTGAACACATGTTCTTATGGAAAACTAAGAGTATTAAGCACCTTTAGAAAATTGATTTTTTTTTCTCTCTACAGAGAGCAAACATTTTTTCTTCTTATAGTAGCCAAAACCTTCTTTGAGGTAGTGAAGAATCTCCATGGCCCTCTAGTGACCTATCTCAAGCACCTTTTTGGCTTTATGACTATGAAAATGGCTTTCGAATCGCTTAGTTATGGCATTTTTTTTTTGAAGGCTATCACTCCGGCTCGGTTTTTCTAACTATTAATCTTGAAATTGACAAGCCTTCCTATGCTCAAATCAGTGCTTTGTAGCTCTATTGGTGTTAATTCATCACTGTTGAACTTTTAGAAAACCATTTATCTGATTCTTTTTTGAACAACTAAATATGTTGGTCACTCAAAAATTATCACCACAGTCTCTCTATCATGTGCACAATCCTAAGGGCTCTGAACCAAGCTAAGAATATAGCAATACATGATCACATATTTGCTACATAAAATATCAACTCATCATTACTAAGACTACCAAAACAACAAACCTCAAAGGTTTTACACACCAACTATACATCTATACATTTTTGGACATGTGCCCCATGAAGTAACTAGTGGCAGTCTAGTTACCATTTATAGTTGGTCCTACTCTACTGACTAGACCTAAGACTTCACATACCTAGTAATTCCAATTTTACGCGAACATGTCATTTGTCCACCTTCTATGTTTTTCTCTCAATGGATCAATCTTTCTATATGCTAAGCATCTTACGTAATGATTTTAGATAGTTTGTGAGTATCACAGTTCATAAGCGCACTTCAATTTCAGGAATCACCCAAATAAATCGCGACCTTCCTAAGAATGATGCCAAAAAGATAAGTTTATTGCATGGATTACTTATTCTATAATAGTGTTGCTAATATAGTATACATGATTTTTGTTCATCGAGAGCGAGAGAAAACAATGTATTCACATGATTTAGTTCTAAAGAAGGGATACGGACAAATGTGTGAGAGATTAACACACGATCAATTTGTCAAATTAAAATTTGATCAATAGCAATGAACAATAAACGAAAATTTTGTCAAACTGCTAGGCATTAGTTTGCATAAAGATAAGAGAAAAAGTTTGCATGCTGAGATGGCTTCACCCTGAGAAAAAGTAAGCAGAGCTTGGATTATTATCTCAAAGCACATACATGTAATGGTTATGTTGGACATTTCTCCCAGTACTCAATACTTCATGAATTTGGGTTAGTGTTGGTTAGTGATCAGGGTTTCATCATAAGCTTGTCTAACATCTTGTGAATTGACACTCTCCCTTGGGAATGAACTACCGCATGATAGGAAAGTAGAGACCACTTTTTAACCTAGTTGCTTTGTCTTTGTTTGGATCTTGAAAATAGATTGGAAGGTGGATGAGAAAAATCTCCTACAGATTCTCTCTCACATAGTTAAAGTGTGGAGAGATGAACACAAGTTGCTTCACAAACGACATAACCAAATAGGAAGTGTCATGTGAGCGCATCAATTGTGTTTCATATCTAATGTTTCAAAATTAATTGGCCCTAACAATGTTAATTGGCCTTTCTATGTAATTACAATAGTTAAGGCAATTTCAGCCATTTAAACTTGTGCTAAATATACAGTTTATGTATAGTGTGAGGCTTCACAATTTATCTCTATATGAAAGTAGGGACCACATATGACTTGTCTCTCTCCCCAAGTGTGAGCCCCCCCCCCTGCCCCCCCCCCCCCCCCCCCCCCCCCCCTTTTTTTGATGAATGATAATCATGTCTTCCATATTAACAACACTATTATAGAATAAGTAATCCACGACATAGACTTATTTTCAAGATAAAGACAAACAATGGATTCACGTGATTTAGTTTCAAACAAAGGATAGGAACCAATGAGCATACAAACGAATGTGTGAGAGAATTTTAGTTATCAACAGATATTTCAATTTTACTTTGACGTCTAGTGACACCAAAGATTCCAATTAAAACAATGATATTGGCCTACATCAAGCTCTAAAAAATGGTAAGAGATCCTGGTGGGAAAATACACATAGAGTGAAAAGTCTAATTGGAAAACTAGGAGGAGACTACTTAGTAGCCATGTAGAATGTGTGGTTTTTGGGAGGACCACCTAAGAAGGTGGATGATTATTGTAGACATGGAGTAATGTGATCTTTAGAAGATGTTATTGCCACAATTGAGAGCTACAAAACTTCAAGAATATCAAGGAGATGTATTGCAAGACCAAGAAGAAGAGTAGAAAGTTTTTTGATACTTGTTCATCTTCATTGCACTTTGATTTGGACAAAGAAATGGATTATGCTGAAGATGAATCCAATGAAACTACTTCATCCTCTTTGTAAGATGAAAGTAGTAGACAAAAGTTGAGAACTAGAATTTTTCAAGATTCACAAGAATTCAAGGATATGAGTCCCTTAAAAAAGAGCGTTGATCTCCTTACTTTTTATTATTGTATTTGCTATGCTCGGGGGCATGTGCCTATATAGGGCCTTCTTAGTTCGACAAAAAAAAGAAATGTGCTAATTTAGTTAGTTGACACTTGTAGAGCCCATGTGGTTTGGGGATTTTCTATGTATTGTTTTCCCCTCGTAATAGAGCAACCTTTGTTGTACCACTTTGAGAGCTTGAGATTCTCGAGCTATGGTGATTTTGGTGTGAATTGCATGTTGCACTAGATCATGTGTAATATTCGATGATTTTAAACTTAGTAATAGGTGAATCTAGTAATAGACACTTAGCCTATTTTAGTTCAAAAACTTTGATAAATAATTCCGTGATGATATAAAAAAAAAGAGCCAAGGGGGGGGGGGGGGGGGGGGGGGGGGGGCGGGTTGTGGGTGGGGAAAGCACAACATTACTTGCTCTAGTGGTAGTAAGAAAAAAGAAGAAAAAATATTAGAGGATCATGAGCAGCAATGGTTGTTCTAAAAAAAAGTGCAAATCCATTAACCACACAAATGATTTTATACCAACCACTTTTGCAAGTAGTAGCAAATTAAGGAATTCAGAGAGTGGATGATAAAAAATACATGCAACCCTTTCTTTGCAAAGCTTAAAAGTTTATTCTAATGTACATTAAAATGCCACAACAATCCCTTACTATGGAATTTAACTTCTTGAGAAAATGGGAGAAAAACAAGGGGAATGCTTAAGAAGTGCACTCCAAGGGCACCCGTAGTGCTTGCCCACTCCATCCAACTTGGGTGATGGATGGAGTTAAGGGAGAAAAAAAATATCTCCTCCCTTGGATGGTGTGGGACTTGTGCAAGGGGCACCCGTAGTGCTGGCCCACTCCATCCAACTTGGGTGATGGATGGAAAAAAAATATATCTCCTCCCTTGGATGGTGGTGGGACCTGTGCAGCAGAGGCAATGCAGGTGCACCTCACTCTTAGATCAGCAGAGGCATTGCAGGTGCACCTCGCTCTAAAGTGCACTGTGTAATGAGAGCCCAAAAAGAAGTAGGTGTAAAGAGAGAGAGAGAGAGAGAGAGAGAGAGAGAGAGTGAGTGTAGTTGGAAGCCCTAAAAGAGAAAGCCCTTTTGAGTGACAATCATTTTTTTTTGTGAATGATCCCTAAATGCTGCTGAGCCCCAATTAGTATTTTGACGTAACGGTTGCAGATGGTGAAAAATATACGTTGTGCTGCTGCGTGTGCACTGTGCAGTAGAGTATCCCAGTCAACATACAATACTCCAGTGTCCCACAAGATCTGATCTGCTTGAAAGCGAGACAGAAGAAGATGGGGAAGTAGGCTGGCGCTGCGCTAAGACTACGCTATATTGAATGCAAAATAATATGTATATTATTGATTCTGGTAGATTGCTCAGCGACCGGGTAGGAGAATGGATCGGATTGACATGTCATTTTGGAGAAAACAAGCTTCCGGATGATGTGTATATAAAGGTGGAGTGTGGAGCACTTAAGCGAGAGAATTGATTTCAAATTGGTATTGTGTAAAAGGCTTGGAGATTTTGCAGCCTGCATGTAACTGTGGGAGCGCTCAGAAATTTTACAGACCTGTCGTTTTATGCCTGCAAATCTCAAAAGCAGTAATTTTATGTGTGTGTTTGTGTGTGTGTGAGAGAGAGAGAGAGTGGTGTATGCATTAGTGCATCTCTATCTTAGAAATTTCGCAAAGTAGATCATTTCTGCAAGCAAATCTGGGAAGCAATAAGTTTACGTGTATGTTTGTTGTGAATTATCTATAGCCTTTATGCTGTCGGTATAATACCAGTAATGCAATCATCTCACTTTCGTACTTATAATGAGGTGACTGTTAATTAGTGATTACTATCAGTTAGACTCATGGAATGATGGAAAGGCTTTTGCCTCCATACTGTTATCAAAGGGCTTAGCAATGTCACAAAATAAGCTCCTTAATGTACGCAAAATTCAAATCCAAGTAGCAAAAATGTCTCTGTATGTGTATGAATCGTTTGTGAATTAGTGTCAAACTCTTAGTTCTGTCTCTCTCTTCTGGTGGTTTTGTCTCGCTGTGTTTGTATGGTACTACACCCAAAAAAAAAGGAGGTAGATTTTTGCAGCTTCGATTTAAAATGGCAGCTTCAGCTAGGACAACAAGCCTGTTTAAGGAGTTTATCAAGAGCAGATGGATGACCATGGCAGCATCTTTCTTCATCATGGCCTGTAATGGCACTGTCTACGCATTTGGTATCTACTCTGAGACCATGAAGCTCACCCTGGGATACAACCAAGAGCAGATTACTACAATTGGGTTCTACAAGGATCTAGGAGGAAACCTCGGCATAGTCTCTGGAGTGCTGCAGGACTTCACTGGTGCATGGGTGGTTATTCTTCTAGCAGCAATCCTCAATGTAGCAGGATCAGTCATGATATGGCTGGGAATCACTGAGAGAATAGCTCACCCAGCTGTATGGCAGATGAGCATATATCACTTCATCTGCTTCAATGCCACAGCGTTTGTCAACACAGGCATCATCGTCACAGGCATAAAGAATTTCCCAGGCAATAGGGGTTTTGTGCTCGGCCTCGTGAAAGGATTCTTTGGACTAAGCGGAGCCATTCTTGCACAGATCTATCGTGCAATCTATGGAGATAATCCAAGCTCGTTCGTGTTGATGATCATGTGGCTACCCACGATTGTTTTCCTCAGCTTCATGTTTCTGATCCGTCGTCAGCCTCCCACTAAAGAAGGCAACGAGACACGCCGATTCATTTTTCTCCTGGGGACGTCCGTCTTCTTGGCTGCATTCCTGCTTGTCGTGATATTAGTTCAGAAGCTATCCACAGTCACCCGCAAGGAGAATGAAATCCTCGCAGCCATCGCCATACTCATTCTCCTATTCCCTCTTGGGATGGTTCTCTATTTCGTTATGGAAGACAGAAAAGCTAGAGCTACGGCCACCAACGCAAGCAAAGGAGCAATCAATGGTAGAGATCTCGAGGCAAAGAGTAAAAATCTACAGGATGCCAACGATTCAAAGAAAGAAAATTTATCAGCCGATCAAACATACTCCCTCCCAGCCTCATCGCCAGCAGCTTCAACCAGCTACGACAATGTAACTGCAGTAGACCAACCAGACGTGAAAGCGCTGGCAAAAGGCTTCTTCGGAGGTTTTGGACAAAAAATAAGCCGCGGGGAGAATCACACCGTCCTACAGGCTTTACTCAAGATAGATTTCTGGCTGCTCATCATAATCTCTACGTGTGCATTAGGCACAGGATTGATGGCGATCGACAACATCGGTCAGCTTGGCGCAGCGCTCGGATCCAACTCCTCAGAAACCAGCACATTCGTCTCTCTGATTAGCATATGGAATTTCACGGGAAGAGTATCTGGTGGATTTGTTTCCGAGTTCTGTCTGAACAAGTATTCCATCCCTAGGCCTGTGTTTTTCGCCCTCCCACTGGCGATTGGATGCATCGGCCATCTCTTGTTCGCATTTGCTGTGCCTGGTGCACTCAACGTGGGATCCATAATCATCGGCTTCTGCTACGGCTTCCAAGCTCCTATTCTGTTCATCATTATATCTGAAATATTCGGTCTAACGTTCTTCGGGACCCTTTACAACCTTGCCGCTATGTCACTACCTCTCGGAACAGAACTGATGTCTGTTCTCGTTGGTGGGAAGCTGTATGATCGCGAGGCTGCGAAGCAGCAAAGACAGCATATGCTGGCTACTGCAGTTGGCGGCCATATGGCTCCTGCGCCTAGCCCAGCTGCTCATGCAGGACAGAGCAAAGCTCTTGTCTGCATCGGAAAGCAGTGTTATCAAAATGCTTTTTTTATTATGGCTGGAGTGAGTGCATTTGGGTGCATTCTGGGAATCATTCTCACAATCAGAACGCGTGCTTTCTACAAAAAAAATGCAGCTCGGCTTACAAATGCACCGGAGAAGGGAGAAAGCCTAGATTTGCAACTACCAAACAATCAGGAAGGACATCATTGACACAGAATAAGGTCTGTAGAGCCTTTCCTAGCTGCCCAAGCATGTGGAGCATACAATATCAATCCGAAGTTAGGTTCGCTACGCGTTTATTTGCTGTTCAGCTACCTTGGCATGTTGATGATATTGAAGGCTCCATCCACATTACTTTTCAAACGAAAAATGAAGAAAATAAAATGTAGTTATATTTTAAGAACCGTCAAATTTCTTGCAAACACTTGAATGGTTTGCAAGTGGTATACTAGCATGTTTTTGGAACACAGTGGTGATAGTTGATTCTATCTGTTTGATCTTGCGTGCTAGAGGAGCTTTCTCCTCATATCCGTGAATTAAAGTTATGAAATGGATTCATATATAAGTAAATACTGATGATGCTGCTCTGATCCAACAATATGAGCAGCTTCAACGTTGATACTCGGGTTTTTTCTTCATAAGATTCAGCTGTACAGATTGAAGGATTATCAATTTCAGAACAATGATTGAAAGTTGCTACATTTTTTACCTTGCCTTGCAATGTTATGTGTTGACTAGGTTGGAAGTTTGGAAGAAAGTCAACAATATTAAAGGATAAATTGTAAAAATGATCTCAACTTTTGAGGCTTAGACTTTAATGAAAAAATCACTTACCCAACATGAAAGTGAATCTGCTTGAATGACATGGGCTTTTAAAGATCATTGGCCTGGAGTTTGCTCTTTCATTCCTAAGCTAGGTAAAGTTTAAGTGTCTTTTTTTTACAACAGGCAATATCGATTCAGCGCGCACAAGTATGACCACTGGTACTCTAATTGGCTGTCCGCGTGTTGAAACGATGTTAGTACAGATACATGCAATATCGATTCAACGCACATATGTACGACCTCTCGGAGTCTTTTTGGGCTTTCGCACGTTGAACCTATATTAATACGGATTAGATGAAAACCAAAGGGAATATTCTAATTTTCAAAGGAAATATTCTAGATTACTCACTTTGGCGTGGCGACTACGCCGCTTCTAAATTGCAAAGATTTCAAAGTGTGTGATCGTCCAAAAAACAAAGATCAGCATGTAAAAAGTATGAAGACTCAGTTTCGATCCAAAAACTTGACACAACGAACAATGGCTTACACTCACTTGCACGGACGTTGATGACACTTTGATACTGTCTAGAAGCAACGAGCTAATTGCTCAAGTGAAGCATGATATTGCACAACATTTTGAAATATCAAACCTAGGGGAAGCAAGATGCTACCTAGGATTGCAGATTGATAGAGATCTTGACGAAGGGAAGCTGTATCTTCACCAGTCAAGATACATCTAGAAAATCATTGACGATTTTTAGATGACAGATTGCAAGGGAGCTAATACACTGATGGTAGTTGGAACGATTCTAACAAAGAAGGACTATCCGTAGAATGCAGAAGAGCAAGAAGCCATGCAGAACGTGCCCTACAGGAGGCTGATCGGATCACTCATGTACCTGGTAGATAATACATGCCCTGACATTGCCTATGCAGTTTTCAGGATGAGCCAATTCAATATCAACCCAGGCCTTATGCATTGGAAGCTCGCCAAAAGGATTCTGCAATACCTTCAATAGACGAAGGATTATGGGCTGTGTTTCTCTCAACATGGAGGATTCCAGATCAGATCCTACAGCGATGCAAGCTAGGCATTCCTGAAAGATGACTGCAAGAGCGTCTCAGGAGGATGCACAATAGCAGCTAGTGCAACTATGATATGGATCAGCAGGAAGCAGACCATAACTACGCAATCACCTGTGAAGCAGAGTATGTTGTGGCAGCCAAGATGGCGAACGAGCTTACATGGCTCAAACAGTTCCTTGATGGACTGCGAGAGAACTCCAACGAGCCGCTGCTACTGTTCATGGATAACACATCTGCCATTCATCTGACAAATAATCCAGTATTTCATTCTAGGATGAAACACTTTGCTATCAGATATCATTTGATAAGAGATCTGGTTGAGAAAGACATACTGAAGACCGAGTTTGTTCCAACGAAGCAGATGGTGTCTGATATCTTCACAAAGCTTCTTGACAAGACAATTTTTGAGAAACAGCATGCAAGCTTAGGAATAAAAAAAATACCAACTTTGAGAGGGAGCTGAAGAAACTAAGAGTTTCTATCCTTCAAAGCCTTAGCATTTTTCCTTAGTTTTACCTTTGCTGTTTTTTCTTGACTGTTGCATTTTGAACTATGTTTCGCATAGTCTGCATTTTTGAACTGTTTCGTCGCACAGTTCGCATTTTTGGGTCATGAGAAAAATGCATCACTAAGTCTAAAACACTTAGAAATAACTCTGGCGACTTTTTCCGACACTGGCCTATTGTCGGGTTTTTCGCTTTTTCGCCTTTCGAAAAAAAGCCACGCTATCTCCAAATGCCTTAAAAAAAAATGTTTTTCAGGTCTGTTGCATTTTTTGCCCTTCGAAAAAAAGCAACACAGTCGGGTTTTTTGCCTTTCAGAAAAAAGCGACACTGTCGCCAAATGCCTTTTGGATAAAAGCGAAGGTGTCCTTGAAAAAGCGACACCGCCCTTGAAATCGCGAAAGTGTCTTTTGGCAAAATGCGAAGATTTGCAGCATAAAGGCAGGGTGTAACGAGCAGAAGGTGGCTAATGCACGGAGGACAGTGACGGGAAACTAGAATAAGTTTCGATTAAGCCCAATGCATTTCTTTTCATTAGATCTTTTAACTTAATCAATTTCCTGGATTGATCACATAAGAAAGAGATCACAGATACAGACATACACAGTCACGGACACAAAAGAGATAGCTCAAGAGTGAGTTTTACAGATTAGCAGTAGCTAGTCATATTATTCATGAGAGAGAACATCTCTCTTGTGCCCACATGTTGATCTGGGAAACAGATAGTGCTCAAGAAAAATAGATTAGCAGTAGCTAGTCATATTATTCATGAGAGAGAACATCTCTCTTGCGCCCATGCGTTGATTTGGGAAACAGACAGTACTCAAGAACAACATTGTAAATTTAGCTCTGATAATCGAAGCAATTTTCTCAATGCTCTATTCTGTGATGTGTATCATCTGCAATATTGGAATGCATGCTAGCAGTAGATATCTTTTCGCTATTGCTTTACTCAACATTATCTATTGTTTACAAGTTTAATATTTACAACAGATCGTTAGAAGCGATCTGGGGCTTGGAAGAGAATTAGACTGCAGTCAGTAGCAGTTGCCAAGTCGGCTCTATCCGGCCTTCATCCCCGGGAATTCCCATCAACAGAATTTCCTTCATCTCAATCATAGAGTAGATGTTGATTTCTCTACATTGGCAAGGTTGGTAATTTGCTTGTCTTTCTAACCAAAGATCAAAGGAATGTTTTGGATCTTAATGATATGAAATTCTTCACATTAATCACCTTCGTACAAAATTCTAAATGATATCCACCGAATGTGACCAGTGCCATATCCCAACCATCCAACAATTTTGGAAGCCCTTTCTTGGGCTCGACTTCAAATGGAGGTCCCAGGTCACTAGTCTGCTGGTCGTTTGACATTTGGTCTATTCCTACAAAACCCCCATGACGTTGCCCACTGGATGGAATAGACAACATGAGAAATTGACCGAGTTCGAAAAAAATGGGCCGCTGAACGAAATAGTGCAAACTAGTCCATTTTTCATGCCCTAACTGTGTTACCTCTAGGACGAAGGGCATTTATGAGCAAAAGACGTCAGAACTGAGCAGAGTTGCTTCCGTCCAGTCCATATCAGGTCCATGAATCTGTGACCACCTCCCATACGAGATTTCGAATGACATCCACTAAATGCGACTAGTGCCATGTCCCCATCGGCCAATAATCTCGGAAGCCCTTTGTCAGGGCTTGACTTTGAACGGAGGTCCTAGGTCATCAATCTGGCCATTTGAGGTCCAGGTCTATTCTTATAGGTTTCCCTCGATGTCACACACTGGCCAAAATAGACCACAGGAGAAACCAACCCCGTTCAAACAAGTTGGGCTATTGAACGGAAAAGTGCAAATCTAGTCGATTTCCATGTCCGTGAACAGGTTTTTGGGACATGGAACTGGATGCATTCGATGGATATCCATCAAAATTCCGTATAGGGGGGTGGTCACAGATTCATGGACTAGACTCGCATTGGGTGGAACCACGCTACTCAGTTTCAACGTCGTTTGCTCAAAAACGGCCTTCATCCCAAAGAAACACAATTAGTACATTTGACATGGGCTAGTTTTGCACTTTCCTGTTCAACAACCCAGTTTCCCTAAATGGGGTCAGTTTCTCTTGATGTCTTTTCTAGCTAATGGGCAACGTCGAGGGAAAGCTAAAGGAATAGACTGCACATCGAATGGCCAGACTGCTAATCGAGGACCTCAGCGAGATTGTTGGCCAGTCGGGACCTAGAACTGGTCGCATCTGTTGATATCCTTCAAAATTCCATACGGTGTGACGACCTAGTTTCTACGAACTATGTCGATTTCTCTTGCTGTCGATTCCGGCCGGTGGACAACGTCGAGAGAAATATGTAGGAATAGACCAGATGTCAAATGACCAGACTGGTGACCGGGGACCTTCGTTCGAAGTCAAGTTCGAGAAAGGGCTTTTGTGATTGTTGGCTAGTCGGAAACTAGCCTGCAGTCTGTTTCTCAACATAAGCTTAGAATGGCTCTACATTTCATTAAGATGAATGTATCTAATGAAATTTTGAGAGAGATAGGATCTTGCACTACAGCCAAAGAAGCTTGGGATGCACTAAAGACCATCTATGAAGCAAAGAATACTTCTAGAATACTCACTCTTAGGAATCAAATTTTCCAAAGTTTTCAAAGAAGTGCATCTAACTATGTTCTGAGTTGGCCTTCCAAAATCTCTTTCTAAAGATTTCAAGCCTTGTGAGGCTTGTGCCATTGCAAAGTCACACAGAAAGCCATATCAGAAGTCTTTTATAAAGACTACTCATCCTTTGGAGCTTATACACTCAGATGTACATTTTTTCTCTTCTAAAAGTATTGGTGGTGCAACATGTTTTGCCACCTTTATTGATGACTTTACTAGATATACCTGGATGTATCTACTTTCTTCAAAGGCTATGGTTTTTTATCACTTTCTTGTACTTAAGAATTTTAGCCTGTGCTTGAGGCTCCTCCTCAACACCAAGCACAATATCCATAACATCCTGGAGTATCAAGATAGACTCCATTCTTGTGGAGAATTATGATCTCACATTATCCAAATTTTGTCATATATTGTAAAAAATTTCAATTTCCATATATATAAAATGTGCTATAGTGTCTAGATACATGTCAAGGCCTATTTCGCACTTTGTAAATTCATATTTTGAGTAAAAGTTGTGACGTTCTAAAGAGACGCAATAGAAGTTCAGAACCGACATTTGACGGTTCGTAAGCAACATTGAGGCTGAAGAACATTCCTATAAGGATATCACTATGTGCTATTGTACATACACATTTCTACGCAGAGCTGAGTATCAATAGAGAGCAAAGAGCAAGTTCTTATAGCTTGAACATTCTTTCCTTCTGTTATTTCTCACAGAATTACTTCTTATCATTTGTGCAAACACACTCTGTATGATCTGTGATTGACTATGATACTATTCTATTTGCATCACACACATCTCTTAAGTTATACTGAATTTCAGTTACTCTAACACGGATTTTCAGGTGTGAAAAATTGCCTACATTGGCAAATCTAGCCATGTAGAATATTATACATTTTGTCAATATTGTTTGTTGGTTACTTCAATGGCCAAAGTGCCACTTGTACATACACACCTAAAGTAGGTTACCACGAGTCAAGAGGAGTGGTTGTGTCTATTTGGTAGTGATTCCTACTTTGTAGGATCTAGACCATGATTTATGATGAGATTTGTACCTACCATGCACCTACCAAGCATGACTCTTGGATCTAGGCTAGGGTTTTCACATTAGGGCAAGAAAGTGGAGTCTACTTCCTTATTACATGCTGGATTTTCACCTAACTTTTCAAAAGAAGTGTGTTTTACTATGTATTCCCATTCTCCATAGTGAGAAGATAAAAACTTTTTGGAGCCTCAAGGAGAAACTAGAGTTTCCTCTCATTGTATGGTGATTACTCTATTTTTCCAATGAAACCCAGCTTTGGCACTTTGTAAACACTGTCTACAGGCCGTACTACAGCCTTATTTCCACACGTGTGGAGTTGGATTATACTAATTGATCAATGCTTTGATTGTCTCTACTTGTTTCCTATCAAGCTGCTAAACTAGATCTTGTTTTCTGATGACTAGTTTCTGATAGATTGTTTAACAAGCATACAATCACCTTGTGGATCATTCAAAGATCCACTTATGGTCCTTAGTACTGTACTTTTCACATGGTATCAGAGCCAAGTACAAGGCCATTGATCTGTGTTTGAATCTAATCCAATTTTAGCAGGTTTTGGTGCAAAAAGCTAGTATTGGAAGGGCGAGCTGGTATCCAGGTTTTGGTGAGGGGATTTGATCCCAAACTTTTTCAGGATCAAAATCTGTACTGTTCACATTTGTGGGCATCTCTGAACCAGCATTTTTTCATCTGGTGTCAGTTTGATGTAATTTTTGGTGCAAATCCTAGGATAAGCTACCAAGATCACTTGCCATTGATTAGTTTTGAGTTTGTTTCACAAAAACTAATTAATCTAGGCTGATTTCAGACCCTCTTAAAGTGGAAACCAGGTCTTGAAAGTACATCAAAGTGAATGAGAGAGATAGAGTCAGTTTTTGTCCAAGAATAGCCAAGATTGGCAAGATTTGCTTGAGTGTAGTTTTCATCTCATCTTATCTTCATTCCAGCTTGTGAGGGAGTGATAGAACTGTGATTACAAATCCATTTGTTGGATTAGAAGTCAACATTTGAATGAAACACTGCAAGTTAGAAACCTTTGTGAGTTTCAGGTACAAACAAATCTATATCTTGTGTGTAGAATCTTGCTAGTAAGATGGGATCAGTGGGAGCCTACCTTCTAGAAGCTAGTGAGAGGTTAAATTCTACCAATTATGCTATTTGGAAAGTGAGGATGGAATCACTAATGGTGCTCCAGGATCTTTATGAGTTTCTAATAGATGATGAAGATGAACCTCTAGGTGCACAAGAATTAGTGAGATACAAGAAGAGGTCTAGGCTTGCACTTCATTGTATTAAGATGAATGTAAGCAATGATCTTTTAAGGGAAGTATCACCATGTAAGAGTGCTAAAGAGGCTTGGGAATCTTTAAAATCTATCTATGAGTCTAGTAACACTTCGAGGGTTCTCATGCTTAGGAATCAGATTCTACAAAGCATGAAGATGAGTGATGAGAGTGCACAAGATTATGTGCTAAGAATCAAGTCTCTTAATAGGGAGTTAGCTTCCATTGGAGAGAAGATTTAAGATAGTGAGCTTGTTCAGATTGTCCTAAATGGTCTAGGGAGTGGCTTTACAAATTTGGTCCAAAGCTTTGCAATCCAAGACACTTTGCCTACTATAGAAAAGCTACACAGTGTATTAGTAGCTGAAGAGTGTAGGATGTTGCATACCAATGCAAGAATGAATGCTATCTCTCTGCAGGATGGTGATGAGAAAGCTAATTTCTCATTCAAAAGCAAGAAGAAGACCAATGGCAAGAGAAAGCACTTCAAGGAGACCAAGGAGGAGGATGAGGCTTCAAGCTCAAAGGGCAAGATCAAAGACAAGTCCAAGTACAAATGTTTTTTCTGTGGAAAGAAAGGACATTTTGCATCAGAATGTCTCAAGAAGAAGAAGGCACAAGAGAGCAAACAAAGCAACATTGCACATCAGGAGGAAGCGGAGGATGAAGAGTCTTCCTTGATGGTTTCCAACAAACCACCATCATCCAAGAGCAACACCAATGATTCTTGGTGGATTGATAGTGGGGCAATTTCCCACATGACATATCAAAAGGACATATTCTCCACTTACTTTCTTACAATGACTTACATAGATCAATCTATACTGCAAGTAGTCAAGAATGTAAGATAAGTGGAATAGGAACAATTCTCTTGTATGTGGGATGATCCAAAAGGATGAATCTAGATAATGTTCTTTATGTTCCTAGGTTAACCAAGAATTTGCTTAGTGTTGGCCAGTTAATGGATAATGGCCTAGATGTACATTTTAAGCATGGAGTTTGTTCCATCCTTAGAAATGATGAATGTATAGCCAAAGGCTTTAAGCAAGGTAGATTGTTTAAGCTTGATGCTAATATTGTAGTGGAGAGTGTTAACTTGGCAAAGGTGGAGCTATCAAAGGTGGAACTGTGGCACAAAAGGTTGGGCCACCCCAACTACAAAGCCATGAAATCTATGGCTACAAAGGAGCTTGCAGTTGGACTCTCCAAGCATTTGTCAAAGTGTGGGAAGAGATGTGAAGCATGCAGCCTCTCAAAGGCTCACAAACTACCCTTCTCAAGATCTACATCAAGATCAAACTCTCCTCTTGAACTCATCCATTCGGATGTTCATAGTTTTTCACATGAGTCTAATGGTGGTGCCAAGTACTATGTAATCTTCATTGATGACTATTCTAGATTTTGTTGGATGTACCTCTTGTCTAGCAAATCAATGGTGTTTGATTCTTTTGTAAAGTTCAAGACTTTGGTAGAAAATCAACTTAGTACCAAGATTAAGGTATTAAGGAGTGATAATGGAGGTGAATATATCTCCAATAAGTTGATTGACTTTTGTAGTTCTAATGGCATAAATGATAAATTTTACAGTTTTTAGGACAATAATGATTGTACTTTACAATCATAGAGAGTTATTGGTTGCTTAATCAATGAATCTATCAAGTTCTACACATTAGATCTTGATCTAGATTCACTACACTTGGATTTAAGCAAGAGCAATGGATCAACACATCATTTTTTAGTGAGAGCGGCTTCACACGTGTGGAGTACTGTCCACTGTACGGCCTGCACCTGAAACAACAAGTACAATGATACTAGATAGCAATCATGCATAAAAATCACAAGACAAATGACTAGAAATCTCACAAAAGTGTAGAGTGCAAAAGTCTCATCAATTTTCTTAGCAAAATGATGATCCTTTTATGGATCAAGTACATCCATGAGTCTGGTACAGTCCAGCAGGCCTTCACACGTGTGAAGAGTGCCACATCACTCATATCTATCCATTTGATCCATCCTTGATCCTTATCCAATAGTTGACCTTCTAGAATATGACTAAAATCCAAAAAGCTAGTCTCCTAGAATATAGGAATATTCCCTACAAAATAGGATCTAAGGAAAATGGTCAACTCTTATCTTCTAGTACTCTATACACACATGTGAACATCCACTTGCCATGTGGGAGCATTTACTCATGCACATGCAAGGAAAAGCTAATTTGTAGGTGACTAGTCAACTTGACTAAAAACTAGTCATTTCATGTTCACACTAACTAGAATGATACAAAATCAATTTGGATATATACAAACATGAAAAGTACATCCTTTCACACATGGGAACATGCTCCACACGTGTGAAATCATATCATCAACATATTCTAATGTTTGATCAATATTTACATGAACCAATGTCAAGTGAGAAGTGACAATTTTCAACACTCCTCCTCACTTCTAACTTGGCAAATCTAGTGTACATCTATCTACAATTCCAAGAGCATATCTTAACTTAAAAAATGGATCTTTGGACAATGGTTTGGTTAAGATATCAGCTATGCATTCGGATGATGGTACATGATGTAGTTGCACTTCCTTGGATTGTACCTTCTCCCTCACAAAGTGGTGAGCTATCTCAATATGCTTTGTTCTAGCATGGAAGATAGGATTTGAAGCAATTTGTTGAGAAGCTTGATTGTCACAAAATATGTAAGGGATCTCCTCGGCCTCTAGCACATGTAGTTCCATCAAGAGTCTTCTTAGCCATAAGAGCTCTTTGGTTGTTGAAGTCAATGCCTTGTACTCGGCTTCACAAGAAGATAGTGAGATTGTATCTTGCTTTTTGGAAAGCCAAGATATCACTCCTCCACAAAGAAATGTTGCAAATGCACTAATGGACTTCCTATCCATATTGTCACCTGCAAAATCTGAATCCGAGTAGGCTCTCAAGTGCAAGTTAGATCCTTCATAAAGTATACCAAAAAATCTAGTACTAGAAACATATCTAAGTACTCTCTTGGCACTTTTCCAATGATGAATTAAAGGAGCTTGCATACTTTGACTCAACTTGCTTACACAAAAACTTAAGTCAGGTCTAGTGATGGTTAAATAGATTAGAGAGCCTATAAGCTTCCTAAAGAGAGTGATGTCCTCAAAGGATGCTTCATCACCTTCATTAGTTGCTTTCACAACATGCTCCATAGGGGTGTCAATCCCCTTACAATCTTTCATACCAAATCTTTCAAGAATGGAAGTAGCATACTTAGATTGACTTATGAAAGTACAATTGCTACTTCTAGACACTTCTATCCCAAGTATAAACTTTAGGAAGCCTAGATCTACCATCTTGAACTCACTAGATAAGTCAACTTTTACTTTGCCTATGCCATCATCATCATTTCCTGTCATAATGATGTCATCAACATAAAGAACCAAAATGATGATCTTTCCTTCATTGCATTTGAAATATAAAGAAGGTTCATAAGCACTTAGTACAAAGCCAAGGGAATAGAGAAAATCATGCAACCTAGAGTACCAAGCTCTAGGTGCTTGCTTCAAGCCATATAGGCTCTTCCTTAAGTAGCACACCTTTTGCTCCTCACCAATCTTGATGAAGCCCTCGGGTTGCATCATGTAGATTTCCTCTTCTAAGAAGCCATTCAAGAAGGCATTTGTCACATCCATTTGGTAGAGATCCCATTTGAACAAAGTAGCAATGCAAATGATTAATCTAATAGTTACAAGCTTAGCTACAGGTGCAAATGTTTCTTCATAATCCAATCCTTTTATTTGAAGAAATCCCTTAGCAACAAGCCTAGCTTTGTATTTACTAATAGATCCATCTTGATTGTACTTAATTCTATAAATCCACTTACATGCAAGTGGTTTCTTTCCTCTTGGAAGATTTACAAGATTCCAAGTATGATTTTCTTCTAATGCATCATACTCTACTTGCATTGCATCTCTCCAAACTTTAGATTTACATGCTTCTTCAAAAGATGATGGTTCTTCAATCAATGTAGCTAAAAAAGAGTAAGAGGTAGAAGATGTAGAGCCTTCCTTTTGCTTTCCCTTGTCCACATAGGTAAGCCTTGAGGGCTCGGCCTTGCTCCTTGATGATCTTCTTGGCCCCTTTTGACTTGGATCCAAATCTCCATCCTCGGGTTTGTCATGATCCTCCTCGGGTTTGTCAAGATCCTCCTCGGATTTGTCAAGATCTTCAATGCACAATGGGTTAGATCCATTTGACAAGCTCTTAGCAAATTGTGACTCATCAAAAAGTACATCCTTGCTTACCTTTACTTTCTTGGATGTAGGATCCTATATCCTATATCCCTTGCTATTTTCTCCATAGCCAACAAAGATTCCTTTGAAGGAGGTAGCATCTTCTTTCCTTCTAGTCTCCAAAGGAATGTGTACATAACAAGTACATCCAAAGATCTTAAAATATTTTACATTGGGTTTCTTATCAAACAAGGCTTGATAAGGTGAGATCCCATCTATAGCACTACTAGGAAGTCTATTACACAAATAATTAGCACATGTTATGGCTTCTCCCCAAAATGAGATGGGAAGTGATGCATCAAGCCTCAAGGACTTTGCACACTCACATAGACTCCTATTTTTCCTCTCGGCCACCCCATTTTGTTGAGGGGTGTAGGAACAAGTGTATTGTAACTTAATACCATTGATCTCACAAAAGTCTTTCATTTTATTGGAGGTGTACTCTCCTCCATTATCACATCTTAGTGCTTTGATAGAAGTACTAAGTTGTTTCTCTACTAGAGACTTGAACTTAATGAAAGCTTCATAAACAAGATTTTTCTTTGATAGTAACTCAATCCATGTGAATCTAGTACAATCATCTATAAAAGTTACATACATCAAGGCACCTCCATTACTTGCATGTGAAAAACTATGTACATCAGAATGTATGAGATCCAAGGGAGAGAGAGATCTTGATGAAGATTTCTTGTAAGAAGATTTGTGTGACTTTGCAAGGCCACATGCCTCACACATTTTTCCACACTTCTTGAAAGCTCTTGGTAGGCCGAGAGCTAGTTCCTTGCTTGCCATTGACTCCATAGATTGAAGATTAGGATGGCCTAATCTCTTATGCCAAAGCTCCACTTGAGTTAGCTCCTCCCTAGCCAAGTTCACACTTTCACTTGCAACATTAGCATCCAACTTGAAAAGTCTACCTTGCTTAATGCCACTAGCTATGCACTTATCATTTTTCAAGATGGAACAAACTCCATTCTTGAAATGTACATCTAGTCCATTGTCCATTAATTGTCCTACACTAAGCAAGTTTCTTGAAATGGTAGGAACATACAAAACATTATCTAGATCTATCCTTTTAGATGTGCCTAAACAAAGAGGTATAGATCCTATGCCATCTATCTTGCATGCTTGATCACTAGCAGTGTATATTGACTTCTTAGAGTCATTACAAGATAGAAGAGTAGAAAAATAATGCTTGTTAAAGGACATGTGGGAACTAGCCCCACTATCTATCCACCATGTGTCTTGACTTGAAGTTGGTGTAGATGCAACCATTAAGGATGTGTTGAATCCATCCTCATATTCTTCCTCTTGAGCAATGTTCCCTTGATCTCCTTTGGCTTGTTGATTCTTCTTCAAGTAGCATTCTGAGGCAAAGTGTCCTTTCTTTCCACAAAAGAAACACTTTAGTTTTGCCTTGTTCTTCACTTTGCCTTTGGAGGTAGATCCTCCATTCTTCATCTCGGCCTCCTTGCCTTGATTTTTCTTGAATGGATTTTGCTTTTTCTTGCCTTTAGATGTAAAGTTAGCTTTCTCCTCTCCTCCATTAAGTGACATGCTATCCATTCTTGTCTTGAGGTGTAGAAGCCTACTCTCCTCGGCCACAAGAACATTGTGCAACTTTTCAATGGATGGAAGAGAGTCTTGAATGGCAAATGATTGGACTAAGTTGGTAAACTCATCACTTAGACCATTCAAAATGATTTGTACTAGTTCTTGATCTTGGATCTTCTCTCCTATTGCACTTAACTCCTTGTTAAGAGATTTGATCCTAAGAACATACTCTTGTCCACTCTCTCCACTTCCTTTCATGCTTTGGAAAACTTGATTTCTTAGCATGAGGATTCTTGAAGTATTGTTGGATTCATAAATGCTCTTTAATGAATCCCAAGCCTCTTTGGATGAGGTACAAGAAGACACCTCTTTCAAGAGGTCATTGCATACATTTAACTTTATGCAATGTAGAGCTAATCTTGCTCTCTTCTTGTATTTGGCTTGTTCTTGGGGAGTTTGAGGCTCTTCCTCTACTCCTTGAACTATGTCATATAGATCATGGATCACTAGGAGTGATTCCATTCTCACTTTCCAAATGGAATAATTTGTGGAAGTGAGTCTCTCACTTGGTTCCATCAAATATCCACCCATGGATGACATTTTAGAATGAATGCTCTTTTAAAAATCACAAAGATTTTTGAATTTTAAAAGATCTATGAAGTGGCCTAAAGCTTACTAGAATGCCTATAGGCTTGTCTCTATCAAACTAACACACAAGCTTGAATGATACTCAAAGATCTTACCAAAAATTTCTAGCTTTCACTCTCACAAAAAAAAATTGCTTTACACTTTTCTTAGAGATTTCACTTCAACTAAGGATCTGAACAAATCAGCCTCTTAGATCTGATCTTAGACTCTAAAAAGAAATGCTTCAATGATCCAAAACACTATTTGGTCATAGGCATTAGTTAGAATGAATCTAGATCAATACTATGCTTCAAAAAGCACCAAAAATGAACTAGTATTGTGATTTTGGGACCAAAAAACACAAAGTAACTTGAATTGAAAGTTGCTGTACGGTTTCACACGTGTGAAAAGTACATACACAGCCTCCAAGTCGTTTTGATCCAAATGATTACAAGCTATCACTCTAGAAGAACTCGCCCTCACTAGTATTGGCCAAAAAACAAATTTTGCCAATGATCTTTACAAGATTTATGATTCAATGATCACTCTCTTACTTAGCTCTGATACCATGATAAATTTTACAGTTTTTAGGACAATAATGATTGTACTTTACAATCATAGAGAGTTATTGGTTGCTTAATCAATGAATCTATCAAGTTCTACACATTAGATCTTGATCTAGATTCACTACACTTGGATTTAAGCAAGAGCAATGGATCAACACATCATTTTTTAGTGAGAGCGGCTTCACACGTGTGGAGTACTGTCCACTGTACGGCCTGCACCTGAAACAACAAGTACAATGATACTAGATAGCAATCATGCATAAAAATCACAAGACAAATGACTAGAAATCTCACAAAAGTGTAGAGTGCAAAAGTCTCATCAATTTTCTTAGCAAAATGATGATCCTTTTATGGATCAAGTACATCCATGAGTCTGGTACAGTCCAGCAGGACTTCACACGTGTGAAGAGTTCCACATCACTCATATCTATCCATTTGATCCATCCTTGATCCTTATCCAATAGTTGACCTTCTAGAATATGACTAAAATCCAAAAAGCTAGTCTCCTAGAATATAGGAATATTCCCTACAAAATAGGATCTAAGGAAAATGGTCAACTCTTATCTTCTAGTACTCTATACACACATGTGAACATCCACTTGCCATGTGGGAGCATTTACTCATGCACATGCAAGGAAAAGCTAATTTGTAGGTGACTAGTCAACTTGACTAAAAACTAGTCATTTCATGTTCACACTAACTAGAATGATACAAAATCAATTTGGATATATACAAACATGAAAAGTACATCCTTTCACACATGGGAACATGCTCCACACGTGTGAAATCATATCATCAACATATTCTAATGTTTGATCAATATTTACATGAACCAATGTCAAGTGAGAAGTGACAATTTTCAACAATAAAGAGGGAGTTGTCATGTCCATACACCCCTCAACAAAATGGAGTGAGTGAGAGAAGAAATAGATCTCTTTGTGAGTGTGCTAAGGCCTTAAGGCTAGATGCTTCTCTATCCAAACCATTTTGGGGTGAAGCAATAACTTGTGCTAACTATTTGTGCAATAGATTGCCAAACCAAGCCATTGGAGGAATCACACCATTTGAAGCTCTATTTGGAGAGAAGCCCAATCTCAAAGATCTCAAAGTTTTTGGATCCACTTGCTATGTACACCAATCCTTGGATAAGAGAAGGAAGGATGATGCAACATCCATCAAAGGCATCTTTGTGGGATATGGTGAGAATAGCAAAGGTTATAGAGTCTTCAATCCCATCACTAGCAAGGTGATAGTGAGTAGGGATGTTATTTTTTATGAAGGACATGCTTGTGATTTGGATGATAATGCTACTAATCATCTTGATGCCAAGGATCATGCTAGGATGGAGGAAGAGCTTCCAAGTGAAGAAGAACTTGAGGATCCACCTCAAGATGCAAGAACTCCAAGACCTCCAAGAAGATCTACAAGGGCAAGATCCGAGCCATTGAGGCTCACCTATGATGGTCAAGGTGATCAAAGGGAAGGCTCATCATCTTTCACATCTTACACCTTTCTTACTTCAATGTTAGATGAGCCAACATGCTATGAAGATGTTTGTAAGTATAAAAGTTGGATGGATGCTATGCAAGTAGAGTATGATGCTCTTATTGAGAATCATACTTGGGATCTTGTGGATCTTCCTCAAGGGAAGAAACCTCTTGATTGCAAGTGGGTGTTTAGATTGAAGTATAATCAAGATGGATCAATAAGCAAGCATAAAGCTAGGCTTGTTGCCAAAGGTTTTTTACAAACCCAAGGCATTGACTATGATGAGACTTTTGCTCCTATGGCTAAGCTTGTTACTATCAGGTTGATCATTAGTCTTGCTACAACCTTCAATTGGGAGCTATTCCAACTTGACTTCACAAATGCATTCCTCAATGGTTATTTGGAGGAAGAGATCTACATGAGGCAACCCGAGGGCTTCATCAAGGCAAAGCATGAAGGAAAGGTGTGCTTTTTGAAGAAGAGCCTTTATGGGCTCAAGCAAGCACCTAGAGCATGGTGACAAAGTGGATAGAAGATCAAAAAGTGCCTTTGCCACCTTTCTATATGATGGAGTAGTATCATGGCTTTCCAAAAAGCAAAATACCATCTCCCTATTTTCCACAGAATCCGAATACAAGGCCTTGACATCAACATGCAAGGAGGTCTTGTGGCTCAAAAGGCTATTGGTGGAGCTTCATGTCATGGAGGAGATCCCTATCATCTATTGTGACAACCAATCAGCCCAATCACTTGCAACTAATCCTACATTCCATGCAAGGAGCAAACACATCGAAATTGCTCATCATTTCGTGAGGGAAAAAGTGCAAGCTAAAGAGATCAAGCTCCAGCACGTGTCATCATCAAGTTGCTTGACTGATTTGTTTACTAAACCTTTACCTAAAGATTCATTTGTCAAGCTTAGATCTTCAATTGGAGTTATTGATAAAAGCATTGTGATCTCCAAGGCTAGATTTGAGGAGTGTGAAAAATTGCCTACATTGGCAAATCTAGCCATGTAGAATATTGTACATTTTGTCAACATTGTTTGTTGGTTACTTCAATGGCCAAAGTGCCACTTGTACATACACACCTAAAGTAGGTTACCACGAGTCAAGAGGAGTGGTTGTGTCTATTTGGTAGTGATTCCTACTTTGTAGGATCTAGACCATGATTTATGATGAGATTTGTACCTACATGCACCTACCAAGCATGACTCTTGGATCTAGGCTAGGGTTTTCACATTAGGGCAAGAAAGTGGAGTCTACTTCCTTATTACATGCTGGATTTTCACCTAAATTTGCAAAGGAAGTGTGTTTTACTATGTATTCTCATTCTCCATAGTGAGAAGATAGAAACTTTTTGGAGCCTCAAGGAGAAACTCGAGTTTCCTCTCATTGTATAGTGATTACTCTATTTTTCCAATGAAACCCAGCTTTGGCACTTTGTAAACACTGTCTACAGGTCGTACTACAACCTTATTTCCACACGTGTGGAGTTGGATTATACTAACTGATCAATGCCTTGATTGTCTCTACTTGTTTCCTATCAAGCTGCTAAACTAGATCTTGTTTTCTGATGACTAGTTTCTGATAGATTGTTTAACAAGCATACAATCACCTTGTGGATCATTCAAAGATCCATTTATGGTCCTTAGTACTGTATTTTTCACATCAAGCAACACCAACAAGTAATAATTCTGACTAATGTGTGCAGGGAATTAGCCGAAGCTGTTAAACATAACTTTTAGCAGAAATTCTTTCAACTCTGAATGAATTATGTGTTCAGATAATGGGATTGATTGAGGCTCTGTCTTATTTGCTTCTTGCGATAAAAACTAATTCTCTGTGTTTGATTAAGAAGAAATTTTAGCTAATGTGATTCTGCTTGATGAATCTAATTGCTAGTTGCTGTCAGTTCTAACTGTTTTCCTGATGCCTGAAGAGCTTGAAAGATAAAGTAATTCTTACAATTACAGACCTTGACCAAATTGTTTCATCGTTGATGTTCTTGGATGCCAATTTACCCAAATATCTTTGGATAACCAGTTATGTTGCTGTAGTATCTATTGTGAACTTTATACACTCTAGTCTGTTTATCATCATACATACATTTACCATGCAAAAGATGAGATTATTCTCTCTCTTGGGGAACGATCAAACCTTTTATAATACGTAATTCATTGATTTTATGGAAATCTATAACGACTAGGCCACCACAATTCTAAACTTCCAAATTGAGTTATTAGAAGTGTTTAGTCTTTCACTGGCTTCTAGAAGATATCCTTCCTAAGATGTCATTTTAATGAAGACTTCTTAGTTATTGGACTGAGATATGTTTGAGCTTGTTCCAATTAGACTTAAAGTTGTTGCTCTCTTTCAGTATAGGTATTTTCAGGATGTACTATGTTCCTATGTGAAACACTTGCAACTGTATTTGAGATGACTTTCAAATATTCCACAAAACAAGTTATCTAGATTAGACACACAAAGTGGATTGAGACACTTTGGCTAGTTTGAATCCTACTTTTGGCACGTGTGAAATGCTTCAAAAGAATATACAATTGACTCTCAGAAGGCTCAAAAGGTGTTCATTACTTCAAACTCAATCTTGATTTGCAGTTTCTTGTGTAGGATGCTCAAAACAATGGATTCAGAACAAAGCAAGATTGAATCAAATCAAAATGCTGTCACTCGAATTTTGGACCTATCCTTATCCTCTTTAAGAGCTTATAACTCTTGCTAGACACATTAGATTGATTTGGTTTTAATTTCTATGGAAAGTAAGATCATAAGCTTTCCATTAAGCTATAACACTGCTATCTTTGGATCTATTAGCAAGGAGAACAAAGGGACTAAAAATATCTTATTTTCACACGTGCGGAATTCCAGAATTCCATACTACCACTTTTCAGGTCTGAAAATTCAGTTCCAATCCGATTTGATCCCAATACACTTTAGAGAAAGGTGAGAAAAAGTGCAAAACTACTTTTTTGCTTGATTTAGCTCTCAGTTTCTTGTACAATTAGAGATGTTAGCATGCAAAGCTTAATTTGGCTCTGATACCATGACGAAATTTCCAGAATGCACACGTATGGGGAATGTCCACAAGTATGATTGATCTTGATTAAGCTTTGTGATTAGCACAGTAACCTGATTCTAGATTGTTTAGCAAGATCTAGTTCAGAAGAAATGGCTTAACCACAATCTAGCATGCTAAGCATCAGAATATGATAGCAATGAATCAAAGAATGAACAAAAGTACAAGATTTTAGTGTATTAGCATTAGCTTCAACACGAGTTAGAGAGAGAAAGCTAGAGAGATAACAAGCAAAATAGTTTAGATCCAAAATGGCATGAGGTAGCTACAAAACTTTGGTTCTTCATCATAGATTGTGAGGAGAGCTACACATATTTATGGAGTTTGAGGTAGCTCAAGGTAGAACCACATCTATCCATTCCAAAATGACAACTAAAGTGACATCTAGAGTCTATGTGACATTTGTCACTTGCCATGCATGAAATTCTACCAACTTTTTACAAGTGTACTAGTTCTAACTAACAAAGTACAAATCATCATGCATGTGTTCATTATACTTTGTGCATGCCTTGCATGTCACTATGGATCACTTACAATTAATGCATATGAATTGCCACGAGTTTCTACAAGCATGAATTTGCCAATTCTATGTCTACAAACTATATGCAAGTTGTATTCTTCAATCTAGACATTACATAACCATGTAGCTCGAGTTCTATGTAGGCCAAACTTGGCATTTTGTATTTATGAGCTACATACTTGCATGGTACAACATTTGTAGCAAGCCAAGAGATCAATATGATTTGTTTTTCCAATTTTAACAAAAACTGGGAAGTTATTGACTGTGGCAAAAAGTGACATTGTCGTGTTTTGTAGAGAGAGAAAACCCGACACTGTTGTCACACTCCATGTATTTCTGCAGACTGTGTAAAAACACTTGTAATTCTGCAGACTGTAAAAAAACATGAGAAAATCCACAGAACTGGATAAACAATGGATGAGGATTAAAACCGATTAGTCGATTAGTAGGAAGGAGAATAACTCAACACTCCTCCTTAATCTCAATCCTTGAATGTCTTGACCTTCAAACTTAGTTCTACACAGAACCTTATGTGCGCTTCTAGGCTTAATGACGAAGTGATAATTAATTTCAATGTGCGTACTCCTGGAATGAAACCTAGGGTTGGTTGATAAAGCAATGGCACTTTGATTATCACAAAATAACGTTGTCGGAGCATATTGATTCAGACCAATATCTGAGAGTAAGTTTCTCAACCAAAATGCTTTCTTTGTAGCTTGAGATTCTGCAATATACTCTGATTCAGTGGAAGATAGAGCTATTGAAGATTGCTTGCGACTGTTCCAGGAAATTGGATCGTTGTTGAGGAAGAATGTAAATTCGAAAGTGGATTTACGAGTGTCTACACCTCCTGCCCAACTTGCATCTATGTAATCACTGAGTAGATTGAGTTTGTCATTGCCGACTGTTTCATTAAAAATGCAAAAGTCCATAGTAGCTCAAAGATATTTCATGACTCTGATAAGAGCCTTCCAATGTGTTACACCAGGGTTAGTCATAAACTGACTGAGAGAGTTAATTGCAAAAGCTATGTCTATAGATCATGGCATACATAAGAGATCCTATGATAGAATGGTAAGGATACTCACACATCTGCTGCTTCTCTTGAATTGTTTGAGGACACTGGTCCTTTGACAATTTGAGGCCTGGTTCCATTGGTGAGAGAGCTAACTTGCAATTAATCCAATTATATCTGACTAACATATTGTAGATGTACCTCTGTTGAGTAATGTAGACCAACTTCTGTTTTCTATCTCTATGGATTTGAATACCAAGGCAGAAATGAGCTTCGCCCAGATCGGTCATGTCAAATTCAGAAGATAGCATTGTCTTGTCTTCTTTTATCAGATTGCTGAAAAGCAATGTATCATTGACGTACAAAGTGATAATGATAAAAGGTTGTTGCACTGTCTTGAAGTAAACATTTGAATTTGAAGAGCTAGGTGTGTAGTCGTGATCAATAAGAAAAGTAATGATCCTTTGAAACCATGCTCGAGCAGATTGCTTCAAGCCATAAAGTGCCTTATGGAGTTTACACACATGATTGTGTTTACCCTCAATAATATAACCTTCAAGTTGCACCATGTAAATGTCTTCTTCAATAACTCCATTGAGGTATGTTGTCTCTACATCCATTTGATGTATTTCCAAATCTGCTGCAGCAGCAAATGATAGCAAAAGTCGAACAGAAGAATGCTTGACTATTGGACTGAAAGTCTCAGTATAATCAACATTGTGAACCTGAGAAAAACCCCTGGCGACAAGTCGTGCCTTTCTCTTATTGATGCTTCCATCTACATTGTACTTGACTTTGAAAATCCATTTACAATCAACTAAATTTCTATTAGCAGGTAATTAGACAATTGTCCATGTCTAGTTCTTGATAAGAGATGAATACTTTGTATCCATAGCTTCTTTCTAGAGATCAAAATCAGGCTGACTGATTGCCTTTTGAATAGATGTCGGTTCCTGAACAAGGTAGGCTGTAGACTCATCGATATACCTAATAGGTGGTCTACTAGCTCTTGATGATCTTCTGAGAAATAGAGAAAGTTGATCATTTTCATCATACTGTAGTTGCTAAACTGCAACATCATCATCTTCTGATTCATCATTGATTTGTTGTTCGTCAGAAGTAGACGAGCTTGGATCTTCAATGGGAATAGTTGGCTGAGGAACTGGGAAGTTTAATATGTCAAGAGAATTTGACAGGTCGGCTGGATGGGTTGTGCCTTGAATTCGGTAGAGATGTATTCTCCCCTGTTATCTGACCTCAATGCTTTGATTTGTTTACCAGTTTGATTTTTCGCATGCTCTTTGAATTGTCTAAACTTGATGAAAGCATCTAATTTTTGTTCAATGAAATAAAAAATTGTTCTTCTAAAAAATTTGTCAATAAAGGTAATGAAATACTTTGCATCTAGCAATGAAGGAGTTTGCATAGGTCCACATATATCTGTATGAACAACATCTAACATACGTTTGTCTGCATGCCTATGACTTGATCTAAAAGAAATCCTAGTAGGCATACCAAGAATGCAGCTATGGCAGATAGGGAGATTGACTTTACCTAAAGGATAGTTGAGATCAAGAGCCATGGATTGTCTGGACATGTTTGAAACATATGCATAATTCAAGTTTCCTAAGTGATCATGCCATAGTAATGCTTTATTGACAAGAACAGAGGTTTTCAAGGCTTTACTAGAATCTGAATAACAATGTGCTAATCTATATAAGTATCCATGCCTCCTACCGAGTGCAAAGATCTTATTACTTCTATCGATAATTCTGCATTGATCAGACTCAAACTCCACCTTATGACCTAAATCTGTAATTCTACTTATTGATAACAGATTTGTAGAGAGTTTAGGAACATACAAGAATTTTGATAGTAGTTTGAATTGATCATGCTGTGATTGATTATGGCTTTGTCATTGTAAGCGATGTAATTCTAGTCTAACAATAGCATTACTTGCCTTACACTGATCTGTATGGCGGATGCCCTGATACGGTAACATTAGGGTGAGATCTATGATGTGGAAATATACTTGGTAGAAAAGATTGAACTTATGATTATACTTTCTAAATAAGGTGAGAGAGGAACTGCACAAGAACAAGAGGGAGGCTACAACAAGAAGAGCAAAAAGAAAGAACAGGCTCAAACTGGATAGACTGCTCATAAAAGCCATCACAAAGATGTTGAGGTTTTTTTTTAGCGTTTTAAAAATGAGTCGTGGGGGGAGTGGAAAGCTCGAGCCTCGAGTCCGGTTTCTAGCCTCCATTTGGGAAAATATGGGCTCAAAATGGGCCCTTTAAAAAGTTTGACTTTAGAGAGAGGTGGCATAAAGAGAGAATGGAAACCGGTACCGTTTGGTTGTCGTTTTTTGAGTTTCTGGTAATGCCCACATTCTAACGACTATGGTTAAAACAAGCTCTAATTTTGAGCAACTTCAGACATTAATTAGTTAAGTGTGCTTATAATAATAGTCATAAATCTGTCATACAATCCGGGGTTGTAAGCGTCCACCAATAATAATATGACAACTTGGTACCCGTGCCAAAAATTAATGAATGGTCTATCATTAAAGCCTAATAGTTGTCGAATTCCGTATCTAGAGATACGATATGTTCACGGAGACTCATGAGGGAAAGTTTTTCCGAAGCTCCACTCTACATAAGCACAAACATGAAGATGTTTCAACAGCAACCTATATTCAGAACAGATGTCCTACTAAAGATCTCTCAGACAAAACACCATTCAAAGTTTGGACAGGTACCAAACCTTCTTTATCAAATTTAAAAGTTTTTGGATGTATCACTTATGTGCAAGCATGATCTCAGAAAGAAGCTCAACTTTCTAGTATCAAACCAATTTTTAGCAACTACACTACTTCAGATCAAGCTTCCAAGTTGTTCGATCTTATCGAGTCGAAGATATTCACTAGCCAGGATGTCATCTTCATCAAAAATCAATTTATTGACCTCAAGGGAAAAGGCAAAGCCCATATAGCCATCTTGTCCGACTCGTCCGACGTATTGAACTTCGAAGTTCCTTAGTCGACTATCTCTATCGAAGGTCCAAGCTCATCCACTCTTGATGAACAACATATCAATGACGAATCCAAGGATGATGATGTTGCAGTTCAGCAACTACAACATGATCAACTTCCTTTATCACCCAGAAGATTGACAAGAGTTAGCAGACCACCTATCAGGTATATTGACGAGTCTGCAGCCTACCTTGTTCAAGAGCCGACGATTGAACAGGCACTCAATCAGCCCGATTCAGATCTCTGGAAAAAAACTATGGATAAAGAGTATTCATATTTTATCAAGAACCAGACATGGACAATTGTCGAATTACCTGCTAGCAGAAATGTAGTTGATTGCAAATGGTTTTTTAAATCAAGTACAAAGGAGACGAAAGCATCGACAGAAGAAAAGCCTGACTTATTGCCAGAGGATTTTCTCAAGTATACAACGTCGATTACACGGATACCTTGAGTCCAGTAGTCAAGCATTCTTCCATTCGACTTTATTATCGTTTGCTGTTGTTGCAGATTTGAAAATACATCAAATGGATGTACAAACAGCATATCTCAATGGAGTTATTGAATAAGACATTTACATGGTGCAACCCAAAGGTTATATAATCAAAGGTAAATACAATCATGTGTGTAATCTTCATAAAACACTTTATGGCTTCAAGCAATTTGCTCGAGCATGGTTTCAAAGAATCAATACTTTCGTTATTGATCATGGCTACACACCAAGCTCTTCAAATTCGAATGTTTACTTCAAAACAATGCAGCAGTCTTTTATCATTATCACTTTATACATGGACGACACATTGTTTTTTGGCAACAATATCGATCTGATAAAAGAAGCTAAGACTATGCTATCTTCCGAATTTGACATGACTGATCTGGAAAGCTCATTTCTGCCTAGGAATACAAATCCACAGAGACAAAAATCAGAAGTTGATCTACTCAACAAAGATACATCTACAATATGATAGTCAGATATAATCTGATTGTAAATAAGCTCTCTCACCAATGGAATCAGGTCTCAAATTTTCAAAGGACCAATGTCCTCAAACAATTCAAGAGAAGGAGCAGATGCGTGAGTATCTTTATCATTCTATAATAGGATCCCTTACGTACGCAATGATCTATACCAGGCCATACATAGCTTTTGTAGTCATCTCCCTAAGTCAGTTTATGACTAACCTGGTATAACAAATTGGAAGGCTCTTATCAGAGTCATGAGATATCTACGAGCTACTATGGACTTTTGCATTTGTTATGGAGCAGTCGACAATGACAAACTCAATTTACTCAGTGGTTACATGGATGCAAGTTGGGCAAGAAAAGTAGACACTCGTAAATCCACTTTTGGATTTACATTCTTCCTCAACAATGGTCCTATTTCTTGGAACAGTCGAAAGCAAACTTCGGTAGCTCTATCTTCTATAGAATCAGAGTATATCGCAGCCTCACAAGCTACAAAGGAAGCAATTTGGTTGAGGAACTTACTTTCAAATATCGGTTTGAATCAATACGCTCCGACATTATAATTTTGTGATAATCAAAGTGTCATTGCCTTGTCAGCCAACCCTAGATTTCATTCTAGAGTAAGCACATTGAAATTAACTATCATTATGTCAGAAGCAAAGTTCTCGACAAAGAGGTCAAATTGCAGTACTGTCGAACGCAAGATATGATAGCAGATATTTTTACCAAAGAATTAAGCTTGCATGCACATAGAAAGTTTTGTGTAGAACTAAGTTTAAAGGTCAAGGCATTCATGGATTCAGATTAAGGGTTGAATTATTCTCCTACTAATCGACTAATCGACTTTTAATCTTCGTCCAATTTTTATCCAGACCTGCAGCTTTGCACACACACACACATACATAATGTATATATATGTGTGTGTGTGTGTGTGTATATATATATGTATGTGTGTGTGTACATATATATGTGTGTGTATGTACATATGTATGTATGTATATGTGTGTGTGTGTGTGTTTGTACTAATTGTTTGTGCCCGTCGACGACGGGGAATGGGCACTTACCCACAAAAAGTGTTTATATATTTTTGGAGGCTGTGTTTTTTTTTACCATTATTTTAAAACCTATTTAGCTTTTCCTTTTGCAAATGGGTGACATTTTTTGCCGACGAAGCGTGACATTTTTTACGGCACCTCACACATTCTCTCTCTAAAATAGTTTTATACTATATATATATATATATATATATATATATATATATATATATATATGTATGTATATATATATAGTAGCTATTGGCTATTGTATCACAATGGTGGAGGTAGTTGTTAGGCCTATTTTGGCCATAAGACTATACATTGTAAATATGAACTGAATTTGAATGTAATTGAAATTCTGTTAGTTACGTATTTGCAATGGTAAATGTAATTACATGGTTAGGTAGATAGGTTAGGCCAAGTCGCTTTAGAGTTATTGATATTACGAAATTAGGATAGGCAGGTTGGTTGATGAGAAGTCATATTCACGAGGAAGTTGAACCGATTGTAAGCAATCGCAAGATTGACATTCGCGTCTTATGCGGGTTCCACGGGAAGATGAACTGATCAGTTGCAGTCGTTGCGGAGTTCTGTGATACCAGACTGCGGTTTTTAGCATGGTATCAGAATGCATCTTATTCCTTAATCTGATACTGGATATCATAAGTGGTTTTATCTCAGAGTTATATTTATAGCCTTATAAGCTTTCCACAGAACTTGATTCTATTAGCCGATAGAATAATTGTTTTCTTGTTCTGTAAACATCATTAGATTTTCATTCTTGAGCCATTGATAGTGAATACTGTCACTTAGGCTAACTTCCACATGGATTCCCAAGGAAAAGCCAGTCCCATTGTGGACAAGCTTGATGGAGCCAATTACCATATGTGGAAATTTAAGATGAAAATTGTGCTAATGGCTAAGGAGTTGTATGATGTTGTCACAGGTGTAGAGGCAAGACCTGAAGCCAACGACACTGTAATCTCCCGATGGAAACTGAATGATGGCAAAGCTTTTGCATTGATCATCCTCAACATATCAAGCACGCAGATCGGCCATGCGTCTGAAGCTCAGATCTCCAAGAAAGTCTGAGAAATCTTGAGCATCCTGTACGAAGTGCGCGACATAGCTTCCAAGCTACATCTCAGGAGAAAATTCTTCTCCCTCAAGATGAAAATTGGTGATTCCCTACATAATCACATCAACCAGCTCAAGAACTTGTTGAAGCAAATGGCCACTATCGGATCAGTCATAGATGATCAAGATGTAGTAATGACGCTGCTTTCAAGCTTGCCAAGCTCATATGACAGCTGGGCGATGATCATTACAACACACCTAGAGTTGACTCTTTCAAGAGTCATTACAATGTTGTTGTAGGAAGACACCAGAAGGAACAAATGCTTTACTTCCTCTACTATCGACTCTCACACCTTATACACCAACAGAGGCTCAACTAAGTAGAAGAAGAAAGGCCCAAAGCAATTAAAGCAAAGCCAGAAGCTGACACAGCATCAAGAGAAGTTGAACCCGCCGACTACTCCACGAGATTCAAGATTGACGTTTACTACAAGCCAAAAACAACAACAAAGGGCAATCAAATCAGATGGCAAATGCAGCTGTAGAAGCATCATAGCCCAACCAAGAAGCGGATCATGATGCATTCATGACCAGCCATCAAGAAGCATCCATCGACAACTCCTGATTTTGGATTCTAGAGCCACACACCACATAACCAGCCATATCGGCTATTTCGAGTCATATACACCTTAAAGTACCAAAAGATATGTTCGTCTGGGCGACAATAGCACACAAGCTATCAAAGGTGAAGGTACAGTAAGATTGAGCTTTGCAAATGATCAATCCAAACTACTTTCTAATGTCCTACATGTACCAAATCTTTGTACAAATCTGCTCTCTGTAAGCAGAACTACAAATCTAGGACATAAAGTAGAATTCGAATCTGATCAATGTAAAGTAGTTAGCCTTAAACAATTTGTTCAAGTAATGAGCATCCTAAAAAATTGAAGGTTGCCGACTACATGTTTTTGGACCTTCACATTTTTCCCTTCTTCAAAAGATTCTTTTTGCCTTAACCATCAACACCTTCACCTTTTTCGCACTTTAGCAAAAAATGCGACACACTGGCCAAGTGGCCAGAATGCCTTAGAAACCATTTCTAAAGCACCTTCGGCTTTAGCCGCCTTCAACTTTCACCACCTTCAGCTTTCGCCCACCTTCTTCGCCTTTTTCACAGTGTGGCCAAAGTCACCAGAATGCCTTAGAAACCATTTCTGAAGCAGCTTCGACTTTCGCCGCCTTCGACTTTCGCCACCCTTTGATTACTAGCATGCTAGATTGTGCTTTGGTCATAAATTCTAGAACTAGATCTTGATACTCAATCTAGAATCAGTTTATGTGCTAAACACAAAGCTTAACAAGATCATTCACACTTGAGGATTGTTCCCCACACGTGTGAAGTTGCATGATTTTCATCATGGTATCAAAGCCAAATTAAGCTTTGCATGCTATTATCACTGATTATGCAAGAATTTGTGAACCCAATTCAAGCAAAAAAGCTATTTACCACTTTCCTTTATCTTTTCTTGAAAAGTGTTTGGATCAGAGAGGATAGAAACAAGATTTTCAAATCAGAATTGACATTTTCTGCACGTGTGAAAATCATATATTTTCATACCTCTTTATTTCCTTCATCTTAGATCCAAAGATATTGATCTTACAGCTTGATGAAAGCTTATAAGGACTACTTTCCATAGAAATTGATCTCAAATCAATCTGATATGTCTATCAAGAGTTATAAGCTCTTATAGAGTTTAGGGAGAGTCCCAAAATCCGAGTGACATTTTTTGATTTGATCCAATTTTGCTTGACTCACAATCCATTTCTTTAAAGAAATCAATACAAGAAATTTGAGATTAAGACATAGTTTTGAGTTATTGAACACATTGAGCTTTCTTTGAATCAATAGTGTTGTCTTTTGAAGCATTTCACACGTGTCAAAAGTAGAATCAAAACTTGTCTATACTCTTCAATTCATTTTGTGAGATTGATCTAGGTTATCTTGTTTTGGTGGAACATTTGAGATCTATCTCAAATTCTGTTGCAAGATTTCACATAGGATTAAGTAGTACACCCTTGAATATTCCTATAGTGAAAGAGAGTAGCAACATCTAGTTTGTTTGGGACAAGCTCAAACATATAAGTGTCCAATAACATGAAGTCTTCACAATATGGCACTTGTAGGAGGATATCTCTTAGAACCAAGTGAAAGACTAAGTACCTCAAATTATTCAATATGGAAGGTTAGAATGGAGTCTGTTCTTATACTCCAGGATGTTATGGACATAGTACTTGGTATTGAGGAGGAGCCTCAAGCACAACTTGAAATACCAAAGTATAGAAAGAGAGTTAGGATTGCTCTACACTTCATTAAAATGAATGTCTCTAATGAGATTCTAAGAGAATTAGGATCTTGCACCATTGCTAAAGAAGCTTGGGATGCACTAAAGTCTATTTATAAAGCTAAAAACACTTCTAGAATACTCACTCTTAGAAATCAAATTTTCCAAAGCTTTCAAAGAAGTGAGGAGACTGCATCAAATCATGTTCTAAAAGTAAAAGATCTTCATAGGGAGCTTGCTTGTGTTGGTGTCACAATCAATCAAGATGAGCTAGTACAAGTCATTTTTAATGGCTTGAAAGATGACTATGATAATCTTGTTCAATCCTTTGCCATAAATGAGGAGTTGCCCAATTTGGAGACTCTTCAAGGAATTCTCATCTCTGAAGAAGCAGGACAAAGTTACAAACTTTCAAGGATGAACAAACTCGAGCATATTTGTCAAGGACAAGCACAAAGGGAGGAGCAAGAACCAATTTTCTCAAGCCTTCACCAAAGACAAAGCCAAGGACAAAGACAAAGATGGAGAAGATGATGACTCAACTAAGGAGGAGCTATGGCAAGTGGAACTCAACTCCACTAATTATGCATATTTTGTTTCACATGAAGAGCCAAAGGATGTACATGAAGCACTCAACTCAAGAGAATGGTTTCTAGCCATGAAGGAGGAGTATGATGCATTGATTACCAACAAGACATGGAAGCTTGTGGATCTTCCATCCAACAAGCATACTATTGGTTGCAAATGGGTTTTTCGAGTCAAATATAATCAAGATGACACAATCAACAAATATAAACAAGACTTTGTGCAAAAGGCTTTGCCCAACTTTATGGACTTGATTATGAGGAGACTTTTGCTCCTATTGCAAAGATGGTATCAATAAGAATCATCATTTCTATTGCTTGTTTTTTCAAATGGCAAGTTTTTCAGCTAGATGTCTCAAATACTTTCTTAAATGAAAATCTAGAAGAAGAGATTTATATGGAACAACCTCCTAGGTTTATCCAAGACAAGACCAAAGTTTTCTTGCTCTTCAAAAGTCTCTATGGACTAAAGCAAGCACCAAGATCGTGGTATTCTCGACTAAACACTTTCCTTATCTCACTAGGATTCAATCTTAGCAATTTTGATCCTTCCTTGTATATCAAGTTCTATGCTAGTGATATTGTCATTCTTCTAATTTATGTTGATGATATTATCCTAAGTGGGAGTTGTATCAATTTAGTTGAGGAAACTACGATTGCACTTGGAGGAGATGCAAGATCTTGGAAGAATTCATTATATCTTAGGATTAGAGATTGACTTCCATAATAAAAAAAGCTGTTATTTGTCAATCTAAGTATGCTCTTTCAATGTTGAAAAAGTTTAATATGCTAGATTGTAAGAGTATTGATACTCCTATGGAGCAAATTGTAAAAGACCCTAACAAAGGTGATGAAAGATCCTTCATGGACATCACTCTTTTTAGGAGTCTTATAGGCTCCTTAATTTGGCTCACCATAACTAGGCCTGATATAAGTTTTAGTGTTCATAAGTTAAGCCAAGCTATGCAAAATCCTACTATTCATCATGGAAAATGGCCAAAAGGGTACTTAGGTACATATCTTCAACTTATGATTATCGTTTGTTATGCAAAAGTGAAGATCTTTCTATTGTTTGCTATTCTGACTTGGATTTTGCAAGTGATAAAGTAGATCGGAAATCTACAAAGTGCATGTGTCATATACCTTGGAGGAAATTTAATATCTTGGCTTTCCAAAAAGCAAGATACCATATCACTCTCATCTTGTGAAGCTAAATATAAGGCACTTACTACCACAACAAAAGAAGTGCTTTGGATCAAGAGGTTGCTTTTGGAGCTAAAGACTATCAAGGAAGATGATCTACCATTGATCATGTGTGACAATATTTCAGCACAACCCCTTGCCAACAACCCAATATTTCATGCAAGGAGCAAACATATCGAAGTTGCACATCACTTCGTGAGAGAGAAGCTCATTGGAGGAGAAATCTATTTGGAACACATCGACACATCATCATGTATTGCAGATTTACTCACCAAACCTTTGAGCAAAAATTCCTTCATCAAGCATAAAAACAATCTTGAATTAATACCAAGATCCATGTTCAAGTCAACGTAGATTAATTTTTAGGAGTGTTGAAAATGAAAAATCATCTATCTTGACTTTAGGCTTTAGAAAAAAAAAATTCTGTGTATGTAATGTTTTATATTGCAAATGCCAAATTTGGCCTAGAAGAAACTCGAGTCACATGGTTTCATGAGTCTAGTTGGTCAAATACAACATGCATATAGAATGTAGACATAGAAATGCCAATTATGGGCTTGTAGAAAATGGCATATCACATGCAATGATTGTAAGTGATCCAAAGTGACATGCAAGGCATGCACAAAGTGAATTGAACACATGCATAGTGATTTGGACCATTTTAGTTTAGAATTTGACACTTGGTAAAAGTAGGCAGAAATGCATGCATGTAAAGTGACAAATGTCACTAGCTCTTTCGTTTTTACTTTTAGATGTGTAAGAAAGTAGAAGAGAGAAGGCTCTACCTCGAGCTACTCCAATCTCCATAAATATGTGTAAGAGCTCTCATAATTTTTTATGAAGATCCAAGTTTTGAAACTATTCCATGTCATTTTGGATCTATCATATTGTTTGCTTGAATTTTGCTCTCTCTCTTTCTCTCACTAACTCGACTAGATGGTTATGCTTATACATTAAATTCTTGTACTTCTTCTTTTTTGATAATGAAAGCAATCATTCTTTGATTACTAGCATGCTAGATTGTGCTTTGGTCATAAACTCTAGAACTAGTACTCAATCTAGAATCAGTTTATGTGCTAAACGCAAAGCTTAACAAGATGATTCACACTTGAGGATTGTTCCCCACACGTGTGAACTTGCTGGATTTTCATCAGAATTGCCGAATTCTAAAAGAAAAGAATGCAGCCAAGCAACCTGATCAACAAGCAAATACAGTTACAGCATCTCCCAAAGTCAAAATGGACGAAGGCGCTTTTATGGTCAAAGACAAATACGCGAATTCGGATGATTCAAAGTTTCTAGATTCTGGAGCTACTCAACATATGACCAATCATCGTGAGATTCTCCAATCCTATACGCCTTACAACACAAAGAAGTATGTTCATCTTGGTGACGATAGCACTCACACTATCGAAGGTGAAGGTATTGTAAGATTAAGGTTCCAACATGATCAATTCAAACTATTGTCAAAAGTCTTGTATATTTCTAAACTCTCTACAAATCTGTTATCAGTAAGTAGAATTACAAATTTAGGTCATAAGGAGGAGTTGGAGTTTGATCAATGCAGAATTATATATAGGAGTAATAAGATCCTTCCACTCGGCAAGAGGCATGGATACTTATATAGATTGGCACATTGTTATTTTGATTCTAGTCAAGCTTTGAAAACCTCTATTCTTGTCAATAAAGCATTATTATGGCATCATCACTTAGGACACTTGAATTATGTATTTGTTTCGAACATGTCCAGACAATCTCTAGTACTTGATCTCAAGTATCCTTCTGGTAAAGTCGATCTCCCTGTCTGCCATAGTTGAATCCTTGGAAGCATACTAGGATTCCTTTTAAATCGAGTCATAGGCATGCAACAAAAGGTCTGTTAGATGTTGTTGTATCTTTAGCATCCACACTGGCTATGGCTCCAACTAGCCTGACTATGGCAGTCTCCCAACTAGTCTACGCTATGGCTTCTCCAACTAGCTTGGGTATGGATGCAAGAAAGACCGTACTGAGCATGGTGGTGAGTATTCAGATGAGTAAGATCCACTCTTCTCTCTTTTCTCTCCTTAGTTTCTAACAAATGACGGCTTAACCTAAAAGATAAAACCCTAAACTAAATCTCATCCTCTAAGGCTTACTCTACTAGAGAATGGAGGGCCTAGATTAACTTAACCTGTTTTCAGATGAGTAATATACAATACAATGTGAAGTAACACAGTACATGAAACCACACAAGGAAGAACACTCAGAGAGAAAGATAGGCTTGTATTGCAAATGAGGTTCTTCTTGAAAATGGACTCTTCCACTCCTGTTTATACTTGGAGTGGTGGTCACTTACAGAAATGCACTGTGGGACAAGTAAGCCACATAGACTAACTTAACTTTGAATCACACTGGTGCCATGGGACAAACCCCCAATAGGCCTTTGTGACTAACTTTTACTTAACTTGAAATTACATATCTATGTGTAGTGCCCATGGCAGTTTAAACTTAGAACTAAATAACTTAAGCCAGTACGGGTACCGTAAAAGCCTAAACTTGCTGGGCAAGTTCTACGTTTAAATCCTATCCTGCTTGTATTTTTTAAGATGTTCCGCAGGATGGCTAGAATATTCTTTGGAATATCAACCTACATTATCCCCTCCGTTAAGAACTTGGCAGTCCCACGCCAAGTGCAATGTTAAGACCTCGCTCCTTATGGTGCTGGAGGAGTCAAAGTCGATGCAGCTTATAGATGTGGAACTTTTTGTAAAGTGCTACTCCGTAGGAGATGAATCTTTGAAGAAGTATGAGTGTCTCCAAAATATTTGAATTGAAGCAGAGTGGAGTTGGCTCGTTGATGACTTGCTTCCAATTGCTCACGCAAATGATTCAACGGATGATGTGCACGAGCATAGTATTTCTTGAGACATGATGTGAATGCCACACAAGGGGTTACTGAACGGCAGTGAGATGAAGATGGAGTGGGTGTGATAGAGGGTGTTGAAATCTTGAAATTGGTGAAGGTGGATATATGGAAGTGGCTGGATGGATCAAAATTCCTTTACTCATTATTGTCGTTTGAAGTACTTTTGACAGCAGAGGTTTCCCATTTGACGTTTCTTGCAACTGTTTAAATTCTTCACAGAGTTCAAGAACTCTTCAAGCGGTCGCAAATGTATAGAGGCGTGTATGGCCTTGTGTTTTTTTTTTTTTTGAATGATCAACAAGCTGTTAACGTGTCCTTTTTTTTTGAGAGAGAGAAAGATAGGCTTGTTATTATTGTTGAGAACCTCTAACATCCTTAAGTTTGTTGCTTCAAGCACCGCGAACTTTATCAATGGTATGCTGCAGATGTCGTAGAATTGTCTGCTTCACAAAGTATTGTAGTTGACAAACTAGAGCAGTGCAGATTGATCCATCGGGGAGGAATGAAGACTTAAGACAAGGAGGGGGGGAAGTGAGATAAAGGTGCAAGATGTAGTTGGAAAAGCGTGGATATTGTAGCACTTACGTAAAACCAACTGCTTATTGCTAATGGCGGTGTTGGTGTTGTCGCGGATATTCCATCTTGTTGGGAAGATGGATCTTTTGCTAGATCATGGTTGTAGTCTGATAAGATGCTCGTTTTATTGCCAAATTGAGCATTTGTTGTTGAAGTCCTTGACTTCTCTTTTTGTTCATATTGAAAGTTGTTGAAATCATTGGTAAAGATGTAGAGATATACCCCAATGAAAATTCGTGTGATACTACAACTGTAGAGGTAGAATAAGATTGTTGATGAAATATCACCTATAGTGCTGCTATAAAAGAAAACACACCAAACCATATGACAATAGAACAAACAAACAGGTAGCAACAAACGACATAGTTGGCAGGAGAAAACTTGAAATAAGAGAAAAAAATGAAAAATTGTAGCAGATAACTCTATAGAAGGATTTACATGACACTCTTAGACCAAACTCTTGCAATCCAGTATCGAACTTGGCACAAGGCCATAGCTACAGTGTTATAAAAGGAAAACAAGTGATAACATATAACATTTACGTAGCATGTAATAAGACAATTATGTCTTAGATTACTTTCACTTAGATAAAACATACGGGTTATCATCTAGACATGGCGGTAGTTCAAAACTTGGCTCCAGGGTATGATATCAATTGCTTGGTCAGAGACGTAATGAAGACACAGATCTGAGGTGGTACATTCTCGGTCTTATTTATGAATGATGTTTGAGATAGACCTTACGTGATTACTAAATAGGATGTAACTGTATTTGGATTAGAAACAATTATGTATCCGTGGATGACAAAAGAATCAGTAAGACTAGACGAGCCTAGACACATCTAATACTACTAATTTTAGTAAGGTGTAGATGGATCAACTTGATGAGTAGGCACATTGGTATCTTCTATAGAGTACATCGTTGGGTCTATGTAGTCCGAATCAACTTGTGTGATAGACGATGTAGCAATATGTTGACTCTCTACAAAAGACTGTTGTGTTGGATGGGGAGCGATCGGTCGTGGATAAGAAAACTTTGGTTGAGAATGTAAAAGTGGTGTAGGATGGTTCGTAGAACCAGAGGATCGAGGTTGATGAAAAATTGGGCCTATTGGCCTTGGTTGACCTTGGTTGGCCTATGTTGATGAGGAGCTAAGGCCGCCGTGAGTGCAATCCACATGGCTGTGTCTGACTTTTCAACATTCACATACCATCCCTTTGCGTCGCCAAGTAGGATCATGGGAAGTAGTCTAAGCTTTTCAGCTTCAGAAGTATCGTCATAGAACGTACAAGTGTGCTCGAAGTCTTGAAGAAAACATATGGGGATTCCCATTCATATTTGGTGTATCAATCCGTGGAATTCTCCTTCCACTTTGGGAAGAGGCTGATCTGACTTCCCACTCATGGTGCTCTAGCAGAAAATCAATACTTGGGTGATGGATGGTGGATGATGAGTGTGATAACCTATTCTTGCTTATCTATGGCTCCCTACCAGGTTATATCCAAGGCAATCCCTATTGAATATACCTAAGGCTCCTCCCAACTAGATGAGATAGGAATAGGTGACCAAGATGTTGATGGTAATGGTGAATATGTACAGGCCTAAGTATAAAGATATCTCACAGGTTCACTTTTGGCGGTGACAGATGTCATTTTCATGCTTGGATTGATGATGCTAAATTTCCAAGTTTTGATCTTTTGAGAGGTATTGAGGTATGAATCTACTAGTTTTAGCTCTGGAGAATTCGCACACAAGTGAAGAGGTTCGCACACAAAGTCCAAGCTTTAAGGGGGCCTTTTTTTATTTCTTGGTCAAGATATGTAAGTAGAGTATTCGCACATGTGTTAAAGTTTTTGCTGAGAATTGTTTAGAGATGTTTTACCTCTATGCGAATACTTACCATGATGAATTATGCAAAAATAGCCATTTTCTCTCTGTATCTTACCATTGGTGATAACATAGAGTCTCGTAATAGTTTCGATTTATTCCAATGAAATCTGATCATGGTTTGACATGTTTGGAATTGTTGACACGTCACTATCATTTGCCTCACTAGAGTCTCCCGTTCTCATATTACCACTTGAAGGTGACAGTAGCTCGATAGGCCTCTTATCGGCGGTCTCGAGATTTGAAGGCAATGGATTGATCCCCACCGGTCAGTAGTAACTCAGCATACAAAACTTGCACTCAGAAAGCTCAACGTTTGTTAGCTTGAGATTATGATAGGCCATTTGCTCCTTGATGATCTGAACGCTCTTAACATACCATTGAACTCCTTACGAGAAAAGCAGCTATCTCAGGCAAACTTGTTACAAAACAAGCGCTCTCGATGTCGAGATTCTATGCACTCAGGTGATGGGTGATGGATGTTGATATTGACAGATTTGGCAAACTTATCATGACGGATCTATGGTTTCCTACTAGGACACTTCTATGGCATTCCCTACTAGAGGTGCCTAAGGCTATCAAAACATATTCATCATGATAGGATTGTCGGCGATGGAAGATGGATATGTACAATTCTAGGTGCAAAGTGTATCTGCAAGAGCTTGGATTTTCCTGAGTGGAACCATATGATGTTGTCTTAGAGTATTTTACTAAGTTTGACGTGCTTGACATTATGGGTTTTTGTTGTGATCACAAATGAACCTCTGGATAGAATTCGCATGCATGTCTGAGACTCGCACAAGTCCAGATCTTGCCAAAAAAAATAGCCTATGTGAATACTAGATAGTTCTCTTTTAGGAGAGATCAAAGATTTTGCACTTGAAAGTATTTCTACAAGTTTGTTCTGGGCTTTCTTACTTTATTTTGGAGTTTCTTTTTTTTTTTCTTTTTTTTTTGAAATTGCTCCCCTCCTCTAGGATTCTTGTAACTGACAAAAGTCGTTGCGAAAATTAGGGGATGACTCGTATAGTTGTGCAAGTTATTTCGGACCTAGTCAACTCAAATGGACCATAAAGCAAGAAAATTACTGGGGACTCGTACAAAAAATGACTCGTGGGCAGAAACGGACGACTTGCACATGACTCGCACAGAAGATGACTCGCGCAAAAATATGACTCGTGGACGGAAACAGACGACTCGCACAGGACTCGCACAGATGATGACTTGCACAGAGTTGGAAGATGACTCGCACATGGTCACCCGCACAGGCTAAACTCGCATAAAAAGGTTGGTACCCGCACAAGCAAAAATGACTCGTAAGAAGATCAGTACCTGCATAGGCTAAGATGACTTGCATAAGAAGCTCAGTACCCACACAGGCTAAAATAACTCGTACAGGTCAGAAAGAGGTGAAAAACATCTCATAATGACTGGCACAAACCTGGAAATGACTCGCACAGGTTTGAAAGGTTTCCCAAAAGAACTAGAAATGACTCGCACAGGGGAACAATTCAAAATGACTCGCACAGAGTTGAAAGATGACTCACACAGAGTTGGAAGATGACTCTCACAGACCTGGAAATGACTCGCACAGCTCAAAAAATCACTCGTGCAAGGTTGGAAGATGACTCACACAGGAAGATGACTCATGCAAGGAAACTTACTACTCGGACATGACTCGCACAAAAGATGACTCAGAAGTGACAAAAAAAGACTTGCACAGCAAATCTTGAGGTGTAGAGATAATGACTCAGATTTGGCAAAAATGACTCGTACACCTAAAAAATGACTCGCGCAACAGACAATGGTAGAGATAATGATTCAAAATTCACAAAAATGACTCACACTGCAGACAGTAAGCACTCGCACACCTGACTGACGATTTAGAAACTCACTCACAAATCGAAAGAAGACCAAAAAAAACACCTTGAAATGACTCACACAATTGTGGAACTGCCCTAGAATGATTCGCACAAAGGATAAAATTGATCAGAATTACTTTTTTACCCTTGGGACTGGATGTGCGAATACTCTTACCTCTTAGACAACTCCACCAATCTCCATGTTCCATTTTTCATAAGAGCTTGATACTCAAGATCCATTGCTTGGATCCACTCCTCTTCTTTCCTTGCTTGATCTACACTTGTAGGCTCATCCAAAGAGGTTAGGAAAGCAACATAATTTCCAGAAACTACTTGCTTACCCTTTTGATCATATGTGAGCCTTGAAAGTACTTGTATTTCTCTTGATGTTCTCCTTGGCTTTTGACTTGCCACCATCATCACCATTCAAAGTAGGATTATTTTCATCAACATCAAAAATGTTAGATCCATCCACACTACCATCAATTATGCTTGAAGATACTTTTGGAATGTTCCTCTGATCAAAAATGACATCTCTACCAACAATTACTTTGTTAGTAGAAGGAATGTAAACCTTGTAGGCTTTACTCACCTCACTATATCCAACAAAAATACCTCTTCTTGAAGATGGATCCTCTTTGGTCCTATCATCAAGAGTACTGTTGACATAGCATGTGCATCCAAAGGTTCTTAGAAAGTTGACACTTGGCCTCCTCTTGAATAGCATCTCAAAAGGTGCCTTCCATCCAAAACTGCACTCGGCCACCTGTTGCACAAGAAACAACAAAGCTTGATCCCAAAATGGTTTGTCAAGATTAGCACTCAACCTCATGGCTTTGGCACTTTTACATAAAGTCCTATTCTTCCTTTTAGCCACTCAATTTTATTGTGGGGTCCTTGATGTTGTATACTCCCTCTTGATCCCATGCTCATCACAAAAGGCCTTGAACTTGGTAGATATGTACTCACCACCATTGTCACTCCTTAAGCACTTGATCTTTGTGAAAAATTGGTTCTCCCTTGCATTCTTGAACTTGATAAAGACATCATACACTTCATCCTTGCTCTTTAGTAGATAGATCCAACAAAATCTACTAAAATCATCAATGAATGTTACATACATCTTAGCTCCACTATTGCTAATTGTAGTGAATCCATGAATATTCGAATGTACAAGTTGAAAAGGCTTTGTAGATCTAGTATAAGGTAGTCTATGTGACTTAGACAAAGCACAAGACTCACAAACATGTTTGATGTCACTTAAGGAACTTGGAAGACCTAGCACAACCTTCTTCCTTGCCATAACCTCCAAAGACCTGAAGTTGAGGTGTCCCATCCTTTTGTGCCAAACCTCTTGAATAGATATTTGCTCCCTTGCAACACATCCAACTTGGGTAGCAATAACACAAGCATCTAGTTTGAACACCTTCCCTTGCCTTTTACCTTTTCCAATCAAGACATCTTTCTTTTTTATCATACAAGCATCCCCATCAAACTCCACCTTGAGGCCCTTACTTAGCATTTGGCTCACACTAAGCTAATTCTTGGTTATAGATGGAATAAACAAGACATCTTTCAAATGAACATTCCTATTTGTAGAAAGAGAAATAAGAATTTTGCCAATCCCTTTAATTGCACACTCACCATCGTTGGCCGTGTAGATCACCCTCTTGTCATCTCCATATGCCAACAAAGAAGTGAAGTACTCTTTGTGAAAGGTCATGTGTGAACTTGCTCCACTATCAATCCACCAAGGATCTAGATCTCCATCATTAGCAAGCATACATGAAGACATCACAAAAGCATCATCATTTGTATCTTGGATATCGAAGCCATTCTCATCAAGAGTAAGATTACCTTGCTTGTCTCCTTGATCTCTCTTCTTCTTGTAGCAATCACTTGCAAAGTGTCCTTTGATGCCAAAATAGAAGCACTTCAGCTTTGATCTATCTTTGTTTTTGCCACTTGAAAAAGCATCCACTTGATCTTGCCCTTTAGACCAATTATTTTTTGTTTTGCCCTATGTGAGCATAGCATCCTCTTGAAGTGTCGATGTAGATCCACCTCTTGCTTGAAGCCTATATTCTTCATTGATCAAGATCTCTTGAAGATACATCAAACTTGGCAAAGTCTTTTGAATATTAATACTTTGAACAATGTTAGCATGATCATCCAACAAGCCATTAAGAATCACTTGAACAAGCTCTCCCTCCTTAATGCTTTCATCAATGCAAGACAACTCATCATTCAATGCCTTCTAGAAGTAGACTTGGATTCATATGGCTTCTTCAATGAATCCCAAGCATCCTTAAATGAAGTAGACTTACCAACTTCCTTGAGAAGCTCATTAGTAACATTCATCTTGATAATGTGTAGAGCCCTTTTGGCCCTCTTATCGCTTGATCTTGTTGTGTTGTTGGTCTCTCCTCCAAACCTACAACAACATCCAACACATCATTCATTTCAAGAAGTGATTCCATCCTCACTTTCCACAATGAATAGTTGCTTGAGGTAAGCCTGTCATTGGCTTCCAACATGACTCCAATGCGTAGTTGTCATATAGCAATGACCTGATCTTCTTCTTCAGTCTGTTTCAATGCACAAAGCACTCCTTTGAACAACAACAAATGTCTCCAAAAGAAATCACAAGAATTTGAAACTATCTCAACAATTCTCTTCTAGCACTTGTACTAAGCAAATCAACACATAGAATCGTGGAATCTTGATCAACCTATGATCTATCCTCAATCTAATGACTTTCGCAACTTCCTAAGATTGAAACACACTCAAATGAAGTCCAGCAACCTCACCATCTAGAGATCTAATCAAAATTAGATTTTGACAATCACAAAAAAATTGATTTTTCCAAATCTACATGCAAATGTTGAAAATCTGATTATGCAATCTAATAGCCACCACTGAGGCTTATTTAATGATCCAAAAATCGGCCAAATTTAGTATGTGAATCAAAAAATCAAAATTGATCAAGTTTAGAAACCTATTTAGAGTTTTGATCTACAAAAGATCCAATCTACAAAAGCATAAAACTTGTTTTGGTGTAGAATCTCCTCTAGCATGCTCTAGCCTTGATATCTTCACCAAATCATTGATAGATCTGATTTCCTCCTTCATAACCTGAAACCACAAGCTCTGATACCATGTGAAAGTTTTCAGATCGCCAAGATCCAAACCACTCAGAAGATCTTTGGTTACAAAGAGAAATACACTACCAATCTCACCAATGTAGAAAAGTAAGCATCTACACACAAAATGAGATGCAAACATTAATGAAACTCGATCAAACTTGATTGAAATGAAAAAGTATTGTTGTTGTCCGTACAAAACCAGCAATCTACTGTCATTCACACGTGTGAAACAGAAAATAGCAATTATGGATCATTCTACACACAGAATTGCAATTATTCACTAGTATAGTGCACCAATGGATAGTAAAACCCAAGAGAACCATGTACAAGCATGAAATGAGATCAAGAAGAGAGAAGAATAGTCTCTCCACACATTACATCCTTTTATAACAGGTCCAAACCCTATTTGGCCACTTGGCTTTTCCACCAAAATGCAAACCCTACTATTTTTGAGTCTAAATTCAATGTACCCAACTATTCAAATTTGAATCTCCTAAAACTCGCCTCCAAACTTTCCCACACTTTCAAAAAGTGTTTATTCAAATGAAATTTAGACTAATGAACTTTGAAAAGTTATTCTCCAAGTCTAAAACAAATTTTGGAAAAATATTGACAAAATGATCAAACTAGTTGAATCTTTCACATGCTACGCCTTACAAACAGAGAAGATAGCACATTAGGGCTTCTCCGTGAGTTTATGGATGTGGGAGAACAGCTTCTTGCACAATCACCAACGCTAACAAGTATGTGTTATAATTATCTATATGTAACAAGCAATAAGTATGCTACATGATGTATCGAGACTCGAGTATTCTTTTCAAGTTTTGACTTATGCAATTTTCAGGCTTGAGGAGATTAGGGCCCTTTGACAAAGTAGATGGCAACGGTTTCACCAGCCTCTACACACTATGGGTTGTCTTATGAATGAGGGAGGAGCAATTCCATGATAGAGAGTTGAGACAAGGATGGCACACATACATTAGTGTTGTCTATCCTGATCCTGCTATACAAGATGCATGTATGGACGACCTTAATGTAATTTATTGTGAAAATTCACACGTGTGGGAATGCCCTAATGTGTGATTAAGATCTCCTAAGCTTTGTTCTTGCAACTTAGATCAACTATAGATTGAAATTCAAGATCTATGTCAAATTCTAAGGCAAAGACACAAATCTACATGCATACAATTATCACCAAAGTACTTTCACACGTGTGGGAAGTCTTCATGAAAAAACTAAGTACAAAAAGTTGTTGCTCTCGAGTAGAGAGAGAATGCAACTAATTGGCCTCGGGTAGAGAGAGAGAACAAAATTGATCAATCTCCAATTATTCTCAAAAACTCAATATTGATAATGAAAGAAATCAAAGTACATGTACTATCTCAAGGTAGTCCAAGCTCGATTCCTATTGGACTCCTTTTTTAACACCTCTCTAATGCTATTGGATGAGTGATTCATCATCCCTGGATTTTGATTGGACCCATCTAACAAATCTTTCACTTATGATTGGACCCTTGACTCTTTGCCAACACATTGACTTTGATCACTCATCAAATCTAAGTTTGCCACTTGTAAACAACCTAACTAGCTCGAGGTACATCATAATTGACTTTTGGTCTAATGATGATAAAACATGTGTACTTGACTGTTTGACCTCTAAAGCCAAAAATGGCCCTATCAACTAATGACATTACACCACGCAGGAGAACAGAAAAGAGTACGAGCCAAGCTCTTTTGGAGGAGGCAGCCTTTGATTCCTCAAGCTCATTGGATGAGGATTATGAGGGAGAGGATGAAGAAGAAGAGGACGACGAAGAGGGTCAAAATCAAAAGGATCAATTTGATGATGAGCTTGAGCCAGAGACTCCCATGCCTACTAGGAGTGTGGCCAGGAGGCATCGCTAGTTAGCTTAGGAATTTCATATTAGATGCACACATGACTCTTTAGTCTTTTTAATTTTCTGATTGTAAGACATGATTTAATTACTCATTGTCAACAAAAACATATTGTGGTGTAATTGGTGACTTTACTATTTACTATTTAGAAGGTACCAACTGGTTTTTTACATATGGAATTCAATGTTTTATTCATTAATCTGTTGGAAATTTGGCATATAGAACTTTAGTTAGAACTTAGAACTTAGTACAGAATAGTAAAATACATTGTGCATGTGCATTGTGTGATGTATCTCAATGTCCCATTGAGTCTTCAATCATTTGAGTGTGTTGTTTCTATTGTCATGACTCATTGTATAGAGTCATAATCAATCTCTAGACAATAAAAACAGCACTTGTTTTTCCAATATAAAAAAAAAAAAAAAAAAAAAAACCCCTAAAAATGTTTCGCCGTTTTCCCGACAAAGCCGATTCTTGTCCTTTTCGGACGCATTTCAAACACATTGCAAAAAGGCTTTTTGAAAAGGTCCACGAAACATTGTATACAACAAGTACTCAAGACATGTGGCCCTAGGTTGTGGCTATATTAGAGATACCAGTAACATCAATATATTCATTCAAATGAATTGGGGCCTAAACTAATGAGAGATCATCTGACATGGGTGAGGTACCTCCCCTGTGGGGTGGACTGTGGAGACATTGGATGCCATGTCTACGACTTAGTTGATCGGTCAATGATGTCGGTGCAATCTCCCAAGCTTGGGGGTGATTATGAATTTGTGATCTATGGTTGGGCGGTTGATTGTATGTCCAATATTATATGGTCTATCAAAATTCGGTTTGGTGTAGCAGGTGAATGATTGACAAGCTTTACACCTTGCACCGATGCTTTATTGCTGGCCCCATTTGTTGAACATTGATTGGACCCTAGGAACACTTAGATGGTTCTCGGAGTCTAGATAAGGTTAAGGGACTTAGCCCTAAACATAGCAATAGCTTCTTGGAAGTTTCCCCTAAGGGCCTCCGAACTAATATAAATAAATCTCTACTGGTCATTCTGCAATCTTATCATTCTAAAGCCTATGAGTGTTTTTGTAAAAGATGCTCAGGAGTGATGTTCCATTGTAGGAGGACCTACAAACCGATGTCATGTTGATCGTATGGTATCTTTTCTAGGATATAAGTATTTGGTCAACATTTCATTGTGACACGTCAACCATATCATGGTCAAAAGTTACACATTATTTTCCAAATGTCCCAAGTACAAAAAAAAAAGCAAACAATCCTGAAAACAAACTACAAATAGAGGTGCAAGAAAGAGCACCTTAAACAACCCAATGGATCTTCTTCCAAATTAACCAAAAATAAAGCATGCTTAAAAATTGCTAGATCTTTTCTTCAAACAGATTTTTGTTGCTGTTAACAGAACACTACCTAGATATGTATGCAATATTAATCAGAGCATAAAATTCAAACCTGTTGGAGAAAGGAAGAAAGATAAAAATAGAAACCAGAGTTTTATGAAGTAATATGCCAATAATGTGGGAGTTACTACTCTGATACTACTGATAATTGAGTTGCTACTCCTTTGAGGAGACAAGGACTGCAACCTCATATGTACAAGTTGCGCCAGTCTGCCCCCATATGAGACATTTCCTGGTCATAAATTTTGGCACGACTACCTGCCAATAACTTTGTAGAAAATTCTAGTCCCAAATCATTCTCTAGTATTTGGCCAAGAGAATGAATCATCTGCAACATTTAAGAGCAAAATTGTAAGTACACAAGTAATTTACTGCTACTAAATTTACATCTGGAGCCTAGCAAATATCAATTGCTTTAAAAAGAGGTGCAAAAAAATGTAAAACACAAGGATTTGTGGTTGCTGATCTAAACATCTTGGTATCAAGGTGATTCTAAGAACTATATTTACATTACCAACCATGTAGAGGAACGTGAGCACAATCTTGAAGTACAATCTCAACAAAACTTGAGAGGCCTATAGTCATTGATTCCCATTTATACCAAACATGTCTGAAGCCCAAAACGGTCATTCGGCATTTTATTAGCAAGAAAAAGTTCCAGCAGTTCAGACCTACCATCAACAACAATGAAACAATTCACACTGTTCTCATGAATCACTCATTGAGCAACATTTTCCCAGTAAGAATAGACCTGATCTTGGAACAGACCCAAGTAGAACAAAAACCATCAAAATAACATAAACCGATGCCAGCAGAGAAAATGAATTTATCAGTAAAAGATTAAGTTATCTTTTCCCAATATAGGCACAAGCCATCCAATAAAATATAATTTTGTTCAATTGCATGACCTCGACATGGCACAAAATCTTCTAGAGTGATACTATGGTTATTTAGAAAGTGGGTTTTAGCAATTCAAACAAAAGAGCTCAAGGTTGTACCTCATTTACCCGATTTTTCTCCTTTTGTGCTTGTTCACTGTCAAGAGGGCTGAGTCGATTGATGGCTACCAACATAATTACAGCTTGGACTTCCAATATTTTCACAAGATGCAATAGAGATGCCAATAACTCATCCTGTATTTGGGTTGTCAAAGGCAGTTCTCTAAGTTTGCTATATTCTTGTTTTTTGCCTTCTACAGAGTCATTGAAGATAGAAAACCAAATGGATCGACTTGGGTGACTGTTATCTGCATCATTCTGAAGTTGGCTAGGCAAGACAGCAGCTGACGGAATGATGAGAGAGAAGGAAGATAAGTGAATCGGCGCCTTTTCCATGACGAACTTCAGAATTGCATGGGCACTACAGGCACACAAATGAGGCTTGATTTGTTCAGGAACCTTGATTACAGAAACCTGCAGTTAAGAATTGAAGATATCACATAAATATTATTTGTTGCCGAATCCTGATTGTTATTCTTCCTCTGTATTCTCGAAAAGCTGTTGTCCATCAACTCATTGAAAACTAGGCTAAAACAATCTAATTTTGTGAGTTCTAAGATAGTAAAATAGCTTGACGGTAGAACTTGCACAATCTTGAAAATTGAAAGGTCAATCACTCTAAAATGTGCAAATCTGACATGAGAAGTGTGAACTATGGCAATTCCAATCATGATAATTGTAAGAGGGCTGACCTATCAAAGCACCAAAGAACAAGGCAGAAGCTCAGCACGGTGACTTCATCCCCATACAGTAAAGAGGAACTCCAAGCCAAAAAAATATGTTACGCCTCAACTTAGCTCAAAGATGACCATCGATAGCAGGTTGATGTCTACCACTATACCATAATCAACATCATCATCATCGTCTGCTAGTATATGCAAGGTAATTGGCAATGGATGTACAGAAATGTACACATGATGATCAAGGCTCTTAATTCTAAACATAAATGCTTGCCCCAAGTTTTATAAACCTTTGCCAAGTATAGATGCACAAATATGCTTTGGCAGGACTGCCCAGTTGGTGAAAAAAGCATATCATCTATCAATATGACCGCTGCGTGAAATCTATGGTGCCATGGTAGGAATTCTGATGTGAATATGCTACTTAGCATGCATTGATCATACAACAATTGAACACGCAAGAACTTGGATCAAATAGCAAAGTTCATTGATAACTTACAATAGAAAGAAGACTGCCTTAGTGGCATTGAAATTTTCACAACTACTACCCATGCCAAGGTGCGCGTTACTGTCTAAACAGCTTCCTTAACATTAACTCTCACACACATTATTTAGTGGGATATTTACACATGTCCTCCACCTCCTTTGTAAGTTCTAACTTGAATAGGTTTTAGTCATTCATGGATATTTTGTTATGAACGGTGAACCACAACCTCTACTGATTTGGAATTTTTTTTATATATATTAGTGACTCTTGACATGTGTCACTCATTTGTAGAATTATAATATGCTTGTCATCTAGTGGGGAGAATCAAGCACACTATTTTAAACAGAATCTAGAGAAATCATGAATCGGTGACTCATCTTAGGTCAAGAGACCATTGACATTAAGGTTAGACATGTTAGGTTTAGATCAGATATGAAGTTAAGAAGGCTGAGAAACCAAGATCCAATCTAATATAATTGTTGATCTTTTACTTCTACCTTGTGCACTCAACATAATTGGGAACACGTTCCCTGGTCACAGTTTCTGCAAAGACTCAAAAACAAGATAAATGGAGGAGGAAGCCTTGGGAACGTGTTCCCTGGTCACAATTTCTACTAAGACCTAAAAACAAGATAGATGAAAGAGGATTCTTTATATTATGTTTAATTTCAATACAAAAAATTCTATAAATTTCAAATTTTGATGTGCTATGTTTTGATTATTCCCGTGCTCGTTTTCTGGTCACTATGGTCTGAGGATGCTCCGTACTACTCATTCGCAACTGTGTTCCCAGCTTGGCAAACACCTCTGTCCAAAAATTACCTGTATACTTGGGATCTCTGTCAAACACAATGGACTTCGAAAGTCCATGCAACCTTACCACATTTTGGATAAACAGCTCAGCTACTTGCGGGGCTATGACCTTCTTGGTCATGGCGATGAAATGGGCCATCTTGGAAAACTTGTCTACCACTACCATGATGGAGTTATACCCAACTTGGGTCCTAGGTAAACCAACAATAAATCCATAGAGATGTTGTCCCACCTTCCTGTAGGTATCTCAAGTGGATGTAGCAAGCCCAAAGTGGCAAAGGACTTACTCTCTCGGCCTTGTTCACTTGACAAGTCGTGCAACGTTGGACATACTCTCTTACATCTCGCTATAGACATGGCCAAAAATAATGCCTTCTTACAAGCTTGGTGGTCTTATCAATACCAGGGTGCCCTACGCAAGAATTATCATGGCATTCATGAAGTATCTTACGTCGCCTGGCACAAATACCTTTCCATTTCTCAACAACATACCTTCCTTCACGGTGTATGTTAGATACGTACTGGTGTGTGCCTCTACGGAAGTGACAGGCAAAGCTGACTCTTCCATTTGGTCGACTATCTTGCACACATCAGGCCACACAAGCTGACAATGTGGGTCCTTCTATTAAGCCTTCTTGATCTCCTCCATGAGATCATTGTCCCAAAATGGGTTCGGAAGGCCGTCTTCTGGACGTCTTCTTCTCGAATCCGTATTTGATGGTACCCACTTTTGAGATCTGAAAATGGTGGCACCTTGCAACGCATCCAGTAGATCAACAATCCTGGGCATCAGATACATGTATTTTACAATGATCTTGTTCAATCTTCTATAATCAACGCACATTCGAAACTACCATCCTTTTTCTTAACTAGCAAAATAGGAGAGGAGGAGAAGGGTGACTAACTAGGATGGACGTACCCTAGCTTGAGATACTCCTACAACATCCTTCTGACTTCCTCCTCTTTTAGGCTCATCCTATAAGGAGGCCTATATACCGAACCCTAGAACAAGCTCAATACGATGCTCTACATTCCATCTAGACGGCAATCCCTCGGGCATGCCATTAATAAATGGGCTTCTCCTCATCGTTGCTTACCAATAAGCCATCCAAAATTTCCTCAGCCTTGCCCTCATCTTCACGTTGTTGGAGCTTCTTGTTCGTGGGTCGAGGACCACCAAGACAAAAAAAACAAAATCCATTTTTCTTGGCATTTTCCTTTTGCCCCGGAGTGAGGGGGGACTTGTCATAAGCACGATGAGCCATAGGAGCAAGGTTGCATCGAACCACGGTTCGAACCGCCTCTCACGGTTCGAACCATTGAATCGTTCAGAGCCGGTTCGAACCGTTCGAACCGTCTGCTGGGCCCTAAACCGGATTTCCGAACAAGTCTGGACTCTGTTCGTTTGTTGGCGCCCGAGAGAGAGAGAGAGAGAGAGAGAGAGAGAGAGAGAGAGAGAGAGAGAGAGAGAGAGAGAGAGAGAGAGAGGGTGTGTGTGTGTGTGCATTTGCCATTGAGAGTGTGTGTGTGTGCACTGTGTGTGTGAGAGAGAGAGAAAGAAAATGGTGTGATATTGTGTGTGTGTGTGTGTGTGTGTGTGAGTGATTGTGTGATATTGTGTGTGTGTGTGTGTGTGTGTCTTGACTCTTTTGATGTGTGTGAGTGAATCAGTGATTGTGTGTGAGAGAGAGTGTGAGTGTGTGAGTCTTGAGATGTGTGCACTGTGCACTGTGAGTTTGTGTGAGGCTTGAGCACTGAGATTGTGTGTGTGTGCACTATGTGTGTGTGTGTGTGTGTTTGTGTGTGCACTTGCCACTGTGTGATATTTTGTGTGTGTGTGACATTGTGTGTGTGTTGAATCTTGATGGGGTTCAATGTGGGGCCCGGGCATTGTAATTTGTGAGAGGGGTGTGGGACCTGGGTAGCTACTTAGTTAGAAGTTAGGAGTTAGAACTTAGAAGTTAGCGGTTAGGGTTAGAAACTAGATTAGAATTTAGAATTTAGGGTACCGGTATACCGCATAGATAATAGAGACCTCAGACTCATCACTCGAGAGTTGAGAGAGAGATCTGAGAGAGAGAGAGAGAGAGAGAGAGGGAGGGGGGGGGGGCCACCATGCCGAGGGATAGGGATCCCTTGTGGGATCACGTAACCATCGCTGCGGCCTATGGCACATCGGGCACGAAGAGATGGACTTGCAGATACTGTCACCAGTCTTACATTGGAGGGCCCACACGCATCAGGGCACATTTGTTACGTTTGAGGGGGTGCGAGATTGCCCCTTGCATGCATGCTCCTGACACGCTACTCACTCATGTCGCATCGGAGGAGGTTGGCCCTTCGAGGATGGGGCCCAGACCTAGACGTAAACATTCAACTCTAAGACTCTTACACTTCAAACATTGATCAAGTTTTAAGTTTTAACTCAAGTCTCACATGATACATCAAGTCTGAAGTTTCAAGTTTCAAGTTCAACGATCATTGATCATCTAATTTCTAAATTGATTATTGTATTGTAATTTGTCTTTTTTGGCAGATCAAGATGCAGTCACGGCGACACAGCCAGAGGCCACCACATCACGGCCCCCAGTTGCCATCCGCTCACCCCTCGCTTCCCATGGTTCAAAGGACAGAGTTGCAGATGAGGCAGGGCCTAGTACCCGGCCTAACCCGCCTTCTGGTGCAGGATCCTTGACACCACCTCCAGCCATGACCATACCGACACCACATCATCCACCTGAGAGAGGGAGAGGTAGATGGGGCCGCACTACACAGATGGGGGGTAGGGAGTACTATGTGTCCAGCTTCGCTCCCAGAGCCATGGCAGAGGCAGAGGTTGTCGTTCGACAGTTGTTCTACACCTGCGATCTGCCATTTCATCTGGCTAGGACCCCGACATGGAGGAGGGCGATGAGTGCAGTGAGTGCGATTGGGCAGGTGTGGCTGGGGCCATCTTGTGAGCACTTGAGGACGAAGGGACTTCTTGATGAGCGGGCTTCTGTTCACCAGAAGCTAGAGCCTCTCAGGAAGGCATGGGCCCATCCACCTTGGATGTCGTGAGACCTGCCCCCACCAGGTATGCAAGTTGCAAGTTGCAACTCAAATTTGAATGCGCTTCTATAGATTGTTGGTAAGCATTTACTGTTTAGTTAGTAGTGGTAAATATTTCATGCATGTGCCATGTTGTGTTGTCAGAAGTTAGAATTTAGAACTTGTCACTTGTGCCCTGTGCAGGTTTGTTTTATGTTCCTGGTCCTGGAACGACTGCTGAAAGTTCATCAGGGCTTGAGGCAGATGGTTGTTGCCGTTGACTGGGCGCAGTGAGGGCCATCACAGGAGCCCAAGAGTAAGAGATTCGAGCGGACCGTTATGTATTCACCATTTTGGGATGAGGCTCGATCCATTGTGGTGGGCCTACAGCCCATCTACACTGTCCTGCGCCTTACAGATCGAGAGGGCTGCACATTGGGCCTCTTGTACGAGTTCATGGACAGGCTGGGCGAGTAGTTGAGCCTTTGCACGACCATTAGCCCAGAGAGGTATATCAAGATTCAAATTTCAAATGTAGTATGTAAACAGTAGTATGTATGTACTATGGACTATATAGTATAATTATTAATGTGTCTTCAATCTTGATTCTTGCAGGCTTGCGGAGGTCCCCGGCTCCTTTGGTTGAGCAGGTGGGAGTGGTTTCATAAGCCCCTGCATGCCATGGCCCACATACTCCATCCACTTTGGAGGAATGAGGAGTAGTTCACAGATAGGGAGCTCAGGGATGGCTGAAATGCCTATACATCCCAAGTTTATCCTAATGTACGCGAGCAGGATAACCTGCTGGATGAGCTTCATATTTTCAGGCAGGAGACCTTGGAGGCGCTTTTGAGAGAGGGTAATGGTCCATTACAGTTTAAACTTGTTAAAAAGCCGATTACTATAGCTGCTCTCTATTTTGGGTAAAGACCCTTATTAAATTTCTAAGTGAAAAATCATGTTCTATTCTAGAACTAGTGCGCCCTCCTACGTGCAACGAATTAACTTGACATTCGGATTTTGACTTTGATATACTAAAAATAGAAATGGCCCCCTAAAATGGCTCTCAAACATGGCCAAACCAACATTACAGGTGCAAATAAACATTAATTTCTAACACTCCCCCTTAATGTTTACTTTGTTATCCATTACTCGTAGAAGTTCTCTAAACTTCTGAAACTTCTCTTTGCCAAGGCCTTTGCAATAAACCAACACTCCTCCATTGAAGTCAACTGAAGATATTGATGCCGAAAACAACTCACAATCGTCAAGATCCAAAGCATTTATCTTTGTATTAAGTCCTTGAACAAATTTTCCATCCTGCTTTTTCTTGAACTTGTTTTTCAAGCACTTTTTGTGTAATGCCTTGGCTTTCAGCAAATAAAGTAATTTCCTTCGCTTTCTTTCCATCTTCAAGTTGATTTGATTGATTTTCTTGTTGATCGTGCTACTTCTTCTTCCCCTTGTTCTTTTTCCCTTTGCCACCTTTCTTGGAACTTTGCCCTTGCTTCTTTGCTAAGAATGCCTGCACCTTGAAATCGTCCCTGTTAACAAGATTTTGTCGTCTCATTCCCTCCTGTAGCAATATTGCAGTCAACTCATCGAGAGAAGACCTTGTCTCCCGTAAAGACAACATCATAACAAAGTTTTAATAGGCCCAAGGTACACTATTAAGCACAATAGGTACCAAAGCTAAATCTGAAACACTTTCACCAACTGCAATCTTTCACTCGAGTAAAGTAATCCATTACCAATTCACCTATACCCATCTTTAATGTATGTAGCTTCTTATTAAGAACAAAATTCGAGATTGATTTACAGTCTCGTATAAAATCTTAAGAATATTTCAAGCCTCCTCGGGTCCAGCACATCCCTAATGTGAGGAATAATCATATCTTTAGCAGACACATAAATAATATAATGAGCTTTATTCCTCCGGTTCAGATACTCTCGCAACTCCATGTCTACAATTGGAGGTGTCTCAACACACGTGACAATGTCCCAATATTCTCGATCCTGGAGAATATTTTGCATCTTGAACTTTCAGATGCTAAAGTTTGTACCATCTAGCTTACTAGATTCCAGTAACATAGCACCATTCAATCTTGCCATTGTCAAACGATAATATTGACCTATAGCAACTTTCAATAGCCTTAGCGATCAGTATTTCTTTGAAGATAGTTTTTATGTTTCTAGTTTGTGAGAAGATATCACATGTGTGGAGCATGCTCCCACATGTAGTCGTTATGTATCCCATCATGGTATTAGAGCTACGTTGTTATCTAAGCTTCTTCTATCATATTTGATACCAAGATTCGGTTGACCCCTCTATCTAGACTTTCGTCTGAGGATGCTCGGTACATCCGCAACTATGTTCCTAGCCCTATGTCCAAAAATTTCTTGGAAACTTGGGATCTCTAAAAGAGGCACTCTGGACTATGGAAGCCCATGAAGTTGACCACATTCTAAATAAACAACTCAGCTACTTGAGGAGCTATGACCTTCTTGGTGATTGCAATGAAATGGGCCATCTTGGAAAATTTGTCTACCACTACCATGATGGAATTAAACCCAACTTCAGTCTTATGTAGACCAAGAATAGAATCTACAAAGATACTTTCCAACCTTCTTGTAGGTATCTCACATGGATCTAGCAAGCCCAGAGGACTTACTCTCTTGGCCTTGTTCTTTTTTTAAGTAGGCAGCGTTAGACGTACTGCTTCACAGCTCGTTGTAGTCACAGCCAGAAATAATGTCGTCTTACTAGCTCATTGGTCTTAGGAATACCAAGGTGCCCTATGCAAGGACTATTAGGGCATTCGTGGAGTATCTTATGACGAAGGTCCTCTATGTCTAGCATGAACACTTTTCATTTCTCAACAACATACCTTTCTTAACGGTTAAGTACTAGTGTGTGCCTCTATGGAAGCGACAGACGAAGCTGACTTCCATTTTTTACTATCTTGCACACGTTACACATTGACAATGTGGGTCCTTTTGTTAAGCTCTCTTGATCTCCTCCACGAGACCATTGTCAACTACAGTAAAGTTCATTGATGCACTATCCTCAATAGTGCATTGGTGACCACATTTTCCTTCTCCCTTTGAAAGCAAATTTCCAAATGAGATTCTTGCATCAACTGGGACCACCTAGCTTGGCAGCCCTTCAATGTTCGAATCTGGCTAAGTGCATAAATATTTTAAAGTATGATGGTCTGTGTACACATAAAACTCAACGTTGAACAGATAATGTTGCCACACCTTGAGCACATGTATGATTATATACAGCTCCTACTCATGTGCGAAATAGCTCCTATTAAGTTGGTGTCAACTTTTTCCTTTAAAAGGCTATTGGTCTACCCTCTTGGCTCAACACTACTCTACAACAAAGCCACTTGCATCCATCTCTAGGTAAACAATCTTTGGGCATCAACGATGTTGAGGACTGGTGCAATGAGGCTCCCAACATTAATTTCAATGAGATTAACAAACAATTTAGTCTTGGCAGCTTTGAAAGTTTGATGACTTTTTATGGAACCCAAAAAAATTTCCCGTTCTTCATCTTGCACAAGGGGTAAAAATTTACTATCTTGTGGAAGTGGAGGATTCAATTGTCATTGTTGATATTGTTGATCTTAATGGCCACTGAAATTCTTGAAATGATTTTGCATCCCCCAAGTTAAGAAACTAAGGTTATGCTCTTCAGAAGAATCCATCCATCAATGTTGATCAGACTTATGAAAAAATCATACAGAATTAAACCACTACGGCCTTACTATAGACAAGTATAGCATCAATAAAACTGACAACAAACTTGCCAATATAGTCAAACAAGACATTGTTCATGAGCATCATGAACATGGCTAGTACATTGGTGAGCCCAAATGGTAAAACCAAAAATTCATAATGCCCAAAACAGGTTAAAAAGGCTATCTTCAAGACGTTTTCGTCTCAAATCCGTAACTGATAGTACCCACTTTTAAGATTTACCTTACTAAAAATGGTTGCACCTTATAATGCATCCAGTAGATCATCAATGCTAGGCATCAAATATCTATGTTTGACAATGATATTACTCAATCCCCTATAATCAACACACATATGAAAAGTATTAGTCTTTCTTTTAACAAGTAAAATAGGACAAACATACCCCAACTTGAAGTACTCCTCCAACATCCTTTTGCCTTCCTCCTCCTCTTTCAGGTTCATACTATAAAGAGGCCAATGTACCAGATTTGCCCTTGGAATGAGTTCAATTCGATGCTTTACGTTCCTTCTAGGACAATCCTTCTGACATGTTAGTAATTAACAAATGTTTGAAATTAGCACAAATGGACTTCTTCAATTTACTACCTAGGTCACATCTTTGTTGTAATGTAGATGCATGTGCCATTAAAGATGCAGATATAGATGGAATTGCTTGTGGAATATTAGTGAGTGGGGTTATTTGATTGTTATCAAAATTGGAACAAACATCTAAATAACACAACCACAAATAATGTAAGTCCATCTTTATTTTCATAGAGGTGATAAGATGTCAGACTCCCTCTCTGATCTTCTCTTCAAACCTTGCTAATTTCCTGCACATACAAGCATCAAATTACTTCTAACACAAGATGGAGCTAGCTGCCTTGTCTCCTCCCAGCCTTTGCTGCCTAGATTATGATGAGGAATGCCTCTCTCTAGGCTCACTTATCCAAAATCCTCAAGCACCCCTTAACCCTGACCCTTCCTAAATCTCGACACATGGCCAACGCCATGCACAGTCGACACTTGCCACTTGGCAGTACCCTGACACATAGGCAAGTGAGTAGGCCGACATGTGTCACTCATCCATTGGACCAAATGTCCCAGTGGGCATGTGACACGTGTCATGTTTGACCGGTCAACCTTGACATGTGTCATCCATTCACTGGACCAAGCACCCCAATGAGCATATGACATGTGTCACGTTGACTAGTCAACTCCTGCTTTTTAGGAGGTCAGTCCAGCCACTCCGAATTAATGACCCAGTACCCTATACCCAAGCAACATGCGACTCTGAGGCTCAGACCATACGCTGATCAGCATCGCACGCCTAGAGAGTTTGTGGTAGGAGACATGGTGTTTCTCCAAGTACCCAAAGCCTCTAAGACCCTTAAGACGGGCAAATGTTATAAGTTGTCCCCGCGTTATTGTGGACCCTAGAAAATTGTTAAAAGAATCAGTGATGTTTCTTATAAGTTAGATTTTCCTAAAACTAGTAAAGTACATCCTGTATTTCATGTTTCTAGATTGAAACGGGTTTTACATAACGGTGATAACTTGTTGTCAGATGGTTTGTTTGCATTCCAGGAGCAGGGAGAAGTAACCCATGGGCCAACGAGGGTATTGGATAGGCGGGAGAGGCGTTTACACAACCGTCTGATCCGTGAGTACTTGGTTGCTTGGCATGGCAGGCCTCTTTCTGATGCTACCTGGGAGACCGCGCACAGTCTGCGTGCACAGTACCCTAGCTTTGCCATCGCGGACGATGTTACCTGAGGGGGGAAAGGATGTTACAGCTTTTACTCCTTGTCCCGGTTGTTTACTGTTTTTACTTATAGATGTACTTCTTGTAAATACAGAAATGGCTCAGTCACCGGCCTGTGGTGACCTTTGTAACAGAAATGTAAATAAAGCTCTTAATGATCAACGCCAGGATGACCTGCACTAGGGCTATCATGACACAAATGGACAATCTTCTTACGTAGCTCCTCACAAGCTGGAATGAGAAGTTTGCCATTTCTCTTAATCATACCATCTTCTATGGTATATTTAAGATAAGTGTGAGTCAAGAGACCAGAACTCTCATCCTGAGATTCTACTTGCGCAAGATTTGCCTCCCTCACAATTCCTTGACAATGAGGATCCTCTTGCTGAGCCTGTCTAATCTCAGCAATCAGGTCATTTTCTATGACCACAAAAGACATCTGATACAATATCCGAGATAATGCATCAGCCACACGATTTTCGGCACCCTTCTTGTACCGAATCTCCATGTGAAATTCCTGCATCAACTCAACCCACCTGGCTTGCCGCCCTCTTAGGTCCAACTGGTTGCAGAAATATCTCAAAGTGTTATGGTCAGTGTACACATAGAATTCCGCACCATACAAATAATGCCTCCATGCCTTCAAAGCGTGGATAATGGCAAACAACTCTTTCTCATAAGTTGGATAATTCTTCTGTGCAGGGTTGAGCTTCTTGCTCTCAAAGGCCACATGCCTACCCTCTTGCATCAGAACTGCCCCAACGGCGATGTCACTTGCATCCGTTTCTACGACAAATGGTTTTTGAGGGTCAACAATTTTAAAGTGACAAAGTCAGCCACAGCTTGTTTCAAAGCATCGAAACTTCGCTGCTAAACTTCCATCCACTCTTTCCATTTATTTTTCTGTAACATATCGGTCAATGGTGCAGCTACGTGTGAATAATTCTTCACACCTTTACGATAAAACACAGCCAACCCTAGAAAGCTTCTTAGTGCCGTCAAGTCTGTAGGAACAGGCCAGGCAAGAAGAACAACAACTTTCTGCGGATCCGGTTTTATTCCATCTGCTGACACTATAAAACCCAAATATGTTATTTCCTTTTTAAACAATTCACTTTTTTTATCATTAGCAAACAATGTATTTTCCCCCAAAGTTGATAACACAGTTCTTAGGTGATTAACATGCATAGCATCACCACAACTGTAAACAAATATGTCATCAACAAAATTAACCACAAACTTGCCGATAAACGGTCTGTTTTAATTCCATTGATTCAATACAACATAATGATTAGGGGTTGCATATGATAGGCTTTAAAGTTTCAGTTGTTATGTAACTTTGCATGACCAACTTTTGATAGTCAGGATTAATTTTGTGGTTTTAAGGAGATCAAGGAATTGTCAAGTTTGCTAGTATCAGTTGTTAAGAGAAAATCGTAGTAGCTAGTCCATGGCACTGGCTCTTAGAACTTGCATAAAAGACATAACAAGATGAATCGTAGCTCAACACTACCCTTGATAAATTTGAAAAAGCCGACCCGTAAAATAATCCAAATTTGTCAATAAAATAAATTACCAGTATATAGTTGTTAACAAGAAATGTGTAGAAGCTACCTTTGCAATGCCTTCCTTGTTCAAAAATGTCCAAATTTGAAGAGCAACCTGATGATCAGCCAATCCGTAAAGCTGCAAGGACAGCTGAAGGGTTGACGTCCGTACATCTGTCAATCCAATCTAAGCCGTAAAATTTTACAAAAAGGCATTGAAAATGAATGGAAAACTAAAATGTAATAGAATAATGAAGCTGCTTAACTAAAAATTCGTACGACATCCGAGAAAAATATTTCCGTACAAGTGTCAAAACAATCCCAAGTCTTACCATTTTACAAAGAGGGAGCACAAAAAGGACGGACTAATTTAAATCCAATTAGCTATATTTCTTCGTATCAGACGCATGTTTGCAAGAAAAGCTTACACACGTTTCCAGGTGAGTGGAAGCTCCTCCTGTGTGCAGAGCGCAGAAGCAATGTCGTGGCCTGCGCCTGCGAGGTCCGGTAAAGTAAGCACTACCTTCTCCCCGAGATCATCACACACCATCTCCATCTTTCTCTCTTTTTCTCTGTGTCTCTCTCTCTCTGTCTCTCTGTCTCTCTCGTAATGCGAGTGACGAGCTCTTTTTCTCCGCCAAGGAAAAGTTACTTCAAATTTTCATCAAAATAAAACCCCATTCACACACACCAGGAATTTTGTATTTAAAATGTTGGCAGACACCATGGTTTATCCGAGCTTCCTTGATGATGGTCTATAACTCCAGTGCACCCTTGATGATGGTCTGTAGCTCCAGTGCACGGAGAAGAGGTGGCAGTACATGTATGGATAGCGATGACGTAGCATTCCTCACATGATTGTGTCTTAGTAGACGATGAAAATTCTAGCATTCGCTATCGAATGTAGAAACAAGAACGATGTGGTATTGTACGACAAAGGCCTTGCCATGTCATATTGTCATATTTTCACTCTATATCAATCTTACAATTTTGATATCAGTTTGTTGTAAGTTTTGAAGAGACATCTAAAAGTTACAACAAATTTTCATAATATTTTTAATATTCACGATCAGTATCTCATAATATTCATTTTTCAGTAGTCACAATTTTAAATCAGTATTCACGATCATTATTTACAATGTTCATGTTGAAGGGTTTGCGGATCCAACCCTAACCCTAGTAAATAAGTGATAGAGATTTGATTAATTAGAATGTTAATAAAAGGACTTTAGGCTTTTTTGCGAGACTTTTAATGTCGCAGGGCCTAAAAGTCAAGTTAGTGAATAAAGTAAGGGTTTCCACCAAAAATTCATTTTCAAATTGGGTCCTCCAATTAATGAATGGGTTCTCTCCACTTTTTGAATACTTAGGTTAAGATTAGCCAATAGGAATTGGCCCATCTCCTCAATTCACTATATAAGTAACAATTTCGAATCATTGTACATGTTCTCTCTTCATTTCAATACAAGCAGGTTGGCCCTCTTATGGAATGGATGTGGAATGTCCTTGCTCTCTATCTCTTTTCCTCCACCTCTCATGCTTTCTTTGTGTTTGCTCATTATTGGATTTGATGCTTATTAGTATTGCTATTTCTTATGCTTTTTGTGAGAGAAAAAGGGAGAGAGAGAATGGTAAGGTATCATCTTTGTGGATTTAGTGCTTATGGTTCTAGAGTTAATTGATAGTGCTAATTGTGGATCACCTATGCATGCTGGATTTTGATCTATATTATCACTCTCATGGGATGGGTAGGAAATAGCCCCACAACAATTTTGGTGCTGTTGCCGGGGAGCTACGCCAATTTTTCAGATTGCAACATGTTTGGATGGATGTTAGCTTGCATTAGGCATCTTGTTTTGGCATAAGTAGGGTTAAAATTGTATTTTAGAATTAGATTGAGAGTGATTTTGCTTGATTTGAGTGGATCTTCTTGTTTGAAATCTAATCTGATGTTCTACCCTAGTTTCATATGTGTCAAATTTACCCACTGTGAAGTCGGCGAAGGTTATTTTTATCAGATTTGTCAGAAAATAGCCGAATCAGTGAATTTTTACCCAAAATAGCGGTGAAGAACCTTCGCCGAGTCTACCTTCGCCCAAAAAATCTTCTCCCATATTACTTTTAGGTTTTGATTTACCAAATCTAGCCTCTGTCAATTTTTTGGGACATTCTGTTATATTCTTGATTTGATTCTAAAAAAGTCTGATTTTAGAAGTGTCGATCGCTTGATCAAAGATCTTTTTTCAAAAAAATCACAAATCTGATTTATTGTCAAGTGATATAAGTTTACAGATCTGATCTGAGATAGGATTTGATTGAAAAATCTAGATCCAATCTCATTGTTTGATTGAATTGATTTTGATCCAGTACTTGCTGAATCTATACCAACTACAAATATACCTATTGCATCTGGGGTGTATTCAAACCTCAACTCAGGCCTTGACTTACGCTGAAGATGCAGAGCTTACAGATAAGCATATTCTCAATCACATGGATCCTATGACATTTGGAGTTCGAGATATTCTGAATGAACCAACAATAAAACCACCTAAAGCAGTTGTATTGAAGTAAGGAAAGATTACAGGACCAATGACAAAGAAACAAGCAAGGCAACACTATAATAGGGTCTTGACATGGGAAAAATCATCTCGAAAAGTTGATTCTATGAATTTACCACCTTTATTGGATAAAAAAAAAAGAGAAGATCAAGGATGATTCTTCTAGTCAGAGTTCTCGCAAGAAATCACCATCAAGGAAGTCGTCAGCTTCAGAGAAGAGCACATCTTCTAGAAAGTCATCACCTCCACGATCGATTCCTGCCAAGAAAGCTAAATGAAGATCCAAAATCAATCCTTATGAAAAAGAACAATCAGAAGAAGTCCAACATGATATGCCCGAGCATTTCAAACACTATACTTTGGATGATGTTGTGATTATGTTACCAAAAGCTCATTGTGAACCAAAAGAGTAAGAATTAGAAACGAAGGAGGTTTACGGTGGACCAGCTAGGACTCAGCCAATGAATCTTGCTGAACCAAGAGAACCAAAAAAATTGAGCAAGTTGGAAAGCAACTTACTCCCGAACAATTTCAAGCGTTAAGAAAGTTATTGATCAAGTATCAAGACTGTTTTGCTTGGACATACAAGGATCTAAAAGGGATTCCTACATTGGTTATTGAGCATACAATACCCTTGATGCATGTTGCAGTTTCAGATTTTATCGCTACAATCCAAACGTTACAGATCTTATTAAGAAAGAGCTACAGAGGTTACTTGAAGCCGACTTTATTTATGAAATCGAACATACGAAATGAGTTTCTCCAATTGTCGTCGTTCCTAAGAAGAGTGGGAAGATGAGAATTTGTGTGAATCTCAAAGCCTTGAATAAAGTGACGCGAAAAGATTACTTTTCATTACCCTTTATTGAAAGCATAATAGACCCTTGCTAGAGCGAAAGCCTACAGTCTTTTGGATGGATTTAGTGGTTACAACCAAGTCAAGACTGCACCTGCGGATCACCATAAAACAGCTTTTGCAACAGAATGAGAAAGTTATGCTTATAAAGTTATGTCGTTTGGACTTTGTAATGCACCTAGTTCATTTCAAAGAGTGATCCAGTTCGCCTTCAAAGACTACTTGAAGAAATTCCTTGAAATCTTCCTGGATGATCTCGGAGTCCATAATGCTAATACAGACCACTTGGATCGTTTGGAAAAAGTGTTTGAACGTTATCGCAAATACCAAATCTCCTTAAATCCAGAAAAGTGTCAAATTTGGGTTACTCATGGAGTTGTCCTTGGACATGTGATATTAAGACATGGCATTGCTACAGATTATTCCAAAATCAAAGTAGTTGTTGAGCTACCGCCGCCAGGAACAATTCGAGGAGTCTACATTTTTATGGGTCACGCAAATTACTATCGAATATTCATTTTATTCTTTGCAGATTTAGCAAGACCTATATACAAACTAACTACTGTACCAATCTGGACAGTTGAGGCGTTGGAAGCATTTGAAAAATAAAAGAAAGCTTTGGCTTATGCACCAATACTACAAGCTCCAATTTGGACAATTGAGTTTTATATTCATACTGATGCATCAAAATATGCAATTGGAGCAGTTTTGACGCAGCTAGGTGAATACAAGAAAGATTATCCTATCAGGTTTGCAAGTAGACAGCTTACAGATCCTGAGAAAAATTATTCCACAACAGAATGTGAAGCGTTAGCCATGGTTTTTTCTATTAAGAAGATTCGACATTATTTAATGGCAACACATTTTGTATTTTACATTGATCTCATCAACCGTTACTTTATTTAGTAAACAAGTTGTGTAATACGGGGCGTACTGTAGGATGACTACTTTTATTGACCGAATTTGATTTTCAAGTTGTGGTTCGAAAAGGTAAACAACATTATCTGGCCGACCATGTCTCAAGAATCAAATCAGCACCAATTAATACTGAAGTGGATGATGAACTACCAGATGCTGTGTTGTTCTATGTTGAAGCAATACCTGAGCGGACAGCATATAATGTTGAATATCTGATGCTAGGCCAACCCAATGACTCCTTGACAAAAGTACAAAAGAGACAATTGATTTTAAGGCACAATCTTATCACTTGATTGCGGGCCAATTATATCGTTGAGGAATGGACGATATTTTGTGAAGATGTGTTTTTTCGCATGAAGTACCTGAACTAATCATGTTCTCACATGATGGAATGGGCGGAGGACATTTTTCAACAGATATCACTACTCGCAAACTTTTGCAATCAGGATGTTGGTGGCCTACACTTTATAAAGTTATCGCAAGCACCGTTCGAGAAATGGGACCTTGACTATGTTGGTCCTATTCATCCTGTGACACAAGGGTCTCAAGCTAGATACATCATCGTTGCAACTGATTATATGACCAAGTGGGTTGAAGCAAAAGCAGTTTGAGTTGCAGATGCAAAATCTACGACTAAGTTCCCGTATGAGCACATTATTGCTAGGTTTGGATTTCCTATCAAGATCGTAAGTGATCACAAAATTCACTTTGTGAATGAAACGATAAAGTGTCTGTTGGAGGACTTTTTTGTTATTCATCGGCTTAGTACTCCGTATTATCTGAGGGGTAATGGCCAAGCTGAATCTTCCAATAAGGTTCTCTACCACATTATGACAAAAATGGTTGAAGCAAGTCGTTCAAATTGGGAATTTAAATTGCATGCAGCATTATGGGCATTCAGAACAGCTTACAAAGGTAATAAGAATCAAACACCATTCCAGCTCGTCCATGGTCAAGATGCAGTTATGCCAATTGAATTCTTGATACCATCCTTATGCATAGCAGCAACGGAACAGTTGGATGATGTGAAATCCTTACAACTGCGTCATGAAGCTTTACAAAACTTTGTGAAACCATATTGATGGCAGTTCATGCATTAGCAGCAGAGAAAGCTCGCTGCAAGGCATGGCACGATCGTCGATTACACAAAAAAGATCTGCAGGAAGGAGATCTAGCACTGATGTATAAATCGAAACTGATCAAAGGCAAATTGAAATTTACAGGTGAAGGACCGTACAAGGTAAAAGAGAATTGAACTATGGAGCAGTTATTTTAGAACACTTGGATGGAAAACGATTTAATACTCCGGTGAATGGCAGCCGACTACGCAAGTTTTGGCAATCAGTTCAACTAGCATGATCCAACACCTTATCAATTTTACTTTTGTTGTTTTACAATTTCTTTGTTTTTCACTATTTGGTGGATTTTCTTTCTTGGAAAAAAGACAGTTCAAAAAAAAAGGGGGAAAAAAAACGATGATGTGCAAAGTCAAAAAGGTCATCAAATCAAAAAAAGTTGAAGAAATTTTTTTTCAAAAATCAAATTTTTATGAAAAATGATTTAGAAAATCACTTTTTGAGTCGTTTCTTGTACATACAGTATTAGAAACCTTCGCCGAGTTGCCAGATCACACATCCACCTCAGATTTACCTATACTGAGTTGGACGAAGGTTCTCTAGCAGAGATACTACATGTTTTGAAGTTAGGCGAATGTTCAATTTTCCCTTGAGATGTTGCCTCCTTGCATGCGATGCTCTCTAAAAAACAAGCATTTAAATTCAAGCCATATACTTGCATCCTCCATTGGTGACGACACAAAGCATGCCAATGACCCCAATCGTATTGAGGTCTTGCATATGGCATCAATGTCACAACACTATTTAGAGGGACCTCAATACTACTCAATGCAAAAAGGCCCAAACCAGTCTCAGGAAAGTGTTCACTAGGCATGATCATGTACATTCGACCCCAATACGTATATGTTGTTCCATTTAATGGTAATGGTGATTGGAGTGGCCAACAAGAATATCTACTTCTAATGAAACTTTTTACTAATGGTTGCAAGCTAGGTAGGAAGAGGAAGGTCAGAGACAAAGAACCTAGAATGTCTTTTGACACGTCAACAGTGCATAGTAATTTGCATTATCTTTCAAACCAGCCATAATATGTCCAAGACGTGTTCTCTTTTTTAAAGGGGTGGTCAAGTTTGTGGAATCCACGTGGAGTATCGTGGAGGACTCATAATTGTCATCGTAATGATTAAATTCTAAAATGAATGACTAGTTTGGTTACTGTAATAATTACTTTCAAAAACTCTACTAAATTTTTTTTTTTGACTCGAGCAGTTTATTCTGCTGATACTTTATTTCAGAAGCAAAATTGGTTAAACTATATATGATATTGCCGACAATGGGTTCGACTTATGGTTGGACATAGGATTGCACGTAACTTCATTGCTCTTGATAGTTTTGTTACTCTATGACAGTAAGTGTTGTCATAGCACTTGAATTTTGTACGACTTTAATTATCTTCACTCTACGACTTTAAACACTTTTTACTTGATAGGCTGGTTACTCTTTAAGTGATCTCTCTCTCTCTCTCTCTCTCTCTCTCTCTCTCTCTCTCTCTCTCTCTCTCTCTCTCTCTCTCTCTCTCTCTCTCTCTCTCTCTTGCACAATGCTCTAAGCTATATAACTTTGCCATGTTAGTGTATTTATGACTATGATAAATGGATTTATTAGGTACCATACAATGTATATGGCTTTTTTGGACAAAGTTCAAAATTCAAATGTATACTTTCCCTCCAATTTTCACTCCATCAAAAGTCTATATAAGAGATAGATCACTACCAAAACCCTCACTTTGCTTCTCTTTTCTTCTCCTCCTGTTCTCCTTTTTCCTTATGCTGGCTCACTCTCGGTGGCGCCCATCCACGGCTCTCGGATCGTCACAAGCACAAGAACTAGTATGCATATTTCCGCACGGAAAATCGGACTAATATTGGGCTTTCTTTTTTCAAAATTGTAAAAAATCGGCATGTAAAACCCGGTTACTAGCAACAAAATCGGCATATAGTTGCCTCTGTAAAAGGGTCCCAACCTACCCCTAAAGTGGCTAGACAAGTTATAGTAGTTTTGAGATGGTCTCAAGGACCGTAAAAAATATTTGATATATGTAAAGCCTAGCGAAAAGTGCCGGTCCACTTAGAAGTGGGGCCCAGCCCACCCTTAATGAGGCTAGAGAAAAAGTTTGTGGCCTTAGAAATGGCCTTTAAAAATGTTTTGCGGCTATTTAGCCAGTTGTAAAAATAGCCGGCATAGCCTTAGCCATAGGAGCTCTTTGGTTGTTGAAGTCAATGCCTTGTACTCGGCTTCACAAGAAGATAGTGAGATTGTATCTTGCTTTTTGGAAAGCCAAGATATTACTCCTCCACAAAGAAATTTGCAAATGCACTAATGGACTTCCTATCCATCTTATCACCTGCAAAATCTGAATCCAAGTAGGCTCTCAAGTGCAAGTTAGATCCTTCATAAAGTATGCCAAAAAATCTAGTACTAGAAACATATCTAAGTACTCTCTTGGCACTTTTCCAATGATGAACTAAAGGAGCTTGCATACTTTGACTCAGCTTACTTACACAAAAACTTAAGTCAGGTCTAGTGAAATTTCACCATGTACAAAGTTGTTTTACTAATATATGTTTACCTAGTGTATTTGCAGAAAAACCAGTTTGTCGGAAGAGCTCTAGTCATGAATGTTGCAGAAGCCAATTTCAAGAAAAGAACCGGCAAAGAAAAAATACAGTGAAAATTTTGTCACCAAAAATATTATAACAGGCTCAAAATACCATGGAAATCCTAACGGCGAGGTCGAGATAATTTTGAGCACAAACAAACCAACGAGCCAAGCAGTGTGAACACATGGAAAATCCAACAACATAGAAAAACCGGCAATCTAAAAAACCGACGCAAAGGAAAAGGATGGGCCAGCTACACCCATAGGGATTGACTAGTAGCTACTAGGTTGGTTAACAATGATAAGGCCAAAAGGTTCCTTGGCCTAAGCACATACTATTTTGGAAAGAAGGCAATCTAAGAGAAGGTCCACATGGGAAAAGCAACGAAAAGCCTAACTTGGAGAAGCATGAGAAGATAAGCTTCAAGGTTGTTGAGCTCCAAAACCCAAAGAACACCCTATTTGGAGGAGGGGAGCAAGTTGGAGAATCTACTAAAATAGGTGAATCCTAATAGGGGAGGGACATGTGGCAAAGAAGGTATGAAATGCATGACAATTGGAAAAATGTCATATTGAAGGGCAACCCCTTGGAGTCTGGCTATAAAAGAGAGTCCACTCCGTGTGTTGAAGATATAGTTTTCGAGATATAGTTGAAGTATCTTGTTATGGGTGGATCTTTGAATTCTTGCCAAGTTCATAATGAGGAAGTCTACTAGTATTGGAAATCTTTCTTTGATTATGGGGATGTATCCCTCCTGCTATGCCATGTTGATAGCTTCATCGAATTCTTTCAAAGGGGAAATCATTTATCTTTCACCATTCCCATTCTCAAGGAGTGAAACAAGTTCGAGTTTTCTTTGGTCTCAAGTTCGAGCCTTCCCTTGGAAACCAAGAAGCATTCTCAAGGAGTGAAACAAGTTTCACCATCATCCTGCCATTTCACTCATTCCATTGATAAATACGAGAGGGATTTAAGTATTAGTGTCGTTAGAGCACGAGAGACATTGGAGTATGAAAAATTGATGGAGAGTGAATGGGTTCCTTACCATTCTATCTTTACCATTGTATTAAAAATATGATTAGAAGAGTATGTGGATTTGTGATTAAATAATGATTTCGTGAGAGTTGTATGAGGGGTGGAGGTGAATTTTTGAGTCATTGAGAAACGTTCTATTGCCCGAGCTTGTACTGCAAAGCTCTATCTTATCTAAGTTTCCTGGTCTTTCAAAGCACAGTCTACTCCACTATGAGAAGTACTAACAACAACGTGCTGCATTCTTAGCTATCTTCATGAAAAAATCAAGAGTTCAGTTAATCTATCTTTTCAAAGGATCTTCAATCAGTTGCAGGCTACCTATGCAGAATATGCTATTGTTCAACCATGAACTATCCGCTGCTATAGAATCTTCATTGGTCAGAGTCATTGAAGAGCATTCGGTTATGAACTATCCATGAGAAATATGCAATGACGTTACCTTATCAAAAAAGAGCAATGTTGAAAGTCATTTAGAAAACTTGTTCAGAACACCGCTATCAGCGAGTTTTGGTGAGAAGAACATGTATTGATAATTTGTGAAGCAAGGTATGTGCCAAGCCTCTGCTTAGGCTAACGCTACCTACAAATCCTTCAAAGACAGGGTTGCTACCATAACTATGAGCAATATCTCTGCTCAAACCAATGATCTACTGTACGAAATCATGCTCTAACATTCTGTGATCAGATAAGGACTCAAAACCCTACCGTTTATCGCTACACGCAGAGCGCTCTATAAATTACTATCAAAAAATCAGATGGAAGGCTAAGGCTCTGTTCCATACCTGACTTCTGGAGCGCATTCATAGCAGTCAAAGTACATGGTTGTTGTTTCTAATCGCACTTTATGAGCACACTTCTGTTGCCAGAAAGCACATTTCTGAGGCATCATACCTGCATTGATGAGTGATTGTTCTTAATCAACACACCTCTGTTGAAAGTCACAGCAATAAGAGGGATCAATCTCGGTCACAACTAGTGGAGAATTCGCATCACCAACGATTCATAATGAACATTTGAAGTGAGTTGTCTAGAACCTCACACTTTCCAACCTGATCAACACTTTTGGGCAATACACCTCTGATGTCCGTCAATGCCCGATAGATGAAAGAATGCACAAGTGGTAAGGCAATGCAAGAGGAGGCTCTCCACATTCATGACTAGACACCTCTTGAGATAAGCTGGTTTTGCTCAATCACACCTCAGGTAATGTTCCTTCTCAAAATTGCTATATGTATCACGAACGTAATCTCAATGAAATGTTTACGATGGTATGTGTGTATGCTTTCGATTATGCATGATAAAGAACTGCTAATGGGTTAGACTAAGTGAAGGGATGTAAAGTGATGCATGAATGGTTGTTAACTACAAGAAATACGATAATGACAACCTGATTGTCTTAGCTTGTATGGGTCTTTGATGTTTAGAAACACATACTTGTTATTTCATATCCACTCGAGTTAACGAGCGTGTAGCTTTGCCAAAGTATGTAGAACATGATAACATGCATATTTATCGTAGTATTCTTTGCATGCTAGCTATATCACTGGTATTATTGTACTTGACATGATTCGAAAAAACCTGTCTTGTAAGCAGGATCTTAGGGAGCTTCCCTTATACTCACCATCACATTGTGTGTTTGATTGAACTTCTGTTCACATAAATGTCTGGCCCTTTCAGCGCTAAGAGGGCAGTAATGATCACACTTTTGTTTGAAGTATTGTATGCCTCTTCAACGATAATGTAGATGCATAGCTGGCCGCCAGCATGATACTTTTTGTTGTATGGTATGATGGTCACCAGAAGAGGTATGAATTATGATAAATGATATGCAAATGGTGAGCAAATGAAATATGAGTCTTATTGTATGTAGATCTTCCTACTACGAGGTTGAATCCCGATTCCATTATTGGACTCGGAGTACGCTCTTACACATGCATGCATTCCGAAGAACATCTTCGTGAAGTTTATATATAAGTTTCAATCAGTCCCTTTTTAGTAAAAGCAAAGAATTGAGTCGAATTTATCAACAGCTTTCCCTTTGTGGTCGATGAACTGGTCTTCCACAAAAATGACATTTCTACTGGTGAATGCCTTCTTGGTATCCAAATTGTAGAGCTTGTATGCCTTGTGGTCTGGGGAATAGCGGATGAAGATCGTTTTTCTACTCTTGTCATCTAGCTTTCTTCTTAGATCCTCAGGGATCTGAGCGAAAGCGATCATCCAAACACTCGAATATGTTTGAGTGATGGTTTTGATCTTGTCCACACCTCATAAGTTGTCTTGCCATTTAGGGCTTTGGTGATGGATCGATTCTGTAAATAGACAGCTATAGTAACAGCTTCTGCCCAAAATTTCTTTGGAAGAGAGGCATGGGCCATCATGCTCTTGGCACTTTCGATGAGTGTCCTATTCTTCTGCTCAGCTATACCATTGGATTGAGGTGAGTAATTGGTTGTATATTGTTGATGTATCCCGTTGGCCTTGCAAAACTCCTTGAATTATGTGGAGGTGTACTCCCCCCCTCCATCTGTGCATAGAGCCTTGATCTTCCTCTGGGTCTGGTTTTCTGTAGACGCCTTGAACTGCTCGAAGGACTTGAATGCTTCAGATTTGTTCTTCATATAGTAGGTAGTAGTCCTTCGAGAGAAGTCGTCGATGAAGGTTAGGAAATAGAGAGCTCCCCCTGTGGAAGCAGTCTACATCGGGCCACAAATGTTGCTGTGTACAAGGTCAAGCAAGCCCTTGGATGTGTGAACTGAGTCTGAATTGAAGGGACTTCTAGCATGCTTGCTGATAATATAGCTTTTTCATGGAGAAGTTGGCTTGCTGACAGAAGGCAGATCTTGTACTAGACTCTGAGTTGACATTTGCTTAATACTATTGTAGTTAAGATGGCCAAGTCTAAAATGCCACAACATATCAGTTGTTTCAAAAGTGGCTGTGTGAAGAGCTTGACTGTTAGAAGAGTAACAGTGGCTGAGTTTGTAAAGATAGCCACTTCTTCTTCCGTAGGCTAGAACCTTCCGAAATTTGTCAAGGATTGTGCAGCCTTTTGTATCGAATTCGACCCTCCGACCTGAATCAGTGATTCTGCTAACTGAGAGCAGATTCAGGTCAGATTTGGAACGTGGAGAACATTGGACAGCACCTTGACCTCACCTCTTTTGAACTCAATTCTGATTGTTCCTTCAACTTCAACTGAATGTGATGAGTTGTCTCCAAGTTGCACAACTTGAGAGTGGGTGAATGGCTTGTAGTCTTTGAACCAGTCATGATGGTGAGTCATGTGTTGAGTTGCTCCCGAATCTAGATACCAGGAGTCGGTATCCAGTTGTTCTCTGACGTTAATCATGAAGGCTGCTTCATCTTCTTCTTCTTGTTGCTGATTTGAGTGACTGGCTATAGCACTATGTGCTTGTTGTTGGAACTACTTCTTCTTTTCGTTGTTGTACTTCAAAGTTTGGCAGTTCTTGATTTCATGGCCAGTCTTCTTATATTATCTATAGAATAGTTTCTGCACAGGTTGGAATGATGAAGAGCTTGAATTTGATCTTAGACCAAAATTTGGTCCAGACTGCATGTTTCTCTTCTTGTCAGTATAGCCTGACTTTGTAGACCTCTTGGATCTAAACTTCTGATTTTTTGAATATAGAGCTTGAGGATCTGATCTTGAGCCTGAGGAGGATACCGATCTTCTGATCTCCTCTTGTAGGAGCAGCAAAATTACTCTTGATAGAGTGAGATGCTCCTGGGTAGAAATTGCCATTATCCAATTTTTGTAGGCCTAAGGTAGACTCGATAATAGAGTCATGAGTGCATCAGAATCTTCTATGACTGAGCCAGTTGCAGTCATCTGCTCCATAAGATTTTTGAAAGTGTTGAGATGACTTGAAACACTATCTGCTTCAGACATTCTGAGGTTGAAGAATTTCTTCCTCAGATGGAGCTTGGATGTAATGTCTCTAATGTTGTAGAGAGTTGCTAGGTTATCCCATGCATTCTTAGCGGTCTGAGCAGCACATATGTGGCTGCTCTGAGTGTCCTTGATATTGAGGGTGATCATGGCAAATGCTTTGCCATCTCTCAGTTTCCACTTGGTGATGACGGCTGCATCACCTTCTAGTTTGAGCTCTGTGCCATCAACAATATCCCACAGTTCTTTGGCTAGAAGTATAACCTTCCGGGATTTGTCAAAAATTGTGCAACCATCTGTATCGAATTCGACCCTCCGACTTGAATCAGTGACTCTGCTAACAAAGAGCAGATTCTTGGTCAGATTTGGAACGTGGAGAACATTGGACAACAACTTGACCTCACCTCTTTTGAATTCAACTCTGACTGATCCTTCACCTTCGATTGAATGTGATGAGTTGTCTCCAAGGTGCACAACTCGAGAGTGGGTGAATGACTTGTAGTCTTTGAACCAGTCGCGATGGTGAGTCATGTGTTGAGTTGCTCCGGAGTCTAGATACCAAGAATTGATATCATGTTGTTCTCTGACTTTGGTCATGAAAGCTGCTCTATCTTCCTCTTCTTCTTGTTGCTGATTTGAGTGATTGGTTGTAGCACTATGTGCTTATTGTTGGAACTGCTTCTTCTTTTTGTTGTTGTACTTCAAAGTTTGGTAGTCTTTGATTTCGTGGCCAGTACTCTTACAGTATCTGCAGAATAATTTCTGCACAGGTTGGAATGATGAAGAGCTTGAATTCGATCTTGGACCGGAATTTGGTCCAGACCGCATGTTGCTCTTCTTGTCAGTATAGCCTGACTTTGTAGATCACTTGGATCTAAACTTCTAATTTTTTGAATATAGAGCTTGAGGATCCGATTCTGAGCCTGAGGATGATGCTAATCTTTTGATCTCCTCTTGTAGGAGCAGCGAAATTACTCTTGATAGAGTGAGGTGCCCCTAGGTAGAAATTGCCATTATCTAGTTTTCGTAGGCTTCAAGTAGACTCGATAATAGAGTCATGAGTGCATCAAAATCTTCTATGAATGAGCCAGTTGCAGTCATCTACTCCATAAGGTTCTTGAAGGTGTTGAACGACTCGAAACACTGCTTTAGACAGTCTGAGGTTGAATAATTTCTTCCACAGATGGAGCTTGGATGTAACGTCTCTAATGTCATAGAGAGTTGCTAGGATGTCCCATGCATCCTTAGCTGTCTTAGCAGCACATATGTGGCTGATTTGAGTATCCTTGATGTTGAGGGTGATCATGGCAAAAATGCTTTGCCATCTCTCAGTCTCCACTTGGTGATGATGGCTGCATCATCTTCTGGTTTGAGCTCTGTGCCGTCAACGATGTCCCATAGTTCTTTGGCTAGAAGTATAACCTTCATCTTGAATTTCTAGAGATGGTAGTTATCTCCATCGATTTTGGCAATGAGAGATGAACTGGATGACAAATCCATTCTGGTTGGACTAGATTGTTGGTAGAAATAATGATTGTCTGAATACTGTTGGCTGCGCATTTGCTAGAAAGTTGTCTTGATAGAAACAAGACTGATAATCCGCAGTAGAAATGCAGATTACTGAAATGCCTGCTCTGATACCATGTCGTAAAAATGGTGGTCATGAGCACAACGGAAGCTCGGATGCTTAGAGCGTAGGCATGTAGGAACGGAAACGCAACAGTTAGCAGCAAAAATATTCAAGTAGAAGAATTCATACAGATTGCACAAATGAACGACGCAATAGTGAGACAAAAATTGCACTCTGATAAATATCAATAGTGAGTACAATGGCTTGAAGTAATAACTTCAACTTGCTGAGCGTGATAACGCTGGCTACAAATAACTCTGATTGAAAGAGAAATTCAATTAACACTTACATAGCTTGATTCAGCTAGTATATATATTTACAAATGTTGAGAGAAAATAGGCTATTTACACCAGTCTTTGCATATGTACAAAGTTGGTAATCGCTTCACCGCCTTTTGAATATTTGGTTGTCCAATTATTTTTAGGGTTGCTAATACGTTTGGCAACGTCGGTTTGCCAATGTAAAAAAATACGAAAAAGCCAAAAAATCCGAAGGTTCCTTTAGACTGAAGGTGTGTAGATCCTAAAGACGCCCTTAGATTTAAGACAACAAAGAAGGCGGAGGTGTCTTAGTTTTAAGACAACAAAAAAGATGAAGGTGCCTTAGTTTTAAGACAACGAAAAAGGCGAAGGTGTTTTAAAATGGTTTTAAGACATTCTGGGTTTTTTTTTGTTGCATTTTTCGAAAAGAGCTTGCTAGATTTTTGAGAGAGCCCAATCATCTTTTGTGAGAATCAATAAGCCCAAAGGTTGGTATCCAATCCTATCTTTCATGCTAGGAGCAAGCATATTGATGTGCAATATCATTTTGTGAGGGAGCAAGTCATTGCAAAGGAGGTGGAGCTTCAACATGTGTCTTCAAGAGAATGTGTAGCTGATATCTTCACCAAAGCATTGGGAAAGGACTTGTTCATGAAGCATGGGACTTCACTTGGAGTGCTATCAAAGTCTATGCTAAAGCTAGTTGAAGAGGGAGTGTGAAAGATTTAACTAGTTAGATTATTTTGTCAATATTTCTTGATAAATTTTACAATTTTTAGGACAATAATGATTGTACTTTACAATCATAGAGAGTTATTGGTTGCTTAATCAATGGATCTATCAAGTTCTACACATTAGATCCTGATCTAGATTCACTACACTTGGATTTAAGCAAGAACAATGGATCAACACATCATAAATTAGTGAGAGCGGCCTCACACGTGTGGAGTACTGTCCACAGTACGGCCTGTACCTAAGACAACAAGTACAATAATCCTAGATAGCAATCATCCATAGAAATCACAAGACAAATGACTAGAAACCTCACAAAAGTGTAGAATGCAAAAGTCTCATCAATCTTCTTAGCAAAATGATGATCCTTTTATGGATCAAGTACATCCACGAGTCTGGTATAGTCCAGCAGGTCTTCACACGTGTGAAGAGTGCCACATCACTCAGATCTATCCATTTGATCCATCCTTGATCCTTATCCAAAGTTGACCTTCTAGAATATGGCTAAAATCCAAAAAGCTAGTCTCCTAGAATATAAGAATATTCTCTACAAAATAGGATCTAAGGAAAATGGTCAACTCTTATCTTCTAGTACTCTATACACACGTGTGAACATCCACTTGCCATGTGGGAGCATTTACTCATGCACATGCAAGGAAAAGCTAATTTCTAGGTGACTAGTCAACTTGACTAAAAACTAGTCATATCATGTTCACACTAACTAGATTTATACAAAATCAATTTAGATATATACAAGTATGAAAAGTACATCCTTTCACGCGTAAGAACAGGCTCCACACGTGTGAAATCAGATCATCAACATTATTCTAATGTTTGATCAATATTTACAATAACCAATGTCAAGTGAGAAGTGATAATTTTCAACACTCCTCTTCACTTCTAACTTGGCAAATCTAATGTACATCTATCTACAATTCCAAGAGCATATCTTAACTTAAAAAATGAATCTTTGGACAATGGCTTGGTTAAGATATCAGTTATGCATTCGGATGATGGTACATGATGTAGTTGCACCTCCTTGGATTGTACCTTCTCCCTCACAAAGTGATGAGCTATCTCAATATGCTTTGTTCTAGCATGGAAGATAGGATTTGAAGCAATTTGTTGAGAAGTTGATTGTCACAAAATATGTAAGGGATCTCCTCGGCCTCTAGCACATGTAGCTCCATCAAGAGTCTAAATAGATTAGAGAGCCTATAAGCTTTCTAAAGAGGGTGATGTCCTCAAAGGATGCTTCATCACCTTCATTAGTTGCTTTCACAACATGCTCCATAGGGGTGTCAATCCCCTTACAATCTTTCATACCAAATCTTTCAAGAATGGAAGTAGCATACTTAGATTGACTTATGAAAGTACAATTGTTACTTCTAGACATTTCTATCCCAAGTATAAACTTTAGGAAGCCTAGATCTACCATCTTGAACTCACTAGATAAATCAACTTTTACTTTGCTTATACCTTCATCATCATTTCCTGTCAAAATGATGTCATCAACATAAGTACCAAAATGATGATCATTCCTTCATCACATTTGAAATATAAATAAGGTTCATAAGCACTTAGTACAAAGCCAAGAGAATAGATAAAATCATGCAACCTAGAGTACCAAGCCCTAGGTGCTTGCTTCAAGCCATATAGGCTCTTCCTTAAGTAGCACACCTTTTGCTCCTCACCAACTTTGATGAAGCCCTCGGATTGCATCATGTAGATTTCCTCTTCTAAGAAGCCATTCAAGAAGGCATTTGTCACATCCATTTGGTAGAGATCCCACTTGAACAAAGTAGCCATGCAAATGATTAATCTAATAGTTACAAGCATAGCTAGAGGTGCAAATGTTTCTTCATAATCCAATCCTTTTATTTGAAGAAATCCCTTAGCAACAAGCCTAGCTTTGTACTTACTAATAGATCCATCTTGATTGTACTTTATTTCATAAATCCACTTACATGCAAGTGGTTTCTTCCCTCTTGAAAGATTTACAAGATTCCAAGTATGATTTTCTTCTAATGCATCATACTCTACTTGCATAGCATCTCTCCAAACTTTAGATTTATATGCTTCTTCAAAAGATGATGGTTCTTCAAGCAATGTAGCTAAGAAGGAGTAAGAGGTAGAAGGTGTAGAGTCTTCCTTTTGCTTTCCCTTGTCCACATAGGTGAGCCTTGAGGGCTCGGCCTTGCTTCTTGATGATCTTCTCGGCCCCTTTTGACTTGGATCCATGTCTCCATCCTCGGGTTTGTCAAGATCCTCCTCAGGTTTGTCAAGATCCTCCTCGGGTTTGTCAAGATCTTCAATGCACAATGGGTTAGATCCATTTGACAAGCTCTTAGCAAATTGTGACTCATCAAAAAGTACATCCTTGCTTACCTTTACTTTCTTGGATATAGGATCATATATCCTATAGCCCTTGCTATTTTCTCCATAGCCAACAAAGATCCCTTTGAAGGAGGTAGCATCTTCTTTCCTTCTAGTCTCCAAAGGGATGTGAACATAACAAATACATCCAAAGATCTTAAAATCTTTTACATTGGTTTTCTTATCAAACAAGGCTTGATAAGGTGAGATCCCATCTATAGCACTACTAGGAAGTCTATTACACAAGTAATTAGCACATGTTATAGCTTCTCCCCAAAATGAGATGGGAAGTGATGCATCAAGTCTTAAAGACTTTGCACACTCACATAGACTCCTATTTTTCCTCTCGGCCACCCCATTTTGTTGGGGGTTGTAGGAACAAGTGTATTGCAACTTAATGCCATTGATCTCACAAAAGTCTTTCATTTTATTTGAGGTGTACTCTCTTCCATTATCACATCTTAGTGCTTTGATGGAAGTACTAAGTTGTTTCTCTACTAGAGACTTGAACTTAATGAAAGCTTTATAAACAAGACTTTTCTTTGATAGTAACTCAATCCATGTGAATCTAATACAATCATCTATAAAAGCTACATACATCAAAGCACCTCCATTACTTGCATGTGAAAAACTATGTACATCAGAATGTATGAGATCCAAGGGAGAGGTAGATCTTGATGAAGATCTCTTGTAAGAAGATTTGTGTGACTTTGCAAGGTCACATGCCTCACACATCTTTCCACACTTCTTGAAGGCTCTTGGTAGGCCGAGAGCTAGTTCCTTGCTTGCCATTGACTCCATAGATTGAAGATTAGGATGGCCTAATCTCTTATGCCATAGCTCCACTTAAGATAGCTCCTCCCTAGCCAAGTTCACACTTTCACTTGCAACATTAGCATCCAACTTGAAAAGTCTACCTTGCTTAATGCCACTAGCTATGCACTTATCATTTTTCAAGATGGAACAAACCCCATTCTTGAAATGTACATCTAGTTCATTGTCCATTAATTGTCCTACACTAAGCAAGTTTCTTGAAATGCTAGGAGCATACAAAACATTATCTAGATCTATCCTTTTAGATGTGCCTAAGCAAAGAGGTATAGATCATATGCCATCTATCTTGCATGCTTGATTGAGCAGCATGTTTAACTGTTGGTTGCTATGGTGCTCGTGTGGTGTTGTCATGAGGATCCTATCGTGGTTCATAACTAACGTGTCGGGTAGGTAGGATCTTGTTGGGTTGTTTTGGGTAGTCTTTGAAACTATGTTTTCGGACACTCGGCATGGTACTTGGTCTTGATTGGACAATCAACCATGAAGTGGCCGATTTCACCACAGATGAGACATCTGTTGTTCATGGGCCCTTGCATAATGGCATAACCATCTTGTATGGCTGGTGGTTTTGGACTTTTGGTGGGTATTCGTGGTAATGTGAGGAATGTCCAGATTGTGATGGTTGTTCTTCATATTGTTGGATGGCATGTGCTTGGATAGGCTGATATGATGGATAGACATCAGCAAGATGTGTAGCCCAGCAGTGTGGGCACCAGATGGGTTTTTGTCTATTAGGTACCTGGGCAATGTGTGGTTGACGAGGCATATTGCGTTGGATAGACTTCAGAGTAGTTTGAAACTCGTTGGTGAGTTTCTCCATCTACAGTTGATGTTGTTGATTAAGCAACTCCAGCTGTGATTTCCAAAGCTGATCTTGAGTATCCTTGATCTGCTTCGACTCACGGACAGGAGCATGGAGTGATTTCCTTTCCCTGGATTCATCACCATCTGATTCTTCATCTTTCTCCCGGATGGCATCAGCCATAACTAACTTGAGACTCGTATATTCATCATTGGATCTAAGCTCGCATCTAATCCATCTTGGAGATGATGAGCATCTGTTCGGTAGGCTGTTCATGTACTTGACTTTTGAGGCACTTGAATCGCTCTATATTGTCTCGTACACGTTCATCTTTTGCCATTTTGATGTTACTCAATTTGACAAAAGGACTCTTTATCAAACGAAAGGGCTAAAAATGTTTGATAAAAGACTCTTTCAGATTTAACCAATCCAATTTATCTTCACGATCGAGGTTAAAAAACCAGTCACGTGCTTTAGCGATCATGGTCATGGAAAACAATTGGACCATAGTGTCATTGGATGTTTCGCCATAAACGTCACATGCATTCTCAAAGATTTGCAAAAATCGTTGAGGGTCTGAACTACCATCAAAACTTGGGTAGATCCAATTTGGGAGTTCTCTTTTCGATATGACCACCGTGGGCAGCAAAAGTGCCATGAAGGTGAGTTCTGGCCTGTGAGGGGTTAGCACCATAAAAATGGCTCGGGCTCGTGAAGACTCGGCTCTATCAGGTTCTCGGCTCTCGAATGGTTTTGTGGATAGCTCGTGTATTTGGGACTTCATTCGAGGGTACCGATTGTGTCTAGCTTGCTTAGTGGAAGGTGACACCATTTTGGGCTGATAATCTGCTGTGGTGTCAGGATCAGGACGGTGTTCCATTGTGTACTATCATGTATTTTGTGGTTTGTATGAGTTTTTGTTATGTTTGTGTCTTTTGATTTTTTAGGTTTTTGTTTTTTGAGCTCTAAGGCTCAGTTGAGATGATGGTCTGGTCGAAATGGAAATCAGAGATCTTGTGCGAAAATTATGTGATATGGTGTGAATCTGGCCCGATCGAGATGATATTGATGTGATTCAGTCGAGCCCCGACTCGGTCGAGATTTGATCGTCCCAGACTCGGTCAAGATGGTAATGGAGGGCTTGGTCGAGATCAGACAGAGGAGACTCAGTCGAGATCTGAACAAGAGGACTCGGTCGAGGTCGTGACTAGAGGACTCGGTTGAGAACGTGACTAGAGGACTCGGTCGAGATCGTGACCAGAGGACTTGGTCGAGATCTTAACGTTTTTTTGACTCGGTCGAGATCTGAGCGTTTTCCGACACGGTTGTGTTGACTCGGTCGAGATTTGATGGTTTTTTTGACTCGATCGAGATTTGATGGTTTTTTGACTCAGTTGAGATTGAAGGCAGTGAGCACTCGGCTTGGTCCAGAGGTCGTGCAATAGGACTCGGTTGTGATGGGAGAGAAGGACTCGGCTGATATGGGAGAGAAGGACTTGGCTGAGATGAGAGAAAAGGACTCGGCTGAGATGGAGTGCGAAGGGGGTGCAGAGGATGGGTATGGTGTGGGTAAAGGAGGATGCAGAAGGATCGTAGGAGGTGTTGTAGGTCATGTGGAGGGTGGTTGCAGGTTGTCTGGAGTTGTGGTGAACAAATCTAGAAACGTACCATGATGGGTTGCCACTTGGAAGACTAGAGTGTAGTTGTCAACAAATGGTGGCCAAATTTTGGAAACTGCAATTTGCATCAGCTAACTCCACTTAACACATAACACGGAATGTCATACGGACATGGGTGATGTTTGCTAATATTATTTGATGTATTATGGAAGGAGCCGGGCAGAGGCCATTCTGCTCGGTAAGGATTTCCAGAATTTTTTTAGGCGAGGCCCGGAGGGGCCGAGCCTAAATTTTTTTGGAAATCCGAACCGGGCAGAATGGCCTCTGCCCGGCCCATTCCATTGCGTAATGGATTTTTGGACCCTTTTTAAACCAATCCCTAGTTGCCACGTGGCAGGTGCAAGCAGAATCAGCACTAAATTTTTTTAGGCCAATTCGATGCTGCCACGTGGCAGACGTAGGCAAAATCTGCACTAATTTTTTTTTTAAAAAAATAAGTGAGTATTCTGCTTTTTAATCTGTTCAGAAATGGGCAGAATAGTCACCAAAATCCATTAGGTTATATGGAGTCAATGTTCAAACTTGACGGTGTTCAATGCTTACTTCAAAGCAGGAAGAAGAAGTAAGCAGGAAGAAGAGGAAACAACGAATATACATGAAAACACAGTGAGAATTGAGTAGCGTATGATCTGGAGATGAGCATAAATTAGTTTTAGATAAGATTATGCATCCTGTAATGTAATCGTCTTATATGTGGCTGGCGGCAAGTCTTGATGGAGAGTCAAAGTTTCTCACGTTCTATACAACAAAGTAAAATTGGTACAGCAGGAAGAAGAGGAAACAACAACGAATATACATGAAAAACACAGTGAGAATTGAGTAGCATATGATCTGGAGATGAGCATAAATTAGTTTTAGATAAGTTTGTGCATCCTGTAATGTAATCGTCTTATATGTGGCTGGCGGCAAGTCTTGATGGAGAGTCAAAGTTTCTCACGTTATATACAACAAAGTAAAATTGGTACAGCAGGAAGACTTACAAAAATAAGGGACCCACCTGTTTTGTGTGTTTGATAGATAGATGCATTACGATGATCATCGTCATCATCATACTTTACAAAGTTTACTTATAGTAAAAGCATAGCAGCCTGCAGGACTGGCTGAACTGGGGTGGGTAGGACATACAAGAATAAGTTGGGTAAGCGCTGACCCAAATCAGAAACAGCCGGATTTGGTCGAAGAATTGATAGATTTGAGAAGGTACATAGATGCACATATCATCGGTGGACCGTAGTGGCATATCACTGCATCAATTTAGAGATGTCAATGGTTGCTCAGCCAGTTTAGTCTTGAGTTGACAAAGTCTGTCTGGCTGCAGTTGCAGAACCACGTCCATTGGCAATGGGTATGGTTGATTTGTGATGGCACATTCATATATTCGTTTACACAATTCACAGGCTTAATTTAGTCAAAGTTATTGCTGGTTTCTACTCCGGCAGGATCAGATCAATCCCAAATGGTAGCTTGGTAGCTTGCTTAGATTCTTAGAGGAATTGAGAAGAATGTTATCAGCACGTTATCAGAGGGATAGGTTGGAAAACATGATAAGGATGGCTGTTATCAGCATTGACTTACCAAAGTGGTGTTTTGCTTTCCTTCTGCATCAAGTGCTGCTCATCTTTTTTATAATTGGCATGTGCGCGGTTCCACATTCCCACTTTTTAGTGCTCCTCTTTGCTTATTAATAAATCATCTTCTTCACTACTTTAGATGAAATGCATGTGCTTTTCTACAGACCTCTAGGTTTCCTTTTCAGAAAGAAAGCTTTTGGCTTCAATACCAGGTGATGCTACCCAGATAGGTCTTGTAAAAGGAATATCGTATCTCTTATGAAAGTTCTTCCCCTGGTCGAAAAGTACAAAATGAGACAGAAGAATATCGATAGCCTGCCCTGGTATTGACATATACAAAGAGAAGCAGAAGACAAGCATTTCACAGCTATTGTGAGATAAGTCATGTAAAAGGATCATCGTATCGCTAATGAAAGTTCTTCCCTTGGTCGAAAAGTACAAAATGGGATAGAAAAGTAGAACTTGCCCTGGTATTGGCATATCCAAAGAGAAGCATACGACAAGCATTTCACAGCTATCGTGAGGATATTGCTGCAGGCAGATACAAGATGAGAACACTCAGTATGTTAAGCACAGAGATTGGAATGACCAAGTGGGCTTCAGATTGATTGAAGTTGCTAGATATGACATCCCAGGCAGCTAACTGGTGCTTGCATCCTGCCGTTGTCCTCTTTTTCTCTCTAGTTCTTCTCAAGATTTTGTCAGTTTGCCAAACTGCTGCGCATTCAAACCACTGCAATGAAATATGTGGCTTTTTAAAGGTTCCTTTTCCTTTTGGTATCTCCAGTGCCTGCGGCTTGAACCAGTTCAAGCTGACTTGCATTGCAAATTCTACTCTCATGCTCAGCCTCAACACCCATAACTATCAAGTTCTAAGCTTTACTCATAACAGCACAATTATCGACCCTCTTCTCTCCAATTGCACTGAAGCCCATTTTGCATTTTCTGATTTCGAGCTTGCTGGCACTTATGCAGTATCTAAACGCAACTTCCTCATTCTGTACTCCTGCCAGAATGTGACATATTGCCCCAGCAATTGTTCTTTTAGTGAACTCCCTCAATCCCCATGTGCAAACCTGTCCTCTTCATGCTGCTATGACCTCAACTACGCAGAAGAACCACCTCTTCATAGTATTGGCTTCACAAGCTTGGGCTGCAAATCATTTACCAGCTGGGTTACTGATTATCAACTGGACAACCAAACACAGCTAACCGTGGAAGCCCATTATGGGTTGGAGCTAGACTGGGTGATTCCGGGTAATTGTGCTACCTCAGTCTGTAAAAGCAATGCCAATTGCGTCAATGGTGCTACACTTTCTGGTTATACATGCCAATGTGCAGCTGGGTTTGTTGGGGATCCTTATATAAACGGATCAGGCTGCCGTCCAGGTTGGGGTGTGCATCTTCAACTATGCAAAGTACAACCAATCATTCTTGTGATAGCTTGCTGTTTTTGTTTGTGCGTGCTTTACCCGTGTTTTTCTTTATGTAACACTGGGGATTGGATGCTGAATCAGATATGTGTGACTCGACGGAGATCAGAAGCGGCTGTGTATGTCCAAATGGACACGTAGCAACTAAAGACGGTTGTCGATCTCATTCTGCTCCAACTCGTATAATAATCATAATCACAGGTAGATTTCATTTCAAGGCACTTCAAGGTGATGCAGCAATTGCCCTCTCTCACAGTTATCTATTCGTGTTTTCTATTCTTTTTAGGTTCAAAACTGCACAATGTTGGAAAATGTAAAGGAATTGAAAATGAAGCAACTAGAACTCTATAATTGAGCTACAAAGATCATTCATGATAACGTTTATGAATTCGAATCTCACTCACTTAGCCTAATATTTCTACGACGGGTAGGTCTATTCTAGGCTTACAACATGAGTAGAGTATAAATATCATCTTCAGCAGATTGTGAGCAACTGAATCATGTCATTTGGGTGCTGTGTCGATACTTGTCTATTTCATCGGATATCTTCAGACTTGATGTATTTACTTCTTATTCAGGCATTCTGGTTGGAGCAACGGTATTTTCAGTTTTTCTCATAGCACTTGCTATACTAAGAAGGCGCAGTGCTAATTTGAGAAAGGGAAGGAATAGTGCACTAGCTTTGAAGCATATTGAAGAGCTCCTTACAACAAGTAGTAATGCCAGTACTATTACTATTTTTGCATACAAGGACCTTGAAAAAGCAACAAAAGGATTCTCTCAGAGTCAAATGCTAGGCCATGGTGCACATGGAATAGTTTATGCTGGCAGACTCCAAGATGGCAGTTCTGTTGCAGTGAAAAAAATAAACAAAATCAATCAACATGGGGTTGAACATGTCATAAATGAGCTCACTGTTCTTTCATCAGTTAAACACAAAAATCTTGTGCAGCTTCTTGGATGTTGTCTTGAAGTCCAAGATCCCCTGTTAGTTTATGAGTTTGTCCCATATGGCACCTTGGCTGAGCATTTGCAGAAAGAAAGAGGTGATGGGCTGGATTGGATCACTCGTATAGCTATAGCTACAGAAGCTGCTCAAGCTCTAGCTTATCTTCACTCTGAGATTACGCCCCCAATATACCACAGGGATGTGAAATCAACCAACATACTTTTGGATTTTGAATACAATACAAAAGTGGCAGATTTTGGGCTTTCTAAGCTGGTGCTTACGGATGCATCCCACATCTCCACTGTCCCTCAAGGAACTCCAGGCTACTTAGATCCTGAATACCATCAAAACTTTTGTTTGACAGACAAGAGTGATGTATACAGTTATGGGGTAGTCCTTATCGAGATGATTACAGCCCTGAAGGTGGTAGACTTTACAAGGGATAAAAGAGAGGTGAATTTGGCAGCTCTTGCCCTAACAAAGATAGCAAATGGGACATTGGATGAAGTAGTTGATTCCTTTCTGGAGATAGATAAACAGCCCCAGGTCAGGTGTATGATTCAAAGAGTTGCTGAATTGGCCTTCAGGTGCCTGTCATTTGACAAGAATGCTAGGCCTAGTATGCTGGAGGTTGCTGAGGAGCTGGAGCAGATCAAAATGGCAAGCATTTTTCCTGGAGATCAATCCCCAATCAGGCCCTTAAATCTACAGGATGTAAGTGCCCTCCACAAACAAACACTTTTGTCTCTGCAACTATTAGTTGGCTCTTAGGTAGAGCTAAAGCTTTTTTCCTTTCATATGATTTGTGATCTCTCCTACATGGTTTTAGAAATGTATTATTAAAAAAAGAACGCCTTTGCCTTGCAATTTAGGTTTGGTAAAGGTGGTGCCTAGGTGCCTAGTCGGGCTTCTTTGCTAGTCATGCCCATGGCTCTTGGGTCCTTACCCTACACCTCATTTTTCATCTGCTTTGGCCATGAATGCATGACCTACGATATGTGTCCTTTATGTATTATGGAAGTAGCCGCCAAGCACATGCCATTCTGCCCGGTAAGGATTTCCAAAAAAATTTGGGCGAGGCTTGGAGGGGCCGAGCCTAGATTTTTTTGGAAAGCCGAACCGGGCAGAATGGTCGGGCGCCTTCCATTGCGTAATGGATACCTGGGATTTTTTCACATGCCCATTACGAAGCATAATGTACAGTTTGACTTTGACTGACCATCTAAAATGCACCACGTGGCAGCTGTACGGACGCCGTACAGACGGGCACAGACAGGCAGGAATAAAAAAAGCAGAATCTGCCTTTGAAAAAAATGCATACATTTTCTGCTTTTCAAATTGTGTGAAAATGGGCATAATATTCAACAGGTATCCATTACGTAGTGGGAATTGGTGTTTCAAGCGACCTTTGAACCTTTTATATCAAGGCCCAGCCTTTGATATGGCTCATTATTTTGAATGGGCCACACATAAAAATTGACATGCACAAGTATGTGTGTGTGCGCGTGCGTGCACACACACACACACACACACATGATTACTTTAATATAACATACGACATACGTAAATTTCTAAGTCTATGGACTCCATCAACAATGGCTTTGAAGCTGAAGTCCATAATTCATAGCCTAGACTAGTTGTGACTATATCTCAATCATAGCATATCCACGTCAAGCTTCATGCATTTTTGAGGAGAGGAGAGTGTCAATAAAGTGAGTACTAGTTCCAACTTTTGTTGTTAGTTGTTTATGAATTGAAGTCTTGTGCAAACTAGTTAAACCATGGCTTTGGCTGATTTGAGATTTACATGAGCTAACAAGATGAGGTTCACTTGACAAGGCAAATTCCGAGTTGCTAAAAGTAAAGGATTGTAGTGGCCTTTTATTGTACTTGTGAGAGTTGACTTAAATCGTTCAAATAGAGTGTTGTTTAAGAGTTTATGCCATTGTTTGGGAGATCTCATTTTGGAAAGGCCACAAAGATTGAAAATGCATATGAGTAAAAAAACAACGTGGCATCTAATGAGTTTATAAGTATATTAAGTTGTAGAAATTTGTGAAGTATATTACACCCCATAAAGAGTTTCTCATTAACTTATTTTCTAGGCGTTATTGCTTGGTACATGTTTGTGATTTTTGAGTATGTCATGTTTGCTTCCTGCAAATTTGATCCTTTTTTTGTTTTGTTGTTTGCAGACTTGCACACTGCTTCCAAGGTGAATAAATCCTAGAAATCTCACATGTAAGGTTGTCTTGTTGATGCTCAACTATTTTAAATGAGAATTGCACAATAGAATTGCCAAACAATTCTACCATAAAAATATACTTGGAGATCAAAATAGATATAAAAGTGGTTGTCTCGTTGTTCCAAAAGTAAAAGCCTCAAGTGAATTGAGTTGGGATGGATTGATGTTCTTATAAGCAATTCAGGGTGAATTATTGTTTGTCTAAATATTTTGTATAATCATTAGACCATTAATATGTTGGAAAGAGGTGTGTAAAAGATAGGTCTAAAAGAAGCGAATAAAAATAATTCGAACGACAAGAAAGAAAACTATCATGCGCAGCGGAATAACTTTCTTCATGCATGACTACACCTATCAATTTTAAACAAAACATTAGTGATAAAAATCACGTTCAATCTTATAGTAACTAACTTTGAAATCATCAGTACTACAGTGATTACGTAGCCAAACATTTAAGCATTGAATTATCAGACAAATAATCTGTTGCAAAGAATTACACAAACACATACATTTTGAGACGAAGCTGAATGCAATAAGAAGATAGTAGTGATTCAATGTGAAACGAAACAAAAGTAAATGAGTACAACAAGTTTGCAGATCGAAGCCACGTACTCTAAGCTATTTCTAAGCGACTAAATAATAGTCTGAATTAGGTGCAACTACTGATAAGTAGTAAGCACAATATCAATCTCTAATCAACTCTAAAGAATTGAGCTAGAATGCTCAAGAGTGTTCAAGCTTGCAGGCTCGAGAGAGAGCTAACTATTCAATACTTGATCTGATCTGATTATTCTGATGATAAAATATGAACATCTATTGATACTAAGCAATTAGGTCGTCAAATGCGGCTGCCAGTTGGTTGGAGTCTGCTGGCATTCATCCAGTTCTTTTTAGAAGTTGCTTGCTGATTAGCGATGACAATTAGCCGTAAACAGTCTGTCTGCATAAATGAACGTAAACTGTCACTCTGTAGAAATGAACGTGAAACTGTCATCAGAAAAAATGACAATGTCGACTTTTTGCGAGAAATTGTCTCATTTCCTTAATATTTGGAGTAGCCCCACAATTTGCCAAAATCATTTCCTTAACACTTGAGGCACTTTGAAAAAATGTGAAACATGCGACACTACATTTTTACTCACAATCCCTGACAAGCGAAAAATGCAAAAAACATGACACTGCATTTTTACTCAGAATTCTTGACGGACGAAAAATACGACACTGCATTTTTACTTGCAATTTTTGACAATGTCGGTTTAAGAGATAATTGATTGTAGCAAAAAGACGACAATGTCGGGTTTTGTAGTGAGAGAAAATTCCCGACGCTGTTGTTAAACTCCGTGTATTTCTATAGACTGTGTAAAACACTTGTAATTCTGCAGACTGTGTAAAACATGGGAGAATCTGCAGAACTGGATAAACAGTTGGATGAAGATTAAAAACTGATTAGTTGATTAGAAGGAAGAAGGAGAATAATCCAACACTCCCTCTTAATCTGAATCCATCAACGCCTTGACCTTTAAACTTAGTTCTACACAGAGCTTTCTGTGTGCATCCAAGCTTAATGCTTTAGCAAAAATATCCGCTGTCATCTCTTGTGTTCGACAGTATTGCAATCCGACCTCTCTGTTGAGAACTTTGCTTATGACATAGTGATACCTCAGTTCAATGTGCTTACTCCTAGGATGAAATCTAGGGTCGGCTGACAAGGCAATGGCACTTTGATTATTACAAAATAATAATGTCGGAGCATATTGATTCAGATTGATATCTGAAAGTAAGTTTCTCAACCAAATTGCTTCCTTTGTGGCTTGTGAGGCTGCAATATACTCTAATTCTGTAGAAGATAGAACTATCGAAGATTGCTTGCGACTGTTCCAGGAAAATAGACCATTTTTGAGGAAGAATGTAAATTTGGAAGTGGATTTATGAGTGTCTTTATCTCCTGCCCAACTTGCATATGTAAAACCAATGAGTAAATTGAGTTTGTCGTTGTCGACTACTTTATAACAAATGCAAAAGTCCATAGTAGCTCGAAGATATCTCATGACTCTGTTAAGAGCCTTCTAATGTGTTACACCAGGGTTGGCCATATACTGACTTAAGAGTTGACTGTAAAAGCTATGCCTGGTCTGATACAGATCATTGCGTACATAAGAGATCCTATTATCAATGATAAGGATACTTACGCATCTGCTGCTTCTCTTGAATTGATTGAGGACACTGGTCCTTTGACAATTTGAGACCTGGTTCCATTGGTGAGAGAGCTAACTTGCAATTAACCAGATTATATCTGACAAACATATTGTAGATGTACCTCTATTGAGTAATGTAGATCAACTTTCAATTTCTGTCTTTGTGGATTTGAATACCAAGGCAGAAATGAGCTTCGTCCAGAATGACATGTCCAATTTAGAAGATAGCATTGACTTGCCTTCTTTTATCAAATCGATACTGTTGTTGAGGAGCAATGTGTTGTCCACATACAAAGTGATAATGATAAAAGACTGTTGCATTGTCTTGAAGTAAACATTTGAATCTAAAGAGCTAGGTGTGTAGCCATGATCAATAAGAAAAGTATTGATCCTTTGAAACCATGCTCGAGCAGATTGCTTCAAGCCATAAAGTGCCTTATGGAGTTTACGCACATGATTGTGTTTACCCTTGATAATATAACCTTCAAGTTGCACCATGTAAATGTCTTCTTCAATAACTCCATTAAGATATGTTGTCTCTACATCCATTTGATGTATTTCCAAATCTGTTGCAGCAAAAAACGATAATAAAAGTCGAATAGAAGAATGCTTGACTACTGGACTAAAAGTCTCAGTGTAATCAACGTTGTATACCTGAAAAAATTCTCTGGCAACAAGTCGGGCTTTTCTTCTGTCGATACTTCCATCTGCTTTGTACTTGACTTTGAAATCCATTTGCAATCAACTACATTTCTTCTAGCAGGTAATTCGACAATCGTCCATGTCTGGTTCTTGATAAGAGATGAATACTCTTTATTTATAGCTTCTTTCCAGAGATCGGAATCTGGTTGACTGAGTGCCTCTTCGACAGTCATTAGCTCATGAACAAGGTAGGCTGCAGACTCGTCAATATACCTGATAGGTGGTTTGCTAACTCTTGATGATCTTCTGGGAAATAGAGGAAGTTGAGCATTTTCATCATATTGTAGTTGCTGAATTGCAACATCATCATCTTCTGATTCGTCATTGACATGTTGTTCGTGAAGAGTAGATGAGCTTGGACCTTCGATGGGAATAGTCGACTGGGGAACTGGGAAATTCAATATGTCAGGAGAATCTGACAGGTTGGCTACAAGGGCTTTGCCTTTTTCCTTGAGGTCGATAAACTAATCTTCGATGAAGATGACATCCTGACTAGTGAATATCTTCGACTTGATGGGATCAAACAACTTATAGGCTTGATTTGAAGTAGTGTAGCTGATGAAAATACATTTGATACTTTGGATGCCGAGCTTCTTCCTGAGATCATGAGGAATCTATGCATAAGCAGTACATCCAAAAACTCGTAAGTTCGATAAAGAAGGTTTGATACCTGTACAAATTTCGAATGGTGTTTTGTCTTAGAGACCTTTAGTAGGACATCTGTTCTGAATATAGGTTGTTGTTGAAACAGCTTCAGTCCAGAAGGACTTCGGAAGTGTTGCATGTGATAACATGCACTTTGCCAATTCTACTAAGGTTCTATCTTTTTCTCAGCAAGACCATTTGACTGAGACAAATAGGAGGTAATATATTGTTGCTCAATGTTGTTGTTAAGGCAGTACTCCTTGAATTCGGTGGAGATGTATTTTCCCCCGTTATCTGACCTCAGTACTTTGATTCGTTTGCCAGTTTCATTTTTTGCATGCTCTTGGAATTGTCTGAACTTGATGAAAGCTTCTGATTTTTGTTTAATGAAGTAAACAGTTGTTCTTCTGCAGAATTTGTCAATAAAGGTAATGAAATACTTTGCATCTACCAGTGAAGGAGTTTGCATAGGTCCACATATATTTGAATGAACAACATCTGTAGCCTGATATTCCAAGGAATATTCTAGCCATCCTATGGAACATCTTAAAAAATACAAGCAGGATAGAATTTAAACGTAGAACTTGCCCAACAAGTTTAGGCTTTTACGGTATCCGTACTGGCTTAAGTTATTTAGTTCTAAGTTTCAATTGCCATGGGCACTGCACATAGATATGTAACTTCAAGTTAAGTAAAAGTTAGTCACAAAGGCTTATGGGGGCTTTGTCTCATGGCACCAGTGTGATTCAAAGTTAAGTTAGTCTATGTGGCTTACTTGTCCCACAGTGCATTTCTGTAAGTGACCACCACTCCAAGTATAAATAGAAGTGGAAGAGTCCATTTTTGAGAAGAACCTCATTTGCAATACAAGCCTATCTTTCTCTCTGAGTGTTCTCCCTTGTGTGGTTTCATGTATAGTGTTACTTCACATTGTATTGTATATTATTCATCTAGCAACAGGTTAAGTTAATCTAGGCCCTCCATTCTCTAGTAGGATAAGCCTGTGTGAAACACCGTATGAGTACGGACTCCAACCTGAAAATCAAGTATTCATTGATAGAACCTCAAAACAATCAAAACAAATGTAGACAAATGGAGACAATCACTCAAAATTGCTTCCAAAACCAAGACTGGTGTCTCACGTTGATTATGGCCAAATGTGGCTCTATATATACAATAAGTGGGAGCTCGTGCCTTGTCATATGATGATTCATCATGCAAAACTGACACTTGGACGAACCCTTCAATTTTGAGCACTTTTGGTTCAATTTTCTACTATATGGAGATCAACTTGGAAATCTTCTAGAAGTCAAAATTTGCCTACTTCAGCTTATTCCACATGTGTGAGCTGTCCTCTACACATGGGATATGACACCTAACCAGATTATTTGGCTCATGCAATCAGTAGATTGATGCCATGTGTCATATATGTAGAAAACTAGTTTTTGGCCATTTTTGCCACTAGAACTGAAATTAAATCATATGTACAGCATATATGATTATGCTACATGACAAGTACACTAGTTTCACACGTGGGAACAGGCTCCACACATGTGTGTTTATCTATATACAAGATTTTTGACCTCTACCAAGCTTATTTTTGCATTTTTCACATGCAAGAACCGTGGGACAATTCTGCTGAAGCAATCGCTGGAATAGGTTGCAGCAGCCAACCATGGAGCCACGCTGAAGCTAGGGCATTGGAGCCATCGCTGCAGCTAGGGCACTGGAGCCATCGTTGCAGCAAGGGTTCTGCAAGCCATCGCTACAGCAAGAGCGCTACAGCCATCGCGAGAGAGAGAGAGAGAGAGAGAGAGAGAGAGAGAGAGAGAGAGAGAGAGAGAGAGAGAGAGAGAGAGAGAGAGAGAGAGAGAGAGAGAGAGAGAGAGAGAGAGAGAGAGAGAGAGAGAGAGAGAGTTGGGCCACATGGAGAAGGTAGGAGGAAATATTATAAAAAATATTCCCTCTTATCTCTGGAGGTCATCTCTGCCTTTGGAGGTTAAAAAAGTTAACCTCATGAGAAAGGCCAACCTCTGTAGGCAGCCTCTGCAAACATGCCCAATTAAATGATGACAGGTAGGTTGGAGGTAGAGTGCTACCTCTTGTTGGATTTTAATGCTCAGGCCCATATTCATTCGGTAATGAGCATCCTGAAACCTGTATATACTTATGCTACACAAAAAAAAGAGGGTGACTCCAATTTTTAAGCAAAAGATCAAAATTCAAAAATCAGATTTTCTCGATACTGGATCGACTCGACTCGACTCGTATTTTCCTAGTCAGATCCGTAATTTCTCGAGTCATTGTATATTTTTGATACATGGTAGTTTTCATTATTGTCAACTAGAAATCTGACTCATGTCGCAACGTTGACAGTCCGCCTACTCTGTACATACATTTATGGTCAGAATGATGACTACCTATTGTAGGATGGATCTAGTAAATTAAGTAGATTAATGTCATGCTTTCAATGTATTTATCACTGACATTCAACAATCAATGTAAATCTACAATGGAGTCAACGCCTTGATCAGATTTATTTATTTAGTAGGCATTACTCTATAGCCAATCAGTTTCTGCTCAATGACATTCAGCTGAAGCGTGTTTTGCGATACACTGTCTCGCGTTTTTGCTTCAAGCTATTGTACTCATTTTTAATCAATTAGAGTGCAAAATTTTGTCTACACTACTGTTTTGTTCTATTGCAAATTGCTACTGTTCATTCATCTTGATTATTGTTGCTGGTAACTGACGCGCTTCCGATTCACAACCATTCGTTGCTATTCCACACATTTTCGATTTGATATCAGAGCTCTGTTTTAATTAGTGCTCTATTAATTTCGATATCAGTCGATCCTTGCGCATTCCTACCATTTTCGGACACCTCTGACATGTGGCTCGCCCTCACATTTCTGGGGGGTTGATCTTTTGGCAAGCTTTTTAGAGTGAGCTTCTTGGAAAAAAATTCAGTTGGTGAGTTTTTTGTAGCCAAGGAAATTCATCATATATCCAATATGTAAATCTAACCTTTTGTGATGTTTATTAGGTACATAACGACACAAAATGTTGGTATGAGGTCTAAAATACACATTTGTGGGCTTTTGTATGACACAATGCTTAAATGACAAAGCATGCAACAAAATTCAAATACAAAACATAGCCAGTGAACGTCAGATAATGTGGGGATGTTCAATTATCATAGTTTGTTTTTATATAGGTTATAGACTTCTAATAAGAACAAAAATACCCTATCTCTAAAAAGTAAAAGCAATAATACAAAAATATACACAACAATACAAAAATGCCTTGATAGTCACTATTATATAACTCATGTAAGATTTTCTCATATTACTCGTTCTTTTTTTGAAATCAACTAAGATCTCAACATTGATCTTCTACATGTCATATTCTCCTACATGGACATCTTTCAAAACTAATAGTTACATCATCAATATATGTTCGTTGTCTTGATATTGCCTGAAGCACTTCAATGTTAGTCAACAGGGGATGATGGATATACATGTTGCTATTCTGGTCCAGTTCACAAACACACAAAAACACATAATAGATGTGTTTGCATGCCAAATATGGTTTTTCTTCCACATGTCTCGATTGAGAATTTGAACATGTATAAAATCATAATTAGCAATACTTCACTTAAGGTCAAGATAAGTCAATGGTCAATAAAAGTCAAAACATTATTAGCAATACTTTACTTACGATCAATATAAGTCAAAACCATAATTAGCAATACTTATGGTCAAGATAGTAAAACTAGTGATTTCGCTCATGATCACTTAGTGTTTAAAAATTTTATGAATATTTTTCTAGCCAGCTCAGATGCTAAGCCCACCAAATCTTTTTTGCTAGAAATCGATGCTTAATCTAGTATGCATTCATATGTGATGAGCATTTCAGAATTATTCTAATGTTCCAATAACAACTTTCGCTTTGAAAATTAGGTTCTTGGTATACTATATTGTTCATCTCAGAGTGGTCCTTTACAACAAGAGCTGAGAATGAGCCAATTCTGATATTCAAAAATTTTACAGATTCATTGACAATTACAAACAATGACATGGCCACGTTACACACACACACACACACACACACCACACAGAGAGAAGCAGAAAACAAGCATGACAACGGTGATGTAAAGAACACCGCTCTGCAACATCAACGACTATCATTTAGGGTTTAATAACGGGGTTCTTACTCGTACTAAGTTTGTACTGGTTTGGTGTCGCACACCAGTAATCCTATTTTGATGCTGGTGAGAGAAGCATTTGAGCTTGCATTGAGCTTCTCAACACGAACATGGATTCAACGCCGACTGACATGAGCAAAAACATGTGCGTCCAAACTGATAAGAACAGTCATTTCAAAAACAATCCCAATCATTTTTGCTTCAAAGTTACTTGCAAGCAATGCGTGTCCAGAAATCACAAATTTGTTTTGGCCGGCTCAGATGTGGAGCAATCTGCACCAGCGCAGCTGAGCCGACCAAAAAAAATTTGTGATTTTTGTAGCTTTTGAGAAAAAATTTTAGGCGTCAAGAAGCTAGAAATTAAAGTGCGAGTTTCCATACTCACAGTAGTATGTAGATTGATAAAATATTTCACTTAGATTTGATTGCTACTGTATGAGATTCAGTGAACTATACTGCGAAAAAAAACAATAACACCCTACCACTAGATTTGATTGCTACTGTATGAGATTCACTGAACTATAACACACGCAAAAAAAAATCTTCAGATTAAAATTGTTGTTTTAGGTGTACTGCAGGTCTTTGAACAATCAAGTGAAACTCTAAAGTAGCCCATCATAGTGGTTGGACAGTCGGATCAAAAGCAATTATACTATTATCTGCATTTTACAGGTCAGAATAAGCCAAACACATATGTAGGTTGTTACGATCATCTTTTAGAATCACAAGATGTACTTCAAGCTAACCATGCAAGGAACATATACTTTTAGGTTGCAGTCATGCCATACTAGAGTTTCTTTGGTCCCAGGTTCGAGCCTCCCCTTGGAAACCAAGAAGCATACTAGATATCTCACCCAACGGGGTTGGCTCAGTTGGTTGGCTTGGCATCCAAAGTTTCTTTGGTCCCAGGTTCGAGCCTCCCCTTGGAAACCAAGAAGCATACTAGAGATCTCATGCGAAATACATGGAAGTAATCTAATATCATACAACAACAACATTCTGAGGGTCCAACTTTCTGAAATGCTTGTCCCAAAATGCAGCATTCCAGAACCTCAAAATCATCTTTCTTTTTTGGAAAACAAGTTACCCTGGTTCTGGTTAGTATGGTGAAGACAATGTCTGTAAATTCAAATCAAGTAAACCAAACAAGAGGCACATCTTGCAATGCTATTAAAGAGGGCACATCAGTTAGGGAGGCCACTAGAATATATTGATAAAAATTAGTAATAGAAAATATATACTGTATAGTAGTAAATTTGTTTCAAGATAGGGGTTTGTGGTGCATAATTATAAAAGAAATGCAAAACTGTGGAATCTTTACAAAGATTTTGAAGTTGTGCAATAGATCTTTAGACCAGAAATATATGTGAATAGGCTTTGCTACATTCCGCATGGACACCTTGGAAATTGATTGCATCTGTAAGTTGTTGAAAGTAAAGTTGTTTTGATGAAACAGTATACATTAGACACGTATTCTAGCTAGTCTAGCTCCATCTGTGGGTATAGACTTATTGCTTCATATTGATGACACAATATAGCATTTGGAACCACATATTCTAGGTCCATCTGTTGGTATAGACTTATTGCTTTATATCCTTGTTCATCCTTTACATATCCCAAAATCATGGCATTCCAATAGACCACATTATGCATTGGTGACCTTTTAAACACTCTACATGCATCCTCTACGTTGCCGCACTTGCTACACATGTCAACTAGAGAGCTCTTCACAAATATATTTGTTTCAAACCACAAATAGATGGCCCATGCATGTACTAACCTGCCTTCTTCTAGTTCCCCAAGAGTGGCACATGCATTAAGGACATCAACCTTGGTAATGCTAGTTGGCATGGCACCTTCTAGCTGCGTCTGGTGGAAAAGATCCAAGCATCTACATTGCATGTGGGAATAATCTGCGCATGCCATGAGTGTTTTGCAATCAGTGTATTCCATGAGAAGACTGGAGTGAGAAGAGGTGAATACAAGTAGTAAGTGTGAAGCAGAGACAAAATGTATAGGGGAAGGCCCCAGTCCAAGGGCCTTCCCCAATTTAAGGCCCTTGGGCTCGAGGGCGGCAGCCCGAGGGCCCAGGGCCTTATATCGGGGAAGGCCCGAGGATGGGGGCCTCAGGCCTTCCCCGACGTAAAGCATGTTAAAAAAAATTACCCTCTGAAACTTTCAAAAAGTTACTTTTCCTACACGTTTTTACTCTTCCGTAGCTGTTTTTAGAAAAGAAGATCTCTGCCAGAGTTCTACGAACACTTTCGAATCCTTATTAGCTTGGCATCATCAAGTGAAGCGATCATCCTCGCCACTCCTTCTTTACTCCAGAATCATCCTCACTGTTGCCGATTGTGGCACTCGACTGTGGCGCAGAGATAGGTATAATCAGAATCTGCTACAACATAAAATTTCAGAAGCAAAAATATAGATCGCAGAACTTTTAGTGATCAATGAGCAGCCAAGTGGAATCTTGAAACACTTGCAAGTTCTAGAAGGAACCGGGCTTACAAAGTTGGACGAGCTTCCACTTCTATGAAGCTTCTCCAATAAGCCATCATGCTCCTGGGCTTCTCAGGAGCTATTGTGGATGGAACTGTTCCACAGTCTGTGCCTGCCACATTTGTGTGAACCGCGTGACCATGAGCTGTAGTTTCAGTAGCGAGATGATCAGCACAGCAACCAGTGGTGTGTCTAGTCGCAGGCTTCTCAACCTTCTTGTGACCGAACATGCCCAGCAACTCTCTGTCTTGTTGATTGCTTGACATCTTTAGATAATTTGAAGACAAAAAGTCCCAAAATATACAAGGATCGGTTCAAACAAAATGCTACCTATAAACGCAACAACTAATGAGCTCAGATGACAAAAATTGAGAGATGGAATTGATTTTTATGTCAATGAACAATGATAAATCACTAGTCACTTCTTATTGGAACATAAGGTAATAATTTTTTGCTTACCATACACGAAATTTTTTTACATTAGGTAAATTGTTTTTACTGTTGGTACATCAATCTTATTTTACATCTGGTAAATCAATTTTTTTAAAGGAAGGTTCTTGTGACGTATATTCTTCCAATTAAGGTTATCTCAATATACAAAGCAAAGTTCTTTAAAGTGCTTAAGGGATAGAGGACAGACAAGTTCTGGAGGAGCGAAATCAAGTGTGAAAGAGGAAAACAGAGGCAGAATGGCACAGTTGCCTTTCATACGAAATTGGTTATTCATCATGAATACTTGCCCAATTGTTGGCTGATTCTGATGAATCCCCAAGATATTCGGACAGAGCAACTCAAGAGCACCTCTCACCTTAGACCGAGGAGGTCTCTGAGAAGACGAGACTAATGAAGACTGAGAGCCGAGGAATACTAGTTAGTAATGACAAGTAAGAACTGTGTAAGCCTCATGGTGACTCCTGGAAGATGGAATGACCATGTAGGAACTAGTATTTCTGGGCAAATGTAATAGATGCAAGTAGACCCCTCTTAAAGAAAGTAGAGTGAGCCACCTTTTGATGGTGACCTCTAGTGGAGAGCATTATTTCACTTGTAATTTGTGAAATGTGAAAATTCCACTAGGATGCCACCTAAGAAGCTCTCTTGCTTATTTAAGAGACTCCCTCTTCGTGTAGAGGAGCTTTTTGTGATTCGTATTAACTCCATGCTAAAATGAGAATTTGGCGCACGCGCATACGCACAGGTTCCTAGTCAAGGAAGGAAGTCGGTCTAAGTCAGTAAGTCAACCACAGATTCAGAATGTACGAGATGGAGATATGGACGTTGGAGATGGAGAAAACTTAATAGTATCCTATCCATGAATGATAGGTTTGTAGTATGGTATGGACTCTGGAGTAACAGTGGGGTATGGAGGCTGCACTCGCTCAGCGCCTGTACTATTCATCATGTATCTTGAATACTAGTAGTGATTGTAAGGAAGATCTTAAGATTAAATTCAGGGGTGGAAGCAGCAGGAAGCAGGAAGACAGAGGATCTCGGGTGAGGGTGGGTTGCGGTCAATCCTGGTGGACCGCGGTTGCGTGAGAAGTGAGTCGAGGTAGAAGAAGGAAGGAAGCAGGCAGGCAAGCTAAGTGTGATTGAGAGAATGTGCGTGCAGGAGGAGCAAGTTGAAAGTTGAAGGATTGATGTGGGTCCTCCTCTGCTACTTGTGTTGTTGTCTTGTACAGGCTAGTCCTTCTCATCAATTGCTTCATTGTGACAGCAAGAAAGCTTGCTAAGTGTATTGTTTTTCTTGGAAATGGGCTACTCTGGAATGTCTGAAAGAGCTATCTTTTTATTCTTAAGCTCGCAGGCGTCGCCCATCTCCCCAAGTGGCTGAATTGGGAGACGAAAACGAACTTTGCATGAATCTGGCTTGTGAAATCAACAAATGACTGTCATTCAGCTTCATTTGAAGAGCCGTTCAACATGTGGAAGTCGCCTCTATAAACAGGTAACTCTATTGAACGCTGAGAATGGATGCTCTCAGCAAAACGAGCTCTCTTTTTCCTCTGTTTTCTGTTATAGCCAGTTTGATGCCCATTTTGGCTCTGCAATGTCATCCTGGCTTGTGTGGGCAGTTTCTGCTACTTGATACCTGCATTGCCTCGGGCTTGGGAGATGCCATTTACTGCAAAAATGAGACTCTTTACCTCGCAATCCTATCGGGTAGCTATAAAGTGCTCAAACTTGACTACTCCAAGCGCCTCCTTGTGCTGGAAATCCCACTCACAACCATCAAAGCAGCTGCTATAACAACACACTGGGGAATCTGATTCTGATTAACAGCACTAGTCCTCTTCATGTATGTAACTACCCCGGATCAAGCTCACAGACCCTGTGCATCCAAGTCTGCCCTTCCCAGGCAAATGCCACAGCTTGCAGACCCAATTTTGCCTGCACGGCTTCCGAAGAGTGCTTGGCAGCCATCAATGAATTTGCCACAAACTCACAAATATGCTGTGGATCGCCCAAAACATCAACTTCCACTTCCTGCAAAGTCTATTCGGCTACTTGGATCAATTCATCTTCCTCTCAATTCAACTTGACGTGGTCCTTATTATCGCCCAATGGGTCCGACTGCAGCTCCCTCCCTTGTGGTGAAAGCTGCCGCCTTGATTGCAAAGGACAGCCAGTCTGTTTCCCCCAAGGACGTCAGATGAACTCCTCAAAAGGCACGCCCCCATCTTCTTCTTGCTCCAGCAATTCTTAAGAAGCGTTACAAACTAAAGTAGTATGTTAGTCTTTTTGGTACATTTGCCAGCCTATGAGATCTGCCTAAAGTCTTTATAGTTGTTGATCTATCAAAATGTTCAGAAATTTATAAATACCCGAAGAGACACACGATCTCAGGAATGTCAAGAATGTGGATGGGAGAATGTATTTTCTAGTGACCTTTGCTCCATAGAATCAGTGAACCGTTTAAACGGTTCACCACGGTTTTAGAACCGTGCAGTGAACCTTACGCTTCTTTAAAAATTTTGCCCATGAACCCTGGTGAACCGCACTGAATAATTAATTAATTAATTTGTTTTTTTGTCCCATCCCCCAAAAATAGCCCAAGAAATTGCTAAAAAAATGTCAATTTTTTTTTCAGAAAAAGCAGATTCTCCCTACTTAGATTATCTACTTCAAGTGATTTAATCTCCCAAATTGATAAGAGAGAGGGAGAGAGAGAGAGAGGGACAAAAACTAGCTTTGAGGGGTATTGGGGGGAAATTTAGGAATTAATTATTTTTTTACCTGAATCGTACCACGGTTCCCAGAACCTTGGGTTCTATGCTTTGCTCATAATTTATAGTAATGCAGTTGCACCTCAGCCATAATTCAAGATGTTGGAAAAGCCAATAGAAATTTGTTGCTTTACTTCATAGAACCCATGGAACCGTGGGTCCTGGGACCGTGGTGGAAACCGTACCAAAGTTCATGAAGTGTGGTACGATTCATGTAGTTATTTAATTAATCAATTAATTATTTCTTTTTTTTACCCTTTTTTCCACTTTCGTTATTTCACTGTTTTTGGCCCTCATTTCTCTGCTTTTGGCACTCATTTCACTATTGTTTTTGGCACTCATGGCACTCACTGTTTTTGGCAGTCACTGTTTTTGGGCACTCACTAGTTTTGGCCCTCACTGTTTTTGCCCTCACTCTTTTTGCCACTCACTGTTTTTGAGCACTCACTGTGTTTGGCCCCCATTTCACTAATTTTGGCATTTTTTTAGCATTCTTTTGGCTATTTTTGGGGGCGAGAAAAAATAAATCAATTAATTAACTGTATGGTTCACCACGGTTCCAGCTAAAATTTCCTGAGAACTGTACGGTTCTCAAAACCGTGGTGAACCGTACACGGTTCATTAATTCTATGCTTTACTTATGGCAAGTCTTACCCCTTGTAATTGTCAAAAGTAATTTATGAGCCACTCCTTTTGCACATTCATGGACTAGATAATGTTGTTTGAAGGTCCATTGTAACTATATAATGACAAGTCTTTTCGTCCAGCAGCACTGGTAGCGTTGAAGACAAGCCATTACATCCTTATTCTGGGCCAACAAGCACCTATTTTTGTACAAAATGTGTTACAAAATTTGAAAAAAGGTAGGGACATAAATTTTAAGATTCCATCTGTGAGAGCTACATATTTTCAAGATTCCATCTGTGAAGCTTATGTATTTTCATGATTAGATCCATGAGGACTTTCAATTTTGAGAGCTGAAAATTGCAACCATTAAGATTTGTAGAAGAAAATGAGGTCTCATTCCCCAAACTCAATCTGGACCGTCGATTTAATCAATCTCTCCCAAAATCTCTTTATGGAATCTTATTGGTCTATGATTTGTTCAATTTTTTTATTGATGTGAAATTCAATAATGGGTTGGGGTAGAATAGCTCATGTCTTTTTGGCTTTGTAGCAATAGTAGTAAATTGTTTTGGCAATTTAAAAATTAGGGGAGAGAGAGAGCGAGAGAGAGAGAGAAAGTCAAGGTCACGTAGTGTAAATCCTTAAGATCTTGTTGTATGTGCCAAAAGGAGTATTGTGGAGCCAAACCACCCAATCAAATAGAAACTAAAAGTCAAACCCGAATCAATTTCACCCTCGAGTCTGAGCCACGGTGACACAATAAAAGAGGAGAGGTTTCTAGCAACTCATGAATAATGGAATCTCAAAGTGGAGGGTGGCAAGTTTTCATAGGTATATATAGACCATTGCAATCTAGAAATATTCTTTCCAAGACCTTGATCCTTTGCTAAATCCTCATTCAAATGCTTTTGATCTCCTCAGCAAGCATGCATGCAGAGAGAGAGAGAGAGAGAGAGAGAGAGAGAGAGAGATATGCCTCAAAAGTGATCTAAGAAGAAGCACAACTTGGCCAAGCTTCTCCACCTACAAAGCGACACTTTCCCATGCCATTTGCTTAACCAAAAACGAAATGAAAGACTAAGCTTCATTAAGTCATTCGCTTAACCAAAAACAAAATGAAAGACCAAGTTTCATTAAGCATTGAAATTTTTTCTTTCGTATGTGGGAAACTTAGGTAGGGTGCAAGAAGCAGCTTGTAGAATTGATCAAATTAGAAACTCTTTTCTATTATATTTTCCTTGACTCCTTTAATTGCTAAGTAGCTCATACAGTTAATGTTGTGATACATTTATGGCAGAGGATCTACACCTAATCAATCTGATCAACCTTTTATTTTTCAGTGGATTGTGGAGAGAAACGCAACTCAAAACCGCACTCAAAGGTTCTTCTTATAGGTATGTTGTTGTTGTCAATTCAATTGGATGCTAACAGCAACTCTTTACAAAAGCTTTTCATTACTTGACCAACTGCTTGCCTTAAAAAATTAACTAGAATCTACTAATTGTCAGTTGCACTATGTTTGGGCAATTAGTCTGGCACATAGATTGTTCGGGTCTTGAAGCCAATGCTTTAAATCAATCATATGGCGTTGTCTCAGGAGTTGCAGTTGGGGCAGTCACTTTTGTAGGTGTATCATTCTTGGCTGTCATAATATGTCTCTACCGACGAAAGATGCAATTTTGGAAAGTCTTGAGCACTAGGAATATATCTTTACAAAACAATGATCTATCAAATTTTCTTCTAACAAAAGAGGATCACCATCAGCTACTACATTATTTTCATACAAGGAACTCGAGGTGGCGACAGAATCATTTGCAGAAAGCAAGCTACTTGGTGATGGAGGCTTCGGTATTGTCTATGAAGGGACTCTAACGGATGGTCGGGTTGTTGCAGTAAAGAAACTAAATAAAAAAAATAAGCAGGGAACGCAGCAATTTTATAATGAGGTCATGATCTTGTCACAAATCAGGCATAACAATCTAGTCCAACTTCTTGCTTGGAGGAGTCAGAGTTGATGTTAGTCTATGAATTTGTCCCAAATGGTACTCTTGCTGAACATATTCACGGATTTAAAGGAAAGCATCTTTGTTGGGAAACACGTTTGACAGTTGCATTGGAAACAGCACAAGCTTTGGCCTATCTCCATTGCTTTGTAGATCCTCCCATCCTTCACAGGGATGTGAAGTCCAGTAACATTCTTTTGGATGAGAATTTCAGGGTAAAAGTTGCTGATTTTGGTCTCTCAAAGTTGATGCACGGGCATGCAAACTACATATTAACTGCTCCGCAAGGAACACCAGGATACCTTGATCCAGATTACTATGAAAGCTATCAATTGACTGATAAAAGTGATGTGTACAGCTTTGGAGTTGTTCTCATGGAGCTTATATCGGCAAAGAGAGCAGTTGACGTGACTCGGGGAAGGAGGGAGATCAATCTTGCTTCTATGGCTGTATCAAAGATTCAATGTGGAAGTCTGGAGGATCTTATTGATCCTGAATTAGAAATAGAATCAAGACCTGACGTAAAAGAAGAGGTGAGCAGAGTTGCAGAGCTCGCTTTTCAATGCCTAGCATCACAAAGGGATGATAGGCCATCTATGAAAGAGGTGGCGCAAGAACTTCAGAGCATTAGGAGTAGTCGAAGTATCATGCACATGTGCTTGTATGATTCTATGCAAAGTAAGGAATTAGCAAACATGGTAACAAGAACTTGTACAAAGAGCAGTAGTAGCATACAAAGCAGCCTGAGCACTAGTACTTCTTCTCACCATAGTGAAGTGGAAGCTTGATGAATTGTTATTGAGCTCGTACCATCTCTTTGCTACTAGTAACGAGTTGGAGATGTTGATCCCTTCTTCCTAAGTATGATAAAATGTATCATTACCAACTATGTCAAGTGGACACCCCATTATCCATTATCCAAACACAAAGCTCTTTGATCTAGAACTCTTCATAGAGCTTTGTTGATACCCGTCAAGGAGTTTATTGGGTTTTGTTGCTTCATACGTTCAGAAGTACTAGTGTGAAATTTTGATTTATGCATGCCACCACTTAAAAACACTCAGCTTACTATTTCTATTGCAATAAAAAACTAGATGCTACATATCATGAGAGCCCTTGTCCCACAAAGTGTATGTATTTTTCAACTAGATGCTACATATCATGAGAGCCCTTGTCCCACAAAGTGTATGTATTTTTCTAGGAAGTTTGAAATGAAAGATTGAAATTGAAATAAAAAAATGTAGTGTTACAAGAGGATTAGACCTTTTTCCAAGCTTTTATAAATTTGAAAATAGTAGCATGTAATAGGTTTGTATTAACTCAAAAATTTCATTTTTAAGAGGATTGTATAATTGTAAGACTCGAAGTTGTAAGAGGTGTCGTTTTGTGAGCAAGGTTTGTAGATTGGCAAATGTTGTTTGGAAGTTTTAAGGCAAGGTATGTAGGTTGCTGATTAGACCAATTGCATGTTTATGTTGTTTGGGATTCGCAATTAATCAATGGAGCATGCATTCAAATTTGGTCTAATTGACTTCCATAAGTAGTTGTGGCTTCTTTACATGAGAGTTGCAATATGTATGAAGATAGTAAGTTTATAAGTGCAGGAGACCATGTGATTTCAGTGGATACATCTATATTAAAATTCCCTAAGACGATGGGTGGAAAGTTTGTTGGTAAACATTTTTTTGTTGTAAGGTATAATTGTTTTTTTTTGCTATTCTTGTATTTGGCAGTCAATATATTGCTACTATGTGCAATGTGTATCTTGTGGCCACATTGAATGTTGTTGTTATGAATTCATAATTTTGCATGATCAATTGTTGGCATGGATGTGGTATGAAAACCAGCCAATGGACTTGTGGTAGCAGCAAATTCACCATAGCCATGAGAGGACTTCTTTGGTGAAGATCCATTTCCAACTTCCTTGATAAGCATTCCACCAACTTGGCACCTTTTCCTTTGGTTTTCTCCATGCTTGAAGAAGATTTTGACTTGAAAGCTCCTCTTCCTTGAAAATAACTGCACCATGATGAGGGAAATCAGAGGCCTCCATGTTGATGGATGCAATTATGATGATCTGCTTCCCTGTTTATCCTTTTGAGATCTGGTCAGATGTTGTCAGAACTTTTTAGATCTTGCTGAATCTTGATGGATCTGGCTTGATCTGGCTTGATTTCTCTAGATCTGGCTGTGATGGCTTTACAAATGAACTTTGCATGACATTCCATCACAATCTTGGCTCTGTTTCACTAAGGTGGCCAATACTTGTGTAAACGGCTACCATTGATGGGCGTGTCGAAAGGTGTCCCATCTAGTTTCTCTAGGTTCACGGCTCCATGATTGAGGATCTCTTTGATTCAATATGGGCCTTCGCCTGTGAACTTCAATTTCCCCTTGATCGCCTTGGTCTTATACATGAGGACTAGGTCTCCAAATCAAAGATCTTTCTTCTGCAATCGACGATCATGCCATGCTTTGCGTCATTCTTTTTCAGCTACAAATGCATGTATAGCTAGTAAGCATGTTTCGCAGAGTTTATGCAATGCTTCATGGCGTAATTGTAGAGATTTGGATTCATCAAGGCATTGCATTGTGGCGATCCTTAATGACGGTACCAAAAACTGAGAGAGAGAGAGAGAGAGAGAGAGAGAGAGAGAGAGAGAGAGAGAGAGAGAGAGAGAGAGAGAGAGAGAGAGAGAGAGAGAGAGAGAGAGAGAGAGAGAGAGAGAGAGAGAGAGAGAGAGAGAGAGAGAGAGAGAGAGAGAGAGAGAGACACGGACAGAGTTTTATTAGAAAGAGTAGAAGAAGATGCAATACAAGGGAAATGGCTCTCTCTTATAGATTTGAGAGATGAGCCCCCTTCACTCTGATTGGCTATTGAAGTTCCATCAAGATCACTATCTTGACCATCAAGATCACTTTGTGTTTCTTGAGGTCAAATTGTGTTTCCCGACTTAAGAACTTTAAAAAAGATAAGTTTAAAATACTTTATTAAATTATTGTGCTCCATGGCACTTATTAGCCTAAGGCCCAATGTTGGACTCACACACGTAGGATGCCCACTGGTCGCCTATTTCTAATACTTCCAACTCTCTACCTCTATTGTATAGTGTTTGGGCTTATTGCAGAGATCTCTTGCCATATTCTAGAATATTCCATGTGATAGACAGAATCAGACAACATCGGTAGAAGGATGTGTATTATCCCTTGCAAGGGCATTCTACAATTTGATGGCCTTCGCCGCATCCGTAGCAGCCGTAATTTCTTCCACCCTGACGTTGAGGCTGCCGCATAGGTTGCATAATATTTGTTAATGGCTGGATCTACAAATGGTCCGTTCGGCCCGTATCATTGCTGTTGTTTAGGTTGTGGTGAAGCTTGTGCCTCATGTTTCACCGTTGCTAAACTTACATGAGCCACTTGGTTGTAGCTGGCCCCGGTGGTGCAGGTAAGGCCATGCGCTGCTGGTTGTTTGGCGTGCCATACCTCGGTGCCGCATTAGGTGGCCCTTGATGATAATAATAAGAAATCTGGTAGGGACTCCTCTTCTGTTGTATGATTCGGGGGCTAAATCTCGTGTGATGAAGCGTTGCACAGATGGCAAAATCTTTGTGTCAATCTCAAATTTTGCTTTAAGATCGGACACTCATTGGCTGTATGGTTCTGTGTGCAAACTGAGCACCATACATTTTCTCAGTGGGGATACTGTAGTTGGTTCTACTCTGGTGGATTTGGATTTGGTGCTACAGCTCCCTACAGGGCCTTCAGTTTCTGATCAAACTGAGGCATCAGTTGTTCCATCTGCTGCTTGTGTAGCTTTGTCATTTGTTCCATCAGCAGCTCGATTGATAGATTGGTTGCGCTGGATGATGATGCTACCGAAGGAGTTGGAGTGTGTGTGGTTGGATATGATTTGTCGTTGGAACTCTCATCCTCTTCCCTGATGGCATCTTCCATTGCTTCCTGCAAAGTAGCATACTGCTCCCATCTTTTAAGCTCTCGCCTGATACTACGTGGCATCCCCGCGAGGAACCACATAATAAGTGCATGATCGGGAGTTACGGCCCCAATGCACTCAGATCTTCGATGTTTGACCTGTTCGATATAGTCTCTAACCCTTTCTCTTTTTTCCATTTTTACTTTGCTCAGCAGGAGAAATGGATCTTCTAGGAACTTTTTGGATTTAAAGCACGTGATGAGAGCTGCTTTAACCGCTTCCCAAGTGGTTTTCTCTTCTTTCGATAGGTTGAAGTACCACTCTTGTGCAACTACCACCAGAGACATCAAGGACAACATCAATTTCTCTGTCGGTGTCCGCTCGCCGTAGATTTCGCATGCTTGCTCGTAGATCTGGAGGAATCTGATTAGATCTGATGACCCATCATATTTAGGTATTTCCATTCATGGTGCCCTCTGGACTACTTGCAATGGTGCGCCAGGTACAGGTTGACCCATTGGATCTATTGGTGCTGGTTCTGGTTCTGCCTCGATATGTGCAACTGCTACTCTGGAAAGGTTTGGTGTTTGATTGACTGCTCTTCTTGCGATTGCTCGTCCGGATCTCAGATTCATTCAGCGGTAGGGTCCAAGGATGTTGGATGTTGTTGGCACAGTGGAATGTCTTCATTCTTGCAAATCAGAGACACCGATCTCAAGGAAACATGGCAAAATAAAGGCAAAATTCACTTAGACTGATGGATCAGCTACCAATATTCTATCAGAACTTCTAGAGAACTACCTATAGTCAGATCCAACCTGGATGCAATGGAATACCAATTTACAAAAGTTAAGGATTAGAGAATCTCGAGATCTCATTGAAAAACACTCAAAAAAAGCATTTTTTTTCATGATTTTTGGAGATCCCTTAGGAGTTAGGTCTTGAAATTTTGACAGTCACCAGATCTGACCCAGATGCATCTATGAAAATCTCTGCGAGAGTTTTTGATGAAAAGATCATCAATTTTGATTGTGTGCAAGAGTTCATAGAAGCAAAATCTTCAGAACCTTTGCAGAGCATCAAGATCAGCAAACCAACGTTCGCAAGGGGCTGGAATCAGAGTATCTGAAATTAGCCTGCCTACAGGGATTAACCTTGAAAATCCAATGTCTGGAGCAAGTTGTGCGAGAGATCACTTCCTGCGAGCAGAATCTTGTGAAGAAGGTCCCTGCAAAAATTTGGTTGGAACTGAGCTGGGAAAAGTGCAATTCACCTAATACGCACTCTAATTTTTGCTATATAAGGGCAGAATTCGAGTCATTTGTCACATTACCTAGCAAAGCTCTACTCAATTTTCAATTGAAATTTCCAAGTTCTCTGATTGCTTCCACATTTTCTACCAGCCATCATCTGTACTCTCTGAATCCAGATCTGTGCTCAGAACCATTGTTGCCATCATTCCTTTTTCGATTTCTACTGTTTTTCATTTTTTCAGACTTTTTTACTGTTTCCACCGTCTTGCACACTTTTTCCAACTTTTTTCTTGTTAACAGACTTTAACTACCATTGCTAACATGGCCTCTTGTTCCTCTTCTGACGACACTAGCACCAAGAAGGTCATCATCCACGAAGTGCCATCCACCACCTCTTCTTGAAGCAATGGATTTTAACCCACCGCTTTTTAGTTCTAGCATTAACATGGGTCTTGCCTTACACGCTTACACCACCTGGGACATGCCGCAGTCGCGTTTCCACATCCTATACCAAGGTACGTATACAAGGTACATATTAACGTAGATTCCATGGTCACCGGCCATGCTCATTTTCCCAACCTCACCCAACCCACGTATCCCAAACCCTTGATCCCAACCACAACACAACATCATTTTGTTGGGGATCTTTTGATCTTTGGTTTAAAAGACATCAAACTTATGATAATATGAATTTTTTGTCCGTACAAAACAACAAGCTACTGAATTTCACACGTTTGGATCCGAATATAAGAAATATGAGCATTCTACACACAAGATTGCAAGATATCATCAAGGTAGTGTACCAATGGATAGATGAACCCAAGAGAACTCATTTATAAGCATGAAATGAGATGAGAGAGAGAAGAATCCTTTCTCCCACGAGTTTACATCCTTTTATAACAGGTCCATGCATCATTAATGAGCTTGGTTTCCCTCCATAACAAAAATCTTACTATTAATGTGGACTAAATTCAATGTCTCCAATATTCAAATTTGAATCTATCAAACTCAACCTCCTACTATTTTTCTCACTTTCTAAAAGTGATAATTCAAATGCTTCTAGACTATTATAACTTTGACAAGTCAAACATTAAGTCTAATATGAAAATTGGCCTCAATTGTGTTGGACCCTTTCCGTGCCTCCCTAATCGTAATGATGAAGAGGACAAGGTTAGGGTTTGGAAGGGTGTAGAGTAGTGGAGAATTCTAGAACGGTGTTGACTACTTCTTAAGGATTCTTAGTTGGCCTTCTGCTATCTAGAGTGCTTGCTCGTCTTCTTGGAGTGTGGCACATAGGGTTGCCATCTTGGTATCCTTGGTGAGGAGCTCAGCGTCATGAAGCTTTCGTTGATCTTGGTATGTTTGTAGCACACGACCAGAATGGTCCTTGTAATATTCGATGTGCTTCCTCTGTAACTTTTGAGCGGCTGGTGATTCATCTTCTACCGTGGCTACCATTGATCTAGGGCAGTTTGGAAGGCCTACACCTGGTGGTCTGCTTGTTGAACTTTCATTTCCAGGGCTTCCTGTTGAGCCAGGAAGTTGGTTTGGGTCCGCTGATTTTCTGTGCGCTCCTTTGAGACATTACGTTCCAATTGGCAGACATAATCCTTGAGCGATCACTCTGAGGCTCGGAGAGATTTCTGTTCTTGTTCCAGCGTTGTTTGTTTGAGGATGAGGTGTTGCAGTCGGATTGATAAGTTTGTCGGGCGGTCTTCTCTTGGAGAATCTGGGACTGGAGGTTGTCCATATGTTGTTGTTATTGTTGAGCTGCTTGCTCTGCTTTCTTGAGCTGCTCGGTCAATTGATAAACCAGCTCCTGATTCTCTTTCTTCTCTTTTTCTCTCTGTATTCAACTGCGCAACCCGATCAATCAAGGCCTGCAATGTTTGCCCTGCCACCACTTGGCCGCGAGATTGCTCAGTAGCTCTTTCAGAGAGCATCTGGTAAAGTTGGTTCTGGAGGCCCGTTAATGCGGTCCAGCAAACTAGTGCCCGAGTATCCCGACCGGCCGATGGTGGCAGAGTTACGAGGGGGTGGTTGAAGGAGTGTAGTGACAGAGATGGTGGTGATTGGCGAAGAAACAATGGTGGTGGGAACATGTGTAACTATGGGGATGACAACGGAGGTGAGTGGAACAGTGATGGTAGAAATGAGAGTGGAAAGAGCAAGACATTGATTGACAACAACATAGAGCAAGCTTTAGGATATGCAAGTTTGATATACGTCAGTGTAATGTAACAGTGATTTTGAAAGTGAACATCACACTAAAGTTCCAAGCAATTGATTATTCAATCGCGTAAGCAGTCAAATGATCAGTGAGTTTTAAGACAATCTTAGCACTGAATTCACGGTTGCTCGCATACGACAGTATCAAGGCTAAAGAAGTGTCTGACCAAAGTTATAATCACAAGCACATCCGATAAGGTGAAGCTTACCAACTGTCAGAAATAGAAGTACTTAGCAAACAGATGGCTTATGAAAGCAGAGAGAAGAGAAAACTTGAAGACTCAGGCTCTCACTATGATCTCTAGAAAAACTCGGTAATTGAATTGAAGTGTAAGTGGTGTACATATAGAGAACAAGCTCAAAAGCACACAGCTCTCTAGTAACCGATATGTCACTTCTTATTTAGTCTAATTAACTAATTACATCCAATAAAAAAATTAAAGTGTACATTTTCTAGGTGGCATCCTTGTCACGTGGCTTTCTCTAATGAGAAGCAAGCACGTGGAAGGTTACAACGTTTACTTTGAGGCATGATAGGTAGGGATTATGGAATGTTCCTCTATTAGGACTAGCCTTCTTATTAAGGTTTATGTCATTTCATATTTAATGTTCCGTGTGTCTTTGTATAAGTTGTCATTATCGGGTCCATTAGATATTTCTTCATATTTGGTGATTATCTTCATCGTTGAGTAGGTTAATTGGGATTTTGCATCATCAATTAGTACTTTAAAAAAAAATAGGCATGTAATATGGCATTACATATTCATCCCCTCAAATGTGAAGCGTCCTCGCGAACAATCGAAATCAGCAACACATCAAAGAAAAGATATTTCTTCAACTCCATAATGGATCTCGAACAATCAACAAAAATAGAAAGTATTTTTTTCAATATATATGCAAGATGTATACATTTACTCTGGAGCATTCTGCAACCTCGGAGATAGTCTTTCATCTATCTATATCTGTCTTTCAATTTTTCTTCTCTTGGCCTCATGAAATTGGCCAACGACATGATTGCCCAGATCAGCAAAGCATGTTTTTAAGAAGGTTCTATTAAATACAGAAGTAGCAACGACAAAGTCCTCGGTCATGTCCCTCCTGAGTGTAACTTTCTTCAACAGCTCAGCATTTATTCGGATAAAAGTACCATCCAAATAGAGGCTTTGCATTGTTGTCAGGACATGGCCGACAAACGTACCAAAATGTGTTACAGAGTAAGTAACAAACTTTTTGTAATGTTTGTTTGCTCTTCTTTCTTTGATAGCACAGGCGACATTCTCATAGTGAACATGGTAGCCTGCTTTCCAATCAAAATACAGCCCCCACAGCTTCGAATATCTGACATCAATATCTTGTAATAGATTTTCTCTATCGAACTTTGCAAAATCTGACACTTATGTTAGCCAGTACAAATCGAATTGGCAATGTCTTTTCCAATAGTCTATTTGTCCTAAATAATATTCGGAAAAGTTCATTTCTTTCTACTTCAAATATTCTAATGCATACAGTAATGTACAACCTACATATAATTCTACACTACCAAAAGGTATGACAAGAAATTTGCCCTGCAAAATTGCCCAACACCCTTCTATTCAAGTGTAAGATTATTCCGTAGATTCAAAAAATCTATTTTCTCCCAAGGGGCTTCCCAGTCGGCCCAAGTGAAAACCCATTAGACTTGGCAAAAAGGAATAATCCACATGCCATTGCAACTCACAGTTAAATTGGAGTGGCAGCCAAACGCGAACTTTTTCAGTAAAAACTTTGAATTCGCATGCAAGTACCTTATCCGATTTCTTGGATTTGGTCGCACGAGTTCGTTTGGGCTTCTGAGTATTGGCTGGATCTGCCTCAACTTCTATCTATTTCACATAAATGGCATATTTTATTTGAGTTTGCAATGAGTCCAGTTCCCTCGTGAGTCGGTCATTCTCAGCCACAATGTTGCAAAATTTTTCATGGTCTTCCACACCGGAGCAATTGAAAACTTGTGAACTGTCGAGAATACCTGAGTCGACTTGCTTCCCTTTTCTGTAGGTTGTGACCTCTGCCAACAAACTATCAATATTTCTGAGAGCCTTTAAATGTTCTTCGTGTGAATTCACACCCAAACATACAGTCTCCGACAGTTCCTTCAAATCAATTAATTCCTCTTCAAACCTGTTCTTCTCCTCATACAATGGTTGGAGGAGTTCAGCCTTGAATGTGTCTTGCAGAGATACCTGCATCTACTTCCATTTGGTAGCATCCACCTTGATGATGCCTCCATCTGAACAACATTGCAAAGTATTGTCGACGCTGATTTTTGCCAACTTTTCTGCATCCAACAGCTGCTGTAAGTCTTCGGTCTTCTTCTAGTAGAAATTTATCTTATTTGATAGAGCAATGCGCTTTGAATCAAATGAAGCAATTTGTTGATACGTGATCATCTACCGAACCTTTGGATTCACATCAGCCAACCAATCTAGAGTATCTGGCTCTGGCGTCTGATCTTTCTACTCATGATGTATGTCTTCTGTGTCGATGGCAGTAGCAGCAGTTGGTGTAGTTGTATCAACAGCAACATCAATGACATTATCCACAACCTCCTGAACCTGCTCAATTCGAAAAGCTGCAGCATCCTGGTTGTCTTCCTTGCCTTTTGCATCTGCCATTGAAGTGTTGACCATGGAACCCGACACAATAGCATCGTTAGGCACTAAGTCCTGTGTAGCTTGACTCGGGCCTGCATCAACATCAATGATCTCAATGGAGCTAAGATCAACTTGTTGTGGTGCTGCAAGTGCGGTCTTCTTTAGCAGTGGTGCAAGATCCTATTTCTCTTAGAATCTCATTAGAGACATTCATTTTAGTGAAGTGTAGAGCCATTCTAGCTCTCTTCCTATACTTTGGTATTTCAAGTTGTGCTTGAGGCTCCTCCTCAATACCAAGTACTATGTCCGTAACATCTTGGATTATAAGAACAGACTCCATCCTAATCTTCCATATTGAATAATTGGAGGTACTTAGTCTTTCACTTGGTTCTAAGAGATATCCTCCTACAGGTGCCATTTTGTGAAGACTTCTTGTTATTGGACAATTATATGTTTGAGCTTGTTCCAAACAGACTAGATGTTGCTACTCTCTTTCACTATAGGAATTTTCAAGGATGTGCTACCAATCCTATGTGAAAAACTTGCAACTGTATTTGAGATAGATCTCAAATATTCCATAAAACAAGATAATCTAGATCAATCATTCAAAATGAATCGAAGAGTATAGACAAGTTTTGATTCTACTTTTGGCACGTGTGAAATGCTTTAAAAGAAAACACAATTGATTCAAAGAAAACTCAATGTGCTCAATAACTCAAAGCTATGTCTAGATCTCAAGTTTCTTGTGTTGACTACTCAAAACAATGAATTGTTAATCAAGCAAAAATGGATTAAATAAAAAAAGTGGTCACTCAGATTTTGGAGCTCTCCCTACCCTCTTTAAGAGCTTATAACTCAGATTGATTTGAGATCAATTAACAATGGAAAGTACTTCTCATAAGCTTTCCATCAAGCTATAACATCAATATCTTTGGACCTAAGATGATAAAAATAAAGAGGTCTGAAAATCCCTGATTTTCACACGTGTGAAATTCCAAAATTTTGTGCAATGTCAATTCTGATATGGAAATCTTGATTCTATCCTCTTTGATCCAAACACTTTTCAAGAAAAGGTAAAAATTAGTGATAAACAACTCTTTTGCTTGAATTGAGCTCACAAATTCTTGTACAATCAGTGGTAATAGCATGCAAAGCTTAATTTGGCTCTGATACCATGATAAAATTCCAGCAAGCTCACACGTGTGGGGAATGATCCTCAATCTCACACGTGTGGGGAATGATCCTCAATTGTGAATGATCTTGTTAAGCTTTGTGTTTAGCACATAAATTGATTCTAGATTGAATATCAAGATCTAGTACAAGATATTATGGCCAAAGCACAATCTAGCATGCTAAGAATCAAAGAATGATTGCTTTGAAAAAACAAAAGAGAAGAAGTACAAGAATTTAATGCATTAGCATAACCTTCTACTCGAGTTAGAGAGAGAAAGAGAGAGCAAAATTCAAGCATACAATATTATAGATCCAAATTGACATGAAATAGCTTCAAAGCTTGGTTCTTCATCAAAAATTATGAGAGAGCCTACACATATTTATGGAGATTGGAGTAGCTCGAGGTAGAACCATCTCCTTCCTACTTTCTTCCATATCTAAAAGTGAAAACTAGAAAACTAGTGACATTTGTCACTTTACATGCATGCATTCCTTCCTACTTTCACCAAGTGTCAAATTCTAAACTAGAATTGTACAGATCATCATGCATGTGTGCATGCCTTGCATGTCACTATGGATCACTTACATTTATTGCATGTGATATGCCACGAGTTTCTACAAGCCCATAATTGGTATTTCTCTATCTACATTCTATATGCATGTTCTATATGACCAACTAGACTCAAGAAACCATGTAGCTCGAGTTTCTTCTAGGCCAATTTTGGTATTTACAATATGAAACATTCCATACACATAGAAAACAAAAAAACTTTGCCAAAGCCTAAAGTCAAGATAGATGATTTTTCATTTTTCAACACAATCTAGACTATTCCACGATCCGATCCGAAGCTATGACCGACAACCTTAGCAAGCCTAGATTCCCACTCCTATTTCATTGCTTAGCCCTCTCCCTATTGGATCAAAGCCCGATACTACACGACAGAACCCCTTCTTTTCCCTCTAGATCCGATCGATAAGGGAGGCACAGAAAGGGTCCAACAGTCGAGAATGTGGATATGGACACTACTACAAGAATTGTCCATTAAGACCTGGAATAAGTGCACCGTTGAACCTAATCATTATACAACCTACAGCAGTTCCAAGAGGAATGCCACCGGAAAAGCAACACTTTCAAGCCCCAGTGCTAGTAGTCACGTGAGCACAAAAGCAAAAGGAAGTGGCACCCTCATCACCCCCCATCAATATCTGATGATCAACCCTCAGCCGTAGGACCATATCCAAATGTGAGAAAAGAAAGAAGTTAGTATCATAAGATACGTCATTGGGTACAGAAGGTGCAATAGGAGAAAAAAACACAAGCAAAAGATGTACCTGCAGATGCTCATGTTGATGAAGAACCAGTACCACAAGTGGGCTCCCAATTGCAAACTGATCAGAATGATCGGTTGCATCATCATGAACCACCTTCCATATGGTGGAGCCCGAGGATCTACATATTGAAGTGCTCGCAAGTTTGCTAGCAAGCCGTGTCAGTTTATCCCTTGGAAAATTGCTGCAGATTGCACCTCAAACCAAGAGCATTCTGGATGAATGGGCCGAAGCTGAAGTAGAACCAATAACATCCGAGCCCATATATATTTCGGGCTATGAAGAAATGAACAACATCCTCCACATTGGGGCAACGTAGAAAATTGAAGAACACAACATCACCCTGCCAATCAAGCACAAGATATTCGAGGACGAGGCAGCAGTGGTAGATGGAGGATCAGTGTAAATTTGATCTCCACTACCTTGTACCAGAAATGGGATTTGCAAGGATTGAAGCCAACAAGATTTGCCATCAAACTAGCAGATCAATCATGTGTTAAAACAAAAGGTGTAATTGAAAACATCTCGATAAAAATAGCGGGAATGCAGTTTGTGATCGCTTTTGTGGCGATGGACATACCAGAGTCTCCTTTTGCCTACCGCGTTTTACTAGAAAGACCATGGTTGAGGACTATGCAAGTGGTTCACAATTGGGAAATTGGAAAACTCACCTTCTAAAACAGAGAGTAGGCTGTAAAGGTCGATCCAACCACATGGGCGGTGAAACCAATTACACCAAAAGCTAATGATGGATCGTCCACCACAGATCATACAATTGATCGCCCAAGGCAAGACAGGGGAGGTCATTATGATTCTGAAACGTATATCATGAGATGGATGGATGCATTAGCAATTGTTGACTGTATGGTTGGGCATGCTTGTCAACATGATTCAGATCCGAAACATTTTGTTGTTTTGAGCCTTTCTTGACATATAGAGCATGAGATGATGAAGTCAAAGAGGTGTCTTGACTTCGTGACTTGTCTTCTTGCAGCAACATAGTGATAATTCTAGTAAGAGTTAAATATGCGTGTGTCGATATGATCATCACCCAGTTCTCGTATGTAGAGGGCAAACTTGAAAGCAATGTCATGATTGTGTCTTGATCCGATCCAAAAACAGCCATCTATTGCAAGAGATTCTTAAACTGGTTAATGTGATTCTGAAGTGAATTGCCATTTGACATCTTGAGAGTGACGAATTTTCTTCTTAGATGTAACTTGAAAGTTACGTCTCTCACATTATATAGTGAGCTTAGGATGTCCCATAATTTTTTTGAAGGATGAGCTTCAGATATGTGGCCAATCTGAGTGTCTGATATATTAAGGATAATAAGTGTAAAAGCTTTACCATCCTTTGACTTCCACTTTGAGTCGGTTGTGTTGTCTTCAAGCTTCACTTTGATATCTATGACAACATCCCACAACTCGTTGGCGAATAGCAAGGTCTTTATCTTAAATTTTCACAAATAGTAATTGGATCCATTAAGCTTGTCCGATTTACTTTGAGAATCCATCTTGAACTTTAGTCTATCAATAAATCGATGATGTTAAGAATGACGTGCGATGCTACAATTGGAAATCAATTATCTGATACTGAAATTTGATACCACAAATTGAAGAATATGATACTATGAAAAGTATCTAATGATATTGCTTTGATATTGTGTAAGATATCAAGTATTAGAGCTCTAATATAACAATATACGCTCTGATACTGTGATGTCACGAAATTGTTAAATATTGAATATCAACATAAATATGGCATGATATACTCGAAAATGAAGATATGAGCTGGATAAGTATAAATCATGAAGAGGCTTAAGTCATTTTTTGGGAATATATCTCCTAAGTACTTGTCTTGTAATTAAGGACAAGATCTTTAAAAGGAAAGACATTGCCTTGGATAACCTTTACTAGGTCATTCACACGAAACGACTAGATATGAAAAGACATGTTAAACTAGAGTAATCTTAACTCTTAGTTAAATATACCTCTTATGGTATAATTGAACGTATACTTAGTCTAATTGTTAACTAGACCCTTTCGCGGGAGCGATGCACTTATTGTTTTAGACCGTTTGATCAAATGTGAGATATTTTGGAACATTTTGAGATTTATTCTAGATTCCAATGTGGTATTTCATTATTTACAAAATCAGAGGCCCTCATATCTATTTTTCGCTTTCTTAATTAATCCTTTACTTCTTAGTAATCTCTCAAATATGAGACATCAGACTGTTATGATTATTTCCAGCATGAAGTTATTCTTCTGAAAGATTGTTATGTCATATAAATTACTACTTGTGTGAATAGACTTGGAATTCAGATAAATTCTAAGGTGAAAGTGTTTCAATTTCTTAAACCTAGAATATCTCTTTGTGCATAAATGGATTTCGATGGAATGGTAGTTTCTATCACTCGGGTTGAAAATATTTGAAGGAAAAGTTCTGTTTGTAATAGAGTGAATCTTTTAGTGGAAGCACTTATTACTGACTTTTCTTGGATTTAAATATTAATATTAATATATCATCTTTCCAAATAACTTTTATTGAAATTTATAATTTCATTAAAAGGAGGGGTGAAGTGGTGGGATAAAATTCTATTTGGAAATTTGTAGGTTGCATAGTTTTCGGAAGAGAACCAACTGTGGTATAGAAATGAGATTTGGTCTGAAAGTAATTTCGGATAGATTTAGAGTAAGATACCTGATTGGAACTTTTTGAATAAGAGAAATTCTCTAGGGATTGTGTCGACAATCTGGAACTAGAACAAGTTTGATATTCGAATCATTATCTATAAGTAGTACGGTAAAAGGTCAAAGGTTACTAATTCCATTTTGGTTGGAATAGAAGTAAGTTTGATGGGAGAAATTATGTGATTAGAGGTAAGTGGGATTGGAAAACTGTTGAGAGTGAATGTTATTCGTCTCAGGGATTTTTCGGATATGTTATTTACTCATGAAAAATAGAAAATCTTTTGTAGTTGAGTTACAAGATCTCAGTGAGATATGTGAGTAACATATGTGGGTTCTAGAGGAATCTACCAGATAAAAATGTGTTTATGTACTGGGTCATAGTGAAATTATTCACATATGTGCACGATTAATCTTGTATGAATCTTCTGTGTATTCTTGGTTACTAGAATTATTTGGTGCACTTAATCTAGTAGGTATACATAGACATATGATCAAGTATTGTTTTGACAGATACTTGTAGCGTTAACAAATCTTTGAAAGGAAGATTTATGGATTAGCTTATAAATGATTTGGGTAAGGATCTAAATGTGGTGTCATACTAGTATAATTGAATTCTTCACCTAGACATTTGAGATTTCTGAATCATTGGCTTAACTTAAGTATTTGATTACTCCAGGATGAAGTTAATCGGTAAAACGATCAGTGTGATGTGGATTCACCAAAAACTGATAGTTTTGATTTATGTTGCTTGTAAGACGCATGGTTAGTGAATCATTTGGATTCATCAGCTAAAATTGTGTGCATTGGATATACAATATTCTTGGGAAAGAGTATTCCTTAGTTAAGGAATAGACTCAGCTCATTAGTGATTGTATCCTAGAGTGCTCAATTGGATAACAAATCATAATGAATCCAAGAATAATAACTAAATTGTTATTCAATAGGACTTTGAGTATCTAGATGTGATTCTAGATTGTAATCTAAAGTTTTTTGTAGTTGAAGATGATTGTCATTTTGGTATGCGTTTAGTCTTTAATTATCAGTGGCTTATAGAACTTCAATCTTGCATTTCAGTGAAAGAATCCTAATTGGAGAGTATTCCTAAAATCCAGTATTTTTCTGTTGGGAAAGATTTTGGAATGATTCTGACTTTTCTTGAGTTATGTTGGACATATACTCCAGTATCCTATAAATGATTATGGTTTTGGATTCCTGAAAATTATGATTGACGAATCATATGAATCTAAATATGTATGATTGACAAATCATAAATAGATACTTAATTATTGTCAGAGGATTCAAAAGAATGGTGATGATTCTTGAGTGTGATGATTAATTCTTGATCTATTATTTGAGTAAGAATTCAAATCAGTGTTTTGAATCTCTCTAGTTCAGTATTTTAATTGAGAACCTACGGATCTCACAGACAATATCTTATTTATTTAGTGGATGCTATTCTACTACAGTTTATGGTCTGCAGATGCTTGAGTACAATTTTTGTTTGATTGGATCTCCAGTTATCATAGGAGATAGACAAGTCTATTAAGATAAATGAATGTTATTTTCTTTCATTTGGTGCTAGAAACAGGAGCATTCAACTCAAAAGAGTATCTGGAATACTCAGAGTTGAGTTTTAATCATTCGATATCTTAATGGTTCTCCTAGAGTTTCTAGTTAAATGAATTATCATATCTTAGAATTGGATTCTAAGGATAGTTATACTTGGAAGCTTTTTATGAATTATTTGCCAGAGTTTGTAGATAAGTTTAGACTGTAACTATTATTTTCTTTAACTATAAATCTCCTAAGTTAGGGGATATTTTACTCAGTGGTTCATGTAAGTGTTTTACATGAAGGTGATGTTACTAACTTGTGTTGAGTGTAACCCTGTTGAGAAAATATATCTCTTAGTGTACTTTCCAAACCAGAGTTTGTACTCCAGAACAGAGATTAACGGTTGAAAACAGTTTTATTCTGAGTATTTGTTTGATATGAAAGTCAGATTAAGGATAATGATTTTCTCGGTTTATACTAAAAGTTAAAGGAACTGTTCTTAATTCTTTCTTGTTTGAGGAGTTTCTAAGGATAGAAGCAGTTTAAGGAGGGAAGAATGCTATGGCCATATTCAGTTAAGGACTTGGAATAGTCCTAATATGGTAGATCGGCCCTCCAATACTCGAGATTATTGGTCACGTCAAGATTTAATTCCATGTTGACGCATGTTTGTGACTAATTACCTTGAGAGAACCCAGGCACACTAATTGAGACATATGGAGTATTGCATGTCTGTGTGATGGATATAGGTAGGAGGACTGCATGAAGAGGTGTGATCTATTTAAAGTTGACCTACATGGGGATTGCATGGTTTCATGCACAGGACTCTATTCTCTATATAATGAGGTAGGGATTCTCCTGTCAACATATTGGGTATAGGTTTTCAGCTTCTCTCTTTTCCTCTTGCTTCACATGGCATGGCTTGGGGGCTAGATCCAGATTTGATCTAGGATTGGTTGGGCAGTTTGGCTCCATTGTCTCTCTTATTGTGTTCTCCTATCCTCATCTTAGGGGTTGTCCTTGATGGTCTTTATAAACCCAGTGCCTGAGAGTCTCAAAACTCTCATTCATTTCATCAGTCCATGTTATCAATGGACTTTTTCTGCGGCTACATTTTTTCTTCACCCCCTTAAGAACGTTCGTCAAGGGCAATGCTATTAAGGCATAGTCCATAATGAACCTGTGAAAGAATCTTGTGAATCCCAAAAAGAATTTCACATCTCGAATTGTCAGAGGTCTCAGCCATTCTCGTACCTTACAGACTTTGTCATAATCAATTTCAAGACCTTTATCTGATATGACATGGCCCAGGTATTTGAGTTTAGTCTGAAAGAACTCACATTTTGACTCCTTAGCATAGAGCTTTTCTTGCCTTAGAAGATATAAGATAATATGAAGACGCTCTTCATGCTCGACTATAAATTAATATGTCGTCCAAATACACCCCCACAAACTTTCCCAGATATGGACGAAGAATATTGTTCATCATCTGCTGGAAAGTGGCAGGTGCATTCGTGAGTCCAAAAGGTAACACTAAATACTCATAATGGCCATATCTGGATCAAAATCCAGTCTTAGGAACATCTTCGTTCCTAATCCTTATCTGATGGTAACCTGATCTAAGATCAATCGTGGAGAAATACTTAGCTCCATTTAGACATCCATAAGATCATCCATCCGAGGTAAGGGATATATGTTCTTGATGGTTAAATCATTTAACTTTTAAAAGTCGCTACACAAACGTGTGCCGCCATCCTTTTTACTAGATTGGTGCTCCCCAAGGGGACTTTATGGCCCATCCTAAGGAGTTCTTGTGTTTTTTTTACTGAATGAATTTCCTACAAATACCATTGAAGAAAAACATAATCCTAGCATGAACGTCAGTGAAATGAAATAGCAAGAAGCGGAAGAGGAATTAACCCCTGAGAAGGAAGCAGAGCTTGCACGACAGATGTCTTCAATTGCATCAAGATCTGCTCAACCGGAGGACGTAGACGACTCCGATCACATGCTGCGAATATGTGACCTTGCCCCAGTGATAATTAATGGGCAAGAGTATTTGTTTCTACATGACTTGCAACATATCCTCGGCTTACGAGAGGATGAGATGTTGGCAGGATTAGTGAAATTGCAAAATGGCACCAACACCTTTGACCACTCAGTGCCAAACGATACATTTTGACAACTGATTGGAGACGACACAGATACTACTGAGCAAGCTCTGGCAAAAATTTTGTGTGAACTGAAGACTCTGCAACCACCAGTTGTTGAGCATAAACAATTTGGAAAATCACCGTTTGGCACAACTGAGATGCCATACAGAGGCCACAGAATTGTCCTTGCAAAAAGTGAGAATGAGGATGAAGGATCTCAGGCAAGTTCCCTGTCAACAAATATTCTTGTCCATGCTTATTCCCATTTCTTAATCTGTTCATTGTAATTATAACATTTTTATATAATGTATTGCAGTATGCGGTGGAGATTGACAGTTTTGCAACAAGGGGCGGAGGGTCTCGTGAGGGCCAAATAGAGCGAAGGCTAGATGCATCCCTGGCATACTAATTGTCATTAACAATAATCATGATTAGTGAAGAGGCCCTTTTTGAGTCCAAAAAGGGCCCTAATGATATGGAGGATTTGCCATTTTTTTTTTTGGTGTGTAGGTGGAAGTTTACAAGGAGGTGGATTAAGCCCAAGAAAGAGGCTGAGAAAGATAGGAAGAAGCACAGGTCTGTACTTGCAGCAAGTACAGCTTGCAAGTACAACTGTGTACTTTTCTTTTACTTTCCCCCTTTCTTAAAAATTTTGTTGAAGCCAAACAAGGGGTTTTATATGCTAAAAGCTTATTTACAAACTTTGAAACCAAGCTTTATGACTTAGTATTAAAACTTTGTAAACTTGTGTAACTTATAAATTAAAAGTTAAACTTTAAAACCTTTAAAACAAAGTTTCAAAGTTTATAATGTACTTTGGAAGTACAAACAACTTTCAATCCACAATCACCAAGGAAGGCTTCAATTTTCAAGCTTGTGTTGACCAAATAATACTTTAACTTTCTAGTTTAGGCTCAACCTAATTTGCAAAAGGCTTTACAAACTTTTGTGTCCAAAGTTTTACATGTACTTTAAAAGGGACATACACATAAACCAAAGTTTCAAAACTTTTCAACGTTTATAAAGACTTGTAAACTATGCAATTTGCGAAACCAAATTTAAGTTTTTAAACTTTTGGTAGAAGAGCTAGCTACATGTGGGAATCTGAACCAGCAACGGCTGAGGCTACAGTTTCCAACAAAAGCAGGTTCTGATAGGCCCTATACGGACCTCGCACTAGGTGCCCGATAATTTTGTTTTTGTTGATCATCAAATACTATCTTAGCCAGCATTTAGAAGCTTAGTTTCTATGTTAGCTAGTATTGCTATTCCTGCTTACTGCTTATCAGTAGAAGTGCATTAGACAAACTTTTCAGTTACTCAGAGATAGCTTAGATTACGCGGTTTTCATCCGCAAATGCTTTGTGCTCTCAACATGTGATTTGTACATGCTACTTACTGAATCAATCTACTCTCTTATTGCATTCAGTATCATGTCAGAATGTATGTCTCTCTGTAATCATCTGTGACTGATAAATCTCTTATTGGTTTTGTCTACTCACTGCAATACATCATTGTTTGGTTACAAAATCACTTTAATGCTAGCAATTTCAAAGTTGGTTGCTAAAAGATTGAACATGACTTCTGTCATTATTGCTTTGTTCAATATTGATAGGTGTACTCATGCATTAGTAAAGAAGGCTCATTCCACTGCGCTCGATAAGTCGTGTACAGTCTTCGACTTGTCCAACCGAATCACTTCACCTCCCTCTTTCCAACATGGTATTAGTCATACTATACCAACAAGGTTAATATAGATTTTGTAGTAAATAGTATCGTTCCCACAGAGCACAGCGTTAGAAAGTTATGTTTTTGGTACAGTTTATAATAAGTGGTTTCGAGTGTTATTCTGGTCGTCGATAGACATTAAAAAGTAACCAGTATTATTTGTGTTTGGGAAATGTAATGTTAATAATTTCAAAACAACAATCTGGCCTCTATTAAATCGAATGAAACGCGTTCTATAGATGAGATGTTATCAGAGTAGTACAACAGTGCTACACTTTGGCTGATTAAGGTGTCAGCAGAGAGTCGAGAGGTGTTCGATGTATTCGGACTATGCAGACAATCGATTAATCGTGTTCACGAACTGTTCGTTTCTAGACAGAAGTCCTCAACAACTTAAGTCCAATTCAATGGTTAAAGAACACAAAAAGTTTTAGAGCACGTTAGAAACTTATGTCAATTTCAATCAGGAACACAGATCAAAGACTCAATTCTTTAAATAGGGACTGTCATCTCATATGTATACATACAACTTTATTCAATGAACATGCTAGACTGTACCAAAGATAGTCGTTATTTGAGTGCTGAAAAGAAAGTATTTGCGACAGACGAATAAGATGGTTTTAAGACAGTTCTTTAGAGCATGTTTTACGGATACACAACAAACGACTGTAAAGCGCTAAAGAGTCTGTCTGATCAGAGAGTAATTCATGTAATGCGTTAGAGATTGCTAGTAGACTCAAGATCACTCACACTCAATAGTGCGGAGAATAGAGATAAGGAAGAATAACTGTCAGCACTCTATTCACTTCTTCAACCTCTTACATATGCATAAACTCTTCTCTCTCGATGATCGAGACTGAAGTGTGAGATCAATATATGTTCTACGGGGCGAACAAACACACCTCTAAAACAACAGGTGCGTTGCTCCTGCGAAAGGGTCTAGTTAACAATTCGACTAAGTATATGTTCAATTATACCATAAGAGGTATATTTAACTAAGAGTTAAGATTAGTTTAACATGTCTTTTCATATCTAGTCGTTTCGTGTGGACAACCTAGTAAAGGTTATCCAAGACAAGGTCTTTCCTTTTAAAGGTCTTGCCCTTAGTTACAAGACAAGTACTTAGGAGATATATTCCCAGAAAATGACTTAAGCCTCTTCCTGATTTATACTTATCCAGCTCATATCTTCATTTTCGAGTATACTTATCCAGCTCATATCTTCATCTTCGAAGATCGTGCCATGCCTCCTGACGGGCTTTCTCTACTGCTAACGCATAAACTGCCATCAGTCTTGTTTCACATAATTTGTGCAAAGCTTCATGATGCAATTGTAAAGATTTGTCTTCATTTACTCGTTCTGTTGCTGCTATGCGTAGAGATGGTATTGAAAATTCAATTGGCATGACAACATCTTGACCATAAGCTAGTTGAAAGGGTGTTTGATTTGTACTACTCTTGTAAGCGGTTCTGAATGCCCATAATGCTGCATGTAGTTTAGGTTTCCAATCCGACTCGCTTCAACTGTTTTTGTAATAATAGGACAGAGAATCTTGTTGGAAGATTCAGCTTGGCCATTCCCTCTGGGAAAATATGGAGTAATGGATCGGTGAAAAACAAAAAAATCTTCCAACAAACACTTTATTGTTTGATTAACAAAGTGTGTACCCCGCTCACTGACAATCTCGACTGGACATCCAAATCTGATAATAATATTTTCATATAGAACTTTGGCCGTAGTTTTCGCATCAACAACTTTGACATCTTTGGCTTCAACCCACTTGGTCATATAGTCAGTTGCTATGATAATGTATGTGTTGTAAAGCTACCTTTACAAGCTTTACTTCCGGCGCCATCGGCGCCAGCTATGTCCCCGGCGCCAGCAGCGCCCCTGCTGCTCCCGGCGCCAACGGCGTCGGCGCCGCTCCCGGCGCCACTGTGACCAGAATCCAGCCGGCGCCAAGTTCCTATGGCTGAAAATCTTTGATCGGTTCTAGCGAAGTCCAGAGAGCTCAGATCGATGTGCAATCACCTCACACGATCTAGGCATGATTAAAGGAAGCCTGGGGATCAATAAAATCTAGAGAGAGAAAATGACTTTCTAGAAAGAGAAAATCCTAGAGAGAGAAAAACGTGCTTTACCAGCTTGGGTAGAGTGCTTGGTATGAGGGGGGGTGCCGAATCACACCAATACTATAGGGGAGTGCGGGTTGCGACTCAGGGCGAGCTCCAACCAAGTCTCAGCCTCCCTTGCTGGAATGTTGTCATGGCTCTCGCCTTGGCATGCTAGCGCCCCGGAGACTAGGGTCGGTCACACACTTGAAATGTAACCTTCTCAGATTTATCAATAAAGTGGGATTTTCCTCAAACTGACTCTGATTACCTTCTGGGTTTCAGTGTTCGGTAAAAGCGCCAGTTGTAAGGCCGCTTTCAAAATTTTTAACTTGGCACATAGCTGAGGGTCGTATCCCGGGACGCCAGCGGTATGCCGTCGGGACCATTCGGTCCGTGGCGCCAGCGGTATGCTGTCGGGACCATTTGGTCCAAGAACTGGTTGTTTCCATATTTGTCGCGGCTTGTGGTTCTGAGTGTTCCTTGCATGAACGTGAATGGGTTAAGCTCTTGGGGAACGGGCTCTAACCTGTCGGCTGAGTTGGATGGCTTGCTTGGGTGGATGTTACCTGTTTATGGCTGTCCAGTCTGGCGTGGCGCCAGGTTGGCTTCCAGCGCTCGTGACGAAGCTTTCAGTTGGTTAAGTCTGATGTAAGTCAGACCGCTTGCTTGGAATGGATGTTACTCGTTTGTAACGAAGCTTCGAGTTGGTTAAGTTTGATGTATGTCGGGCGGCTTGCTTGGAGGGAAGTCACCCACGTCGGGACCCCCGATCTGGCATGGCGCCAGGTTGGATCTCAATGTTGGTTTTCGGAACTTCAAGTTGGTTAAGTCTGATCGTTGTTGGCGAGTTGGCTGCTTGTATGTCAAGTGGGTTTGGATGGCAAGAGTTGAAGGCTGGGAAGCTAAGTCGTGGTTCCCGGCTCCCTTTGGGATGTCTGCGCTACATGTGGTATCAGAGCCGACTGGCCGGTCAGCTATGCGAATCTCACGGAAATGGCCACGGTTTGGGGTTCATCAAGACAACTGTTGTGCAAGGTGCTGCCCACAGTGTAAGCACAGGTGCGTCCACGGTCGGGGTGGTCGGCAGAACGGGGGACTTGATGAGTCAAAGTGCTGCCCTTGAGGTGTAAGCACGGTCAGTTCTCGCGGTTCGGGCCTGGCGCTGTCTGCACGTAGGACGGATGAGGCAAAGTGCTGCCTAGGGAGGTGAAAGCACGGTCTGTACCTTGTGGGGTGCGGGGCGACATATTCGAACTGTACGGGTTAACCATTGATACAGAGATGCTGCTCGAATTCGGGTGTAAAGCACGGGTGGTTAGCTGCCGGTGCGGGATAGCTGCCGATCGTTTAGCTATAAGGGCTATCGACCAAAAAGTGGTGGGGCGTGACTGAGGCAATGTGCTGCTTAATGGTGAAAGCACGGATAGTTGGAGGGGTGTCCTATGTGGGCTGATTCTGTGATCGATTTGTATGGGCGCGGCCAGGCAAAGGTCCGTTGGCAGGACCATCTCAAAGGGGGACCTTGCCTTTGTTACTTGTTAGTAAACCTGCCTGAGTGTCTTACTTGTACGTATTCGTGGTGAGTCTTAGTACTCGTGCTTTGCCTGGTTTGCATGATTGCTTGTGATACAAGGAGCTGATGGCTCGAGAAGGAACCTTTTCTTTTGAAGGCTGATACCATTAAACAAAGAGGACTACAGAATCTGTGGGGCGGATTTGAAGTTCAAGTACTCACACGTGAACGACAACGAAACGACTCAATGTTTGCAAAGGATGGATGGCTAGCCTGTTTCTTGGGTTAGTTTCATTTGCGACAACGCCCACCAGACGCAAGCAAGAAGTCAAAAGTTGGAAAGGGCCATTTCAGGGGAGATCTTCTATGGAGCAGTTGGTCTTCATTTTGGGACGGCCACCTTCGGAACTGAAACTCACTGAGCATGGGCGATATCCAGAATCTATGCGGCGGATTTGCAGTTCAAGTACTCGCACGTGAACGACAACGAAATGACTCAATGTTTGCAAAGGATGGATGACTAGCCTGTTTCTTGGGTTAGTTTCATTTGCGACAACGCTCACCAGACGCAAGCAGGAAGTCAAAAGTTCGAAAGGGCAATTTCAGGGGAGATCTTCTATAGCAGTTGGTCTTCATTTTGGGACGGCCACCTTCGGAACTGAAACTCACTGAGCATGGGTGATATCCAGTATCAGTTGGGTTTTTCCTCAAAGGAGAAAAGACTAGGATCCTCTTCAGAGATTGGCAACAAGTTGGATCGAGCCATAATCCTAGCCGATGGGAAGCAAAGTGTTGGAAAGGCTTTTTGTCCGAAGAACTCTACTCTAAAGTCCGATCAGCTGATTTATTAAGTGGAGGGGAACTATCACACACACCTCTTTCTTGGGGCAAATTTTGAATTAAAGTTGATCAAAATGGGGGCAAATTCAAGGTGACCTAGCCATACTCACACGAGGAGACTGGCAAACTTTGGACCTAATAAGTTGACAAGTTTTTGTTGTGGAAAGGAAAGTTTGTTATAGGCTTTCTCTGGACCAGCAATGATGAGGAAACATATGAGTACGCTGGCTTGTGTTACGTGTAAGGCAGCTGATCAATGAAGGAACTGAGAAAGTTGAGTCTTGCATGAGAGACTTGGTATTTCGAACGGACGCTAAGGGACAGTTCGCGTTGAGATCAGACTAGTGCAAACTCTGGGTGCATGTGTCTGATTCAAAGAGAGCTACTTGAAGCCAAGCTCGATGTACACTTCTTGTTTTGACTGTGAGGCAACTGACCAGTGATGGAATTGTGAAAGTCAAGTTTTGCGCGACGGACATGGTGCTTCAAACAAACGCGAAGAGATAGTTCGGATGCGGATCAAACTGGTGCGATCCTTTGGCTTTCCACGAGGTCAATGGTTACATTTGGGCTGATTCAAAGAGCTACTTCAAGCTAAGTGAGAGGTGCATTGCGGAGTACTCAATCTTTGCCTACCTTAAAGAGCCAAGATGGAAAAGTATCAAGATCAGGCTGGGACAAGGAGAGAAATCAAGGTGCAGAAGCAACAAGGCACGAAGTGGACCATAAAGTGTGCAATCAAACGATAAATCCTTCGGCTCAGGGAGCCTTGATACTTGTGCGGAACTGAACAAATCTGGAGCTCAGGGAGCTCAACACAAAGTGCATCAAGGACAAATCAGGAGCTCAAAGGAGTTCCAAAGTCGAAAGTCAGAAGCGACAGGGGCGAACATTTCAAAGAAAGGCCTCTGTCACCAGTTAATAAGGTTCTCGGGTTTTACGAAAGCGATATCAAATCTACGCTTTTCCCAGACAAAGATATATTTTCAAGTTATGTAATTTTTCAGTACAAAGAGCTGAGCCTCCGACTTGTGGTGTGCCAGCTTCAATGTTCATAAAAAGTGGCCAGTAAATTGAGTACTGTGCCAAGTAGCTTAAATGTATAGTTATTTTAATTGGGAGACACCTTTACTTTAATCTGACATCTGATGAGGACATCAGATTTTATAAAGGTGGGGTGGATGTTGTAAAGCTACCTTTACAAGCTTTACTTCCGGCGCCATCGGCGCCAGCTATGTCCCCGGCGCCAGCAGCGCCCCTGCTGCTCCCGGCGCCGCTCCTGGCGCCACTGTGACCAGAATCCAGCCGGCGCCAAGTTCCTATGGCTGAAAATCTTTGATCGGTTCTAGCGAAGTCCAGAGAGCTCAGATCGATGTGCAATCACCTCACACGATCTAGGCATGATTAAAGGAAGCCTGGGGATCAATAAAATCTAGAGAGAGAAAATGACTTTCTAGAAAGAGAAAATCCTAGAGAGAGAAAAACGTGCTTTACCAGCTTGGGTAGAGTGCTTGGTATGAGGGGGGGTGCCGAATCACACCAATACTATAGGGGAGTGCGGGTTGCGACTCAGGGCGAGCTCCAACCAAGTCTCAGCCTCCCTTGCTGGAATGTTGTCATGGCTCTCGCCTTGGCATGCTAGCGCCCCGGAGACTAGGGTCGGTCACACACTTGAAATGTAACCTTCTCAGATTTATCAATAAAGTGGGATTTTCCTCAAACTGACTCTGATTACCTTCTGGGTTTCAGTGTTCGGTAAAAGCGCCAGTTGTAAGGTCGCTTTCAAAATTTTTAACTTGGCACATAGCTGAGGGTCGTATCCCGGGACGCCAGCGGTATGCCGTCGGGACCATTCGGTCCGTGGCGCCAGCGGTATGCTGTCGGGACCATTTGGTCCAAGAACTGGTTGTTTCCATATTTGTCGCGGCTTGTGGTTCTGAGTGTTCCTTGCATGAACGTGAATGGGTTAAGCTCTTGGGGAACGGGCTCTAACCTGTCGGCTGAGTTGGATGGCTTGCTTGGGTGGATGTTACCTGTTTATGGCTGTCCAGTCTGGCGTGGCGCCAGGTTGGCTTCCAGCGCTCGTGACGAAGCTTTCAGTTGGTTAAATCTGATGCAAGTCAGACCGCTTGCTTGGAATGGATGTTACTCGTTTGTAACGAAGCTTCGAGTTGGTTAAGTTTGATGTATGTCGGGCGGCTTGCTTGGAGGGAAGTCACCCACGTCGGGACCCCCGATCTGGCATGGCGCCAGGTTGGATCTCAATGTTGGTTTTCGGAACTTCAAGTTGGTTAAGTCTGATCGTTGTTGGCGAGTTGGCTGCTTGTATGTCAAGTGGGTTTGGATGGCAAGAGTTGAAGGCTGGGAAGGGTTCCCGGCTCCCTTTGGGATGCCTGCGCTACAGTATGGGGGTCGTGCTCGCTGGCAAAGATCACATGTCTGAATATAATTTTTGGTGTCCTTATGAAGCGTAGGCCACCAACAAACTGACTGCAAAAGTTTGCGAATAGTAATATCTGTAGAGAAGTGTCCTCCGCCCATGCCTCCATGTGAAAACATAATTAATGTATTTCATGCGGTAAAACACACCTTCGAAGAATATCATCCATTCTGCGACGATACAATTGTCCTCCAATCAATTGAAAAGGTTGAGCCTTATAAATCAATTGCCTCTTATGTACTTTGGCATGTTGAGTTGGCAAGCACAACATGGACCAAATTAAGTTGCAAGAATTTATACGTGCTAATCATTTTGTCTTAGCCTATTCAACATTAATTAACAGCCAAGTCTAAAAGAGAGGGTGGTCCTTTGCCCGATGATGTTATGAACCTAGTTTCATATTGCTATTGCTTGCAAGAAAAACCACATGCTACCATATAAAATAAAAGTGAGGAGGTTTATTTTCAACTTTGAGGTTGTTATTCTTTTATTTAGGAGAAAACAAGCACTCTTTTTACATTATTATTACATATTGTCCAATTGGGTAGAGTTATTTATTTTAGTGTAATTAAAGGGCATGCTCTCAACCTAGCCATTGTGTAGTGTCATCTAAGAAGGTTGATCCTCTTTCTTGTATGCTAGTCTTTATAGGAAGGGCATGCTCTCACCTTGGCCACACTCCATAGTGTCATCTAAGATGCGTAAAATCAGTTTTTAAATTTTTACAAAGAAAATGGTGATGCCTCACCGAACGTAATCGGTGGGGCAAATTTTTTTTGACAAATATTTTTTTTACAGGCACCTTCTGGACACCGGAAGGTGCACGTAAAAAAATTTACGTTTTTTACATGCACCCTCTGCCCAGAAGGTGCATGTAAAAAAAAATTTACATCAAAAAAAAAATGTAAAAACGCAATTCACGGAAGGGAAGGGCCGGAAGCCCGCGAAAAACCGTGCGCCCTGGGCCTCAGTCTTCCGCGGGCGGAAGGGCCTCGGAGCAGGACTCTATTTAGGTGACACCTTACCTCGCCACCTGCGCCGGCCCCCTCGCCCCTTCTCTCTCTATAGCAGCCCCCTCCTCTCTCTGTCTCTCTCTCTAGCGGCCAGAAGGAAAGTTTGCTGGCTTGCTGCTTGTGCTCGATGCAGCTGTTCCTCCTCATCATCATCCATGCTAGTTTCTACATCTGGTGGGGGGATCGCTCACCGCCTTCCGCGCCCTCTCCTGTGATTTGCCACCACGTTACCTTGTAGGCTCACAGCTGCAGTTCAGTTGTGGCTACTTTTTTTGCTGCAAGATTTTTGGAATGTTTGTCAAAAGAGAGCTGCACCTTTTGGGTTCTAGTACAAAAAGTGTCCTGTTTATTGTGTGCAATATGCGGGCTGCAGGCCGCCATTTTTTCCTGGGAGATTGAGATTTTTGTGCTTCAAGTGCGCCAGCTTTTGTTGTTAATTCCATTGAAATGTTCTCCGGGACATGGGCTTGTAAGCATTTTTGTTGAAGGTTTTTGAGAAACTTCGTTTTTGTTTAAAAATTTGAAAGTGCACTGGAAGCCCTTACACCTGGGATTCGGTCGCCTGATTCAGCATCACACTTTGTGGAAGAGATTGCAAATCAGTCGAAGTTTCGAATCTGTATCTGGGCAAACTGGGCAGACTGGGCTTGATTGCTGCCTCTTGACGATTGGATCAGTATGCTTGACTTTTGACTGAAATTTTCTGGTACATTCAATCGAGTGAATTCTGAATGAGATGACTAATTCGTAGGTGGTCTCATATTATATGCTTGTGAAATAATGAACAACGCAAGCACGAATCAAGCTTGTTCTGCGTGCAAGTTTCAGAGACGTAGATGTTCTGCAGACTGCCCTTTGATTCGATACTTTCCTGCAGAACAAAATCAACGCTTTGTGAATTGCAAACGGCTGTTTGGAGTGAGCAATATGATCAGGTTTTTGAAGGATGCCGACCCTGCAGACAAAGATGACACCATGAAGTCGCTTATCTACGAGGCGGACGCAAGAGAAAGGGATCCAGTTCATGGTTGTCTTGGGATCGTCAATCGCCTAAAAGAAAAAGTGGCAAAGCTCGGGGAGGAGCTCCATGCGGCGCGAGGACAGTTGTACATATTAGAACAACAGCATGCAACCTGCACCCTCTACCAGCAACATTTGGCTCAATGTCTGACTCCTGCTTGTGTTCCCGGCCCACCTCAGCTCCCTCCACACATGATGCCATTCCAGTATGTCCACCCGAATGTTCCCTTTAATCTCGATGCGGGGTTGGAGTACGAATTAAGGCCTATAGTATACGAGCAAAGACAAGATTTTGTCAATCTTTCAAGGCAAACGTATGAACCTACTCTCTTTAATAGGTAACCTGGGATATTTTTTTATTATAATATTTTTGCTGTAATTATTAGGTTGCATATTGTTGATCTCCGACGGCAACCTGGGGCGATTCTTTAACCGTAATAATTAGGTTGCAAATTGTTGATTTCTCGGTTCACAGGTTCAACGAAGACATGACATTCAACATCGCTGGACCCCTGGTTAATCCAATAGCAGAACAAGAATTGAAAAGTGCAGCCGCTCTTTTCAGCTTGACATCAACGCAGCATTGATGGATGGGTATTTGCAAACATTCATTCTGCAGATTCGATAATTGTTTATTTCGAACTATTGGTTGCAGCTGTTTTGACCCAGAGCTTCTTTGGAAGAATATTGTATAATACTCCATGGAGGAAGTAGAATCACAATCATTCGGTGAATTGATCGATGCATGTACAGTCATTGGCGTAAAGCTGCCTTCCTTTCTCCGGAATTATGCAGCAGTGTAATTGCACTCATAACATTGCGGCTGATTTGGAAGTTGAGATTTAATTTGCTTGAAACGAACTGACACTACTGGAATGAATGTGTCATTGCTCTCGTTTGTTGGTTCCTGCCAAATTCAAATGACACGAATGTTATATCTTTGAGGGAAGATTATTATTTCAAATTTTGGTGGTACATTTAAATTTGATTTTGATATATATAATAGTGGTTTTGTAAAGAGACGGTCCAAACAATGAACATGGTTAAAATTCCTTGTCGATTATGCGCGCATGTTGCATGCTCATAAGAATCTTCAGAGAGGGATGATTATGATAAGCTTTTGCTGCCACTCTTTGCCTGATCAGTTAATGAGTTCACTGGATTAATCGTGATAACACAGACAGAAAAGATCATCTTTTTGGAAAAAATCGTTATTTTCCTTGAAAAGATTGTGGCGAAGAGGAACTTTAAGGAGTTAATTAAAGTTGAATCAAATGGCGGCGTTAATAGTCAGGAATTGCGTTTGTTGAAAGTGAAGATCTGTTTGGAAAGCAGGTAAAGTAGAACGATCAATTTCTGCTTACTTTTTTTTCTGCTGAGGAGTCTTTGCTAAAACATGAAGCAGCTGCATTTTCAAAATTAGCACTAGAATCCCTTGTTTCTAAAAGATTTTTTCATCAGCTCGAGAGCTTTTTATTCCGAAACTGTGTTTGTCTGAAACGATCGATCATCCCATCCAATTTCGGCATTGCCTTACAAAAAGTTAAAAACTAAGGCATTATTATTGTGTGTTGAAGTTGGTCACTTCGAGTCAAAAGTCAAATGTATTCATTCATCAACGTATGTGCACAGTAAGTAAACTTGACCTCGGGAACATTGCTAAGAACTTTATTGCAAGAAGTAGATCCACATTCTAATACAAATCATTAGTAGCATTCATGTCCCTCTTTTTTTTGCATACTTGTCCATGCTTTAAGCACACCTTTTAATTTGCGCAAGTCACAAATAGCAAAAAGTTTGCATCATTTGCACTCACAAAATCATTTCGTACATGCTTATTGTTGTCATCATATTTCTACTCAAGTTTGCACATTTTGCAAGTGATTGAAATGGGGAATCAACAAGTTAATTTGAAATAAAAATAGTGATCATGATGATGACCATTGACACTCTTTGCCACACAATGATGTTAAAGTGAGACCATAAAATTAGCCTATCAAAGTCAAAGTGCCACATTACCAAGATTACAATATATCCCACATATAGCTTTTGTTGTGATACGTCGCCATTAGACCACACAAGGGATTCTACTCCATAATGTATTTTGGTAGCAAACCTTGCTTGAAAGTTGTCGAAGGCCCAACTTTTAACTTCCACATCGTCATCATCTTCATTAGCAATTGTTGTTGGAACATACCTAGGTTTATCTACAATGAGCACCGACAATTCAACTAGTTGACTATAGCTAATGTGTTTGACCCAAAAATAGACCTCTTTCAACATATTACAATGTTTGCAAATGATTGAAAAAATTTCAAACCAATATTTTGTTTCAAACATGCAAGATCCACAACCATGGAATCCATATCCATGTCAATGTAGTGTCTTTTTGAAAAACTACATGCATATTTACAAAAGGATAACCACCACACCATCTCAATACAACCTTATAATGAACCTCAATGACATAAAATGAGAACTCTTTTCAACTCCACCTCTAGCTGGGCTCGAATTGTATCTTCGTAACAAATTCGATACTAGGCAGGTACTGTGAGAGAGTCAAATGAACTAGAAAATAAAGTTTTGTCCACATTTTCACAATCTCCCATTGGCAAGGGATGTGAGTGACCCCAGTGACATAGTAAAATGACACCCCACGTGAAAACCTGTGAGAAAAACACCGTGCATGAAATACTTTTCTAGACAATCATTTTAAGCACAAGAAATCCTCAATAAATTAACAATTGTGTAACACTTTATGGCTTCTTAGCATACCAAATCTGCCCACACCTCACATTAGGACCAATCAAAAAAATTGTAGGCCAGAGTTTTCACACAACAACTACAAAAAGTAGGTCTCCATCCATTAGTTTTGTGTACAATTTATTCCACATTGGAACTTCGCCTAAAAATCCCTCGAAGATGATGTCGGATGGAAAATCAAGAAAAATGATGTCAGCAATGTAATGTGAAAAGTACAGTACTAAGGACCATAAATGGATCTTTGAATGATCCACAAGGTGATTGTATGCTTGTTAAACAATCTATCAGAAACTAGTCATCAGAAAACAAGATCTAGTTTAGCAGCTTGATAGGAAACAAGTAGAGACAATCAAAGCATTGATCAGATAGTCTAATCCAACTCCACACGTGTGGAAATAAGGCTGTAGTACGGCCTGTAGACAGTGTTTACAAAGTGCCAAAGCTGGGTTTCATTGGAAAAATAGAGTAATCACCATACAATGAGAGGAAACTCGAGTTTCTCCTTGAGGCTCCAAAAAGTTTCTATTTTCTCACTATGGAGAATGGAAATACATAGTAAAACACACTTCCTTTGCAAAGTTAGGTGAAAATCCAGCATGTAATAAGGAAGTAGACTCCACTTTCTTGCCCTAATGTGAAAACCCTAGCCTAGATCCAAGAGTCATGCTTGGTAGGTGCATGGTAGGTACAAATCTCATCATAAATCATGGTCTAGATCCTACAAAGTAGGAATCACTACCAAATAGACACAACCACTCCTCTTGACTCGTGGTAACCTACTTTAGGTGTGTATGTACAAGTGGCACTTTGGCCATTCAAGTAACCAACAAACAAAAAAATGTACAATATTCTACATGGCTAAATTTGCCAATGTAGGCAATTTTTCACACTCCTCAAATCTAGCCTTGGAGATCACAATGCTTTTATCAATAACTCCAATTGAAGATCTAAGGTTGACAAATGAATCTTTAGGTAAAGGTTTAGTAAACAAATTAGCCAAGCAACTTAATGATGGCACGTGTTGGAGCTTGATCTCTTTAGCTTGCACTTTTTCCCTCACGAAATGATGAGCAATTTCGATGTGTTTGCTCCTTGCATGGAATTCAGTATTAGTTGCAAGTGATTGGGCTGATTGGTTGTCACAATAGATGATAGGGATCTCCTCCTCCATGACATGAAGCTCCACCAATAGCCTTTTAAGCCACAAGACCTCCTTGCATGTTGATGTCAAGGCCTTGTATTCGGATTCTGTGGAAGATAGGGAGATGGTATCTTGCTTTTTGGAAAGCCATGATACTACTCCATCACATAGAAAGGTGGCAAAGGCACTTGTTGATCTTCTATCCACTTTGTCACCTGCAAAATCCGAGTCACTATAGGCTCTTAAGCCAAGATTAGATCCTCTATACAAAATACCAAAATTCTTAGTGAATGAAATGTATCTAAGAACTCTTTTGGCCATCTTCCAATGTGAAACTAGAGGACTTTGCATGAATTGGCTTAACTTTCCAACACTATAACTAAGATCAGGTCTAGTTATAGTTAAATAGATCAAGGAGCCAATAAGCCTTCTATATAATGTGATGTCCTCAAAGGATGCTTCATCACAACCAATAGATGCTTTTACATGTTGCTCCATTGGTGTCTCAATGCCTTTACAATTCTTCATTCCAAATCTATCTAGGATGGATGTAGCATATTTAGATTGACAAATGAAGCTAAAATCACATCCTCTAATAACCTCTATTCCAAGAATGAAGCTCAATAGGCCGAGATCTACCATCTTAAACTCTTTTGCTAAAGCAAATTTTACATCTCTAATTCCATCTAGATCATTACCACTCAAGATAATGTCATCTACATACAAAACAAGAATAATGATCATGCCATCATGAAAACTTATATACAATGATGGATCATAGGCACTCATTACAAAATTGATGGAAATGAGAAAAGAGTTTAGCCTAGAGTACCATGCTCTAGGTGCTTGCTTGAGCCCATAAAGGCTCTTCTTCAAAAAACACACCTTTCCTTCATGCTTTGCCTTGATGAAGCCCTCGGGTTGCCTCATGTAGATCTCTTTCTCCAAATAACCATTGAGGAATGCATTTGTGAAGTCAAGTTGGAATAGCTCCCAATTGAAGGTTGTAGCAAGACTAATGATCAACCTGATAGTAACAAGCTTAGCCACAGGAGCAAAAATCTCATCATAGTCAATGCCTTTGGTTTGTAAAAAAACCTTTGGCAACAAGCCTAGCTTTATGCTTGCTTATTGATCCATCTTGATTATACTTCAATCTAAACACCCACTTGCAATCAAGAGGTTTCTTCCCTTGAGGAAGATCCACAAGATCCCAAGTATGATTCTCAATAAGAGCATCATACTCTACTTGCATAGCATCCATCCAACTTTTAGACTTACAAGCATCTTCATAGCATGTTGGCTCATCTAACATTGAAGTAAGAAAGGTGTAAGATGTGAAAGATGATGAGCCTTCCCTTTGATCACCTTGACCATCATAGGTGAGCCTCAATGGCTCGGATCTTGCCCTTGTAGATCTTCTTGGAGTTCTTGGAGTTCTTGCATCTTGAGGTGGATCCTCAAGTTCTTCTTCACTTGGAAGCTCCTCCTCCATCCTAGCATGATCCTTGGCATCAAGATGATTAGTAGCATTATCATCCAAATCACAAGCATGTCCTTCATAAAAAATAACATCCCTACTCACTATCACCTTGCTAGTGATGGGATTGAAGACTCTATAACCTTTGCTATTCTCACCATATCCCACAAAGATGCCTTTGATGGATGTTGCATCATCCTTCCTTCTCTTATCCAAGGATTGGTGTACATAGCAAGTGGATCCAAAAACTTTGAGATCTTTGAGATTGGGCTTCTCTCCAAATAGAGCTTCAAATGGTGTGATTCCTCCAATGGCTTGGTTTGGCAATCTATTGCACAAATAGTTAGCACAAGTTATTGCTTCACCCCAAAATGGTTTGGATAGAGAAGCATCTAGCCTTAAGGCCTTAGCACACTCACAAAGAGATCTATTTCTTCTCTCACTCACTCCATTTTGTTGAGGGGTGTATGGACATGACAACTCCCTCTTTATGCCATTAGAAATACAAAAGTCAATCAACTTATTGGAGACATATTCACCTCCATTATCACTTCTTTATACCTTAATCTTGGTACTAAGTACAAAAGAATCAAACACCATTGATTTGCTAGACAAGAGGTACATCCAACAAAATCTAGAATAGTCATCAATGAAGATTACATAGTACTTGGCACCACCATTAGACTCATGTGAAAAACTATGAACATCCGAATGGATGAGTTCAAGAGGAGAGTTTGATCTTGATGTAGATCTTGAGAAGGGTAGCTTGTGAGCCTTTGAGAGACTGCATGCTTCACATCTCTTCCCACACTTTGACAAATGCTTGGGGAGTCCAACTGCAAGCTCCTTTGTAGCCATAGATTCCATGGCTATGTAGTTGGGGTGGACCAACCTTTTGTGCCACAGTTCCACCTTTGATAGCTCCACCTTTGCCAAGTTAACACTCCCCACTGCAATATTAGCATCAAGCTTAAACAATCTACCTTGCCTAAAGTCTTTGGCTATACATTCATCATTTCTAAGGATGGAACAAACTCCATGTTTAAATTGTACATCTAGGCCATTATCCATTAACTGGCCAACACTAAGCAAATTCTTGGTTAACTTAGGAACATAAAGAACATTATCTAGATTCATCCTTTTGGATGATCCCACATACAAGGGAATTGTTCCTATTCCACTTATCTTACATTCTTGACTACTTGCAGTATAGATTGATCTATGTAAGTCATTGTAAGAAAGTAAGGTGGAGAATATGTCCTTTTGATATGTCATGTGGGAACTTGCCCCACTATCAATCCACCAAGAATCATTGGTGTTGCTCTTGGATGATGGTGGTTTGTTGGAAACCATCAAGGATGACTCTTCATCCTCCTCTTCCTCCTGATGTGCAATGTTGCTTTGTTTGCTCTCTTGTCCCTTCTTCTTCTTGAGACATTCTGATGCAAAATGTCCTTCCACAGAAAAAACATTTGTACTTGGACTTGTCTTTGATCTTGCCCTTTGAGCTTGAAGCCTCATCCTCCTCCTTGGTCTCCTTGAAGTGCTTCTTCTTGCCATTGGTCTTCTTCTTGCTTTTGAATGAGAAATTAGCTTTCTCATCACCATCCTGCAGAGAAATAGCATTCATTCTTGCATTGGTATGCAACATCCTACACTCTTCAGCTACTAATACACTGTGTAGCTTTTCTATAGTAGGCAAAGTGTCTTGGATTGCAAAGCTTTGGACCAAATTTGTAAAGCCACTCCCTAGACCATTTAGGACAATCTGAACAAGCTCACTATCTTGAATCTTCTCTCCAATGGAAGCTAACTCCCTATTAAGAGAATTGATTCTTAGCACATAATCTTGTGCATTCTCATCACTCCTCTTCATGCTTTGTAGAATCTGATTCCTAAGCATGAGTACCCTCGAAGTGTTACTAGACTCATAGATAGATTTTAAAGATTCCCAAGCCTCTTTAGCACTCTTACATGATGATACTTCCCTTAAAAGATCATTGCTTACATTCATCTTAATACAGTGAAGTGCAAGCCTAGACCTCTTCTTGTATCTCACTAGTTCCTGTGCACCTAGAGGTTCATCTTCATCATCTATTAGAAACTCATAAAGATCCTGGAGCACCATTAGTGACTCCATCCTCACTTTCCAAATAGCATAATTGATAGAATTTAACCTCTCACTAGCTTCTAGAAGGTAGGCTCCCACTGATCCCATCTTACTAGCAAGATTCTACACACAAGATATAGATTTGTTTGGACCTGAAACTCACAAAGGTTTCTAACTTGCAGTGTTTCACTCAAATGTTGACTTCTAATCCAACAGATGGATTTGTAATCACAGTTCTATCACTCCCTCACAAGCTGGAATGAAGATAAGATGAGATGAAAACTACACTCAAGCAAATCTTGCCAATCTTGGCTATTCTTGGACAAAAACTGACTCTATCTCTCTCATTCACTTTGATGTACTTTCAAGACCTGGTTTCCACTTTAAGAAGGTCTGAAATCAGCCTAGATTAATTAGTTTTCATGAAACAAATTCAAAACTAATCAATGACAAGTGATCTTGGTAGCTTATCCTAGGATTTGCACCAAAAATTACATCAAACTGACACCATATGAATTTTCTATGATCCAATGAATATGGGTTATTAAATGCTGGTTCAAAGATGCCCACACGTGTGAACAGTACGGATTTTGATCCTGAAAAAGTTTGGGATCAAATCTCCTCACCAAAACCTGGATACCAGCTCGCCCTTCCAATACTAGCTTTTTGCACCAAAACCTGCTAAAACTGGATTAGATTCAGACACAGATCAATGGCCTTGTACTTGGCTCTGATACCATGTGAAAAGTACAGTACTAAGGACCATAAATGGATCTTTGAATGATCCACAAGGTGATTGTATGCTTGTTAAACAATCTATCAGAAACTAGTCATTTGAAAACAAGATCTAGTTTAGCAGCTTGATAGGAAACAAGTAGAGACAATCAAAGCATTGATCAGATAGTCTAATCCAACTCCACACGTGTGGAAATAAGGCTGTAGTACGGCCTGTAGACAGTGTTTACAAAGTGCCAAAGCTGGGTTTCATTGGAAAAATAGAGTAATCACCATACAATGAGAGGAAACTCGAGTTTCTCCTTGAGGCTCCAAAAAGTTTCTATCTTCTCACTATGGAGAATGGAAATACATAGTAAAACACACTTCCTTTGCAAAGTTAGGTGAAAATCCAGCATGTAATAAGGAAGTAGACTCCACTTTCTTGCCCTAATGTGAAAACCCTAGCCTAGATCCAAGAGTCATGCTTGGTAGGTGCATGGTAGGTACAAATCTCATCATAAATCATGGTCTAGATCCTACAAAGTAGGAATCACTACCAAATAGACACAACCACTCCTCTTGACTCGTGGTAACCTACTTTAGGTGTGTATGTACAAGTGGCACTTTGGCCATTCAAGTAACCAACAAACAATATTGACAAAATGTACAATATTCTACATGGCTAGATTTGCCAATGTAGGCAATTTTTCACATGTAATTTACGGTACAACCCTTTTTCTTCCTCTGGCCAAATGACATTCTTCAAGTTTGAAACAACAAAAGACATCTCGGGTGCCATAAATTTTTTCCACCGGTGACTTGGCAATAAACATCATATCCCCCCTCTTGAATGAAAATCTACTACAAAACACACAAACACCAAAACAGAAGACTATCCAATGATTTAAACTGGATTCAAATATGAAAATGAAAATAAGTTTGTCACAAAACACATAGTTGTGATTTAGAAGCAAACGAAAATGTATTGACTGATCAATAGTATATATTTTTACAAACATACACTTTCTGTCAACATCGATATGAGTATTCACAAGAGATTTCAAGAGAATGACCTTACAAACGCTAGAAAATTCTCTAATGTGCACCCTAGTTTGTAGTCTAGCTGTCATTTCTATATCATCTGATGCAACCTCCAAAATCTGTTCAATATCAGCAATCATCAAAGTGCTTGTTGCATGTAACTTATTATCATTAGGACAACCATTCCTTGGAAAACCACCATGTGTTGTTTGCTATCTCCCAACCAATAAGGCTTCTCCATCATTAGGACAACCATTTTCTGGAAAATCCAACCACCATGGGTTGTTTGTTGTCTTCCAGCCAATAAGGCCTCTCCTTCTTTTTAGTTGGTATTTTTCACTAACTGTAGTCCATAGTTTAAAATATGTAGAAATTTTTCAATTTGTTCATTCTCTATAGTTCTTCCAAAAAATCCACAGTAATAGTAACATATTGTTGTTATTGTGGTTATTGTCATTAAATTTATATCTATGAGAACAAATATCCAATAGGCTAGCTCAAAAATCATGCAGTACAGTTTACTATCACAAAAACATAATGCATCATATAAATTTTGTTCAAAATCATAGGGTATACCTCCACACAACACACTTTGCACTTCCAATCCATGTCAAGCTCGATCGAGTGGAAGATTTGATTTCTATATTAGATTCTATACTCTACGAAATAACATGATCAATATATGATGACAAACAACAAAAAAATATGACAATGAATATTTCAATTAGAGATGAACCACAAAACATGGAAGTGCTCTAGCTAGAATATGCAAGAGTTGGAAGATACCATAAATGGAAAATGAAAAAATATAACCAAGCTATATCAAAATAATAATGACAAATTACCTTGCTTCCAAGTTTAGCCAATGACGTTTAGATTTACAACAAAGTGCCATTATTATGACAAAACCATCGATGATGTAATATCATAGATGGCATGTTTGACATTTGGACCTCAATCTTCTAAAAAAAAGCATAGATTTCTATTTTATTGTGCATCACCTAAGATCGAATCTTTTATGTGTTGAGAACAAATTCTATTTGCCTAGCTAAAATAGCCCTACATTTTTTTTTCTTTATCAAAATAGGCACTTCACCATTGATTTCATACATGTAGAAATTCCACTTAAATAGGGTTGGTATCAAGCACCAAACACAAGAAAAAAAAACTTTGTTAATGATAGAATTGGACCTCCTAAAAAAAATAGCTCTTCTACACAACCAAATATGCCATAAAAGAAAAACTTTGGTGAGTTCCTAGATGGATCGACTGAGTAGCATCATGGTGAAATCATTAAGCATGTATTTCAAGAGGTGTGAGAATTTTGAATCTGTCATGGAATATTTTTTCTAAATTCAACAATGACATCAATTCCTCATGAGACTGTCATTCCCAACATGATTCATAATCCTTGGAAATCATAAGGAAGATTATTAAGATTTTATTTTGTGAATTGTCCCATGAGGAGCTCTACACTAGACATGCACACAAAAAATTTGTAGCAACAAAAGTTAAAGATGATTTTTTTGACTTTCAACTATTCGACGTCCACATGTCCCAATAATGTTTTTACATGTGTGCAGGATCATAACGATGTTTGTCGAACAAATTTTTTTTGGAATTTCCTTTGCATATTTTTGGCCAATTCAAAACTCCTGATAGGAAGAGTCTAGACAAGTGATTGGATAATATATTGTGCCCGTCGGCAAAAGACTACCCAAGTAAAAAAAAAAAAATGGTTTAGCTAACTGTAGTTTAACTAACTTGCATGGATGGTTTCTAGAGAGTTTATTTTCAATTTACATTATTGAAACTCTTTGTATCTTGCATTGTTATGCATGTGCGATGGCCGCTTGCAATCAAAGACCACATAGTGCATTTAATTCGGTTACTATCTATAATGAAAGAGATTCTGAAGGGTTATGGATACCACGCACATACATAAAGTTTCAATGGGTTGTGATGCATCCTTCATCAAAAGGTACATTCTACAAAAGAAAGAGATCAAATATGGATTATAGAAGTTTTTGGAAAGGAAGAGTTTTAGAGTTCAAAGTTTCAACGGGAGGTCAATTCATTTCAGACGTCTTGATTCAACATGTCTATATACACAATGAAGTTATTGTGAAAAAATCAGATCCAAAACATGCTTAATGGATCATTAGATCTTTAGGCAAAATTGGGTGCACATCTAGAATCATCTACAAGCTAGAAATCATGCATCTACCATGCTAGAACTTGGAAATACATATCTAATCAAAATCACTAAGATATGATATAGAATTGTCCCTTTCCATACAAAAGTAGTAGTACACTATCCTTAGCAAGTGTGAAATCAAGTACAGCAAGAAAATTAGCATTCTATACACTAGAACTCAAGATATCATGATAAATATGCAAGAGATGGACATAGAATCAAAAGAGGAAAGTTCTCCACATAAAATGAGAACAAGAAGATTATTTTTCCACGTTTTTACATCTATTTATAACAGCCATAATTCCATTTGGACACTTGCCCTAAACTAGCCCTAAAATGGAAACTTCTAGATACCTCACCAATAACTTAGTTAGTGACTAGATGCAATGTATCTATATTAGCCAATCAGAATGGTTCCAAATCTGACCTCATCCACTAATCTACTTGCCAAAAATATTACAAACACTATTTAATCCTTTATAGACATTAAAAAATCTATCTCTAAGTTGAAATTTCACTTTGGCCTCCAAATTGCCAAATTAAACCAACTAAACTAGTTGACATGTTTCACACTCCCTCTTCAACTAGTTTTACCACAAAACTTGGATCCATCTTAAGCATGATCTCCACTCTAAGAATATACCTCCTCCCATGGTTTTATGATAGCTTTCATCATTGTTATAGATAATAGTGTCCATATTGGATGCTTCACTATTTCTAACATCAATTTTACATATCAAGATGGAAAACCAACATAGAATGTAACATAGAATCATAATGAATGAATTCCTCCATGACTCCACCTTTTATATCTCTGGAAAATAACAGCAACCAAGCAATAAATGTGAGTGATAACCATTTTCTTGCATGTATCCTCCATCTTTGTCTATGTCACCACCATGAAAAGCCATGAATGAGCCTCCATCTCCATCTTTCCATAAGATATCATCATCACTTGATGACTTGATCATGAATGAGTGATATAATTAGCCTTCTTTAGCTTCATTTCCATCAGCAAAACCAGCCAAGAATTCTAGTACAACTCCAACAACAAAATGTTGCAAAACAATGTAACTAGTTTCACCATATCTTGACAATTTGCACACATTCACATGAAATTGCTCAAACATGAGATAGAAAAAGTAATGTAAACTTGAACAAACTTCCTTGATGCTCCCTTGACCTTACTTGGCTCTTCAATAACCTGCAAAAACATACCCAAAGTATCTTTGCCACTTGACTTCCCTTTGATCTCCAAATTACCACTTTCCCTTTTGTGTCAATGAAGCCCTTTGAGATCAACCTCCTGATATTCCACTTGACCATAAAAGTAATTGAAAAAAACTTCTTTTCCAGATCCATTAGTTTCTTCCAATCCATGAAAAACACCATCCAATTGTATAGCATCATATACACAAGAAGATGAACCAAAACATGTGAGAAAAGCAAAGTTTATACCTTCAACTTGCTTGCCCTTCTCATCATATGTAAGCCTAGATGGTTTTTGTCTTTCCCTTGAGTATCTTTTTAGAACTTGACTTGGAGATGCATCTCCATCATCACTATCCAAAGAACCATCTTCATCACCACCAGAAATGTTAAATTGATCAACATCAACAATATCAAGCTTATCCACATTCTCCTCTTCAAAGACAACATCCTTAGAAATGTGAACTTTCTTTGACTTAGGAATGTAAACCCTACAAGATTTTCTTACTTCACTATCGCCAACAAAAATTTCCTTTAAGAATCCAAAAGATGAGTTGACATAGCAAGTACTACCAAATATCTTCAAATGCTCCATCCTTGGCTTCTTATAAAAAATAACCTTAAATGAACTCTTACCATCCAAGTCTTCATTTGAGTACCTTTTGCAAACAAAGTTAGCACACATCAAAGCTTCATCCCAAAATAGATATTGTCCTGTAATCAAGATTGTTGGATCGGCTTCAATAGAACTGATATCGTTCAATACCACCATTGGAACTATAAGGACTAGAGACTTAGTAGTGGAAGTTGACAATCAGGGGTTTAGAGTCAAGACAACAATATACATTAGAGTGATTAGTCACAAATCTTAATAGTAGCATGTTCTATACAACTCCAAAGTGCTACTAGGACAAGATCTGGACGAGGACTATCATGGTCGGATTAGGGCTAAGAGAACTACCCCTACCAGGAGATTTCAGCCAATTGAATAGAAATAGAGAGATTTATCATTACTTCTACTCTAGGGATTTTCACAATCATCTCCTATACTAAGAGGGAGATAAGTTATTTGAGTCAAACATAGTGCTGATAGTAGTTCCCTCAAAGTCTATGAACTAAGTGAGAATTCGGTGTGGAGTGAACTAAGAGGATCTTTCACTCAGTATACAAAACTGCGATTATGAGTTCCTTGATAAAAATCAATAACTAGATTGACTCATCAAGCATTAACCAACAAAGATACCTTTAATGGATGTAGGATTATGCTTCTTTCTTGTGTGTAATAATCGAGACCCAAAGATTTTCAGATCCTTGAGGTTTGGCTTCTTACAAAATAGATCCTCACAAGGTGTGATTCCACCAATGGACTTACATGGCATTCTATTACTATTGGAGCATTTGCGGATCCTGAGGCAACCCTAACCCTAGCTAATAAGTGAGAGGGATTTGGCACCGTACGTGTGTAAGTCCAACCCGATGATCACATAGTTATTTGATTAAGTAGAAAGTCAATAAAAGGACTTAAAGCCTTTTTGCGGGATTTTAATGTCGCAGGGCCTAAAAAAAAGTTAGTGAATAAAATAGGGGTTCCCACCAAAAGTTAAATTTGAATTGGGTCCTCTAATTAATGCAAGAGTTTTCCATTATTTTTTGATTTGAATGGGCCAATAAAATTTTGAGGCCAAGGCCCTCCTCTCCACTATAAATAGGGGCAAACTCGAGCTGGTAAGTCATGTTCTCTCTTCATCTCAATACAAGCAGTTGAGCCTGTTATGAAATGAACTATGAATGTCCTTGCTCTCTATCTTTTTTCCTCCTTCTCTCATGCTTTTATTATATTTGCTAATTGTTATATCTGAATGTTATTGGGATTGTATATTCTTATGCCTTTTGTGTGTGTGTGTGTGTGTGTGTGTGTGTGTGTGTGTGTGTGAGAGAGAGAGAGAGAGAGAGAGAGAGAAAGCAAGTATCTATCTTATAGTGGGTTGTAGTGTTAATTGGTTTAGGGTTAATGGATGTAGTGTTAATCTGGAGTGTTAGTGGATCTTAGTGTTACTTGTGGAGCATCTATGCATGCTGGATTTTGATTTATGCTATCGCTCTCATGGGATCGAACCTTCGCGTGATGACTAACTTCATCTCCTTGATGCTTGTGTGCTTGGATCTTGGGTTGAGAATATGATAGAAAATAAAGCCACTACAATTTTGGTGCCATTGCCGAGGAGCTACGCCAATTTTTCGGATTGCAGCATGTTTGGATGAATGTTAGCTTGCATTAGGCATCTTGTTTTGGCATGGGTAAGGCTAAAATTGTATTTTAAAGATTGAGGGTGATTTTGCTTGATTTGAGTGGATCATCTTGTTTGAAATCTAATCTTATTGTTGAGCAGGGAAAGCTCTTCATATCACAATCCTTAAGATCCATCTGGATCTGAGAAATTAGGAAAAACAACAAAAATCGGTCATTTTTGTCAGATTTGAACAAAAAATAAACAAAATCGTCATCAGATCTGATAACTTTTTACCCTCTTACGCCGAGTTGCAGATACCTTTGGTTTCACTCACAAAACCTTCAGATTGACAGGTTAACGTTAATTCTCAACAGATTTGCAAAACCATCAAAAAATACCAAAAAACCATCAAAACTCTAAAAATACAGAAAAAGAATCTTCGTGTGATTCATTGTACATAGGTGTATTCAGATCTATGTTGACAGATCCCCTACTCCAGAGGATCTGTTTACTGCTTTCTTGTTCTTCTTACTTCTGTCTATCAGCAGGGACAATGGGCTCGTGCTTACAGTTATTCTTTCTTGTTAAAGCCCAAAATCAGGCATAAGGGACAAATTATCTTTGTAGTATTATGTCTTGTCTGTCAGAGGACATCCAGATGAGTCTCTCTTGAACTGAATGCACATGCATAATCAACCAAAATGCAAGCCAATGCGTTCAACAAATGATCTACGTTACTGCTCAGTTGAACAACGATGGATTCCTACTTCTACCTTGCTGCAAAATGAACTAAAATCAGATCCTAAGCACTACTCTACTTGCATAAACTGACAAAACAATAGACAAGAACTAATCTACAACATTTTAGAAGTCCAAAAATCAAGAAACCAACCAATCTTTTGATTCTTGGACGTCCCAAGAACATCAAGAACTAGAATGTTGGAGGATATGCAGGATTTATGCCACATTTCTAGCCTATCTAGTTTACTTGAATGTTGATTCCTACATTAATTCACAAACAAGAAATGAAAACTAATCCACAACTAGGAAAGCAAGAAAACTAATCCACTCTAAGTCCACAACCACACAATATGAATGGAAGGGCATGATCATAGGGGCATCACTCAAGAAAACCATCATGATCAAGGAGCTTAGTGTAGCATCAAACTCATGGAAAATCTTCTTATTAAGCATGCTAGTAGATACAATGCAAAAAGGCTCCTCTTCACAAAGAGGGAGTCTCTTAAATAAGCAAGAGAGCTCCTTAGGTGGCATCCTAGTGGAATTTCCACATTTCACAAATTACAAGTGGAATAATGCTATCCACTAGAGGTCACCATCAAAAGGTGGCTCACTCTACTTTCTTTAAGAGAGGTCTACTTGCATTTATTACATTTACCTAGAAATACTAGTTCCTACATGGTCATTCCATCTTTCGGGATTCACCATGAGGCTTACACAGTTCTTGCTTGTCATTCCTAACTAGCATTTCTCGGCTCTCATACTCGGCTCTCAATCTTTGTTAGTCTCGTCTTCTTAGAGACCTCCTCGATCTAAGGTGAGAAGTGCTCTTGAGTTGCTCTGTACGAGTATCTTGGAGATTTGTCAGAATCAGCCAACATCATCCCACCCCTAATGTGTGGCAGGACCCACTGCAACTCATATTGGACGATGTCGCTCCGCTTCTACATTGGCGTCTTCGATTGTCACTTGGAAAAGCGTAGATCCTCGTTCGCTTACATAAGACCAAATGTTTATTGTTGCCAGTCTTTATCACAAAAATTGTTTTTCACAAATTGCCGCAACTTCATCAGAATGTCTTATTGCTATAGGTGGTTGACATTCTCAAAATTGGAGAGCTTCCAGCAGCTTCACAACTTGCATGCTTGAGTGCTTCCCACGTGTCTTCTCTCTTATTACTTGTATCTGTCATTGACGGTTTCATCTCTGGTTTCTTGGCAGGTACTAACTTTTGGGAGGTCTGCATCCTCCATTTTGCTTCTGGGTGTTTCCGCAGTTCTTCGCTCAGTTGAAGTCCCAGTCTTAAGAAAAACCTTTGATCCGCAAGTTACACAAATTTCAATTATCAGTCTCAAGGGGATGGACTCATCAACATAAATTTGGTGGTAGGAACAGATTTGGATGGGCGGTTTGGTAACGGTAAGAAAACATGATGAAGGCTTGGTAACAAGGTGAAGGAACTGATAGTTCTACAGTTGCAGCCTTTGGCCTTTGCAATGTCGAGCCTCGACCACCACTTGCGGGGTGAGGAGCTCGCTTTATTTTGCAGGTTCACGGTTGTCTTCATCTTTTTTTTTCTATAGCTCTTTCTTTTGATCCATTACTTTTGGATCTCTTTGGGCTTCATACGAGGGGATTCAACTATCATTGCTCCAGAGAGTTTCTTTTGATCAAGGTTGATCTGATTCAACTGCTGCTTAAGTTTTGTCCTTTCCTCCTCAGCTTCTTGGAACATCCTCTTTATTCCTTCTAGTTGTTTCGCCTGCCTTTGTAGATCTTTTCCGGCTGAACAACCAATGTAGGTGGTAGTTGGTCTTCACAAGACACTTGCAATGATCTATCAGTTGCTTTGGTAAGACTATAAAAAACTAGAGATTTCTCAGAAGAATGGTGAAATGATGATAAACAAACAGATGGAAGGTAGGGTGGAGGTGGTGACATCGGTAGATGGTGTGAATGATAGGCATGAGAATGGGTGCAGAAGTATGGCAAGAGGCGGTTGAAGGAGACTGATTTCCCAATGCTTGTGTTTTCCGTTCCAAAGGATCTTCGTCGTAACTGAGGTACTTCTTCTGATTGAGTCTCTTTTAATTGCCCATATGTCTTCTTAGCCTTGTCATTGTCGACTTTGGGTTTGTGACCTTGGCTATCGATCTTGCTGATGTTATTGCTGGCAGTGTAATTGCTTTAGTGGATCCAAGCAGATCCACTCCCTTCCCCCCAAAAAAAAATTTGTTGATGGGGATGTTGTTGCTGTCAAGATTGGATCGGCGTGTGGAACACGTAGTTGAAACACGTTGAACATGTGACTGGACTAAATATTGAACAAATTTTAATAAATTTGTTTTGATCTTGTTGTAGTTGACTCGAAAATGAATATGATGATGAGATGCAGGAGTCAACTCTGACGTGAGATGTATTTTGCAAATTTTTAGTATACGCAAAGATCTTAAACTCTGTGCAAGGTTATTTGAAGGTGGGTATATGAATGAAAATGTGTTCTTGAGATTGCTACGGAGACGACGAACCAAAATGTTGTCTTATCCGGCAAGGCAAACCAGGACAACATCCACCACCATTGCATCAACAAATATCAATGCTATGGCAAAGAAGATGATCGACAAGTTCGAGAAACTTGGTCAAAAACAGCAGATGCAGCTAGTAAAAATGCAATCTCAACTCGACGAAAAGCTAAAAGCCTTGGAGGAATTCCATGGTAAAGCAAACAAAGAACCTAAAAAGTTTGCAAAGACTTTTCCTAGAGGGGAAAATGTCTAGTGTTCAATTTTTGTGGACAATCACACTATGAATGAATGTCCAACATTGAAACAACGAATGACGAATACTATTTTATTTCGGATGAACCAACAATAAAGCCGCCAAAAGCAGTCATGTTGAAGGAAGGAAAAGCTCCAGGACCAATGACAAAGAAGCAAGCTAAGCAAAACTATAATACGGTCCTAAAATGAGAAAAATCATCTCAAAAAATTGATTCTAAGAATGTACCACCTTTATTGGATAAATAAAAGAGGAAGGGCAAGGATGATTCTTCAAGTCAGACTTCTCGCAAGAAATCACCATCAAAAAAGTCAGCACCTTCAGAGACAAGCACATCTTCTAGAAAGTCATCACCTCCACGATTGATTCCTGCCAAGAAATGTAAACGGAGATCAAAGATCAACCCTTATGAAAAGGAACAATCAGAAGAAGTCCAACATGATATTCTCGAGCATTTCAAACGCTATACTTTGGATGATGTTGTGATTATGTTACCCAAGGCTCATTGTGAACCAGAAGACTCGTCATTCTTGACTTGCCTCTAGCGTCACGTCACCGTACTAGGCAAACATCTTCAGTTGTGCTTTCGCCTCCTGCTGCAAGTCACACTGACCTACCTATCCCCCAATCCACTGATGCTTCCTCGCCTTAGCTTCCTCACATGATTAGTCTGTGACCATTGGATATATCGTTCCAGTCATAGTTGCCCAAGCCACCTCATCCTCGCAAAAGCAAGCAATTTCACCAAACACACAGGCTTTCATGGACATGTTCGATGATTCCAATCCCTTAGGGCCAGATGAATTTTGTGAGATGCCCAAGATTTTAGATTTCTTATGCTCAATCTTAAACAAATCATTCAAGTAATGAGCATCCTGAAAAACCGAAGGGCGACAACATATTTGTAGGCCTTCACATTTTTCCCTTTGAGATTTTCTATGACTTAGAAATCATCTTTAAGGCAAATTTGACTTTTTTCCTCTTTTTCGTTCCTTAGCAAAAAATGCGACACATTGGTCAAGTGGCCAGAATACCTTAGAAATCATTTTTAGGCACCTTCTTCTATTTCGTCTTGTTTGCTCCATAGCAAAAAATGTGACACACTGGCCAAGTGGCTAGAATACCTTAGAAATCATTTTAAGGCACTTTCGTCTTTTTGCTTTTTGCTGACCGACTTCGCCAATGGATGAGTAACCCTAAAATAGCTGGACAAACAAATATCCCAATGGCGGTTGACGGTTACCAACTTTTGTACATATGCAAAGACTGGCATAAATAGTCTTAAAGGCTTGTAAGATATTTCATCTCTTGTAAATCTTTATATTAGCTGAAACAAGCTATATAAGCTTGAATTTTTGAATTTCTCTTTCAATCAGAGTTATTCGTAGCTAGCGTTATCACGCTCAGCAAGCTGAAGTTATTACTTCAAGCCATTGTACTCATTGTTGATATTTATCATAGTGCAATTTTTGTCTCACTACTACGTCGTTCATTTGCGCAAACTGTATGAATTCTTCTACTTGAATATTTCTACTGCTAACTGTTGTGTTTCCATTCCTACACGCCTACGCTCTTAGCAACCGAGCCTCTGTTGTGCTCATGACCACTGTTTTACGACATGGTATCAGAGCAGGCATTTCAGTAATCTGCATTTTTATTGTGGATTATCAATCTTGTTTCTATCAAGACGTCTTTCTAGCAAACGTGCAGCCAACAATATTCCGACAGTCATTGTTTCTATCAACGATTTTGTTCAACCATAATGGATCTATCATCTAGTTCATCTCTCATTGACAAACTCGATGGAGATAACTACCATCTCTGGAAATTCAAGATGAAGGTTATACTTCTAGCCAAAGAACTGTGGGACATCATTGATGGCACAAAACTCAAACAAGAAGGTGATGCATCCGTCATCACCAAGTGGAGACTGAGAGATGGCAAAGCTTTTGCCATGATCACCCTCAACATCAAGGACACTCATATCAGCCACATACGTGCTGCTCAGACAACTAAGAATGCATGGGACATCCTAGCAACTCTCTATGACATTAGAGATGTTACATCCAAGCTCCATCTGAAGAAGAAATTATTCAACCTCAGAATGTCTGAAGCAGATAGTGTTTTGATTTGATCTATGTCTTTCAAAGTCCTTCTAAGCTAGAGGCTTGGTGAGTAAATCTGCATAACAATTTGAAGTTGATACATGCTCAAGGAGAATCTCACCATCCATAACTTTTTCTCTTACATAGTGGTGTGCTACCTCTATGTGTTTACTTCTTGCATGGAAGATTGGATTACTTGCAAGATATTGGGCCAAGATGCTATCACATTTGATGCAAGGTATTTCCTCCTCTTCAATAATCCCGAGTTCCACTAGTAATCTTTCGATCCAAATGGCTTCCTTTGTTGATAGTCAAAGCCTTGTACTCGGCTTCACATGAGGATAAGAAGATAGTGTCTTGTTTCTTAGATTGCCAAGGGACAAGATTACCTCCCAAAAATATTGTGTAAGCACTTGTGGACTTTCTATCCACCTTATCACCTGCAAAATCCGAATCTGAAAAGGCAACAAGGCTTAAATCATGTCTTTTAAAACAAAGTCCATAGTCTTGAATAGATGCAATATAGATCCTCTTCTCCTTTTTCCAATCATGGATCTTTGGATTTTGCATGCTTCATCACAAGTTTTAGTGTCTTCAACATTTGACTCCATAGGAGTATCTATGCGTTTACAATCTTGCATTTTAAACTTCTTAAACATAGATCTTACATAACTTTCTTGAGAAATGAAAGCTAAGTCATTAGAGATCTTAATCTTTAATCCAAGTACATGATGTAAAAATCCAAGATCTTGCATTTTGAATTCCTTTTCTAAGGAGATCTTGGTATCAACAAGTAAATCCATGTTGCTTCCACATAATAGAATGTCATCAACATAAATAAGCAACATGATTATATCATTACCAACATGTTTAAGATATAATGATGGATTATATGAACTAATCTTGAAACCAATAGAAAGAAGATAAGTGTTCAACCTCTCATACCAAGCCCTTGGAGCTTGTTTCAAGCCATAAAGACTTTTCAAAAGTAAGCATACTACTGTTGATCCTTTTCCATTCACAACAAAACTTGGAGGTTGATGCATATATATTTCTTCTTCTAAGTGACCATTTAGGAATGCATTAAAAACATCAAGTTGAAGCATTTTCCAATCATAAAAGCAACAAATAGTAATGAGAATTCTAATGGTTACCATCTTTGCTACAGGAGCAAAGGTTTCTTCATAATCTATGCCTTTGATTTGGGCATAACCTTTAGCACAAATCCTTGCTTTGAACTTACTGATTGATCCATCATTATTGAGCTTGATTCTATAGACCCACTTGCATCCAATGACATGCTTGTCATTAGGTGGATCTACAATTTGCCAAGTCTCATTTTGCATCAAAGCTTCATACTCGGCCTCCATAGCTTTGATCCAATCCTTTGATTGAAGAGCTTCCTCCACAGTTGATGGTTCTTCAATGGAAGTGTGAAAAGCATGTAGAGAACTTGAATCCTCCACTTGTTTGTCTTTTTCCAAGTAGGTGAGTCTTCTAGGCTCGGATCTCTCTCGGGTTGATCTTCTTGGAGTCATTGGTAGACTAGGCTTCTCTTGTGATCTTGGCCCCAACAAGTCTTCATCTTGATCAATACTTGATGAAGAGACTCCTCCTTGATGAATAAGCCCTTGAGATTCCTACACATTGTCCTTCATGTACATTCGACCTTCATGGAAGATCACATCTCTACTTATCATAATCAAGATTGATGTCTCACATTGATTATGGCCAAATATGCCTCTATATATACACTTCTTGGAGCTCGAGGTACTGATCATGCATCAGATCTCACACATGTGAGGATGCCTTGTCATCATCATGCAATTTTGACACTTGGATCAAACTTTCCATTTTGGGCATTTTTGGTCCGATTTCCTACTATATGTAGATCTTCATGGAAATCATCTAGAAGCAAAAAATCTCCTACTTCAGCTATTTCCACACATGTGAGCTGTCGTATACACTTGGGATGTGATAGCTATTCAAAATATTTGTCTCATGCAATCAATAGATTGATGTCATGTGTCATATCTCTAAAAAACTAGTTTTTGGCCATTTTAGCCACTAGAACTTGAATTAAATCATATGTACAACATATATGATTATGGTACATAAAAAGTACACACATGGAATTAGGCTCCACACATGTGTGTTTATCCTATATACAAGATTTCTGGCCTCTACCAAGCTTATTTTTGCATTTTTCACACTCCTCTTCAAAAATCTAGCTTGTTAAATCTAGCATAGATCTATCTATAACTCCAAGAGCCAATCTTAATTTTACAAATGGATCTTTAGGCAATGCCTTGGTGAGTATATCAGCAATGCAATCTGATGATGAAACATGAATAAGCTTGATCTCCTTTGCTTGCACTTTCTCCCTCATGAAATGATGTGAAATCTCAATGTGCTTTGTTCGAGCATGGAAGACTGGATTGTTTGCAAGTTGTTGAGCTGCTTGATTGTCACAATATATGCATGGAATGTCTTCATCCTTGATCACATGTAGCTCCTCCAAAAGCCTTTTAAGCCAAAGAACCTCCTTTGTTGTTGTTGTCATAGCTTTATACTCGGATTCTGTTGATGAAAGAGAGATGGTATCTTGCTTTTTGGAAAGCCAAGATATAGCTCCTCCACATAAGAATGTAGCAAATGCACTTATGGATCTTCTATCCATCTTGTCACCTGCAAAACTTGAGTCTGAATATGCTCTTAAACAAATATTAGTCCTTTCATAAACTATGCCAAAGTCTTTTGTAGCCGAGATGTACCTTAACACCCTTTTTGCTCCTTTCCAATGACATATTAATGGACTTTGCATGTATTGACTCAATTTGCCAGCACAAAAACTAAGATTTGGTCTAGTGATGGTTAAGTATATCAAGGAACCAATAAGCATTCTATAGGTAGTGATGTCCTCAAATGATGCTTCATCACTTTCCTTAGAAACTTTTACACTTAGTTCCATGGGAGTTTCAACTCCTTTACAATCAATCATGCCAAATTTTGCTAAGATTGATCTAGCATACTTAGATTGACATATGAAAGTAAAATCATTACTTCTAGTGACTTCTATTCCAAGTATAACTTTAAGAAGTCCTAGATCTACCATTCTAAATTCACTAGACAAGGAAATTTTTACATTTTTGATGCCATCTAGATCATTTCTTATGAGTATAATGTCATCAACGTATAAAACTAAGATAATGATTTTCCCATCATTACATTTGTAGTACAATGATGGTTCATAAGAACTTACAACAAATCTAATGGAAATAAGATAGGAATGCAGCCTAGAGTACCATGCTCTTGGTGCTTGCTTGAGTCCATAAAGACTCTTCTTCAAGAAACACACCTTGTCTTCTTCTCCATCTTTGATGAAGCCCTCGGGTTGGCACATGTAGATTTCATCTTCCAAGAATCCATTCAATTGTTCATTACAACATTAATGACAAGTGATGAAGCCAAGGATACCTGGTACATTGATAGTGGTGCATCCAAGCACATGACTTCAAGAAAACATTTGTCACATCAAGTTGGAAGAGCTCCCATTTGAAAGAAGTAGCAAGATATATGATTAATCTAATGGTCACAAGCTTTGCAACAGGTGCAAAGGTTTCATCATAATCTATGCCTTTGACTTGCAAAAAACCTTTTGCTACAAGTTTAGCTTTATACTTATGAATGGAACCATCTTGATTATATTTCAATCTATATATCCACTTACAAGTAAGAGGCTTCTTTCCATAAGGTAAATCAACAAGCTTCCAAGTTTGATTTTCCATTAATACATCAAACTCTACTTGCATTGCTTTCCTCCAATATTGAGACTTATTTGCTTCCTCAAAACTAGTTGGTTCTTCAAGCATAGTAGTCAAGAAAGTATAAGAGTTGAGTAGTTGAGAATCTTCCCTTTGCTCCTCTTTGTCATTATAAGGAGCCTTGATGGCTCAATCCTTGTCCTTGTTGATCTTCTTGGCACCCTTGGACTTTGATAAGTTCCACTTGGTCTTCATCTTCATGAAGCTCCTCCTCGGCCATAGTATCATCCTTGACAAGTTGAGTGTTGTTGGAAGTCACCTTTCCTTTGGCATGGAAAGATTCATCAAAAAGTACATCCATACTGGCAACAACTTTTTTTGTAATAAAATCCAATATCCTATAAGCTTTCTTACTTTCACTATAACCAACAAAGATGCCTTTGAAAGAAGTGTCATCTTGTTTTTTCCTTGTTTCTAAAGGAATATGTACATAACAAGTACATCCAAAAACTTTCAAATCACTTAGATTTGGCTTTTTGCCAAACAATACTTCATAGGTGTAAGTCCTTTAATGGCACTATTAGTTATTCTATTACAAAGAAAGTTTGCACATAAAATAGCTTCTCCCCAAAATGAAATAGGAAGAGATGCATCTAATCTCATAGCTTTAGCATACTCACATAGTGTCCTATTCTTTCTCTCAGCTACTCCATTTTGTTGTGGAGTATATGTGCAAGTAAACTCTCTTTTAATGCCATTAGTTTCACAAAATTCTTTCATCCTATTGGAGATGTACTCCCCTCCATTATCACTTCTTAATATTTTCAAGCTAGTATTAAGTTGTTTTTTCACAAGAGTTTTGAACTTTACAAAGGACTCAAAAAGCTTACTTTTCTTAGACAAGAGATAAACCCAAGAGTATCTTGATCTATCATCAGTAAAAGTGACATACATAAGAGCTCCACCACTTGATTCATGTGAAAATGAATGAACATCCGAGTGTATCAGGCCAAGAGGAGAGTTAGATCTTATCAAAGATCTCTTGAAAGGAAGATTACGAGATTTGGAGAGTCCACAAGCTTCACAAAGCTTGCCACACTTGGATATGGTTTTGGGAAGTCCACTTGCTAGCTCCTTGTCACCATGGTCTCCATAGCTCTGTAATTAGGATGGCCTAACCTTTTGTGCCATAATTCCACTTGAGTGAGCTCCTCCCTTGCCATGTTCACACTTCCAACCATCACATTAGCATCCAATTTGAATAACCTCCCTTGCTTGAAACCACTAGCAATACATTTTTCATCTTTCAAGATAGAACATGCTCCATGTTTGAAATGTACATCTAATCCACTATCCATAAGTTGTCCTACCCTCAACAAGTTCTTTGTAATTGAAGGTACATAAAGATCTACTTTTTTAGATGATCCTAGACATAAGGGAATGGATCCAGCATCTATAATCTCTCATTCTTGATCACTTGCAGTGAAGATAAATCTCTTAGAACTATTGTAAGAAAGTAGATTAGAAAAGTAGTCTTTTTGGTGAGTCATGTGAGAGCTTGCCCCACTATCAATCCACCAAGTGTCTTGATTAGATGTTTGTGGTAAGGATACCATCAAAGATAGATTGCCTTCTTCCTCCTCCTCCTCAAGCACAAGATTGCCTTGATTGTCCTTCTCTTGAGCATTCTTCTTCTTGTAGCACTCGGATGCAAAATGTCCTTTTTTTTTTCACAAAAGAAACACTTTAGCTTCTTCTTGTCCTTCTTGCTCTTGCCTTTGGAACTTGATGCTCCATCTTTGCTCTCTGTCTCCATGTCTTGAGTCTTCTTGGATGAAAACTTCTTCTTCTTGCCTTTCAAAGAAAAGTTATCTTTTTCATCACCATCATTCAAAGATAAAGAACTCATCCTACTTTTGATATGAAGCATTCTACTCTCCTCACTAACAAGCACACTTTGAAATTTTTCAATACTAGGAAGTGAATCTTGAATAGCAAAGGCTTGAACAAGATTGGAATAATCATCTCCTAATCCATTCAAAACGATTTGAATTAACTCATCATCTTTGATTTTATCATCTATAGAAGACAACTCCTTATTCAAAGATTTGATCCTAAAGACATAATTTTGGGCACTTTCACTACTTCCTTTCGTTTTGAAGAATTTGATTCCTAAGCATGAGTATCCTTGAAGTGTTTTTGGATCCATAAATTTCTTTTATTGAATCCCATGCCTCTTTGTATGTGGTACAAGATGAGATTTCCTTCAAAAGTTCATTACTTACATTCATCTTTATGCAATGTAATGCAACTCTACATCTCTTTTTGTACTTTGCCAATTCAACTCCTGCTTGAGGTTCTACTTCTACCTCAAGTACTATGTCATAAAGATCATGAAGTACAAGCAAAGACTCCATTTGAACTATCCAAGTAGCATAATTAGTCGATGTAAGCCTTTCACTAGCTTCAAGCAAAAAACCACCCATAGATGCCATTTTTGAATGTGAAAAAGCACTAGAAACTCTTATGGTTTCTCTAAGAGATCTGAACCTAAAGCCTTCTAGCAATTAGTACGCTTATAGACACAATCCTATCACTCATGAACCAATCTAGAATGATGGAAATTTAGATTCTAGTCTCAAACTTGCAAAATCACTCCTTGATCTATGATGTTAGCAATTTCTCTTTTCAACTTCAACATACACTCAAAAAATCAGAGAAGATAAATTAATACACCTAATTCAAGCTTCAATTTTAATTTTTTGGTTGATCTAATCCAAGAACTAATCAAGGGATTTTGCACCAAGAATCACTCAAATTGGCTATGTGAGTCAAATTGTATAAATTTTTGAAATTTCTCAGTCAAAACCGGAGCTGTACAGACTCACACGTGTGAAAAGGGTTCCTACAGCCCACAACAAGTTTTGGACCAAAAATTTTGAGGTTATCTATCAAATCCAACTCGCTACCCAAAATTTGACTAGTTTCCTAAAACTTCCTAATTTTGGCTTTGATTTGGATCAACCCTATCAATTTCAATAAAACCTCTTGTACTTGGCTCTGATACCATGAGGAAAAAATACAAAATGGACCAAGAGTGGATCCTAATCTGATCCTCAAGAGGGATTGGATGTTAGATTTACTTGATCTATCAATCTACTTGAGATTAAGATCAATCTAGATCAATTCTAGACATAAAATCCTAACAAGAACAATCATTAATGAAGGTAGGTGTACTTTCTGGTTTCACACATGTGAAACTCTGTCTGAGTATGGACTCCAACCTAAAAATCAAGTACACTATGATAGAACCTCAAAACAATCAAAACAAATGTAGACAAATGGAGAGAATCACACAAAATTGCTTCCAAAATCAAGATTGATGTCTCACATTGATTACGACCAAATATGCCTCTATATATACACTTCTTGGAGCTCGAGGTACTGATCATGCATCAGATCTCACATGTGTGAGGATGCCTTGTCATCATTATGCAATTTTGACACTTGGATCAAACTTTTCATTTTGGGCATTTTTGGTCCAATTTTCTACTATATGTAGATCTTCATGGAAATCTTCTAGAAGCAAAAACTCACCTACTTCAGCTATTTCCACACGTGTGAGCTGTCCTCTACACATGGGATGTGACACCTACTCAAAATATTTGGCTCATGCAATCAATAGATTGATGCCATGTGTCATATCTCTAAAAAACTAGTTTTTGGCCATTTTAGCCACTAGAACTTGAATTAAATCATATGTACAACATATATGATTATGGTACATGACAAGCACAATAGTTTCACACATGGGAACAGGCTCCACACACGTGTCTTTATCCTATATACAAGATTTTTGGCCTCTACCAAGCTTTTTTTTTGTATTTTTCACATTAGGCAAACCATGAGCTAGCTCCAACTTGCACATAGATTGCATGGCTTTGGAGTTGGGATGGCCCAACCTCCTATGCCATAGATCTTCATTTGAAAGCTTTCCTTGTAGCACAATATCTGAGCAAAGATTAGCATTTCCATTTCCATCAAGCTTGAATAACCTTCCAAAACGAGAACATGATGCTATTATATCATCATCTTTTGTGATCAAGCAAGTACCATCTTTAAAATCTACTTGTAGACCATCATCATTGAGTTGGCCTACACTTATTAGATTTTTAGTCAAACTAGGAACATAGAGCACATCATTGAGATCAAGCTTATCTAGATATATGCTTCCTATGCCTTCTATCATACATTCCTCATCATTTGATGTATAGATACAACTTCTATATCCTTTGTATGGTACAAGATTACAAAAAGAGTTTTTATCACTACTCATATGGGATGAGGCACCACTATCTAGCCACCATACATTAGAATGCTTGGACATCATAAGTGAATTTTCTTTGTCACAAGGAGATTCATCTTCACAAGTGATGTTGGCTTGCTTTTTCCTTTTGTAGCATTGGAAGGCAAAATGCCCCTTTTTGTCACATGAGAAACAAGTAACCTTGTACTTGTTCTTCTTCACATTGGATGAGCTTGGTTCCTCCTCAGATGTCTTCTCCATTGCTTTTGTGTTGTCCTTGGAGCTCTTGCCATTCTTCTTGTCTTTTCTCTTTTCCTTGGATTTGGTGAAGAGTGCTTGATCACTTCCTCCATCCTTGAGAGACAATCTCTCAAATCTTGCCACTCGAGTTTGATGCCTATGCTCCTCGGCTATCAAGACTCCTTGTAAGGCTTCTAAAGAGGGTAAGTCCTCTTTAATTGCATAAGATTGAACAATGGCATCAAAATCCTCACTTAATTTATTCAAAATAACTTGAACAATTTCTTTGGATTTGATAGAATCATCTATGCAACAAAGATCTTTATGGAGATCCTTGACTCTAGAAACATAGGATGAAGCACTTTCATCCTTTCTTTGAAAACTTTGAAAAATCATATTTCTTAGAGTAAGGACACTTGAAGTGTTTTTAGACTCATAAATGGATTGAAGAGTACTCCATGCTTCTTGAGCATTGACACAAGAACTAATCTCTCTTAGAACTTCATTAGAGACATTTAGCTTCAAAACATGAAGATCAACACGTGCTCTTTTATTGAATTTGGGAGTTTCTTGAGGATTAGGGGCTCCTCCTCATTACCATTCACTATATCTATTAGATCTTAAAGTACAAGAATGGATTCTATCCTCACTTTCCATGTACCATAATTTGTAGAAGTGAGTCTCTCACTTTGTTCTAGTAGATAAGATCCCATTGAAGTCATGCCTAGAGAATTGATTTTGGCTTACTAAATGAATGTTTTCAGAGGTTCAAAACTAATCACATGTAAACTATTGATCACTTGGAATCAAGTAACAAATGATTGAGAACTCAATGAAGGCCAAAAGTGTTCTAGGTGCTAGTCAAAATTTGCACTTTATTTTTCAAAGCAAAAGTGGATGAAGTAAATCTGAGTTCACATGTGTGAAATAGTTTAAAAAAGTCAGATTTATTATTTAGAAAGTTTCATCCATTCATAGGATCATAGATCCAAACAATGCTTCTTAGATTGAAGAAAATTGAAAAATAGTCAAAATTTGCTATTTTGACTCCTACAATAAAGGATCTTTGATAGTACAGCCTTCAAGCATGTAAAACTATGTTTTTCTTCTTCAATATGCCTCACTTTGAATGCAAAGAACTCTCCTTAGGATCCACCAATCCTCTTGAGGTCACTTGTATCACAATCTACACTTGATTAGTTTTCCATTCATATGCAACATGGACGGAAAAGATGAGAAGTACTATCTTGATTAGCGGTCTCACACGTGCTACTACAGTAGGCCATACAGCTCTGAAATCAGAGGAAAAGATACATCAATAAGTGATGATGAGAGTGGATCTAGTTAGCTCAAAATCGAGTGCTAGTAAGAGGCAAAATTTTAGCAACAATGATGAGAAGTCATTCCATTTGACAAAGCAATGATTAGATGTGTATTCTCCTATCAAGCTCTGATACCATGAGAACTTTTCACATGTGTGAACTAGCTGCAAGTACAAAGGATCAAGAGAATGAATGATTGCACACTAAACTAGCTTCTATTTCAAAAATAATGAGATGGAAAACATTGGCAAACTAGTTAGCATGAAGGCAAGAGCATTCATCACAATCTAACTATCATTACACCTCAAATGGATCAAATGGAAGCTTTACTTGAAGAAGTGTTTCTTGAGGTGCAAAACCACCTTATTTATAATACAAGAGGACTTCTCGAACTCGTGGAGAGAGAGAGAGAGAGAACAACCTAGATGCCACATTGCCTCTACCTCTCTACTAGATGACAAAAAGAGAAATGGATAAGACTTGAGAATCTCTCTTTTTGAAAATCCTTTGACCTACAAGAGTAGCCTCAAATGCTTCTTGATAGGTTCTAGACCTACACATCACTATGAAGACTAAAATCTAACTTGATTCTAATTGGAAAGTTACTAGGCTAGTCTACCTCAAGTTTAAAAATTTCTCAAATTGAGGCAAAAAAGGAGGAGATGAAGTGCTACCCATTTCAATCCATCATCGGCTCACTGATGTAGTACACAATGATCTGCACACGACCAGACCTTACATATTCAATTAGTACACTCAGCCAGTTTTTGTCAAATCCAGACATAGCTCATTGGAAAGCGCTAACCAAGGTCATGAAGTACATTCAAGCAATGACAACTCTCAGCATCTACTACGGAGGCAGCCAAACTGCCAATATCCTTGAAGCCTACACAGATGCGGATTGGGCAAGAGATGTCGACACCAGAAAATCAACTTTTGGATTTGTATTTTTATACAACCAAGGCCCAATCTCATGGAACAGCCGGAAGCAGACCTCAGTTGCATTATCATCAACAGAATCCGAATACATAGCTGCCACAATTGCAATCAAAGAGGCAATCTGGCTTAGGCAACTGCTCGTAGACCTCAATCTTGCACAATCACTTCCTACAACAATCTATTGTGACAATCAAAGCACAATAGCGCTATCTCTCAATCCGAGATTTCACTCTTGAAGCAAACATATAGAAATAAGGTATCATTATCTTAGAGAGAAAGTGCACCGTAAGGAAGTAGTATTGATTTTCTGCAGAACAAATTACATGGCAGCAGATTATTTTACAAAGGCTCTATCAAAGGAGCAACATTTCAGATTTAACGATATGTTAAATCTGAAGATCAAAGTTTTTCAGGATTCACATTAAGGGGGAGTGTTAGATTTCTTATGCTCAGTCTTAAACAAATCGTTCAAGTAGTGAGCATCCTGAAAAACCAAAGGTTGACATTATATTTTTTAGGCCTTCACGTTTTTCCCTTTGAGATTTTCTATGACTTAGAAATCATTTTAAGGCACCTTTGCCTTTTTCGTCTTTTTCGCTCCTTAGCAAAAAATGCGACACACTGGCCAAGTGGCCAGAATAACTTAGAAATCATCTTTAAGGCACCTTTGTCTTTTTTTCACCTTTTTCACTCCTTAGCAAAAAATGCGACACACTGGTCAAGTGGCCAGAATACCTTAGAAATCATTTTTTAGGCACCTTTGTCTTCTTTGCCTTTTTTGCTCCATAGCGAAAAATGCAACACACTGGCCAAGTGGCCAGAATACCTTAGAAATCATTTTAAGGCACTTTCATCTTTTTTGCTTTTTGGTGACCGACTTCTCCAATGGATGGGTAACCCTAAAACAACTAGACAAACGAATATCCCAAAGGCGGTTGACGGTTACCAACTTTTATACATATGCAAAGACTAGCATAAATATCCTTAAAGGCTTGTAAGATATTTCCTCTCTTGTAAATCTCTATATTAGCTGAAACAAGCTATGTAAGATTTAATTTTTGAATTTCTCTTTCAATCAAAGTTATCTGTAGCCAGCGTTATCACGATCAACAAGCTGACGTTATTACTTCAAGCCATTGTACTCATTGTTGATATTTATCAAAGTGCAATTTTTGTCTCATTACTGCATCATTCATTTGCGCAAAGTGTATGAATTCTTCTACTTGAATATTGCTGCTGCTAACTGTTGCGTTTCCGTTCCTACACGCCTACGCTCTGAGCAACCGAGCCTCCGCTACGCTCACGTCCACTGTTTTATGACTCAAGATCCCAGGACCCTTTGATCCCCAATCCCCTGGAACAAGATTTGAACAGTTCCATGATAGTTCTACAATTTTTGATTCATTATTTTAGACAGATCAGCAAGATCAAGCCAAAGTAGCACCGGATACCATCAAGGTCGATCACGCGGTTATATCTCCGAAGCAGTTCGACGCCACGGTGCTAGAAAGCTTTGATAGAGCAGATATCTTTGAAGAAGAAGAACCGACACGACATCAATGCCAAACAAGCATAGCCCTTGCAAGTGCTACTCTTGATGCTGCTACTACCGCCATGTACATGAATTTTGGTGATGCATTGGGTTTAGTCTCAAACCTTCCGCGAGTGATCCAGACCATGTTGGATGAGAAAAAGGGTATGGAAACACGCATATCTGAACTAGGTTTCGAAAATACCTTGATAAGTCAAAAAGTGCGAGCTCAAGATTGCCAAGTAACATGAGGCAAAGTTTGAAGCCGCCCTGAAGAATGCACAACAAACTATTGAGCGCCTTGAAGGATATGTGACAACTCTTCATAATTCCTTGACAACAACCCAAGACCAAGTGGAAAAATTCGTCCAAGACACTAAACAACAGGTGTTGTTGTTGGTTAGTCAATTGGATATGGTTGAGTTTGAGCGAGAGCGCCTACAAGGTGAATTGGATGCGACCACCCTTGAATGCGACACTTACCTCCAAACGCAAGTACCTGACCGTCCAGTCTCACCGGATGAGATCCGATACTTGTTCAAGAAAGTTGAAACCTACCGAACTTCATTGGTAGGGTTTCAAGAAAGATTTGATAAACTAAAACATACGACATCGACTGAACTGGCATTTCAATACATTGGTTGAGCCTGTTATAAAATGGATTATGAATGTCTTTGATCTCTAGCTTTTTTCCTCCTTCTCTCATGCTTTTATTGTATTTGCTACTTGTTAGATCTGAATGTTATTGGGATTGTTTCTTATGCTTTTCGTGAGAGAGAAAGAGAGAGAGAGAGAAGAACCAAGTATCTATCTTATTGTGGGTTGTAGTGTTAATTGGTTTAGGGTTAATCGATGTAGTATTAATCTGGAGTGTTAGTGGACCTTAGTGTTAATTATGGAACATCTATGCATGTTGGATTTTGATTTATGCTATCGCTCTCATGGGATCAAATCTTCGCGTGATCACTAACTTTATCTCCTTGATGCTTGTGTGCTTGTATCTTGGGTTGAGGATAGGATATGAAATAAAGCCACTACAATTACATAGAAATCAGCACAAATAATTGTCTCTCCCCAAAATGACTTACAAACAGAAGCATCTAGCCTCAAGGCTTTTGCACACTCACAAAGAGATCTATTTTGCCTCTTGGCTACTCCATTTTGTTGAGGAGTATTATGGACATGTTAGCTCTTTTTTTTAATGCCATTGGTTTCACAAAACTCTATCGTACTAATGGACTTGTACTCTCCTCATTATCACATTTCAATACTTTAATGCTAGTATCAAGTTGATTTTCAACAAGAGTTTTGAGCTTAAAAAAGGAATCAAACACTTTACTTTTGGAATCCAAAAAGTCAATGCAAGTGTATCTAGAGTAATCATCTATAAAAGATACATATACTTTATCACCTCCATTAAATGCCTCATAAAAAGACTGCATGTCCGAATGTATAAGATCTAATGATTTGGAAGCTCTAATAGAAGAGTTAGAAAATGGTAGCTTGTGAGCCTTTGAGAGGCTACAAGGCTCACAAAACTTTCCACACTTTTTCATTGACTTTGGAAGTCCGAATGCAAGTTCCTTAGAGCATAGGATCTTCATTGATTTGAAGTTGGCCCCAACCTCTTATGCCAAAGCTCCACTTGGGTAAGCTCCTCCTTAGCCATGTTCACACCTCCAAAAAACACATTAGCATCCAACTTGAACAACCTCCCTTGCTTGAATCCCTTTGCAATGCAAGTGTCATTCATCAAGATTGAGCAAACACCATTTTTGAAATGGACTTCTAGACCATTATCCATTAGTTGTCCAACACTAAGCAAGATCTTAGTAAGATTTGGACCATAGAGTACATTTTCAAGATCCAATCTTTTAGAGGATCCAAGACAAAAAGGAATTGTTCCCACTCCATCTATTCTACATTCTTGATCACTTGCTATTAGAATAGACTTCTTAGAACCAACAAAAGATAGAAGGGATGAGAAAAAGTCCTTTTGGAAAGTCATTGGAGATGCTCTACCTTCATCCTCCTCTTCTTCAAGTGTGAGATTTCCTTGCTTGCTCCTCTTTTGTGCATTCTTCTTTTTGTAGCACTTGAATGCAAAGTGCTTCTACTTTCCACAAAAGAATCACTTCAACTTAGATTTGTCTTTCTTGCCTCCACCTTTGGAACTTTTTGCTTGATCATCCATCTTGACCTCCTTTCCTTGGGTCTTCTTGGTTGATTTATCCTTCATCTTGCCTTTGCTTGAGAAGTCTGCCTTCTCATCTCCATCATGTAGCTTCAAGGAACCAATCCTGGCCATAATCAACAAGCAAGTGAAATCTTGATTTTGGAGCATTTCTTGAGTATTTTCACTATTTGTCTTGTGATTTTATGCTTCTATTGGTTTCTAATCATAGTGTACTTCAATCTCTGTTGGTAGTCCGTACTATGACAGGTTTTCACACGTGTGAAACCAGTAAGGCAAAGTTTTAACCATATTTGATTGTTCTTGTTAGATTTGTTGATGTAGATTTGATCTAATGTTATCTAATCTTGTGTAGATTGGTAGATCAATCTAATCTAACACCCAATCACTCTTGTTGATCTGATTTGGATCCATTCTTGGTCATTTAGCTGTACTTTCACAAACTAGACACTAGATTTTGAGATCTAGATCAACAATTTAGCATCTATCAATCAAGAGCAATCTAAAATCATTAATCAAACACAAAGTATAGCCCACACACATGTGGAACAATACTCAATATGGCCTGTAGACTGAAAATGAAGTGTAAATCACTTTGATTTTGCATGGATTCAAAAAACAATCAAGTACATAGAGTAGAGCTTGAGTTTTGCCAACGAGCTCGCAAAAATAATCTAAGTGTGCTATGGAGAATTCGCTACATAGAAATGTCTCTTCCCTTCACAAGTTAGGTGAATTTCTAGCATTTAATAAGGAAGGTAATTGAGGTTTCTTGCCCTAATTTTCCATTCTAGCCTCATTTCTAGAGTCATGCCAAGTAGGTGGCTAGTTGGTCAATTTTCTCCATAAATCTAGGATTTAGGTTCTATAAAGTAGGAATCATTATCAAATTGACTTGACCAACTTAACAAACATGATCTAACCTATCATGGTGTGTATTACCACGTGGAACCATGGCCTCACATGTGTGGGACCCACCTATATACATTTTACATGGTTTTGATCAAGCTAGATTTGCCAATTTTTGGCAATTTCTCACTCCTCCTCAAACTTAGCTTGATCTATTTACAAGTCTCTTTGCTAGATGAATGAATACTTTTAGAAGTGTCTAAAAAATCCAACTACAACAAGGAACTTTTGAAACTCCAATAGAAAATGATGTTCATGAAAGATCTTTCACCACCTCTTAAAGGATCCCTTACAAGATATTCCATATATTTGTCAATATACATGTAGCACACTTCAAAACTATACATCATGCCAAGCTATGAATTCCATGGCACTTTGTGCACTTGAAAATACATCAATTAAGCTATTAAGTGCATAAATAATGTTGCCAAAGACAACTTGCCTTGCTTGATTTATATGACTGAGTTTGGATGGCTTCCAATTATACTCAAGAATTTTCTTGGAGTCCTAAGGTCTTGAGCTTGCCCCTCTTCTTGACTTGACTCCAATTCATCAATGATTTGAATAAGGTGTTCATCCAAAGGTGTTTCTTCAATTTTACAAATCTTCCACTCTTGAAAGATCACATTTTCACCATTGACAACTTCTCTGGTGGAAAACATATAGATTCTACAATCTCTATTGGAAGAGCAAAACACTACCATTATTCCTATCATTGAAGTAGGATAATCTTTGGTCCTTACATTGGAATGATCATGCACAAAGCATGTAGACACAAAGATTTTCAAAAAAAATGATGTTTCATCTTTTATGACACTATTCAAACTATTACAAAATTAGTTATCCAATGAAATTGCTTTATCAACAACAAATGTAGATTGAAAAGCATCCAACTTCATTGTATTGTCATATCTATATAAAGTACTAAACATCATCATTCTTAAAGATAAGAAACAAGTCACTTCATGTCTACTAATACTATCCAAAAAGTATTCAAAGATAGTAGACTCTCCAATGCTATCCACCCTTGCAAGATGCACACTTGAATGGAAAATTTGCATGCAATTTGATGACTCGGCCTTTGTCATTGAAGACCTTGAAATTCTCATGTTTTGAGATTGATCCTCAATATCTTCCTCTCTTTGATGCTCCTCCTCAATGCTAGCAAGATCACACTTTGACAAGGTCTATACTTGAGTGATCTCCTCCTTTGCCAAGCTCACACTCTCAAAAGAAACATTAGCTTCCAATTTAGACAATCTTCCATGTTTAAATCTCTTTGCTATGCAAACATCATTATTTAAAATGGAACAAACACAATGCTTGAAGTGAAGATCCAAACCAAGTTGACCAACACTTAGCATATTCTTGGTGATTGATGGTACATAAAAAACATTTTCTAGATCCATGCTTTTTGAGGATTTTAGAGACAAAGAGATAGTACCAACACCATCTATCCTACACTCTTCATCATTGGCAATAAAAACAAATTTTTTAGGATCATTGAATGAGTGTAAAGTTGAGAAAAAATCCTTTTCATAAGTCAATGTGAAAACTTGCCCCAAATTTAGGTCCTATAAAGTAGGAATCACTACCAAATTGACTTGACCGACTTAACAAACATGATCTAACCTACCCTAGTGTTTATTCCCACGTGGCACCTATGTACATTTTACATGGTTTTGATCAAGCTAGATTTGGCAATTTCTCACAAATTGTAACATGAAAATGATGCGCATATTAGCGATCGAGACATTTTGTTGATATTACAACTTTGCAAAAGAAATTGTTGGTTTTGGAAAATTCTAGTATAAAATTGAAATTTTCATTTCATTACCCACTTGCGAACATAGAGATATTGTGAATGTTTTGTCTTTGTCATTTGTTTCTTTATAAAAAAGTGTCTTGTATGAAAGTCACACTACTCACTTAAAGTTACAGACTACAATAAGTTGATTTTACATAGTTTTTCATATTGCTCCATCTAGTTTGATAGAGTTAGTCGTTGGACGTTTGTGGCTCGTTGGATCTTCATGGCGTCAATGGTAAGCAAGTTTTCGCTCATTTGGTTTTACTTTTGTGTTACTCTTTAGTTCCACTGTGGAGAATCAATAAGCTAAGGACCTTCTGCCATAGGGACTTAACATTGGTGTCAAAGCTTATGATCCAATTACCTTTTAGTTAAGACTAATAAACAACAATATGTAGATTGCTAAAAACATATGGTTGTTGGTTATAAAAAAAGTTTTCTCATGCCTTGTCGACTAAACAATGTGCTTTTTCGTAAAAGTATGGAGGCTCTACTCCTAAGAGACTAGTTGGTTTGGTGGTAAAGCTTTGATGTTTGGGTAGGTAGGTGGTGTGCTATATTCTCACCTTTAACACACTCAAACTAAGACTTGCTACGCACATTGTTGAAAGCGGGGGCCTAGGCTGATAGCTGAAAGGGGAAGGCCCTTTTTGCCACTTTACAGACATATTGTAGGCGCATTCTCTCACAAAAAACAATTTCCCAATTAAAAAAACCAAAATAAGATTTTTAAGAGTTTTGCTTAGCTTTTTTTATTTTTAATGTTTGAAGCATTTCAAAGGTGTTCTATTGCAAATTGCATGCTCCAAACGCACCGATAATGTTATTTGACATATATTTAATCACTTGGGAAGATTGGAGCTCAAAATCAATCTCTACATTAAAATTTAGTTTTTGGCATTTTATATTCTACATAGACTTACATAAGGAATCAAAAATCTAACTTTTGGAATGTGGATGATGGTGTGCTAACTTCTTAGTCCTACGTTCTAAAAAAACTCTCAAAATACATAGTAGTTACTAGTAAGTAGATATAACTACCAATTACTAGTAACTCCAGCTTGCAAGTGTTTATACAATTATAACTTTGAGATTTATGTTGGTTCTTTTTGAATTTTCACACTGGAGTCTAGATACTAGTTACTTATTACTAATTTTAGCCAAATACATGTGAGTTGTGTGCATTGGTTACTAATGTAAGCATGGTGTGTTGTTGATTTTGTTGTAGCCTATAATTAATCATAAATCAGCAATATCAACTTGTAAGACAAGTTACTTATTACTAATGTTAGCCAAATAAATGTCAGTTGTGTGCATTGGTTACTAATGTAAGCATGATGTGTTGTTGATTTTGTTGTAGCCTAAATTAATCATAAATCAACAATATCAACTTGTAAGTTAATAGATTGTAAGGACTGAGGACTCAATATTCAGGACTTGAGAATCAAGAGACAAAAATGAGCACAAAAATGCACATCCTATAGAGCTTCAATTGGAACCCAGGGTCTTGTTCTTTACACCACCACTTGTTTTTTGCTATAACAAAAAGCCAACAAATAACTGGCTCAATGCAAATAGTTAAATCGGCCAATTCAAACAGTTGAATGAGCTGATTCAAACTGCTGATATGATTAGTGATACCCTTTATAGCCACTAGAAACTTTCCGCTATCAATTTCCATAACAAGTTGCAACTCCACAATTCAAACGATCACAATCCAGCCCCAATTTTCCATGAGATGAATAGTGGCATTTGCACACTAGAGCAATCAAACCTCACAACTTCCATTGCATCCAGAAATCTTCCCACACATAGTAAGTTGGCATATTGTGCTTAAGTTGGGCTTGCCCCCCCTGGTTTGATTCTCCATTATCTCGTAGGGAAGATAATACGAAAAAGCATTGCATGAAACGGAAGTTAACCAGAAAGCAACTCATCAACAAAATTTCTCTCACCTACACGTCTTACGCACCTATGGGTGCCTTCAAGACGTTAATAAAGCTTCTTTCTTTCTTTCTTTCTCACCTACATGTCTAGATTAGGGGTGGAGTTTCAGTGAAAAAGAACAATAGCAATCCCGACTCTCGAGTCTTCCAATAAGTGGTGAAGACCGTTCCTCTCTTCCGAGCTCTGGAGTTTGAGTCCACGTAGCCTCAGGCAAGGAGAAAGTAAAAGAGTAAGTTCTAAATCTGGAGGGAACAAATTAAAAAAAAGGGGGGGGGTTCTGGAAAAAACGTTCTGATGCTAAAAACAAACAAAATCAAAGTAAGTCTCAAGGTAAGAACTTCTCTTTAAACAAAAAAATTATAATTCTTAACACTCTGAACAGCCTCATAAATGTAAGTCGTGCATTTGCAAGGCAACCCCGCAAACAAGGCAATGTTTCAAGAAAGACATTCTGGTAAAAAAGTAAGAGATGAAGCTTGAATGCAGCAAAAACGAAGTCCAAACTTGTTAGAGAACCCAACACGTAAGTAAGTGAAATGGGTTAGTTCTGTTACACTTTTCTTTTTGTCGGTCAGTGGACTGTGTTGCAATGGATCAAACCTTTCACATGAAACACGGAATCATAAAGCAGAATAGAACACACCTACTTAACTGAACAGTCTTTCAAACCATTTCTAAGCTTTAAGTTATTTTGCTTTTAACTGTACCGCAAAGGCTATCTAAGAGAATCAAGTTACCTGAAAACAGTTTCTTGAAGCTGCCCACCAGAGTTGCCATATGCAACTACTGTCACAAAACTTGTCACTGAATAGAATAGTTGAAGTTCATTTCCTTCACAGCGATACACACATGAAGTTGATTTACCTGTGCCGAAAAGTGCACAAAAATGGGCAGTTTATACTTAAGCTTCCTTTTGTGTTATGCGTTCTTGCTCAGCAGCCAAAAAGTGTCACCTGAGAGAAAAGTAGAATGTTCAACAGAGCTCCTTAGTGATGTTTACACAAGGTGCGTTAAGCTCATTCCATTTCCTACATGTCATCGGCTCCAAAATATTTTAAAAGGCCGAGCAGAGAAATGTTTCAAGAATATAGAGCAAAACTTGCAGTACTGATGAAGACCTTGAAGGTGCCCGCTAAGATTCCTCAACAATATCCAAGCGTCAGTGCCCGGTGAGTACAGTGTAGAAGGTTGATGGGAAAGAAGCATAACAAAGTATGAACCTATCAACCACCACTTTCACGACATATTTACTCCATTTCCGTTGACGTTTTGCAAGCATTAGCAGTTAATTGAGTGAAACGTTCAAGCAAATAATTGAAGAAGACACGGGACAACCACAACATGAAGCTTTTGTTCATGATCAAAGAGTTTCAAGCCTGATCTAAGATTCAACTCCAAGTAAATGAACTTATACAAGGTGTGAGATTTTTTATCAGCTCAAAATATCAATCGAATTAATAATGGCAAACCACGAGCATAATGACAAATATATATTCAGATAAATTTGAAGCTTATGAAGTGTCTATTAAAAATCAATCATATCAACATTGGTAATGCCTGAACCATTCATAAGTTGGGGGAAAATATTATCCACTCAAACAATGCTTTGCACCCCCCCGAGTCTCTTGCATTTTGATAATCTTATGAATGCCTATATGACATACAATCGATGTCACTTATCTGTTCTTCAAAGATGACCAAAGGAATGTGGTTGCAGCCACTGCACACTACATTCTTTCCGCTGCAAGCCTAAACATTCATTATCAAGCGTAAGGAGGTGAATTGGCTTAAGATTGTCATAAGAACTCACCTTTTTTTAGTTTGAGTTGTAAGCAGAATACCACTTCTGTGCTGTATCTGCTTTTGCACCCATGACCAAAATTACTGAAGATACCCATGACTTTGAACACATTCCATTAAGCATTGCTACTGCATACCTGCTCTTTAAATAAAATGCTTACCACTAAAAATTAACATCCACATTGTATATCGTACTGTACAACAAAGCACAAAAGGTGCTGCTACTAAAAGCATGAACCTCATATCCACTCATGCAATAACGTTCCTAGCCAGGAAGCACACCATAATTAACGAAACGGCATACATTGCGATAACTTTTCTAGCATGGCTAAGAAAACTTTAATAACTATATGACTTAAACCTTTTCCAGACTTTCATGGGAAGTAAATATGCAATAACGTAAATTAACATCCACATTGTATATCGTACTGTACAACAAAGCACAAAAGGTGCTGCTACTAAAAGCATGAACCTCATATCCACTCATGCAATAACGTTCCTAGCCAGGAAGCACACCATAATTAACGAAACGGCATACATTGCGATAACTTTTCTAGCATGGCTAAGAAAACTTTAATAACTATATGACTTAAACCTTTTCCAGACTTTCATGGGAAGTAAATATGCATTTTTCGAGTTGTAGTAATTGGCTCAAACCTAATATCTACTCATGCAATAACATTTTTAGCTAGGAAGCACACCATAATTAAGGCCACGAAGGAAATGGCCTACATTGCGATGACTGAGAACATGGCTGAGAAAGCTTTAATATCTGGATGACTTAAACCTTTTCCAGAATTTCATTATGATTTCTTCTCATGTCAAATGAAGTAAAGTGCATTTTCACGTTGTAGCGATTGGAGTCCAGAATGCACTATTGAAGGCAGGTTTGTTCCTAAAGTATTTCAGAGCAAGTTCGATCAACATTATAAATGAGTGGTGAGGCTAACATGAGCAACGACATGTATTCTGAGTGAATATGAGCTTTACATGACAACTTCAAGCACTCACAAAACTGGGTTACCTGGATTCAGACTTGCCTCACTACTGGAGGTTTCAAAACAGTCAGAGAGAAAATAAGGGTCCATCAATTGCTTCCAAACTTGACACAACAAAAAAGCATAGGAGCCAAAGTTTATAAATCCATGGAAAAAGAATCGGACGTGCTTCCAAGTTGCATTAAACACATGCTGAATATTTTTATGATTTGTGAGTAGCACATAAAAAGTGATTCCTATCTCCTTGCAACTACAAAAAGAAGACCAATAGTTTGCAAAAGTTCCAATTTGAGTTAGCTTGTAATGTTACAGCTTCAGAAAAGGACAAGGTGCTCCAGTCCACTTCTAAAAATATGCTTGTTGCAATTCATACTCAATATGCCTATAACTAGTAAGCTTCAAAGGTTGATCTCTTCATTTCTGAGAAAAAATTGTAAACAAATTGGCAGCATACATGGTCACAGTATATGTGATTGTGGTGGTGGGCATACTATTAATTCCAGAAATCATAAGCATCGGAAATATTCTTTGCCGAGACGGCCTAGTAGGTGGTTCCCAGAACCATGCCACCAGGAATGCTGGGGTAATACCCTTGGCATTCTAAACAAAAAGTTGATCAAATTGATTTTGTTGTGCAATATTTGATAGGTTCGGCATGCACAAACATGGAACTACAATTCTTTGAAATTTGCACTTCTAGATGATTGTTTCCCTCATTTGGCACAGACAGGCATTTATTGATAACATCAACAGTCACCATTTCAGTGTTCTTACTTACCCCATAATATCACTATAATATAACTGCAAACTATTTTAGGACAATGATCTGCAATTTTTATTGTTCAAACCATTTTTCCTTAATGTGCTATATCTACACTAAAAGAAATTAAAGGTTCTTGAATAAATTTCCTACAGTTTTGAAACACGTCATGATGGTACAACCAGAATCTCACTTGCCTTCTAAGAAAGATTAGTACCACACTGCAGCAACTTCAAATTTTCATCCGCTTGACCATAACTTTATTATGGAACTGGATTGTTAACTTAGCCAACACAGAGCGTTCAATCATGTCATGATGCCTTTGAAGTTTGAATATGCTACATAAATTCCAGCTCCAGCAATAATCTAGCAGGTCACCTGTGATAGAGACTGAGGCTTCCAAAAACTCTTTTGTGGCTTGAATAGCTAACACTAAATGCGTAGTAGAAATATCAAGCAAGAAACTTGTATATGGCTGTCTTCCTCTTGCTTTGTGTAAGGGAAAAGGACTTCAGAGTAATCCAAATCACAGCCAATGCGGCATCAAAATTCTAACTTCTCGTCTAGACCCTTCACATTGAAAACATATACACATGTTTTAGAAGACAACTGCAGGAGGTTTTCAAAAGCCTGATTTAATTTTTGATGAAAAGTGCTGCAAGAAAGTTCACCTAACAGAACCAGTTAAGACACTGTCTACAGAATAGTAATTGTCCATTTCCAGTGACTGTAATAAAATGGCAACAACTGTTAACTTAGTTGGGCTACGAACCTAAATAAGCTAACACTTCAGCTTCACTAGATAGCTGTCACGCTGTTTGCTGCTAGGCGATCTAGATGTATGACCAAAAGTTACAATTTTCATTACGTCTAAAATTTGGAAAAATTGGCTTCACAACAGTGAAAAACTGAAACCAGCCCTGGCACTCCTGATAAAAGGCTTCGGAGTTCATCTTTCATAATGGTTTCCTCCATTAATTTGTCAAATACAGGCCATGGCCTGCGGAGAAAGGAAAGAAGCTTTGACAACTTCTGTAACAAGCTACCTAAAGGCTGTTCATATCGACAAAAGCGTGCAGGCTTGCATTGTCCCAAGTAGAAATGACCTCCTATTTTGCAGCTTAATAACAAAGTGCCTGATCAATTCTCATCTTCAAGTCCTCCAGTTCTTTAAGGCTGAGGCTGCAGCAGAGGGTAATCTGGCTCCAGGCTCATGTATCGCAGCTGTTAAAGGAAGTCAAGGAAAGGAGGACAGGAACAAGGGAACCCAGAGATCAGCCTTCAAACAAGGTCCGACATTGTCTAATCTTGATAAAACTAGCATCATGTACTCAAAGTCACTGGCATGTACTGATCAAGACCTAATGGAAAAGCCATTAGCTTATTAGATTTGCACCCTGCAACAAATAATGAGCTATTTATGCATATACTCTGGCGTCTAGTTGAATCATTCAAAACTTTGATAACCTAGGATGAAAATCGATCACCTAGTTACAGCTTTCCTCCATGTGATTGAGAAGTAATGATGAATGCCTCCAACAAGCTTTGTGCAGCTTGAGTTTGTTCAGGAGTTCCAGAAATTTCAATGATGCGATCCACTGCCCCTGGCCTTTCTTCATGCAGTTTGACCTTGGCACCAGAAATCTGTTGCTCAAAATAGCACGTACAACAGAACATACCCTTGTTACATGATGAGTGCTTGCTTAGTCCATAGGCCTCACAAATTTGACCGGAAACATAAAATATAAATATTTTCAAGTAATACACAAAACACTTGTACCCTAAAATCATTATTAGAAACATGTTTGTCCACAAAATGACTTGATCACAAAACATAAACAGTATATACCTGGCGGATCTGGGTAATATTGTTTCCACCTTTTCCAATAATAGAGCCAATCGCAGCATGTGGAATAGAAATTTCAACAGTTGTGCCTGATACGTTGGCGGCCAGACCACTGCTTGACCTCCCCTCCCTGCAAGAGTCCAAACACCTCAACATGAAAAATGAGTTTATTTGTCACTTACTGTTCAATAGAGGATATTTTTACTGTGCCTAATAAGAAGAGGCAGAATAAGGACTATAGAGATGTTTACCTATTGTAAGTTGTTCCTTGCTGAGAACTTCCTCCACCATAACCAGAAAATGGTGGTGGTCCACCGACACCACTACCAGCACCCTACAATCACAATACATTGAGAAAGCCAATGACTCATTCATAAGAAACCAGCATCTGCTAAAAGCCACTCATGACCACAGATTCTAGAAAAATATGCCAAAACCATCAACGTAATGCTTCACAAGACCATGTCCTATAATAATGATAAGGAACATCTTCCCAATATAAGCGTCTGGAAATAAGCAGTGCCTACTGGGTTTCAAATAAATAGGCAATGCCACAAGGAGAAGAAAGCCACATAACAAACATCCTTCAAAGAAAGGAAACAATCCATTACATTGACTTACTAGAATTTTGATATCCCCCATTATATGTACCAGAAGGCCAGGAAATACAAAAGGCAAGTTGTAATTGTCAAACACCACATGCATAGAAAATTAAACTCCTAATGCAAGAAGAGAAACTGAAGAACCAAAACATTTCCAACAGCAAAGTCGAAGGCCAGGAAATAATTAAGATACACAGAGGAAGAGGTCAAAAATCTGCTGTCAGACATGCCCATGTGAGCTATGAGTTTCAGCAACTGGATTGCAGTGAACAAATTAGATCTATCTTCCGAATGAGATTAATCATTACACATATAGCTACAGAACCTATAGCTTGGCATACTGGAATACTAGTAAGAATAACACAAAACGGAATGCAACCAACATCAACAAACAAAAGCTATGCAAGATGGATCATCAAGTTCATAGATAAACAATATTTCTGAACATGTTGGTTAATTATGGTTTCCAGAATGCCATCAAAAGCCATTGATCAGAATATGGCTAAACCTCTATATATCTGTGCTAGAAGCCAATCAAAATTTGAAGATTCCAGATGGCCTATCATTGTTTTTTTGAACACTTTTTCCTCCTAACACACCGAAATTCTTTTAAGAAGAAAACCCAAAAAAACAAATGATCCAATCCGGAAAGATCCTAGTTCAGAACTGTTCCGGAACGTGATCAGGATGATGCGTTGCAGAACGGGATGCATCTATGCACAGAAATAACAAAAATGATCGTAGTGATAGCTTTCAAATTATCAATTCAAACTAACACAACGGCACTACTCTCGAATCAAGCATTGCACTAATGACTAGAAGAACCCAGTATAACCCTAAAAAAGGCTCTTTAATACCAGCAAAAGATTTTTTATATCCATAAAATTAGGAAGGATAAGATAACCTATATTGCAATCCATGTTTGCAAAAATGGTGAAATGCCAACAAAAACTCGGCAAGTTTATTATCCGTATGTATTGCTCGAACCTGCACCAGAAATCCAGCATGAAAATCACAATACTTGATCAGGAGAGAGAATGTATCCATATATGCAAAGTTAACCTGGAAAGGCCATGGTCCTGGGGATGAGCCAAAGGAAGACCGACTTGATGATTGATATCCCATACCAGACAAATGATGCATAGCTCCAGGAGATCCAGGTTCGTGACGACCTTCATAAACAGGTGGAAGTGGAAAGTTTCCTTGACGACCAAGGACCACTGGAAGGACACCATCATTTCCACCAATTCCTATGTGATCCTTAAAGAGGTTTGTGCGCAGCCTTGTAACAACTTGGATAACAGCATCTCGTGCAACATTGAGATCACCCGCAATCTACTTTGTGAAACAGAGGATTTCAGGAATTACAGTAATATACTTGAGTAGTTGTTACATTTTATCATCTACACAATTCTGTGAAATCTTGAAAGTGCAAAAAGTACCTGCACAAGCTCATCTGATTCAAGAGCACAACGAGGAAGGTTTTCTTTGGGAAGAATACGAATGTTTGCACGTGTCACCTTCCTCATTTCGGATATAATATTTCCACCTTTACCCAATAAGCAGCCTATGTTAATGGATGGAACAAGCAACCTAGTGAATGTGGCACTGCCATCCTTTTCAGCCAAATCAGCAATTCGACTTTGCACCTGAAGTACAGCTTCTAGAGTTGGAGAGAAAGGATCACCAAGTATCTGAACATTCACAAACAAGTGAAAATATATAACTGCGACCTAGAGAAAACAACATTGTTTGTGCAAGTACAAGCAATGCTCAGACCAACAGGGAATAAATTGTCAATTTTACCCCACATACAGCAAACATACACACTGCAAAACCTATCACTTGAGGAGTTTGAAAATTAACAAATCACTCTCGCTTCTTCTCTGAAACAAGGATCATGTATATGCATACCCCAGAAATGCATACATGAATAACAATAGACCTATTCAAAGACATCACTGCCAAATGCATACCAGCAGACTGTGCCTATAAGCACTACTTAAAAGAAGAGGAACTGTTACCTTCAAAACTAAAAGCAAATCTCTGCTGACTAATTTGACAATGTAGAATCCAAAGCCCAGGCCAAGGCGAGAATCAAATTAGAAGAAAGTGAGCATACATATGTTAGCTACAAAAACATATATAGATAAAGCAACAAACCAGACGAAGAAAGAGTGCCATGTTCACAAAAAGCAATTCAAAGAATTTATTGTCTAAACTTTATTATCAAAAAGCTTTGTAATTTTTAATAGGCTGCACTAAGTGATGGAAGTAAAACCAGCTATCAAGCCATACCTCAATAGCAGAAACAACGATTACACGCTCATCTGAATTTGGAACAGAATCTGCTATCTTGATGCTGGCATGTGTTTCCTCTCGAATGTGACGGATTATATTTCCTCCTTTCCCAATTATACCACCAATCTTGTCGTTTGGGCACAAGATGCGAATAACAAGCTCTGCTTCAGGACTATCACCTCTACGACCTTCAGAAAGATGAGGAAAGTCAGAGACACCTGATGAACCATAGGGCCAACCTGCACTTGCACCTGCACTAGCCCCAAGGCCTCCCAAGGAAGACAGTGGAGGGGGCATCCCCATCATCGGACTCCCAACATCGCCTTGAGGCAAGAAACCTCCAGAACCAAAGCTGCCTGAAGGCATAAGTGAAGATCTGTGTACTGGAAAAGGTCCAAGCTGGGGTCTGTCCTTGGGTGGGTTTTCATATAAACGAAAACCAATTGCATGTAATGCCTTTTTCACAACTACTGAATCCCCAGATATCTGAAAGAGTGAAACAAAATGCAGAAAAAATTATGAGTTCGACCAGACACCCAACAATTGAATTGAATTTTGTCTACAACAACAGAAAAACAGATTGTAGCATAAAGTCCTCATCCAAGCTTTACGAGTTTTGAGGACCCCTGCTGCAGGGCACACTCAACTTTTGTCTACATCAGCTTGCAACAAAAAGTTTGTGTAGCATAAAGTCCTTGCCCAAGGGATTTATAGGGTTTCGGAACCTCTGGACAAGGGCAGCAGTCCAAATACAGACCTTGAGGACAAGGACTGTACTACAGCATATAGATATATTTTTTAATTTCATCAGAAATGAATGCTTATTTCCTAATGCCAAACGCTGGAAAGCCCATCAGCTTTTCAACATAAAAGCCAGCATAGCTGGAAGGCCCATAGGTTTCCAGCATTATGCGTGAAATGGCCAACGTTAAGTGAAAGAGGAAGATTAAGCAGGATATGCCCTCGTAAAATAGAACCCAAAAAATCACCAGGTCTAACGACTGTTGGAAAACAATTGCTTGTCAATCTCAAATTAGCTCTAATCATCTAAATATCTTACATGACGGCATCAACAAAAGTATGTGCGCTAAATTATAACACGCTTTCTAATGCGGCATACAGAAATGAGGATTCTTGTTCGCATAGACACACAAAGCCAGCATCTTTCATCTGCGAAACAGCGACAATAATCACCTGAACAATCTCATCAGAAGGAAGAGCACAGTCAGGAAGCTGCTCTTTTGAAAGAATCCGAATCTGAGCTCCAGTGTCGCTCCTCATTTGTTGTATTATTTTTCCTCCTTTTCCCAATAAGCATCCTATTTGGTTATTCGGTACCAGAAATCTCATCGTAACGCTCTGTGATGCCGCATCCCCATCATCTACATCAGGAGCAATGTCATCTCCTTCCACGATTCTTCCGTATACCCTAAAGAGTGCATCCATCACAGGCGGGAGAGAATTTTCCTCGACTTCTCGACCTTTATCAGTTTCACCACCTTCTTTCTCATTAAGGGTTTCATCCTTGTCTCGATCAACTTGAGACTTGTCATCCCGAGTTCTATCTGTGTCCTTTCCTGAGGCAGCAATTATTACAACTCGCTCCGGAGCGCCGGGCGGAGCATCTTCCACTTTGATTTTTGCACCCGTCTCATTTCTCAACGACTTAATTATGCTGCCTCCTTTTCCAATAACGCTTCCAACTTTTTGACCAGGGCAAAGTAGCCGAAACACAATATCGTCCAATAAAACCCTACCCCTAGTGGGTTCACGAAAACGATCAGGGCCAACACGATCGCGCCTCTTATTTCTGCCATTTCTCTCTGCGGGCTCCGAATCATAGTGCCGTTTTCCAGGGCCAGCAAAAGCAGTCTCCATATCAATCACAAACCAAACCCTAATTCAAATACAAAATGCTAACGAAAGAACAGCTCCAGTGCACAGCCTCTCTTGCTTTTCAACACATACAGAGAGAGCACAAAGCAGGAACACTGTTGTAGAACTGTTAAAATCGACTATATAACCCCTAGTTTTTACGTCACCTTGGCACTACTTCAGGTCAAGTAGAGTGTTGATATTACGAATGTGCATCAAAGCAATGAAAGCAGGTTATCAAATCCACTATGCTTCCTCCATAACAAAACTGGTGTTATGTTGAAGGAGAGGAGAAGTAGCAGAGTGTGTGCGTTAGCGTGTGTGTTGCAACAAAAATGCAGATAATATTCAACATCGATCCAAACAAAACAAAACAGAAAAAGGAGAACACTAGAATCGCTAAGGAATGGAGGGACGGAGCGAGAGGGAGGCCGGCAGGGAGGGAGGGAGGGAAGGAGGAAAAAGAAAAAGTCTAGGATTCGGTTTTAGGGTTTTGTGAATACGCTAATATTATCAAGAACTTTCAAGTCGAGAGCTCAATGACATCATTATCAACAGCACAAGCAGAAGCCGAATGAATATGAAGGGAGGGAGGGAAGAAGCCTAATGAATAGGGAGGGAGGGAGGGGCTGGCGTGACCACATCATCCCCATCACTCTTACATATATTATTATTATTTTTCCCATGTGCTCAAAACCTTGCAAGGCCCTCCCTTCCTTCACATCCAATTTTCCCTTTCTAATAAGAAGGCATTTTCATTTTATCCCTTTCACCTAATCTCACATGAATGATGCACATAGGTTACATGAAAATCGCACCCCCTTACAAATTTCCGCTCTCTCTATTTGTTACTTCCTCGTTGTTTGTCATGACTTCTCTAAGGGCATCGCATAGCCAATCAAGCGTCATGTCCTTGGGTAGAAGGGCGAGGTCAGATGGGTAAGGTTGTCTTCTATGCCCTCTCCCAAAAGTGGCTCGAGCAGTTTGTATATGAACCTTGGCCTCTTCATATCTCGAAATCCACTTTTGTGGAATATTCTCCATATCCAAGAAAGTCGTGCATCATCCACATCAAGATTCCCTTCACCACAAAATCTCTTTGTCTGCGGTCTTGATATATCAGCCACTTGAATTCCTTTTCATAGAATTTGTTGAATAATTGGGGCCTAGATGTGAGTTCGATGTTGCCGATCTACTGCCTGCTAGAACAGATCTACAATCCTCCAAAGCGTGGATAGACACTGCTAACCTATGTTGTAATTTGTTTTTGCATTTTACAAGATAAAACCAGTATGTAAAACGAATACTAAACAACTGATTACGAACATATATCGATCTGACAATAAGGCATTCAATAATATTTAAGATAAGAAAATCATCTGCATAAACATCCACTGTATTATCAGTGAATTCCTTGAGCGATGTGTGACATGTCCACGCAGCGCGTCAGCGTGATAGACTAACTCTCTCACGAACCCTATATATTCGTCTCGCCTACTAGCGAACTTCTTGGACATCGATGATGTTTAATCAAATTGGATGTTCAACCTATTCCCTCGTTCTCAATCTGCTTATATAGATGGATAGAGAGAACATGTTTAAGCTGATTAGGGGTTACAAAAATGGCTGGTTAAGCACGTTCTAACGGAACCAAGTGGTCCATGGAGGAGTGACGTCCTCCTTGTACTTTCCCGATCTCCTTTGTCCTTTGAGGCGTGAAGATCCGCCGCCTTTTGGTCTTCATGTCCTCTTCACCTTTCGTGTCTTCTTTTGCCTTGGTCCTCGCCATTGAGCCTTTCTGGGTCCACAAATAGTTCTTTTTCGTGTTCAGGTATCCTTCAGTCAACGAATCTTTGACTAAACATTTGACCATCGTCCTCGGGTCTTCACTCCTCGAAGCTTTGGTCTCCGCATCCGGGCAGCTCTCTTGCATTTCTGCAGAATTGAGCTCTAAAGCTAGCAAAGTTGTGGCTCGAAACAAATTGTTTCTTCAGCTCCCTCTCAAAGTGTGGTAGCTTTATGACTCCTAGACTCCTCTTCTGCCTTTCGAACGAACCTTTGTCTAAGGCCTTGGTGAAGATGTCTGCCACCATCTGCTTCAATCCAATGAAGCTGGTCTTCAACTCGTTTCTGGTGATTATGTCCCTTATCAAATGATACTTGATTGAGTGAAACACGGGATCCTTCGTTCGATGTATTGCAGAAGTGTTATCCATCTCCAAGATCAGAGACTCTCTGGTGTTCTCACCTAGTTTGTCAAGGAACTGTTTAAGCCATATAATTTTGTTGGCCATCTTCGCGGCTGCAACGTATTCAACTTTGCAGGATGATTGAGCTATAATGGTCTGTTTCTTGCTGACCCAGAGAATTGTTGTGTTGGCTGCAATGGTGCACCCTCCTGAGACACTTTTATAGTCGTTCTTAAGTGATGCCCAACTTGCATCGCTGTAGGAGTGCATTTGGAACCCTGCATCAAGAGAATAACATAGCCCATAATCCTTCGTCGGCTGAAAGTACTGAAGATTCGCTTCGCGATCTTCTAGTGTGCTAAGCCTGGATTCGTGCTGAATTGGCTCATCCTGAACACGGCATAAGCTATGTCGGGGCGTGTGTTATCTGCTAGATACATAAAAGATCCAATCAGCCTCTTGTAAGGCGTGTGCTGCATGGTCTCTTTCTCTTCTTCAGTCCTTGAACAATCTTCGTTCGTCAAGATTGTGCCTACAAGCATTGGGATATTTGCCCCTTTGCAATCTGTCATCCCAAAATCATCAAGGATTTTTTGGATGTACCTTGACTGATGAAGGCATAGCTTTCCTTCGTCATAGTCGCGGTTGATTTGCAAGCCTAGATAACATCTGGCTTCTCCTAGGTCTGTTATCCCGAAATGTTTCAAGATATCGCTCTTCACTCCTGCAATCAACTCTTCGCTTCTACATAGTATCAGGGTGTCGTCCACATACACAACAACAATGATGATCTCCTCGTCTGTGATCCTCACATAGACATTGAAATCAGCCATCAATGGCTCGAATCCCAAGGATGTCAGGGCATGATCTTTCTTCTTGTACCATTGTCATGCTGATTGTTTCAGACCATAGATACTTCTGTGCATTCAGCATGCATAGGTAGGAAGTGAGTCAGAGATGTAACCTGGAGGTTGATCCATGTAGACTTCTTCGTCTAGCTCGCCATATAGGAATGTTGTCTTCTCATCGACAATGTGAATCCTGAGATCATATGCAGCTGCATATGCAAATAGTAGGCGTAAGGATGCATATTTCACCACTAAAGAGAAAGTCTCAGTGTAGTTGATGTTGTACTTCTGAGAGAATCCCTTTGCTACAAGTCTACCCTTGTATCTCGAAATGTCTCCATTCAGTCCATACTTGAGCTTGTAAACCCATTTGCATTGCACTATCTTTCGCTTGTCCGGCACTGGTTGCAATGTCCATACCTCATTCTTCTTCATGGATTCAATTTTTTTTATTCATGGCTTGGATCCATTTGTCCTTTTCTGGACTGTTGATGGCTTTCTTGAATGTTTGCGGTTCACCACTAAATCCACAAAAGTCTTTAGATGTTGAAGCCGAGCTGCTTGGCACAAATCTTGCTGGCGCTCTTTTCTTTATTGTTAATCTCCTTGGAGATTCTTTGGGTACTGCAATGCTCTTGCCTTTGTCTCTTCGGCTAGGTCCGAAACCATCTCGGTTTACAAAAGTTGTAGCAGCAAGCAGGCTTGTGGTCCTTTCCTCGTCTGATTCGGCTGACGTGGAGTTCGAACAACTTCATCTGAGTTTTCAGTTTTTGTTCCCTCTGTCATGGTTGGCAAGTCATACTACTGCCTTCCTAAGACTTCATAGCTGACAGAATCATCATCGGTCATTGTTCTTGTCTCATCAAACTTGACTCTCTGATAGTCTTCACTATATTCGTTTCTGGCATGTAGATCCCGTAGTATGATGAATGATTGTCATACCCTTCGAGATATCCTAATTCGACTTTCTTATCAAGCTTCTTTAGAAGCTTATCAGGAATATGTGCATAAGCTACACAGCCAAAAATCTGAACATGTGTTAGACTGGGCTTTCTACCCCACCATAGTTCGTGTGGTGTCATGTGAGGAACACTTGATTTGCCTATCATGTTCTGGATGTAGGCAGTTGTAGCTACTGTTTCTTGGTGGCTTCGAGTAGGCCATCATCCACCTTGTGGCTTCCATGAGTGTCCTGTTCTTTCTCTCAGCCACACCGTTGTGTTGTGGTGTGTAGGATGCAGTCCTTCTATGAAGGATTCCTCGATCATTGCAGAAGTCAGTGAAGCAGTTCGAGATGTACTCTCCACCATGATCAGTCCTGATCTACTTCACCTTGTTTCATGTGCATCTTTCTGTCCAGTTCACATATTTTGTGAACTTGTCGAGTGCATTTGATTTCTTGTGAATGAAATAGACTCGCGCAAACTTGTTGTAGTCATCAATGAATGTGATGTAGTACTTCGAGCCTCCTACTAAGATCACATGGAAAGGTCCACAGATGTTTGAATGTACCAGCTCCAAAATCTTTGTTATTTTATAGGAGTCTCTGGTGAATGGAGTTCAGGACATATCCTCTTTCATGTATGCATCACAGGTTGTCCAACTGGTTGCATTTATGATGCTTATCCCTGTGATAGTTCCATGATGGCTTGCTTGATACAGTGCCATTGAGTTCATGTGGCATAATCTCCTGTGCCATAGAACATTTACAGAGTCATGGGCTTGATGTGCTTGATCTGTCAACAGACGTACTCTCAAATGATACATGTTGTCCTTTCATCTACCTTGCATGATCAGCATACCGGTGCTGGCATCAACGACATTGCATGTTTCGTTCAAAAATGTCACACGCATCCTAACGTCTGCTATTCTTGAGACTGATAGCAAGTCTTGTTGCAGTGTGGATACAAATAGAACATCTTCTAGTAGTGTCTCTATCGTTTGTGTTGAGCCACAGTGAACCAATACCATTCACTTGATGTTTCGATCCGTCTCCAAGAACTATAAATCTTGATGGATCTACACTTCGAAAGTCATACATTATCCATCTTGATGTAACAAAGTGTGAGGTAGCTCCTCAATCAAGGATTACCTCTCATGTGTCAGATGTCGATGTTGCACACACGTCTGTACACAAATAATTTCCGTTGTTCAACCTTTCTCCGCTCATCTTCTAGATTTCTGGCTCTTCAATGTAGGATGAACTATTATTGTTCTCTTGTTTGCCTTGAGGCTGCTTGTTTCTCGGGTTCTGATAGTAGTCCATGGCTGCATGACCCTTCTTGTGGCAATGGATACACTCTATCTTTGGATTTAGCCAACACAAATCGATAGTGTGTTGCGTTTGCATCTCACACATACCTTCTTGTCGCCATTTTGATGTCTCAGCTTTTCTTTGTTCTTCCATCTGCCTTTGTTGGCTCCCTCTGTTTGTTGATCTTGATCCTGCCTTCGATCTGACTCGCTCTTAGGCTTGAACTACTTCTTGGGCTTCTCTTTGTTGTTGTAGAGAGCTTGTTCAGAAGCGTCACTATGATCAAGGTTCTTACGAGTTTCGACTTCTTCTCGAATCTCGATGATTGCCTTTTCAAGTGTCATAGCTAGATCTTTTGCTAGCAACGTTCGGGTTGTCTAAAGCTCGTAGCAGGTAAGTGAGCTGCTTCTCCGCTGATACTGCATTCTCGGTTCCGGCGTTGTGTAACAAAAGGAATAGATCTTTCATCTTTCTAATAAAGGAGGTGAGGTCTCTGCCATCACATCGCAGGTTTGTCAGTTGATCTTTGAGAAGCATGATCTGACTACGTGATTTCATCTGAAATCTGGTAAGCAATGTAGCCCACATCTCTCTTGCATTAGAGAGTGTCATGAGGTCAAGCGTTAAACTATCTTTGATGGATGATGACAACAGGGCTACTGCCTTGTATGAGAGAAGTCTTCACCTTCCATGATAGGAAGTTGGACCTTGTTGAGTCGAGAATTGTGCATATCTTCGACTGCATGCTGCTTATTGATGCCATTGTTGTGAACTGTTCTTCAGTTTGTTTTTCTTGGTCTCTTGTTACGAATGCTTGTCTCCTGGATCTGATAGCTCTTAAGCTATATCAGCTCTCAGATATGAGCACCAATCTCTGATACCATTGATGAGAAAATTGGGGCCTGGATGTGAGTTGGATGTTGTCTTCCCAGTCTACTGCCTGCTAGAACATATCTACAATCCTCCAAAGCGTGGACAGACACTGTTGATATAAAGTCCTCACAACAGGATTCTAGTCTAAGCATACCATACAAAGCAACAACACATGGGAACTGGTGGAGGTTAAACCAACCCAACCAAACCTAGATCGTACGGATCTAGCCCCCAAGCTATGGATCAATCAGAGTCATGGAAAGAGGAGTCACACCAGCAGCATGTAGCTACTAATCACAAAATCAAGCATACACTAGTGAGAGCCTAGCAGGTATACTTATACTCTCCAAGGCCCATGCACCACTAGCAGTACACTGTGACACCTCACTGGACACCTCTGCAGCCTATCTGGGCCACGTGATCCCGTTCCCTAATGACTCACTGATAGACCCATACCAACTCCACCACCATGTGTTTAGGCCTACAACCATTAATTATGACCATGTACACATAAGGGTCCCAATTCCCTTGTAGTCACAATTAACTTACGGGTTGTTGGTCTACCGGTCGCTAGCGTGGACATGCTACCCGAGGCCAATCATGGGCATGACATTCTTCCCCCCTTATTCAAGTTCTATCCTCTGAACTTAAAACTGGAAAAGTTCCTCCTTAAGCTTCCTTCCTGTTCCCAGAAATCATCATCGTCCGTACATCCCCTCCATCGAACCAAATGCTCGGTAACTATATGATTTCTCAATTGTTTAGTTCTTATATCCAAGATCTTTTCGACTTCAAGACGAGATACACTCGATGATTCATCCAACAGGTCCAACTGATCTCCAGATCCAAGATGCTCTCCTTCGCGTAGACTCTTTTTGAGACGACTTACATGAAATATGGATGCACTTGCAATCCTTCCGGGAGTTCCAATTAGTAAGCTAAAGATTCTATCTTTTTCAAGATCTTAAACGGTCCTCTATATCTAGGGCACAACTTATAATGCTTTCCAGTATGCATTACACTTGAATCCTTCGGGATTCTCAAATATAGCCAGTCTCCCACTTGGAAGTTTCTTGGTAATCTTTTCAGATTTGCATAATGTCGATCCCTATCCTGGGCACTCTGGACATTTTCATGTGAAATTCATAGCATTTCTTACATATCATGTAGGAAATTTGCTACTTTCTAAAACTTGATCGTCCGACTCTCAACCGCGATGGGTGACCTAGGCTCAAAACCGTACATAAACATAAATGGGCTATAACCGGTAGATGAATGCTTACTACTATTATAGGCAAACTCGATCAATGAAAGGTACTTTTTCCAATCAGATTGCGGTTTGGAAACATATGCATTTGTTCTATCATTTGATTTGTTCTTTTCGTATGTCCATCCGCCGTTTCAGGATGATCAGAAGAATCTGTTAGAAATCCATAAATTATAATATGGATGGACAGACCAGGATTCGAACCCAGGACCTCCCTCATACCGGATGGGATGCTCTACCACTGAGCTACCTGCCCTGTTTGATAGTTCTCTCTAGAGTGTGGATTGATATTCCAACACCCCCCCTCAAGCCACACTTGGTTGGGGTCCTAGTTGTCACCTGCCCCACAACTTGGGCCACCTAACCATGGCTTTGACACCATGAACTGTTAGGTCTAACTTGGCTCTGATACCATGTTAAGTTCTTAGCACGTGTGAACTTCACCACACACCCTACAGGATCAAACTGAGGTGTTGTGATTGCACAAGATTGATCAAAGAACAGTATGCTTGAAAAATCTAAGGCAAGAGCACAATGGCATACATTTGATGAAAAAATCTAACTCTTCACTATGAGAAATGAATGTCAGAAAAATTCTAATTGTGTTCAGTATGGGAAAAAGAGGCTGCTCTCGGGTAGAGAGAGAAAATCAAGCATAGAATACTCGGGTAGAGAGAGAATGAGTCCAAAACACCAAAATCTCAATATTCACAATGTGACAAAACATGCCCAGCTTTTCCTACATGAGAGAGACTCGAATTCCTACAGTGGAGTTGCATGGAAAGTCCACTTAACTGAACTAATTCACCTACCATAGATCCACATGTGTAACTGCATGCATGTATGTTGCATGTACTGCATGTCAACTCATAAAACTGCCTAGACATGTGTAGATCACTGAAACTACTTTGCATGTTGCATGCACTGATTGCATGTGGCTTGCATGCATACAGTAAAACTTTGCATGCTATCTAAACATTTGCAGTCATCATAATTGAACCTATCTAACTCAAATCCGAGCTACACTAGAAGGATATGTGCTCAATTCACACTCCTTTTATGTACAACATGAATTTTAGTGGAAATCACCATGGACATGACCCCAAACTTGAGATAGGAAGATAATATTTTAATAATCTTCACACTCCTCCTTAAAATCTATGTTCCTATCAACATCGACTTCGAAATTAGGCCAAGGTTAGACCTCATCTTCATAAATACATTCCTGAGTAGAGGTTTGGTTAGAAGATATGCAACACAATTTGAAGATGAAACATGCTCCAATGAGATCTCTTGCCCAATGACTTTTTCTCTTACAAAATGATGAGCCACTTCAATATGCTTGCTCCTTGCATGAAAGACTGGATTATTTGCAAGAGCCTGAGCAGAAATGCTATCATTCTTGATAATTGGTAAATCTTCATCTGCATAACACTTTAGCTCCAAAAGTAGCCTTTTGATTCATAAATTGTTGTGTTTGTAAGAGATTTGTATTCAGCTTCACAAGATGATAAGGAAATAGTTGTCTGCTTCTTTGATAGCCAAGAAACCAAATTTCCTCCAAGAAATATAGTGTAAACACTTGTGGATTTCCTATCCAACTTGTCCCCTACAAAATCTGAATCTGAAAAAGCAATCAAAGTCAGATCTTCTCTTTCATAGTATAGTCCATAATCCAAGGTAGAAGATATATACCTCAAGACTCTTTTAGCCAACTTCCAATGATATAACTTTGGATCCTGCATGTGTTGACTTAGCTTATGAACACAAAAGCTTAGATCAGGCCTAGTCACTGTTAACCAATAAGTGAGCCAATAAGACTCCTATAAAGAGTGATGTCCTCAAAAGATTTTTCATCATCTTTAATAGGAACTTTTACAGTGTGCTCCATAAGTGTATCTATGCCTTTACAGTTCTTCGTATGGAATTTCCTGTGCATGGAAAGTGCATATCTACTTTGGCTTATAAATGCATGACCTTTCCAAAAATCTATTTCAAGGCCTAGAATATAGTGAAGAACTTCTAAGTCTTGCATCTTAAACTCTGTACCAAGTGCATGCTTAGTCTCTTCAACTAACTTCTCATTGTTTCCACAAAGAATGATTTGAATCCCTCTCCAAAATCCGAGTTCCTGCAAGCAAAAACACTGATAATATGATGTATACACCCTCACCTCTTCAAAGCATGAAGCTCTGATACCACGTGAAGTTTTTAGCACGTGTGAACTTTACCACACACCCTACAGGATCTTACTGAGGTGTTGTGATTGCACAAGATTGATCAAAGAACAATATGCTTGAAAAATCTAAGGCAAGAGCACAATGGCACACATCTGATGAAAAAATCTAACTCTTCACTATGAGAAATGAATGCCAGAAAAATTCTAAGTGTTCGATATGGGAAAAAGAGGCTGCTCTCGGGTAGAGAGAGAAAATCAAGCATAGAAAACTCGGGTAGAGAGAGAATGAGTCCAAAACACCAAAATCTCAATATTCACAATGTGGCAAAACATGCCCAGCTTTTCCTACATGAGAGAGACTCGAATTCCTACAGTGGAGTTGCATGGAAAGTCCACTTAACTGAACTAATTCACCTACCATAGATCCGCATGTGTAATTGCATGCATGTATGTTGCATGTACTGCATGTCAACTCATAAAACTGCCTAGACATGTGTAGATCACTGAAACTACTTTGCATGTTGCATGCACTGATTGCATGTGGCTTGCATGCATACAGTAAAACTTTGCATGCTATCTAAACATTTGCATGTCATCATAATTGAACCTATCTAACTCAAATCCGAGCTACACTAGAAGGATATGTGCTCAATTCACACTCCTTTTATGTACAACATGAATTTTAGTGGAAATCACCATGGACATGACCCCAAACTCGAGATAGGAAGATAATATTTTAATAATCTTCACACTCCTCCTTAAAATCTATGTTCCTATCAACATAGACTTCGAAATTAGACCAAGGTTAGACCTCATCTTCATAAATACATTATTGAGTAGAGGTTTGGTGACAAGATCTGCAACACAATTTGAAGATGAAGCATGCTCCAATGAGATCTCTCTCCCAATGACTTTTTCTCTTACAAAATGATGAGCCACTTCAATATGCTTGCTCCTTGCATGAAAGACTGGATTATTTGCAAGAGCCTGAGCAGAAATGTTATCATTCTTGAAAATTGGTAAATCTTCATCTGCATAACACCTTAGCTCCAAAAGTAGCCTTTCGATACCATGTTAGAAATCCATAAATTATAATATGGATGGACAGACTAGGATTCGAACCCAGGACCTCCCTCATACCCGATGGGATGCTCTACCACTGAGCTATCCGCCCTGTTTGATAGTTCTCTCTAGAGTGTGGATTGATATTCCAACAGAATCCAAGCTCAGTGTCGTCTCTAGTTTAGCAAACACGGCCGACCAAAAGTGACCGACGAACTTCAGATCATGATCGCTCACAATATCACGTGGTAATCCGTAAAGCCTAAACAGACGCTCTACAAATATCTGAACTACATCAGAAGCCTCTGCGGTGGTCTTTACCGGAATAAACGTAGCCAATTTGGTAAGACGGTCGACCACAACCCAAATTGCATCATGTTGTTTATTCATCTACGATAACCCAACCGTGAAATCCATGGAAATACTGTCCCATCTCTTATCAGGGATATCCAATGGATGCAACAAACCGCCAGCCTTATGGCGTTCAGCTTTATTCAACTGGCATTGGTCATACTTGACCACATAAGATTCTACAAAGGACTTGAGTTTTGGCCAATAAAAATCCACCGTCTTCACCTTTTCTTTGTCAATCTTGATTCCAAAGGAGGTAATCTTATGACCTTGGTAAAGAAGTTCCTTCTTAAAGAATTTGCACTTTGATTCTTTTGCATAAAGCTTCTCTTGTCTTAAGATACGTAAGACAGTGCGGAGATGCTTAACATGCTCTTTGAGTGTTTTGCTATAGATCAAAATATCATCCAGAAACACTACTACGAACTTCCCCAAATATGGACAAAATAAATTGTTCATCATTTGTTGGAAAGTAGCCGGAGTATTTGTCAAACCAAAGGGCAATACAAGAAACTCATGGTGGCCAAACCTGGTCCTAAAACCGGTTTTAGATACATCTTCTGGATGTATCCTAATCTGATGGTATCTCGTACGTAGATCAATTTTTGTGAAGTATTTAGCTCCATTCAATCGATCTATGAGATCGTCCATCCTAGGCAACGGGTATTTATTTTTAACTGTAAATTTGTTCAGACCCTTGTAATCTACACATAGTCAGAAACTCCCATCTTTCTTATTCTTAAGAAGGACAGGTGCTCCCTATGGAGATTTACTTGGTCTTATGTGTCCCATCTTGAGATACTCCTCGATCTGCCTAGCCACTTCCTCCTCTTCCTTCTGATTGAACCGATATGGTTGTCTGAAGATAGGATGACCATCGGACAAAAGATCTATCTTATGATCAACCGACCGAGCGGGCAGTAGTCCATAAGGTAGCTGCTTTGGAAAAACTTCACTAAACTCTTGTTTTAAATCTTGCAAAAGCTGTTGTTCCTGATGGAATTCTCGGTGTTAAAGCATGAAAACACATTCACATTCCCAACACCACAATGCATACGAGATTTCAAAAGCAAGTGAAAGATTTCATAGTCAGAATCATGAAGTTTCTCAATTAATTCAACCGAGGAAATCATCGGCGATGGAAGAACATCGGTCTCTCCAGAAATAGAGACAATCTGATCAAACTTATATTTAAATACCATAGAATGATTTTTAAAATCTATCTCTAAAGAGTCTGATTTGCCAAAAAACAATTCATAGCCCAAAATCACATCAGTTCGCTGGTCTAGATTCATGACATGGAAATCCAACGGCTCAACATAGTCCTACATCCGAAGCTCTAAATTGGAGACTTTGACATCCCAAATCTCAGTGTCCGACCCTGAGGCAAGACGAACCACGTAACGGTGATCACTGTCCATGGTGGGCACTCGGAGCTTCTGCACAAGTCGAGCATTCAAAAAATTGTGAGTACTACCTGAATCAAATAGCACATTCACATCTTTCCCTAAAATAGGTTGGTAGCCCAAGTTGTTAGAGTTAATAGCTTGCAGTTGATTAAATAGATTCTGCATTTGTTTATCCTGTTGTTTATTGCTCTGATGATGTTCTAAAACTGCCTTGCCTAAAGTTTGCAATAGTTTTTTTGAGTCTAGGGTGTCATCACTGCCGGGTGAGGCCGGCTGAATTTCTGTATTTCCCCCATTACTACCAAGTGATGCTGGGTGAATCTCGGTACCACCCCCCTCCAAAATTTCATCAGTATCCATTTGCTTGCCAGCTAAAAATTAAAAAAAAATTCGTTCAGTTAACAAATATATTATGGGTAATAATTGCTAAATTAAGCAATTATTACAAAAAACTAATTTTTAGACCATACGTGCTTTCAGTAACAAATTATACCAATGAATCGGCAAATGGATCCTTAAGGAATAAAAAGTTGAAATTAACCGTTAATGCAACGAAAATCCATTAACAACTGTTAACTCAAATAATTAGCTGCAAAAATTAACTTATAGTTCATTAGAACTGAAAAAACACCAAGAAAAGGAAAAAATTCCCCTTGATTAAAGATGTCCACCAATCCCCAACTTACCTACTCTTGCATGCATAACTTAAAGTTTTAACTAAAGAAAACTTTAAGTTTGGGGCCACCTACCCCCCCCCCCCCCCCCCCCCCCCCCCTCCTTCCAAACACCTCTCCTCGGGCCCTACTATTGGGCCATTTGGGGCCTTCCTTCATGGCCCACCCGCACCTTCTCATCCTGCTCAGGCAGCAAGCAGCATAAGAGAAATCCGCGTGCGCGCACGCGAGAGAGAGAGAGAGAGAGAGAGAGAGAGAGAGAGAGAGAGAGAGAGAGAGAGAGAGAGAGAGAGAGAGAGAGAGAGAGAGAGAGAGAGAGAGAGAGAGAGAGAGAGAGAGAGAGAGAGAGAGAGAGAGAGAGAGAGAGAGAGAGAGAGAGAGAGAGAGAGAGAGAGAGAGAGAGAGGGAACACATGGGAACTGGTGGAGATTAAACCAACCCAACCAAACCTAGATCGTTCTTCGCCTTCGTGTCTTCTTTTGCCTTGGTCCTTGCCATTAAGCCTTTCTGGGTCCACAAATATTTCTTCTTTGTGTTCGGGTATCCTTCAGTCAACGAACATTTAGTCCTCGGTGTTAGGGGGTTTGGGAGCCTTAAGGTGCAACATTTATGGAATGGCTTACACACCCTCATCACCATATGGTTTTGAGGTTAGTGGTTATAAAGTATGCATTGCATCCCAAAGGTCTCAAGTTCCAATCCCACCCCTAACACCTTTGGTTCCATTGCCCCCTTGATATCCCTCTTGGAGAGCCACCAAAGGAATTGAGCCAACCCCATGAGAGAATGGAATCCAGAGAAGTGCAATAAAACTAAATAAAAGCAGGTCGCTCGGTGAAACTCGCTTCTTCGCAGGGGAAATAGTGTTAGGAGGTTTGGGAGTCTTAAGATGCAACATATATGGAATGACTTACACACCCTCATCACCATATGGTTTTGAGATTAGTGGTTATGAAGTATGTGTTATATCCCAAAGGTCTCAAGTTCCAATCCCACCCCTAACACACACCCCTAACACATTTGGTTCCGTTGCCTTTGAACCTACGTTGCTTGGCCTACACAACTCTGTTTAAGCCCAAATCAGTTTCTACTTGTAGACCTTGCCATCCTAGACTACACAGACATTGTACAGAAGGTTGTGCGGACGATTTGTACGAATTGTACGGATGGCCGTATGGACCCAAAAAAAAAACTTCGTCCCAAAAAATTGTTGAGCCCATTAGATGACATTCATAATTGGGAAGCCCTCTGCAGATATCCCCCTTGGGGAGCCACCAAAGGAGTTGAGCCAACCCCATGAGAGAATGGAATCCAGAGAAGTGCAATAAACCCAATAAAAGCAGGTCACTCGCGGGGGGGGGATAGTGTTAGGGGGTTTGGGAGCCTTAAGATGCAACATATATGGAATGGCATACACACCCTCATCACCATATGGTTTTGAGGTTAGTGGTTATGAAGTTTGTGTTGCATCCCAAAGGTCTCAAGTTCCAATCCCACCCCTAACACTCGGGTCTTCACTCCTCGAAGCTTTGGTCTTCGTGTCCAGACAGCTCTCTTGCGTTTCTACAGAATTCAGCTCTAAAGCTAGCAGAGCTTTGTGGCTCGAAACAAATTGTTTCTTCAGAATCTTTAGCTCAGCTATAAAGGGAGCCATATACACGTCCATATTTGTGGCCTTGTATGTTTTCAAGATAAGAAGGACAAGCATTAGTTGCCCCTTCTTGATACTTAGCCAAGGAAGAATGTTGTAATTTACAAGGACAATGAACCAAGTGGAACATGATGTGGAGCACAATTAACATGATGACAAAAAAAAAAAAAATGACTTCGTGTCCGAGCAGCTCTCTTGCGTTTCTACATAATTGAGCTTTAAAGCTAGCAGAGCTTTGTGGCTCGAAACAAATTGTTTCTTCAGAATCTTTAGCTCATCTATAAAGGGAGCCATATACACGTTCATATTTTTGGCCTTGTATGTTTTCAGGATAAGAAGGACAAGCATTAGTTGCCCCTTCTTGATACTTAGCCAAGGAGGAATGTTGTAATTTACAAGGACAACCGACCAAGTGGACCATGATGTGGAGCACAATTAACATGATGACGAAAAAAAAGAGAAATGAATTGAAGACCCTTTTTTTTTTAAATTTATCAATTTTTTTTTAAAAAGTATCCAAATTTAAAATACTTTAAATAAATATATTGTAATGGTAAAAAAATGTTGTATTTTGCAAGAAAATAATTTAAGCTACAAAAATTTAGTCAATAGATTTTTATAAATAGCTTAAAATTAGCTTATACTAAATAATAATACTATTTAAAATAAAATCATTAGGTACACAACCACTAAAATACCTAAAAAATATTTTTTGCTTACTTAAAATAAAAATTATATAGAATCTGAAAAGTTTTCTAGATTACAATTCTTGTATCAAAAAAAATATTTTTTGAATTATGTTAAAAATTTGAATCAATATTTTTTAAAATTCTAAATTTTTAAAAAACTTTACTTATATCCATGCAAGTTTATTAAATATTTAAACATTAAATAAACACAAATAAAATTACTTTACAATAATCAAGATTAAATAGTTTGTGAAAATACTTAAATCACCCTCAAAAAAATCTTTTCATTTCTTAAAATTTTTAACAATATTTTTTTTTACAAAAAAATTATAAAAACACATCTAAAAGTAAAATATTGTAAACTTGACAAATCGTTACAATTTTAATTTTTAGTAATGATTATCAATATTAAAATTTTTATAATATTTCAAATTCTTTATTTTGAATCGTAAAAAAACAAATTTAAGAACATTAAATCAATTAAAAAGAATTCAAGACACAATACATCAAAAAATACAAACGCAATTATTTTGTAAAACAAAAGAGAATTTTTTACTTCCAGAAATCATTGAGGTCATTTATATATTTTTCCTTTTCTTTTTCTTGAGTAGCCATTGTACTTTCAAGTGACACTTCTTTTACAATTTTTTTGACTACAGTTACTACATTGTAATCTTGAACCAAGACATCAACAAATTCTCCTGTGTCGTCTACTTTTCCGCTAGCAGGAGACTGAGGTTCCTTGGACAAGGAAATTATTGTATCCTCGCTGTCCAAACTCTTACCCACCTTAGATAATTCATCTGGCAAAATTGAAAGAGATTTCATTCTCATTTTTACAAAATCTTTACAAAATCAACTAAATTAGTATCTAAATCTACTACAGCAACATGTCTGCCTTTCTAAACAGCACATGCGCTCATAGTGCCGCTACCGCTAAATAAATCTAAAATCCAATCAGCTGGGTAAGAAAAAATATCAATTAAATGAATAATTAATTATTGTGGTTTTTGGTAGGGACAAACCACGGAACCCATCATTGGATTTTTTAATTTCTTTGTCACAGCTGGATACTGGAACAAGTTTCCAAAACTTATCAGTTCAGAAGTGTTATAATGCAGCATCGAGCATTTGCCATCCAAAGAATAATAATCGATGGTTATGTATTCTATTTCATTGCAAAGTCGAGCTCCTCCCGAGTTCCTGACATTGGGCTTGTACCTAACATGAAACATTACAAGTAAAATCAATTTAAAATTTTAATTTTAAAATAAAAAATTTAAAATAAAATTATGAATTAAAATACGAATTGATAATTCAGGAACTTAAGAACTTACCACACAGCATTCTCAATTCTCGCATTATAGAAAGTTAGTAGAGCTTTATGTACTGATGCTGACTACCAAGAAGAATGAAAAATAACAACTCTCCAAATTGGAGAAGTTGTGATTTCAAGAAAGTCCTGCATAAAACTATGGATTTCAGTGAATTTGAAAGGAGTATTATCATTTAATGATTCCTTCATCTGAAATTCATATGGTATATCGGCGATGCAGAGTGTACAAGGTCTTTTTCTTTGAAATTTCTCTACAATCGCCCTCCTCAACAGAGTAAAAGCATGGTTGATCATCAACACTTTTGGGAAAGTAGGTCTCTAATGGATCCTCCTCCGCAATGGTCTCACCCCGTGCCAATCTCTGCCCACCCCGTGCCAATCTCTGCCCGTCCCTTTTTTCTGCTTTTGCCTTCAGAATATGTCTCTTGAATTGCTCTGGAAGGACTTTGTTTTTTTTTTTTTTTTTGTCTTCGGGAGACTGAAAAGGAAAAAGCTACGCTTAGCATGGGAGACAAAAAATATAAAATAGAATAGGAGACTTAACTTATCAAAAACAAAAATTTAAATAAAGAAAAAACTATGCTTAGCATAGGAGACATAGAATATAGAAAAGAAAAAATTAATAAGCACCTATGATTAACATGGGTGAAATAAATACCATGTCTCTAAACAAAATAAAAAATGGACTCAGGGCTTCATTTCGGTTGTTCAGAGGATAAACCCTCTGGCATTCATCGAAATCTTGACAAATTGACCCTGTCACAAGGGCTTCTTGAACTTTCATAAATGATTTGTGTTTGCATTTAAAAAATATATTTATTAAAAAAACAACCAAATTATGAAAATCATTTTATTGAAAAAGGTAACATGAAAATAAATATTTAAATTATGATTATTACCTTTGAAATTCTTTTCCCATTTCTGCCAGGGAAAGTTGACCATTGGCAACTCTTGAAAGAAAACTTATTATTAGCTCTGAAGAGCTAATCCCTTACATATTCTTCCACTCTGATATCTCCATTTCAGTAAAAATTGGTTTAATAACAACTATGCTAAGCATGAAACAAACATGATTAAAAATATATTTTGTAATTACTCACCAAAATAACTAGAGCTTTATCAAAATAGGCTTTGATGGCCTCGTCCTGACAAAGTCGGATATTTATCATAGTCTCATTCAGAATGAAAATAGAACGAGACTTATCCGTCTCCTTTACAAGTATATTCACAAAACCTTCTTCTTGATTCTCATTTGATTGATCAGCAAGCAATCTTTCTTGAACTTTGAATTGTGAGTGCTTTGGCAGCATGTGGGCTTCTGAATTTGCAAATGAGGTGAGTTATGCTTGGACTTTGGTCCTTAAATAATTTTTTTTTCGAGACCCCCGTCTCACGCCAGTCCTCCAGCTTATTTTGGGACCAAGTTGCCGGGACTCACCTCACCTCATGCCGACCTCGAGTATTAGCCCGGACAGTCCAAACCTAACCCTAACCCTAAGAATGCTGCCAAATAGTATTTAAGACATGGTAGCCGCCGGAAATTTTTATTAACCAGTTATTTTTTAGGCTTGTTGTTCATTTGCATTTAGTTGGTTTTTCCTGTGTACGTCTATTGAGGTTCGCATAGGTTTTTATTTGTTCTATGACCAGCATAGGTTGCAGTTATATTTGAGGACCACATTTAGTGTGGTGTTAACTATTTGAACGGTTCTATGCTTAGCATAAGTACGTAGTTAGATTTTTTTTTGAGGTTACGATGTCAAGTAGTTCTATCTCTTCTATTCCAGTAGTTGTAATTCAAGCCAGAATTCCCAGTCATGAAATTCCAACACCTTCTCAACCAGTTCAAGCACTACTAGTGTCATAGGTTCAATTTATAGATCAGACTCCAAACAAAAAAAAAAAAATACAAGAGAGACTTGAGATCCCCACCTGATTTAACGAATCGTAAAAAACAGTTGGTTACAAAATCTGAGATTCGAAGGTACGAAATATTATTTGCTGCTCATCCTGTTGTTTGCAAAAGCTGAGTATCAGAAAAATTGAAGAATTAAGATCAAACTTTTTTTTACGAAGTAAGGATGAGAGAAATTACTATTTGTGTGCAACAGTGAGGCCGGACAAAAATTCATTTTCGTATTTTTTAAATGCTTTGGAGATTTGTCGCAAAGCCTACAAAGTAGTTCACGCAATCGGAAACTCACGGCTTCAACGAATGCATGCACGACTTTAGAAAGACCCAACATTACGGGGATCCTTACAAGGTCGAACTGTTTCTCCATATGCTTAAAATGCAACTGCTTGGCTAAAACATTTCATAGATGTGCACGGAAAAAAATTGCCTAATTTCTTATATTTTCACTTGCCGGATAATTTTACAAAATTAGAAATATTTTTGATGTACAAAGAGTTTGCAAAAACAAAAAATGTTCTCTATTTGAGTTATTCATATTTTCTTAGAATTTGGAAAAGAGATTTTGGACTGGTAAGATTTCCAAAAAATCACGAATGATAGTATGCTCCACTTGCGAATTGTTAAAGTCTGCAAAATAACTTGCAAAGACCAATGTCGAGAAAGGTAAATATTTATCAAATTTGTCATTCATATTAATACTTTCTGTTTTGAAAAAATTTATGTTGCAGTCTTTTTGAACACCATTACGGTATGATCTTTATTTCATTAAATAAGTGAATCATTGTATTTTATGTGGATGCTACAAAAGCTCTTCAACTGCACAGAGATCAACAAACAGTTGAAAGACAAAAGTTGGCCAAGCATCGAAAGAAATGTTTGGAATGTCCACAAAAATATCTGGGACTTGTTATTGACGACATGGATCAGAAGAAAACAATGTTGTCTCATTTTGTCAGAGTGCCCAAAAATTTGAACGAGGTAGATTTTATTCAGGTTCATCTCGTTGGAGCACTTGTGTTTAATGGCGCTTTGGAGTCCAAGGTCTTTTTTAATTATCCCAATGTTCGAAATGATCCAAATTTGACGATCACCATTGTACATAAGATAATTTGCAAATTTGGTGAAAATCTTCAAGAAATACTTTATTTGCAGCTTAACAACACTATTAGGGAAAATAGAAATCACTATTTTGGCATACTTGTCTATGCTAGTGGAGAATTTTTTTTTCAAAAAAGTAAAAATAGAATTTCTGTTGGTAGGACATACCCACGATCAAATTGATCAAATGTTTAGTTGCTTTTCTAAGAGGTTGAGATGCAAGAAAGAATTTTCATTACCAATGCTTCAAAGTATTGTTGAGGAATCATATGTGCCGAAGCCAAACGTGTCAATAATCAGACACACATGATTTTTGTGATTATGTTAAGACGTCCAACACAACAAAACGATGCGTAGCTAATATTAATGATATTAGCTTTCAGCACCAGTTTAAAATCCAAAGTAACGAATCATGCATTATATTATTATGGGGCAAACTATTTTCAAATTCAGTTTCGTGGCTACCTCTTGAAGGAGTTCGATTTTTGCTTAACATTCCATCGACTCAAATCAAGCTTGTTGTGTTGTCTCCCTTGAAGTCCTTGCTAGAAGAACAAAAGGCGCAAAGAGAACATCGTGAGATTGATCCATTTGTCTCATTAAATTTTTTGAAATCAAGTATTCAAACAGCTTATCATTTTTTTGATGAGTTTGATCAGCATTGGTGGATGGACCTTTTTGAGGAACAAAAAATTAGTTTGCTACTGCAAACTGAACAAATTCTCCCTCAAGAAATACTTTTTAGTCCTGCCAAATCAACAAGCGTTAGATGTTGTTCTTTCGAAAGCGCCTTGGTAAGCACATCATCTATCATATCCTTGGTTCCACAGTACTCCACGACAAGCTTGTCGTCATCAATCAGCTCCTTAACAAACATGTACTGCAAATCAATATGGTTACTTTTCTTGCGCTCCCCTCCATTCCTGCACACAAAAATACAGCTTTGATTATCATTCCTTATGACCATCTTTCTCTGTTCCATGGTCCATTTTGTTAGTAGATTTTGTATCCGTAGCGCTTCTCTATTAGCATGACTGAGTGCCATATACTCTGCCTGCATCGTTGACAATGCAACACTTCTTTTTCTTGCACAACCCCAACTTATTGCAACATTTGAACAGTTGAAAACATACCCTGATGTTGATCTCCTTGTGTCCCTGTCTCCTCCCCAATCTACATCAACATAACCTATTATTTTAATATAAAAAAAGGTTGAATAGATTAAACCCCAATTCCTATCCCTTTCAAATACTTGAGGATCCTTTTTGCACTCTTCCAATATGCTCTTCCTAGGTTGTTAGCAAATTGACTTACTTTATTCACATTGAACGCTATGTCTGGTCTTGTGCACACAGCCACATCCATAAGAGAACCCACCAAATTTTAAAATGGCTTATTTTTCATTTCCTCCATTTCTTCATGATCTTTGGGCACCATATCTGCACTGAACTCATGCCCCTTCTCTATTGGAGTATTCATGACTTTTGATTCAGTCATCTGGTAACGAATGAGCATTTTCTGAATGTACTTGCTTTGTGTCATTATGGTAGTACTTGTAGAGATATTTCTTTCTATCTGACTTCCTAGACAATAGGCTACTTCCCCCAAATCTTTTACCTTGAATTCCAATGCTAGAGCTTTCTGGATCTCTCCGATATTGTGCTCCTGACAAAACAATATACTGACCATTCATAAGAGTATAAATGCTTCCATTAAACATGCAGAGCTTCATTCCAAGTTTTCTCACAAATTTATCAAACCTCTGATTCCACTGCCTGCATCCCTGTTTTAGACCATAGATTTCCTTCTTCAGCTTGCAACACTTGCTGCCTTCAACTTCAAAATTAGGCGATTGTATCCTGTAAATGGTTTCTTCTATAACTCCATTTAAAAACGTTGTTGTTACGTCCGACTGCCAAATTCTCCAGTTCTCAGTGAGTAGCAATTGCTACCATGATTCTTATGGAAGTAATTCGTACCACAGGCGCATAGGTTTTGGTGTAGTCTATCCCCTCTATCTGGCTGTACCCCTTTGCTACAAGCCGGGCTTTGGATCTGTCAACACTTTTGTCAACCTTTAACTTAACTTTGTATACCCACTTGTTTCCAATTACCTTTGTATCTGTTGGTATATCTAATAGTTCTCATACTTGGTTTTCTTGCATGGATTGAATCTCTTCCTCCATTGCTTTCCGCTAGCTGAGCCAGTGTTTCGATTGTTTTGCCTCTGTGAGTGTCTTTGGTTCTAGTATGAAGTCTCCCCTTTCTCCATTAGATATATCGTGTCTTCATACCTTTTTGATGCCTTAGAATTGATGCCCTTTTGATTCTAGTTGACTTCCTTAAGAGAACACTCTGATCTAGTTCTTTTCTTTTCTCATGATCTTTTGTTACTACTGCATCGTAACTCTCAACTTCTAGTTCAACTTGAAGATATATAGACTGGCCTTGTGTAGGTTGAACTACTTCTATCTGAGAACTTATCTCTAGATAGTTCTTCTTGGAAATATTTTCATCATAGTATGATTTGTCTTCACAGAATTCTACATCTCTTGAAACTATAATCTTCTTAGTTTCTAGGATGTAAATCCTATATCCTTTCTGTTTATTAGGATATCCCACAAATACCCCTTTTCGCGCTCTAGGATCAAGTTTCTTCTTACCAATATCTTCTTTTAATGCATAGCACAAACAACAAAAACCCTTATGTGATCTAGCCATGCTTTGGACTTGGTCCAGAGTTCGTTTGGTGTCTTCCAGTTCAGTCTATGTATTGGCAATCAGTTATAAATATATGCGGCTGCAGACAAAGCTTCTGCTCAAAAATATTTAGAAAAGTTCTTTCCATACATCATGCACCTCACACTATTTAATAAAGTTCGATTCATTCTTTCACTAACTCCATTCTGTTGTGGATTTTGAGGACAAGTTTTTTATTCCTTCTTGCTTGCAAAACAGTTCAAATTCTTTGTTGTCGAATTCTCCCCCGTTGTTTGTTCTTAAGGCTAGAGGTGCTTGTCCCTTCCGAGTCTTACATGAATTCACATATTCTTTGAAAGCAAACAAGGCTTTTGATTTAAGCTTTAGAGCCTTTACGACTGTATAACAAGAATAATCATTCATGAAATATTTTGCAGATCCAATGGATGATATTTCAATGGGTCCACAAAGATCACTGTGAACGAGCTCCAACACCCCACTCTCTTGTCAACGAAGGTCTCCAAGGCCTTTAGGTGTATGGCAATAAGGAGATACACTTTCATGAATATAATATTGTTGAGCTCATTTGTGTTCACATTGAATATCTTCTCGACCATTCTATTTTAAAGTCCTTATTAGATTATCGTGAAAATATTTAGGTGATAGTGCATAGATCGGGATCATCTCTTGAAAGTTTCGTATATGGGATAGTTGTGAACTAATGCTTTAATTAGCAACCTTGCCAAGTAGCAATCATAGAATTTGCCTTTCGATTGTAATCTAGAGGTTGTATGAAGTACATATCTTAGGCTCATCCATTGAAAAAATTACTCTTTGAGAATGCTATATTTGGTGCTCTATTTAGGACTACATACTCATAAATTGCTTTTAAGTTGTAATTTACCCAACATGTGAAATAAGTTTAAAGGTGGTGATTAGCAAAGGTGATGCTTCAGACGTTCTAGAGTTCTGCCTTGGATATTCAATGCTTCACATAGTAGCCTATATTATGCTACATAATCGTATATATATGAATGAATCATCAGTTTATATCTCTTGGAGGGCAATTTCTCTCTCTCTCTCTCTCTCTCTCTCTCTCTCTCTCTCTCTCTCTCTCTCTCTCTCTCTCTCTCTCTCTCTCTCTCTCTCTCTCTCTCTCTCTCTCTCTCTCTCTCTCTCTCTCTCTCTCTCTCTCTCTCTCTCTCTCTCTCCTTTTTCTCTCTCTTTGGAAATCATCCTAGCCTGACATTGCTCTTGTAAAGACCTTTCGACATTGGTGTAGTGACTTTACTATCAGTCAATCCTCGTGAGTCATATGCAAGATGTCCATTGTAATGTATGATTCCTAATGCAAAGATTGCCTAAAGATTGCACACAAAAAGTAGGCTAAATTAAAAACTTTTATGCAATGTTTGATGTTCCTTTCATATGAAGTTGATTGAAAATAGTAGGTGACCATCAAAGATTTGGCCTATATTGCCCATGTCGAGGGGGTCCTAGTCTGCCAAAAAGAACTATAAAAGTTGTTTAAATAAAATAGTCTTATAATTGGCTTTAATATATTTAACATTTGGCAATGCCAAATTCCATGAAGTAACCTTGCGTTTTATAATACATTGAGAAATCTAACATTTTGTCCTCAAAACAGGAAAGAATTATAGGAACATTTCCATCAACTTTTCATTATTAAACTAGAAAATCATTATCCTTAGTTGGACTTACATATCAAACAAGAACTCAGAGATAAACCTATTTTCCAATTATTAATCTCTATTTTGGAGTAAAATTCAGGTTTGGAAAGTACACTAAGTGATAAATTTTCTCATATGGGTTTCAGTCTTTATAAGTTACTAATATCACCTTCATGTAAAACTCTTATATGAGATATTGGGTGAAGTATTTCCTAACTTAAGAAATTGAAATTACAGAAAAATAACAATTATAGTCTGTAATCATAACAACTCTGACAAACAATTCATCAACTTCCAAGTACAAATATCCTTACAATCCACAATTCTAAAATATAATTTTTCATTCAACTAGTATCTCTAGGAGAATCATTAAGATATAAAATGATTAAACTCGACTCTAAATATCCTAGATACTCTCTTCACTTAATTGCTTCTGTTTCTAGCATCAAATGCAAGAAAATAACAATAATATAGATTTGTCTATCCCCTACGATAACTGGAGATCTAATCAAAAGAACTGTACTCAAGCATTTATAGAATAAAACATGTAGTAGAATATCATTCACTAGATTAATTAAATACTTGTGAAATTTTTAGCATGTGTGAACCTCACCATACACCTTACAGGATCTTACTGAGGTGTTGTGATTGCACAAGATTGATCAGAGAACAAAGTACTTGAAAAATCTATGGCAAGAGCACAATGGCATACATCTGATTGAAAAAACTAACTTCTCACTGTGAGGAACTAACTTCCCTACATCAAACTGGCTTGAGTTCCTACAGTGGTGTTGCATGGAAAGTCCACTTAACTCAGTTAACTCAACTACTAAGGATCCACATGTGTAACTGCATGCATGGATATTGCATGTACTGCATGTCAACTCATAAAACTGCCTAGACATGTGTAGATCATAGAAACCACTTTGCATGTTGCATGCACTGATTGAATGTGGCTTGTATGCATACTGAATATGCTATCTAAACTTTTGCATGACATCAAATTTGAATCTACCTAACTCAAACTTGTCCTATTCTAGAAGATTATGTGCTCAATTCACATACCTTTATGTATGACATAGTTTACAGTGGAAATAATCATGGACATGGCCCAAAACACAAGATAGGAAGATATTTTTTACTAATCTTCACACTCCTTAAATTATATGTTCCTATCTATCATAGACTTCGAAATTAGGCCAAGATTAGACCTCATCTTGATAAAGACATTCCTGAGTAATGGCTTGGTGAGAAGATTTGCAACACAATTTGAAGATCCAACATGCTCCAATAAGACCTCTCTCCCAATGACTTTTTTCTCTTACAAAATGATGAGCTACCTCGATGTGTTTGCTCCTTGCATGGAACACAGGATTATTTGCAAGATCTTGATCAGAAATGTTATCATTCTTGATAATTGGAAGGTCTTCATCTCCATAACACTTTAGCTTCAAAAGTAGCCTTTTGATCCATAAAATCTCCTTTGTTGTGGTTGCAAGAGATTTGTACTCAGCTTCACAGGATGATAAGGATATAGTTGCTTACTTCTTTGATAGCCAAGAAACTAAGTTTCCTCCAAGAAAAATAGTGTAAGCACTTGTGGATTTTCTATCCAACCTGTCTCCTACAAAGACTGAATCTGAAAAAGCAATCAAAGTTAGATCTTCTCCTTTGTAGAATAATCCATAATCTAAGGTAGAAGATATATACCTCAAGATTCTTTTAGCCAACTTCTAGTGATATAACTTTGAATCCTGCATGTGTTGACTTAGCTTATGCACACTAAAGCTTAGATCAGGCCTAGTCATTGTTAACCATATAAGTGAGCCAATAAGACTCCTATAAAGAGTGATGTCCACAAAGGATTTTTCATCATCTTATATAGGAACCTTTTGCATATCAAGTTTTAGGCAATTGCATGTAAAATTTGAAATAATCAACTTTTTGTGATTTTATCGAAACCCTAATTTTCATTGGATCTCTAGATTGTGAGGTTACTAACCTTTATTTGAGTGTTTCAATTTTTGGAAGTGGCAAAAGTCATGAGATTGGACATAGATCATAGGTTGATCAACTTAAACATTAATCCTACATTTTACACAATTATACTTCAATAAAACTTATATTTTACAAGTACATTGTAATAGCCAAAGTTGGCCTAGCACATATCCCCCGACGGAAGAAAAGGAGTTCCACCGAGTTTCAAGCTTTATCCTTCCTTATCTTCTTCCTACACTCAAATTCCTTGCTATCACGCTAACTCTCTCTAACTAGTGATGGACAGATTGGATCTATTTACAAATTAGTGGTCCTATAGTATTATAAATACACAAAAATAGACAACTAAAAAATGCCCAGAAATGTCAATAATCAACGATTTCAGGGCTTGTAGATCTATGACTATCGAGAACCTAATACATGTCTTACTTTCCAGCGACCTACAATTCGGAAAATGCCCTACAGACAAGTGATGGATTGATATGAGATAGTGTTGTTAGGATGGCATGTAGAATTGACTGTAAGTAGGATAACAAGACTAGGTAAGTACATATTTTAGAATAGACAAGAACTACAACCAAAAGCTCAAAACAAATTACGTGGATTATGATTACAGATTGACTGGCTACATTATTATTTTGCTTCCACAAGGGGGTGTTACCGTGCAGGTAATTATATCCTCAAGATTAAAATTATGGCCACTATTCTGTGGCTGCATTGAGATAGTATACAATACAAAAGAAAGAAAAAACAAAATATACAATACAAGGAAAATAATATACAAGAAAACATACAAAGAAAGAAATCTTAGTTGCACTTAACAAAACAAAAGAATCATACTTGGAATAAGACAGATAAAATTGATAAAGATGAGAAGAAGCGCCAAAAGCTGATCTCCAACAATCTTCTACAAGAAAAAAAAAAGAGAAAACCCTAGAAAAATAACGTGGCTTTGAAAATTCATTCACGGACGTCAGATTTTGACATTTGTATTTGTGATCCGACATTTGTATTTGTGATCCGACATCCGCATTATGCTTTTCTTTTATGCACAGACAAGTGACGTCAGCAATTAGAAAGTTGCAATCTCCGAAATGGGATGTTGGATTCCGACATTTTTATTGTGCTAGTTGTGTTGGTGCTAGATTGTGCCCGTTGGTGTTGGCTTGTGCCCATTGGCATGGAATCTTGTGAGCAGTCAGTCTCGCAATGTCCGCAAGTAAACCCTTTGTCTCCTCATGTAATTTCCGACATTCTTCGTCATTGTGATGGTGGAGGTTCTTAATCTTTCACTTGGTTCTAAGAGATATCCTCCTACGGGTGCCATATTGTGAAGAACTTTTGTTATTGGACAATTATATGTTTGAGCTTGTTCCAAACAAACTAGATGTTGCTACTCTCTTTCACTATAGGAATTTTCAAGGGGTGTACTACCAAATCCTACTGTGAAATCTTGCAACTGAATTTGAGATAGGTCTCAAATATTCCACAAAACAAGATAAACTAGATCAATCTCTCAAAATAAATTGAAGAGTATAGATAAGTTTTGATTCTACTTTTGGCACATGTGAAATGCCTCAAAAGAAAACATTATTGACTCAAAGAAGGCTCAATGTGCTCAATAACTCAAAACTATGTCTAGATCTCAAGTTTCTTGTGTTGATTAATCAACAAAAGATTGTGAATCAAGCAAAATTGGATCAAATCAACAAAGTCGTCACTCAGATTTTGGAGCTCTCCCTACCCTCTTTAAGATCTTATAACTCTTGATAGACACATCAGATTGATTTGAGATCAATTGCAATGGAAAGTACTTCTTATAGGCTCTCCATCAAGCTATAAGATCAATATCTTTGGACTTAGCTAAGATGATGGAAATAAAGAGATATGAAAATCCTTGATTTTCACATGTGGGGAATTCCAAAATTCCGTACAATGTCAATTCTGATTTGAAAATCTTGATTCTATCCTCTTTGATCCAAACACTTTAGAAGAAAATGTAAAGAAAACTGATAAACAACTTTTTTGCTCGAATTGAGCTCACAAATTATTGCTCAATCAGTGATAATAGCATGCAAAGCTTAATTTGGCTCTGATACCATGATGAAAATCCAACAAGTTCACACGTGTGGGAACAATCCTCAAGAGCTGAATGATCTTGTTAAGCTTTGTGTTTAGCACATAAATTGATTCTAGATTGAGTATCAAAATCTACTTCTAGAATTGTGACCAAAGCACAATCTAGCATGCTAATAATCAAAGAATGATTGCTTTCAATTTCAAAAGAAAATAAGTACAAGAATTTAATGCATTAGCATAACCTTCTACTCGAAGTTAGAGAGAGAAGAGAATTCAGCAAACAATATGATAGATCTCAAATTGACATGAAATAGCTTCAAAGCTTGGTTCTTCATCAAAATTTTTGAGAGAGCTTACACACATTACTGGATATTGGAGCAGCTCAAGGTACCTTGCATGTCACTTTGGGATCACTTACAATCATTGCATCGTGATATGCCACGAGTTTCTTCAAGCCCATAATTGGCATTTCTATGTCTACATTCTATATGCATGTTTTTATATGTCCAACTAGACTCAAGAAACCATGTAGCTCGACTTTCTTCTAGGCCAAATTTGGCATTTGCAATATGAAACATTACGTACACATAGAAAAAATCTTTTACCAAAGCCTAAAGTCAAGATAGATGATTTTTCATTTTCAATAGTAGGATCATCCTTCTTCCTTGTTTCCAAGGGAATATGGGCAAAGCATATGCATTAAAAAATCTAAGGTGATCAACCTTAGGCTTCTTTAAATATAAGATCTCAAGTCTTTTGGCAAAGATGCCTCAATTCTCATGGCTTTTGCACATTCATATAAGAATCTATTCTTTCTCTCAACCAGTCCATTTTGAGATGGAGAGTAGGCACAAGATAAATCTCTTTTAATGCCTTCAAGCTTACAATAGTCATGGAATTTATTGGAGATATACTCTCTACCTCCATCACATCTAAAAGCTTTAATCTTGAATGAGAATTGCTTCTCAACGTAAGCTTTGAAAATAAGAAAATGATCAAACACCATTGATTTAGAAGCAAGAAAATTTATCCAAGTGAATCTTGTGAAATCATCGATAAAAGATTTTTAACACGTGGTCCTCCCTTGCTCATAGATGATGAGAAATGAACATCCGAGTGGATCAAATCCAAAGGATGCTTACTCTTGATAGAAGATATTGTAAATGGCTTCTTGTGAGATTTAGCAATAGCACAAGCCTCACATGGCTTGATCTCCTCGGAAAATGACTTTGGCAAGCCATTTGCTTTGGCTTCTTTGATCATAGAGAGCATGGATTTGTAGTTGGGATGTCCCAACCTCCTATGCCATAACTCCTCCATAGATAGCTTGTTCACAAAAGCAACATTACAAGAATTTACACATTCTCTTGAATCAAGTTTATAGATGACTCCAAATCTAGATCCTAGTGCAAGTATCTCATCATTCTTCTTGATAGTACAAGTATCAACATTGAATTTCACATCAAGGCCATTATCAAGCAATTGGTCAACACGAATAAGATTCTTTGTAATCTTAGGTACAAAAAGAACTTTAGTAAAAGGAAAAAACTTTAGAAGATGCAAGCTTTAAGGAAATATCACAATTCCTTCAATAGGACAGTCATAATCAATTGTTGTGTATATTGATTTCTTGGCTCCATCATAAGTGGAATAAAAGAGAAAGAGTCCTTGGAGCTACAGATATGTGAACAAGCTCCACTATCAATATACCATAATCCATCCTTGTTGAAAGGAGAGGATGAGAAGCTAGGAACCATAAGAGATCCGTCTCCATCACTTGCAATAGTGCCTTCCTTCTCATTGGCGATGTTGGCTTGCTTGAGTTGATTCATCTTCTTGAAGCAATTGGTGGCATAATGACCTTTCTTGCCACAATAAAAGCACTTGATTTTCTTTTTCTTGACCTTAGTTATAGAAGATCTTGAGGTGTCATCCTCCTCCTCATCTTTGTCTTTTGTCTTTGGCTTTTTCCTTGCTTGAGGATTGTTGATATTGGCTCTTGCTCCTCCCTTTGTGCCTGTCCTTGACAAATAAAGCTTTTCCATCATTATGATTGAGTGATAGCTTGTCCATTTTCAAGAGTTTTTACCTCTTGTCTTGATTCTTCACAAATTAGCACACTTTGAAGGGCCTCCCCGCTCCTCCTTAATGGCATAGGATTGGACAAGGTTGTCATATTCATCAGCCATTGAGAATGACTTGGACTAGCTCACTTTGATTGATTAAATCACCAATGCAAGCAAGATCTTTATGAATATCCTTGACTCTCAAAAACATAATTAGATGCACCTTCATTACTCTTTTGACTACTTTGGAAGATTTGATTTCTAAGAGTGAGGAGCCTAGAGGTGTTCTTAGCCTCATAGATACTTGAGACAATCCAAGCTTGTTTGGCTGTAGTACAATCACCAATCTCTCTCAATATCTCATTATAAACATTCATCTTGATAAATTGGAGAGCCATCCTCGCTCTCTTATTGTATTTTATACTTCTTGAAGGACTTGAGGCTCCTCCTCAATCCCAAGTACAATGTCCATTTACATCTTGGAGTATCAAGATTGACTCCATTCTAACCTTCCAAATATAATAGCTGGAGGTACATAGTCTTTCACTATATTCCAATAGGTAGGATCCCATAGACGCATGAAATAGTGAATACTCCTTGTAATGAGACACTAAATGTTGTTACACTCTCACTATAGGAATCCAATAATGATGTGCTACCAACTCCTATGCAAGGTCTCTTGCAACAAACTGTGAGATGATTCTCACTAGCTATACCCAATCTCTCCAAAACTAGATCTGATTCACATCAAACGAAAGTACGGGCAAAGTAGGATCAAACACTCTTAGCACGTGTGAGATTACACTAAGAAACCAAATTTGACTCAAATACAATGATATTGCATGAAACAAAATGGCTAAGATCTTGAAACAGTGCCTAGATCTCAAATAGATAAGATTGAAAAGCATACAACTGTGATTTAGGATCGAACAAACAATATCTTGACCAAATCAATTGTGTCCAGCTAGGTCTAGGTGCCCTATCTAATCCTATTCAAAAGCTTATTAGCTTTTGATTGGATCAACCAAATGGAGTGAAATATATTGCATCAAAACTAGACAACACTAACTTTAAAACAAGTTATCTAGCAAGATTTTTTGATCAAATATGAAAAGAACTCTCAAAAGATGGAAATGCATGGTAGCCTTAGGTAGTCTCTGATACCATGTGAATTTTACATGTGTGGAGTGTCCATCGCATGTGATTATGATCTCCTAAGTCATGTGGATGCACAATGATCAAGACTAGATTGAGATTCAAGATCTATCTTCAACTCAATGGCAAAACCACACTACTACATGCATTAACTCACTTTCAAAGTACATAACACACGTATGGGAATGTTCCAAAATAAAAACTAAGTACAAAACAAGCTTGTTCTCAGGTAGAAAGAGAATACAACCAATAGCTCTTGGTAGAGAGAGAATTCTAGAAAACACTTAGTCTCAAAATCTCACTTGATCTCCAAATTACTTAGTTCCAAAATGAGAAGTACAATATTATCACATTTGCTTTTGGAAATTAAGGCTACATGTTAACCATATAAGTTGGGTGGCAGGTGTGAAAGAATTCAGATCCTTAAGATCCAATCTACTTGAATGATCTTTGGTTAGAAAGAGAAATACACTACCAGTCTCACCAATCTAGAAAAATCAGCATCTACACACAATTTGAGATGCAAACACTAATAGAACTTGATCAAATTTGAATGAAATGACTATGTACTATTGCTGTCCGTACAAAAATAGCAAGCTACTGTATTTCACACGTATCCAAAAATAACAAATATAGATCATTCTACATATAGAATTGCAAGCAATCACCAAGATAGTGCACCAATGGATAGTAGAACCCAAGAGAACCATGTATAAGCATGAAATGAAATAGAGAAGAGAGGAGATCACTCTCTCCACGAGTTACATCCTTTTATAACAGGTCCAAACCCTATTTGGCCACTTGGCTTTCCCACCAAAATGCTAACCCTACTAATTTTGGGTCTAGATTCAATATACCCAACTTATTCAAATTGAATCTACTCAAACTCGCATTCTATCTTTCCCACACTTTCAAAAAAGTGTTTATTCAAATGAGATTTAGACTAATGAACTTTGAAAAGTCAACCTCTAAGTCTAAAACAAGTTTTGGCCTCAATATGCCAAATATGAAAATATTGCAAAATGTGATAAAACTAGTTGAATCTTTCACATTCCCTCTTCAACTAGTTTTAGCATAGACTTTGATAATACTCCAAGTGAAGTCCTATGCTTCATGAACAAGTCTTTTCCCAATGCTTTGGTGAAGATATTGGCTACACACAAAGACATCATACACTTCATCCTTGCTCTTTGGTAGATAGATCCAACAAAATCTACTAAAATCATCAATGAATGTTACATACATCTTAGCTCCACTATTGCTAATTGTAGTAAATCCATGAATATCCGAATGTACAAGTTGAAAAGGCTTTGTAGATCTAGAAATAGATCTAGTATAAGGTAGTCTATGTGACTTAGACAAAGCACAAGACTCACAACATGCGTGTCATTACTCTAAGGAACTTGGAAGACCAATCACAACCTTCTTCCTTGCCATTACCTCAATGACTTGAAGTTGATAGGTTGTCCCATCCTTTTGCTGCCCAAACCTCTGTGAAATAGAAATTTGCTCCCTTGCAACACATCCAACTTGGTTAGCAATAACACAAACATCAAGTTTTGAACAACTCCCTTGCCTTTTACCTTTTCCAATCAAGACATCCTTCCTTTTGACTCAAACAAGCATCTCCATCAAACTCCACCTTGAAGGCCCTTACTTGGAATTTGACCACACTAAGCAAAATTCTTGGTAATAGATGGAATAAACAAGACATCCTCCAAATGAAACATTCCTATTTGTAGAGAGAGAAATAGAATTGTGCAAGCCCCTGTTGATTGCACACCTCACATCATTGGTCGTGTAGATCACCCTCTTCTCATCTCCATATGCCAACAAAGAAGTGAAGTACTCATTGTGAAAGGTTATGTGTGAACTTGCTCCACTATCAATCCACCAAGGATCTAGATCTCCATCATTAGCAAAACATACACGAAGTCATCACGAAAGCATCATCATTTGCATCTTAAACATCCAAACCATCCTCATCAAGAGTAAGATTACCTTGCTTGTCTCCTTGATCTCTCTTCTTCTTGTAGCACTCACTTGCAAAGTGTCCTTTGATGCCACAATAGAAGCACTTGAGCTTTGATCTATCCTTCTTTTTGCCACCTGAAGAAGCATCCATTTGATCTTGCCCTTTAGACCACTTGCTTTTGGTTTTGCCCTTGAATTTGCCCTTTGTGAACATAGCATCCTCTTGAAGTGTCGATGTAGATCCACCTCTTGCTTGAAGCCTATATTCCTCATTGATCAAGATCTTTTTGAAGATCCATCAAACTTGGCAAAGTATTTTGAATAGCAATACTTTGAACAATGTTAGCATGAGCATCCAACAAGCCATTAAGAATCACTTGAATAAGCTCTCCTTCCTTAATGTTTTCATCTATGCAAGCTAACTCATCATTCAATGCTTTTCATTCTCAAAACAGAAGTACTTGGACTTTCTTCATTCTTTTGCAACAAGAAAAGATTTGCCTTTTTAGAGTCAACACTCTAGAAATAGACTTGGATTCATAAAGCTTCTTCAATGAATTCCAGGCTTCCAAAGATGATGTGCACTTACCAACTTCCTTGAGAAGTTCATTGGTAACATTCATCTTTATCATGTGTAGAGCCTTCTTGGCCCTCTCGTCATACCTCAATTGATCTTGTTGTGTTGCTGGTCTCTCCTCCAAGCCTACAACAATATCCAAAACATCATTCATCTCAAGAAGTGACTCCATCCTCACTTTCCACAATGAATAGCTACTTGAGATAAGCCTATTATCGGTCCAACATGACGCCAATTGAGGTTCCCATGTAGCAATGACCTAATGGTTCTGACCAGGCACTCTACAGCAACAATGAAAATCAAAAAAATAGTTCAAGCCTAAGAGGGAGTCGAATCAGAGATTAGGATCGTGACCAGCAAGCAGAGGGGACCAACAAAAGCAACTGGAAGACCAAAGGGAGGTCAAAATGACAAGATGCCGACAAGAAGACCTGCACGAGATGCAGAAGAGACGGACATACAGTAGATACTTGCTGGCTCAATCCCAAGATTGAGTGTATCCATTGCCATAAGAAGGGTCATGCAACCATGGATTGTCGCCAGAACCCAAGAAACAAATCAGCACAGAATAGACAAGAGAACGATAATAGTTCTTCCTATGTCGAGGATCCCGATAGCTCAAAGATGGGTGAAAAAAAAATGAACAAAAATTGTTCGATCGCCTACATCTGTGAAGATGTGTGTGCAGCATCAACGTCTGACACGCATGAGATGATCCTAGATTCAGGAGCCACCTTGCACTTCATGACATCAAGACGAATCATGTCTGATTTCAGAAGTGCAGATCCCTCAAGATTCATAGTTTTTGGAGATGAATTCAGACATCAACGTGAACGATATTGGTTCACTCTGGCTCAACAACCAACGGTAGAGACAGATGACTCGAAGAGCGTTCTGTTCGTGGCCAACTCTGAAGCAAGACTTGCTCTCGTAGCAAGAATAGCAGAATGCAGGGATGCATGTGACATTTTCTAACAGAGCATGCAACATGATTGATGCCAACACCCCAGCACTCTCATTAATCAACGGCAGAAGAAGGACAACCTATATATCTAAAGGTGTGCCTACCTGAAGATCAAATGCATCAGACCCATGACGAATCGCAGACACTCCTGTGGCACAGAAGACTCTGCCACATGAAATCACTGACACTCTACCAGGCAAGTCATCATGAGCAATAAAGAGGTCAGCATCACGGATGCAACCAAATACACCCACCTGTGATACATGTTTGAAAGGCAAGATGTCACGCACACTATTCGTCAAAGACCTCCTATAGAACGACAAAGATTCTGGAGTAGTGCACTCTGACATCTGCGGTCCATTCAACGTGATCTCAGTGGGAGGTTCGAAATACTATATAACCTTCATTGATGATTATAGAAAGTTTGCCAAAGTGTATTTTATTCAGAATAAATCTGAAGCACTCGATAAATTCACAGAATATGTGAATTGGACTGAAGATGCGCAGGCATCAAGGTCAAGCAGATTAGAACAGATCGAGGTGGCGAATATATCTCGAATCGCTTCACTAACTTCTGCAATGATCGTGGCATCATTCACTGAAGAACTACATCCTACACACCGCAACACAATGGTGTTGCTGAACGAAAGAAAAGGACCCTGATGGAAGCAGACAGATGCATGATGGCATACTCGAAGGCTCCAAGGGCACTGTGAGCTGAAGCAGTAGCTACAGCCGCATACATCCAGAATAGGACAGGTAAATCTGGTGTTCCTCACATGACACCACATGAGCTATGGTGGGGTAGAAAGCCCAACCTGTCTCACATCAGAATATTTAGCTGTGAAGCATATGCAAATATTTCTGATAAACTTCACAAGAAGCTTGATGAGAAAGCCAAGCAAGGATTTCTGGTAGGTTATGCCAATGATTCGTCATACTGTGAAAACACGAACACTGTGAAAGCAGTGAGGGATGTCAAATTCGACGAGAGCAGGACAATGGCCAACGAAGACCCTATTAGCTATGAAGTTCTGGAAAGACAGTACTATGACCTGCCGCCAATGTCAGAGGGAGCAGAGACGAACATGAAAACGAAAATTTTAGAGTTGTCTCCCATTCGAGCGACGAATCAGACGAAGAAATATTCGAGAGACAACCTGCCGCCGCAGTTCTCGTAAACCAAGATGGTTCTGGACCGAGCAGAGCGGACAAGGGCAAAGACATAGCTTTCCGGGAGGATCTCCCAGAAGGTTGACAAGACCACGAAGAGCGCCAGCAAGATTTGTGCCAGACAGCTCAACTTCCACATCAGAAGAATTTTGCCGGTTCAGTGGCAAACCACAAACATTCGAGGAGGCGATTGAAGGTCCAGAAAAGGACAAATGGATCCAAGCCATGAACGAAGAGATGGAATCCATGAGGAAGAACCAGGTATGGGACGTTGGAGCCATTATCTCATAAGCGCAAGACTGTCAAATGCAAATGGATTTTCAAACTCAAATATGGACTAGACGAGAGTGTGACGAAATACAAGACAAGACTGTAGCGAAGGGTTTCTCTCAGAGATATGTGTTGACTACTCTGAAACCTTCTCTCCTGTCGTCAAACATTCATCCCTACATCTGTTGTTTGCATATGCAGCAGCTTATGACCTCAGGATCCACATTGTGGACAAGAAGACAGCCTTCTTGCATGGCAAATTAGTTGAAGAGGTCTACGTGGATCAACCTAGTATTTGTCTCGAATTCACTTCCTGACTATGTATGCAGAATGCATAGAAGCATCTACAATCTGAAGCAATCAGCCTGACAATGGTACAGGAAGAAGGAACAGGCCCTAAA